>OY764961.1:106212253-107414753 GCA_963668005.1 Melieria crassipennis
ACTCCTTATTACGAAAAATTGCTTACAACAATGACAAGTGTATGCCCCGAAAACTCCAAGCCTGGTTAAACATCTCCCCCACCTCTCTCACCCTCTCCCCCCAGTCTCCCCAAGACTGTGTTGGCTTAATAATGTTGTCGCTGAACACTTCGAATACAACTCATACTATCGATTTTCTGCACATTTCACGTTCAACATTTCGTCCTAAAATTAATGCCAGCAAATTAACTAAATTCAATTATGCAATGTGTCACGCAATCATTGTCCCCTTGCAGCTTTAGGCCCATGTTTAGTCTTTAAAAGCAATTTGTACCGCTAGCATGTCAGCAGTTGCAACAAGAACAACAACAAAAGTAAATAAAAAAACAAAAAATGAGTATAAGCGTCAGCAGCGAGCAGTGAATAGCCTAGAAAGTGCGCCAGCAAATGTTGCTACAACAATTTGGACACATTGACAGTTAGCGAGTCATCGAGTCCGTCAGTGCAATAGGACAACTGTCGCTTAATGTCGCTTGCCAGAGCAACAAACGTCAGCGAGTCTCAACAGCGCCGAACGCTACAAGCACAACAAACGACAGCTGCACACAAAAGCATGAAAGCAGTAAAAATTTCTCGCGTAATCGTCCTGCGTCCTTTAGTTAGTCCATAGCATGCGCACGTCAATTGTTGTGTTGGTTTATTGCCACCGTTCCGAGGCAGAGTTCCGATTTCCACTGGTAGAGTTGTCATTCGCTAAAGTTAAACTAGTCCACCAAATGGGATATCAAAAGGAAACAAGTGCAGATTTGCTGTTTGTTCTTTGGTTCCAGCAAACACTTTGATGTTTCTTTTCATTTCGCTGCAACCACGCAAGGAAAGCATTTTCACAGCCATAGAAAGAAAACTTTCCAAGGCAACTTTCCAGGTGTGTGGAAATGCGGTGTTGGCGCATTTCCGCTGATGCTCGCTCTGCTACCACTGGCACCGCGGCTGTTGCGTGCCACGTCTTCGGGGCACAGGACATTTTTGTCGCGCGAGTACAGTGCGTCAGTTGCTTACGTTGGCCGCGTTGATTTGCTCCCTCTTGGCATATTCGTGCGATAATTGCTGTTTGTAAGTGGAGGTCGCAGCGCTGCTGTGAAGGATTATGCAAAGTAATTTATGGCCACCCTCCTAAAAAGGGTTGATTTTAATGTTACGACGCATTTCATTTCATTCATTCATTTTCAAATAAAAATATACACAAAACAGGAAATTTGTAGACTGTGTGCGGTAGTGAAAAGTGTGGGAGAGGCGCTCTCATGCCGCATTATTAATGATATACTGAGAAATCAGTTATTGAGTGGGGAGAGTATAGGTTTTACGTTGCGCATTTTGTCGATTAAATTAAAATATTTGTATTTAATTAACGTAAACGATGAGCAAGTTTAGCATCTCCGCGCTTTGTCCCTCTCGCCCATAACATTTTAATTTAAATACATTTACTGCCGGGTGGTTTCTTGCAGTTCTCGCGTACAACTCTAGCTTGGCAGTTTGAAATCGATGCATCGATTTTGCTAAAAATAAAAACTGGAAATCGTCGGCTGCTCGCACTCTTCCCCAGATCACGCTCGCAGCTTGTCTGCTCACCGCCAGCAGTCTGCAGTTTTTTGCCCTCAGTGCAATTTATGCAATTCCCCATAATTTGCATGCACCGCCGTTTAGTGAGTTTTACGATGCCGCGTCGTCCACTTTGTTGTTTCAGACAACAACAACAGCAACAACAAGAGCAAGAACAAGAAAAGGAACAAGCGAAGAACAACAACGAGCGACGTATGCACAATAAAAATAAAATTAAAATGTGCAAAAAATATGCCGCCACTGATTGTTCTCCGACTTGTACTTGAGTGCAATATGCGCGCTCATATGTTTTGTGGTTGGTCTGTCGGTTAGCCTTTCCCTTACCCCACCGCCACCATCACCATCACCAGTCTGTCTGCTCTGGCTGCCTATTGTTGTTGTTGTTGTTGGAATGTTTACAGCTCTTTTTCGCCAACATTATTATTATTTCCGGTTTATTAGGTTTTATTGTTTCCGCTTAAAGTGTAAATAGATTTTTAATTAATAGTTTGCGGCTTAACGACACATTAACTACACGTGCAACGGTAAAATATTCAAGTAATAAACATTGTGAGGCGATGTCAACAACTCAAAGGTGCTGCAGCATTCTCAGCATTTGCGTATGTGCGTATGTACGGATATGTTTATTGGTAAGAATTTTGAATATGGGAAAACCACGCTTCAATGGTTTTACTAGCAGCTCCTAAGATATTTTCCCAAACAAGCATTTCGCTATGAGGTTGGTTCAGCTGAGAATTGATTCTGTAACTGCCTGAGTTGCAATGAAAGGCACTAACCACCATAACAGCCACGAATTACAATCGAGTTTTGACTATAACAACCCGCACTAACTTATAAACTAAAGAGAGACTTTGTATTCGGAGCTTCTTTGGGTAGTGTCCCAATTGTCCGTAGTGCAACAATTCGCCCTTCTGTAGAGTTTTTCTCTGTACTGTTCTTGAATAGTGTGCTAAATTTTACATAATCCTCAAAAATCCTGATTCTTATTTACATCCTACTAGAATTTATGCACTGATTTTTATTAATTGGGTAATTCCCTGCCAAGAAGGGGATATCTTTTTTCAATTGCCTGCCAAGAGAACATCCTTCGAAAAAAGAAAGTTCTTGTCTGATGTTCACAGAGTCGGCCTACGAACCCACAACCCTCTGACTTATTATCCAACACACATTCTAACACACTGTTAGTGTCACTTTCAAAATCAGAGTATCTCATCTGAGCGCGTCCAACTACTAAAAACAATTTAATTTTCCTCAAATTCCTCTTATAGACAGAAATTAGTTGCGCTCAGTTCTGCTTCAATGCAACAAAACTGTTTAAGGATTTATTTTCGTCCTGTGTGCTCATTTTGCCCCAAGTAGGGTCATAAAAAATGTTATTTATGTACGTGAACTTCTTGGAACGCTTAAAAATGCGTAAGCAATGCCGATAAGGAAAGCAGTTTCTTCAATGAAAACTGAGTTTAAGATTTTTTCCCGTTCACTTTAAGCGAAATTTGAACGGTCTGTACCGTTTTTTTTTAGATCGTGGGAAAGCGTACGCAGAGAATTTAGGTTTGGGTTTGATTTTTTGATAATCTGAATTGAAGTCATACGTAATTCGTTGAATTGTTATAACTACATAATTGATGCCGCTATTGAAATGCTACAAATACTTTTTCGAAGTATGCCTCAATAATTTGTAGAACAATAATCAATAATTTTAAGAAGTGCGGTCTTGACGGCCTATTCATGTCTAAGAAAAATAATACTTTCGAAGCAACCAATGCGACCTCTTGTTAGTTTCGTCAGAAAACTCGACTACAAAGTGGGCTTAGATATTCTTAAGCATCAAATCGATATAAGAAATGTTGTGTCGTTTCCACCCAATACTCCTCCTCATCTCCGTAGCTCCAACTGGCTGGGTAATTGGTGACATGTTAGGTTAGGTTATGGTGGCTGCCTCTGTAAAAGACACACTCGGAAGCCTATAATTATTGATGGGGATAGTGCACTGTGACCTAGTAGATCTATTGTGCCCCGGAAGCCTATTACGACGCCCATTGTGATACCACATATTTCATTATTTTTATAATGTGTATCCAACCCTGTTTTTGTTTTTCAACATGCGTTACAACACACATTTCAAGCTACAGTTTAACGCCGAATCCGAACGGCAGTTCGCAGTTTTTCTCTAACACTTGAAGGCTTTGCTATTGCCTGCCAAAAAGCGCACTTTTGCGATTCTTGTAATCCTCATCTCCTTCAAGCTGATAGCGATAAAAGTTTATGAACTTTTCACCAGCCCGAGCTAGGATTCGAAACTCGGGCCTCGGTTTGGGAAGCCAACGCCGGTGACATGTTATCAGCACATGTTATCAGCAAAGAAAGCGATCCAGAGTGCTCGATAATAGCTCCATCAGGTCATTAGGTTTTAATGTCCCTACTGGTCAAAGTAGAGTTAATTCTTCATAACTTTTATGACGCTTGTAAGTACGTATTAAAACCCTTCGAGTATATCATTGATTTTTGAACAATGCTCTCTTTATTCCAGTGCCTCCTACTCTAGTCGTTTCTCTGCTTCTACCCATTCATAGTCGATTCCTTTTTCCTGTTACCAATCATCATCACCTGTCTCTGTTGTTCTACCGTTTGTGTGCGTGTTCTATGCAGAACGCATTCGCGACAGGACACAGACGCCGCATTGTAGACGAACACAACGGGCAATGTTCGCCTGATCCTGGTCGTATTTGGGCCAACCGCAAGGGGTACCGAAGTTATAATTCAATGGTACTTAAAATGTACTCGCGTACTTGTAGCCTGTTGTCGCTGCATTGCCCGGCACACACGCACGGCTACACGGTCGCCTTCTTTAACGCAGTGAATTAAGTCTCAAGTCTCGCTGGCTGCCGCAACGGCAACAAGACGTGGCGGTGCGTCGTGCCCTTTCGCATAAGTTATGACACAGTCGCACCGGACAATAGAGCCACCCTGTGTAATGAAACAGCGACGGGGTGTTGCACCAGCGCACCACCAAGTCGCATGTATGTGTGTGTGTGTTTGTGTGCATACATTTGAGCATTTTCCCTTTCCATTCAAAATTGTTCAACCCCTAAAGGCAACTTTTCGATATTCGTCCGTCGGTATGGTTGTTCGCCCCACGGTATGCCCGACAATAGGGAATTGCATAAAAATTTTAAATTGCTCAATTGTTTGCCCCCGTCAGCTGCGGCTCTCACTCTCTTCCATTTGGACGCCGTTTGTTGTCCTTGGCGTTCGTGTCGCTTTCGACGGCGTACATGGAGACTGCATTTACAACAATTTGTTGAAATTAAAATTTGAAAAATGCACTCAGCTAAACAAGAAAGAAAAACCAATCCTACAAACAAAAAATTCCCTTCACATTAACGAAACCATCTCTCGCACAGTGCGCCTCGCTCTCGGCAAGCTCGGCTGATGGCATTGGCTCTTGAGCCATTTCAAGACCCGTTGCCGATGTCCGACGCATCGTCTTGTCTTATTGATTGTCTGCGGCGATGTGTTATTGTTGTCGCACCACATTCCTGCGCGATCGTGTTGAAGTGGTGCGCTCTCTTACGCTCTTCGTGCGCCCTTTTGCGTTCACTTGAGACCGAAATACAGGAGAACCGACGAAAAGGATATTTGAATGTGAGCGTATGATTTTAGTGCATGCTGCACACCCTACAGTCCGCAAATTAGAAATTATAAATTTAGTATTCACAGTGGTTCCTAGCGAAAACGGTTAGGAGTCAAGTTATGAAAAGTCATGTCATAGTCTGTCCACCATCCAACAAATAAAGATTCCATACACATTAAAAAGCGACTAGGAAATGAAGGGAGATTTGAAGATAAAATAAATAAATTGGGAGATAAATCGATGGAAACTCTCTGAGAGTGAAATAATTGTCGTGATTTTGCTAGTCAGACGGCACAGATTATCACTCGGTTTGGTCGAAGTTTAGATTGGGGTACCAATTTGTGAGAGTTCACTTGAACCATAGTTGATCCATTGTGAAGCCACAGCAAGAAGTTACGCTAAAAACTATACCAAGTAGAAACCAATAGAATTATTCAATAAATGAATGATTTTACAGCACAGCAAAGCCGTCAAACAATCTAAAGAACCTCAGCCTCCAAAGTCGCGATTGATGAATTTCGTGTTCACCACAGTTATGTATGTATGTAAGAAGAATATTTGACTCAAAACCTGTCTCGGTGTCTAGTGACTTTTGTTTTTCATCGACCCCAAGTATTTAGTAGCGTGTTCACGAATCAGTTTAGACCCAACGTCAACCGCATTCTTCTTTTGCTGCGATCGGTCGGTTTCCACTCAGTTGGCCTTTGTCTTTGCTCCTGCCCCTGGCGCTGTCGCTGTCGCTGCCGTGACAGCGCACCGCGTACTACTTTGATAACGTGCAACGCTCGCCCTTACGGGATATGAGCACCGGCGGCCGCAGGCTCATTGACTGACTTGACTGCGTTGGGTCGTCGACTGTGTCTGCCGCTGTTGATGTTCTTATTGTCGTTGTTGTTGTTGTTATTCTTATTGCATTGTATGTAGTTACTTTGCTTGATGTTGCTGTTGTTGTTGTTGCCGGTGCTGCTGTTGCACACTCTATTATTATTTTGTGATGCCCTTTTGATGCTTCCACTTTTCGTTTGTGCCACACATACAATTTTTATATTTCTTCCTTTAGCCGCTCTCCTACCCATCACACTGGCTCGTGTTCGCTCGCTCGCTCTCTCTTTGCAGTGCTCAGCAAATTGTGCGCTCCTCTGCATTTGTTGGCATCCTTATTTCACTGTGGGTGTGTGCGTGTGTATGCGTACGCTGCAATTGCAACGTGTGGCGTGAATTTTCCTACTACGTTTTTCCAAGTTGTGAATAAAATTTTTACGATAGTTGAGTTTTGCATTCAAAACGTACGCAACTGCGGTCTACGGAAGAACAACATCGTTGTCGTGGTCGTTGTCGACGACGTTGCAAGGCACTGCTGCAGCTACAAGGAATTGTTGCAACAAATTTGTTACAACACGCAGCACGCACGCAATACCGCGCTTAAAATTTTTTAAAATTTATTTGAAAACGAAAACAAATTTAAAAGCTAAAAATGTGAAAAATTGTATTTGTAAAAAAAATTGTTTGGATACTAAAATTGTAAACATTTTGCAAATCGAAGGCAAATTTATCATAAATTCCGCGAGGCACAATGAGGACGCGTAGCGGCCCAAACGCCGCACTGCAACTGGAGCTCTGAACGACTCACGGTGTGGCCACTGGACGGAATTATGTTGTTGTTGCTGCAGCAAATGTGCAAAATTATCGGTCCACCGCAGATGCCAAAATGGAAAGGGATTCATGACGCCGACTACAACAACAACAACAGCTGCTGGATTAAGCGACTGTGGCCATGAATTGGCGAAAGCGTGTTAAAAAGTTTCTTGTTGCTTGTTTTTATTACAAATTTTGAACCAAATTGCCATAGCTATGCAATGTTGTTGTTTTATTGAAAAATTCCAATTTGAAAAACAAAGAAAACAATATTTTTGCAATATTTCGAAATTATAAGTTGAAAAGCCGAATTTGTTCATTTACATTGTTAGTTGAAAGTTTTTAATTGTTTAATTGGTTTGTTTGTTATATGTGTGTTTTTTTACATCCCTTTATATACACTGAGTGCATTCACCCCACATTTACGAATCCCTCCTTTCACCTTCATCCACATAATTACCTGCCACAAATATTTATTGCAACTCAGCCAAATTATCTCAATTTGCGGCAAATTTTTAGTGCTACTTTCGCTGTTGAAATATATTGCAAAAATCACATTTATTAAATATAAAAAATTGAACAAAAAATTAATTTGTTTTTAAACCAAAACTTGTTATGCTTGGCAATACGTAATAATTGCCCATATCACAACAACAACAACAAAAACGTAAAAGAAACGTATTACTGCCACCACCATTACCACCTACACACCACCACCAACGTCGCCAACAACAAAAACAACCATCACAACAATTGCCAAATCTACACTTTCGGATATCGCCACCGACAGACAGTTCGTCTCAACATTTTGCCAACTGCAAAAGTGTGAGTACTTGTACCGCCATATTTGCTTTGAATTTCAGCTTTCGAATCGCAAGAAATAATTCCAAAATCTGCGGCCTCCCTCCCCCCCCCCGCCCCAAATTTGGTCTTACTGCTCCAGTCGTTCTTTCTTGTTGTCCGCTTACGTAGGAAAAGTGAAAAAGTTTTTTAAATATTTGATTTTTATTATTTTGCTCGTAACCATTGAATGTGCCCTTCAAACGCGTGCAATAACAACAAAGTGTCGTATAATCGTCGTATAAGCAGCAGCGCAGAATATTTCGTCTACAAAATGGCGGGAATTATTCATACGAATTTCTTCGACGACACCACCGCCGTTCGCCGTACATCGTTTCGCTCGCTTCGTGCGCTGCGTTCATTCTGGTTCATTATTTGGCCGGTCGGTTGGTCGGTTGATTTGCAGTCGCTGCCGCTTGCTTCATTACTTATTGCTTTTTTACGTTACTTGACTTGATTTCATTTGTTTCACTCATTTCAATTTCTATTATCAACTTTTGACGTTGTTGCTTTTGTTCGCTGCTGCTGCTGGTCGCATTTGCAAAAACAAAATTCCCGAAATATGTCTGTTTGTTCGTTTGCCGGTCGGCGGGCCAGCTCATCTGTCTGTCTGTTTGCTTGCACGTACCGAGATTTTCGACGAAGACTGCACAAAAGTGTTGCCAATAGTTGTTTATTGCTGTGGAATGTGTTGTTTCAAGATCGGTAAATATTGCTTTGAACACAAATGGCATCCCCTATCGAAAGGTTTTTAAGCACTTTGCACACAGCGTAACATTGACAAATTGTTGGGGGTTACCCCAACGGGGACTGAGCTGCTTTTAATTCAGCAGAATTACATAGGAACATACAAATGTCATAAGTACCTGTCATTGAATGACAGCCGACCGAAAAGCTATCTCCAAGCATCTGCATTGTATCATCACCAATCGGACACATCACCGGGTGGAGTTTGCTCGATTCGGTGTTTCTATCAAAAGGCTGATCTTCGTAGTCTTCATTCTTTGAACCAGAAATATTTGTGTGCGCTTATAAGACCCAACAAATGAATAGCATTAAGAGATACTTCGGTTTCTTCCAGTCAAACTTATATTTATAAAGAACGAAAAAGCATCCGCTAGTTGGAATCCACTACTTCAGCAAATCCCCGAACAGGTGGTGGTTTTTTGTCGGCAAGAATCCAGCATACTGGTGGAGGTGAATTTTCCACCTCCTGTGTAAGAAAAAAAATTTTAAAGACCTATTTTCCTTTTTCAATACCAAAATCACTATAAGATTATTTTCGAATCCTGAACACAAATCGGTGTTATGTGTTGAAGAGAACTTCTAGCCTTGGTTAAAGTTAAACCGCTTCGACTTGCTTTAGCCGGCTTCGACAGTTCGGCGGGTAGCGCGCTGACTTCTCATGCCAGAGGCCCTAGGTTCGATTCCTAACTCGGGCTGATAAAGCACTCGTCTACTTGTTGCTTGTTGGTGGGTTTAGAAATTAAAGGTTTAAATACAAGCTTACAAGTTGATTGTCGTTAAGTCCGGAGTGGGAAGAACGGTTACAAAACGTCCAGGGAGAAGTGCTGAAGGACTAACATGAAGTAAATGAGACGAAATAAGATGAAATGAGATGAAATGACAAAAAAAAATATGGTTTTTTACCCTTTAAAATTCAATTCTTATTTAAACGCATTGGATTGTGTTCTTTTCATACAACTTTCTATATAACTCTAGTGATTTAAGATTATTTTTACCATTGCTCGATGGTTGCAAATGTGAAGATTTTGACAGTTTTAGAATTTTAATTTTCATTGCCTGCTTTGGCTTATATTTTTATTTCTTATTATATCTTTAATCAGCTCGAGGCTGAAGCATTAAATTGGCCCATTTCATTTATCCAACTTTTCACACCCACCGCATTCGATGTGACGCCTCGAAATTATTGTTGTACAATTTCAATACAATTTTCAATCACACATTTGCACGCTGTTGTTTGCACTCCACCGACACCTCAACGCAATGCGGGAGGTGTGTGCGTGTAGGCTTGCAAAATTGTGACAATTGTCGGTGCAGTCAGCCGGTCGGCGAACAGCTGAGAAACAGTTGACGTTCCAGTTGTGCCGGCGCTGTCGCTAATCTAATTAGGTTGCAGTCTCATCATTCTAATGATGCATACACATGTGCGCCCGTATACGAGCGCACACATTCATACATATGTATGAAGCTAGATACATATGTATGTAAATTTTCTGCACATTGTCTGCAACCCCCCCCCCCCCCCCCCCCCCCTGTGGCTACCGTCCTCCTCATGCCAATCGGTAATAATTTATTCGATTTGTGTATTTCTCTGGAAAAATGAGTACAATATCTGCCGTCTGTTGTCTGCATGTGAAAATGCAAACAACTTCCACAGCAGCAAGAACAAGAACAATTGCCGCATATTTTTTCGACAGCTCAATACGTCCGTCTGTGTCCGTCCGTTCGTCTGTCTGTCGCTGCGTCTGTCGCCTTTGTCGGTAATGTATTCCGTTCTGAAAAGAGCACCTCATCCACAGGCAGCCAGTCAGCCACACACTTGAGCACATAAACGGCCGCCTAGCTGCATACATACAGACATACTACATACAAGTATGTCACAGCGTTTTATGCATGAACAGACCTTAGCCCAAGCTCACCCCTTTTAGTGGCTGTGTGTGAAACTTTTCAATTTTGCTCCATTTTTTTCCATACTTTTTTGTGATTTTTTCTTTCTTATTTTTCTGTCTGCCTTTTCAACGCACACATAAACTTTTCATTTTTTTACCATTTCATTATGTGTTTTCGTTAGCACATATTTTTTCTCAGTGCACTTCGGTGCGGCGCGTCGACGACCCCCCGATTTTGACAGCGTGAGTAAAAACTTCTCGGAGTGACATTTTTTGCGTGTATCCGCACACAAGTCTTTCACTTTTCCTTTTTTCTGCGCTCATCTTGTGCGTGTCATCCTCACCGCGTACAATTAGAATCCCTATTCGAAGCCCCGCGACGCGTTGCCCCCTCACCCTACTGCACTTAGCAGCCATCGTTCTTGCTTTTTTTGTTCGGTTTTTTTGCTTTTCATGCCCTGGTAGATATACGCGACAGAGCCGAGCATAAAAAATCTATTTGCCGTTTACGTTGCTAGTCGATTTGTTTGCATTTTCGTAGTTTGTGTAGTTTGTGCGTGCGGATTTTTTGATTTGCAAAACTTCCCACGATCCTTACTTGAGGAAAAATATGCAACTTGTATGTTCGGTACGGGAGGTTGTGCATGTTCATTGCGGCTCTGGCGCCGCAGCGCACATGAAAGTGAAGTTAATTAGATTGACAGGAAACGGAGGATCGTTGAGGAATTCAGTGCGCGAATTTCTCAAATAAAAAAAATGCACTTTACAAAGATTTTTCTTCAGAAAATCTTACCATGTGCGAGAAGTGAAAATGTGGCTGCTAGAATACTGGTGGGTAGTGAATAATGTGGGAAAAACACCCACCAGTGAAGTACCGATTGAGATAGTGATAGATAGATAGATAGATAGATAGATAGATAGATAGATAGATAGATAGATAGATAGATAGATAGATAGATAGATAGATAGATAGATAGATAGATAGATAGATAGATAGATAGATAGATAGATAGATAGATAGTAGATAGATAAAGTTAAAATTTGTTTCCATCACAACAGTTAATTGCATAAAACAAACTAAAATCGGTCCTCTTCATGAAGCTCTTTTAGAATTATAAAAAATATAGAGTTTATTACTTTATAAATTATTTATTTAAATAATAAAGTATGTATGTCATGTATTTTACAAAAATTTGTTACGTATGAAAGAGATTCCCCAAATCAAACAAAGGATCTAACTGCCCGAAACTAGGTTTATGAAGCGGGATCTTGACATAACAAGAACAACCAAGGATCCCAATTTTCCTCTACATATATGTACATAGTTAACAAATAATTATATATGTATACTGGATTCGAACATGCCTTTGTAGTATGCTCTTCCATTATATCAAAGCAACATAACCTTTAACTATGAAAGAAGCACAGAATAAAGACCTTTTTGTTGTATCCAGTTCGTTACCACCACAATTACAATTCGTAGCTCTTTTCATCTTTGATTTAATCATTACTCATTCCTAAATTGAATGCTCATTCTTTTTACCCAGAGTAAACAATATCTGAGCATAAAATTAAATCAGAGGATAAGAAAGAAGATCCTTGGAGCTGGGACTCCAAGCTCTTCCAACCTTTTTAATAAAGACTTATTTAAGGTCGTTCAGGTTTTTCAATCTGCGCCTAGAGGGAACCTCGTATCGACAACTTACAGTCGCCACGTGGTTCTTACAGATAGATCTGGTTCAAAGACCTCGATCCTTATAGATATTCTTCTTCGGTAGTATAACTACCACTAAACTTAGTGAGAGCTCACAAGAGATAAAAATTGTTTATTGCTTCCAACTCTTAATTGTGCGCCTGTGCTTCCTGCTGGGAGTCTCATATGTCAACCGCTAAGCTGCTATAGCTCCAAAATAAGTTTAGATATAGTTTAGTCGTAAAGTTTCGTAAATCAATTTTCCAAAATTAAACAAATAATCGTAATTTTGAAATTGTTGCTAACCTCAATGACGGCCACAAAATGTGCTGCTACATTCTTCATTGTAACCGTTCGATATGTGTGCCTTTTCTCGCTATGAGTTCAGTCGAAACAAGTTTATAATAACAAATTGCAAAAAGGCAAAAAAAAACTGAATGTGCCGCTTTTTTGCTCTAGTTAAAAATCACAGTCAGACAGCAACAGAAACACAGACAATGTGTATACAAAATTCGCAATGCAAGTTGGCAACACTTTTCATCCATCTGTCAAGTTGTTTACATTTTTGCAAAATGTTATGCGAAGTATGTGAAGAGAAACGAGACGAAAAAAATTCCGAATATAACAAAAGCAATACACAGCAAAAAAAATTAAAACGACGCGTCGACTGCAAAACCAGCCGCAGCAGCAGCAATAACAACAACAATGACAACTGCCATGCTTAGTAACGACGTCACTTCCGTTTGACTTTTATTTTTATTTCTATGGGTGTGTGTTAATGTGTGCGTTTAGTACGCGCGTGTGTGTGCGTGCAATGCGAATAAGAGCAAACAAGAATCGCAACAACAACAAAGTCCGACCGCGTTGTCTGCAGCGCGTTAGGGCGGCTTTTGGTTTGGTCAAACAGACCGACACACACACACACACACACACTCTAAACAACCGACATTTAAACAAAAATTAACACAAATACATATGAACACATCCAAAGCCACACGAACACTGTCTAGCATCCACAGAGAAATGATGGCCATTGCTTCGCATTCTCGCCGCTCCGCTCTTCGCTGATAAACAATTTAATTTAATTTGCTCTTTAACATTGTTCGCTCTTTGTTTACTTTTTACTACATGCTTGCAGATAGCAATACAGGGTGCCCAGCTACAAAGTGCTATTAAGCGCTGCTGCCGCTGGAAGCATCTGAGATTTCGCACGAAATTCAACTTCTGCCTTTTTCGTTTTTTTTTACATTTTGTTATTGCTGTGTTTTCTGTTCGTTTTTGGCGCACAAGTAAAAGCTCCATGATATCTTGTGGTCTTGGTTGTTGCGCTTCTGTATAAAACAACAATAGCAACATTGAATAAGCGCTCCAAAACAAAACAACGATTGCGACGCTTATTGAGAAGTTCTACGAGTATGTTGGTGTATTTAGATTTTCTGGACTATCTGGCTCGCTCACCGCTTGTGT
Organism: Melieria crassipennis; assembly: GCA_963668005.1. Lineage (NCBI taxonomy): Eukaryota > Metazoa > Arthropoda > Insecta > Diptera > Ulidiidae > Melieria > Melieria crassipennis. Next base: position 106,225,755 of record OY764961.1, read on the forward strand.
TCTTGTCGATAGTATATAGTATTAGCACGAAAATTGCGTGCTTGTTCTGCGTCGTGCCCTCCCCTCAAGTATCTGTGTATCTGGTATCGGCTGTCCGTTTATGTCATTGCTAGAAGCAATACGCGCCCCAGTGTGCGCTGCAATACGGCCCAAACAGCAACGGCAGCAGCAGCATTTATTCGGAAACATTGCTTCGTGCCGGCTCGTAAGCGTCGTCATATCGCGTAAACTGCGCACTTTTTAGCGCATCGCCAGCGAATTTGTGCAGTGTTGTTGTGAGAATTTAGCATAAACCGCGCCATGTCAGTGTCGAGCGCATTAAAGTTTTAAGAAAGGTGCACTTAGTTCACCAGCCACATGCAGTTGGCGCTTTGATGTATTAATTGGGTCTTCGAGCAGCTCCCAGTGCCGGTAATGCCATCCGAAGGTTCCATAGACAGTCGCCCTTTGACTTACGTAGTATTAGAGTATCATTCACTGACGTGACGCTGAGCACGAAACTATTTGTTGCTTGCTCTGAAGCGGCATTGGCGTTGGCAGCAATTGTTTGTTCAGCTCCAAATTCCAAAAACAATTCGCTCTGCCCTGCCGTCAGCGCCAGCAGCAAAACGCAAATATAATCAACAATCAACAATTGTTGTTGTCTTCGTGATTATCGGCTTGAAACGAGGTAGTCCTCATGGTGATCACGAAATTCGGTGCCCAGCAGCTTCTTCATCAAACTCCCCCGGAGCACACATTTTTTTCCATACACACTCACACACACACTCTCCATCTCTATCTCTTCCTTCTCATGCTCACTCGCTCTCCGCTAACTCACCATTGCTCACATGCGCTCTGGTCTGCAGCTCTCGCTGCTCTTATAAGCAAAAGTTGTCCAAAACCCACTGAAACTTCCCCTAACCGTACTCCATGCAGCCGTCCAATCGCCCATCCGAACGCGTCTGTGACTGCGACTGTGACTGGACTCTACTTGGAGTTGGCAGTTGGCTTCATGCGCGGCGCGTTGTCAGTGTCTCGTATGTCGTTTTCATTGCTGGTTGTGTTGTCGTTGCTGTCGTCGTTGTCGTTGTCTGGTGGCGGTCTTTGCGCTCTTCGAGACATCACCACCACCACTACCTTATCCGCCATATCATTAGCAGTCACCACTGCCGACACTACAAGCACCCGCGCTGCCTGCACTGCTCAGCCGCTCAGCCACATTGCTAATTAAGCAATAAAACGCAAATAATTAATTAAATGAAAAAATAAAACGCAACACATCAGAGCGCACACTGCAAACGCCAGTAAAAGCAGCAGTCAGCAATGCGCCGCTTGGCGTGGAGGTCAACAACAACAACAAGAAGAGGAACGCTACTGCTACGTGAGTTGTCGTCATCGTTGTCGTCGGCGGCGGCGTCGTCGACTGTTGCGCTGCAGAAAATCGGAAACCAAATTCGACATCATTAAAGTAACGACGCGACGCACGACAGCAACGCGCTCCACACTGGCCGTCCGTCTGTCCGTCGCTTTGTCGTCTGTCTTCCGCATTCTCGGCCACACCGAGCCGAAGAAGAAAACGCCGAGGCAGCAAAAGAAGAAAAACGCTCATTTCTGCGGCCCATTCGACCGTAGATTTGCTTGTGCGCTGTTGTTGTGGCTACCTGACAAACGGCGTTCGGACCATTTCGTCCGACAACCAAACAGTTCGCACCAATTACACCAACAACATACCAACCAAACGGCACCGCAATCCAGCCAACCAGCAAACCAGAGCCAGAGATTTGAAAAATAAAAATTAAAAAAAATCTTACTTGATTTTTGCCTGTCCTCGTGAGCTTCCATCGAGGCGCTGGTCTTGTTGGTGGCAACGTTCAGCATTCTCGTCGTTGCTATTGTTGCTGTTGCTGCTGCTTTTCGTCAATATTCCATGCACGAAATGAAAGATGGCGCGCTCCCGGCCCTGCCACCACAGCCGGAACAGCAAAGCAGCCGCAGCGTCAGCCACAGTCACAGCCGTTTATGATGCAGTCGCGGCATTGCCAATTTGTTGTTGATTAGAATTGGCAAAAACAACAAGAATACAAATCCGAGTAACAGCGGCCACGAAGCTGCGACCGCAGTTAGCCGGCCCCACCCTGCGCAACCGCCCGGCCGACCTATGTCGGCAGCGCACAAAGCCGACTCCAGCGACATCCGACTGTGATAATCCATTCACTCTCCGCGCATTACTGTTGCTGCGCGTCGTTGTTGTTGTTGTTGTGTTGTTATTTTAGCTGTGTTGCACGTTCGCCGCGCGAACGGCTCGTTGTGATAATGCGCAGCCAATGCGGCTAACGCCAAATGGAGTACAAAACAGCAGAGTTGAATTGAGCGCGAGCTGTTGTTGGTCGCCGTCTTCCGCTGTTGTCGACGATGCACAGAAGATTGCGAATGCCGGAGAGTCGTCGGTGATTTGTTCAAAGACCGCCGCCGCAGCCGCCGCCCACAGCACACATTGCGCCCACGAGCACGCAACGGAGAAAACTGCAAGCGAGCAAACACGCAGCGCAATCAACAGCAAAGAGGAAACGAAACGAAGCGCAAGCAAGGGACGGGAAGTGAAAAGCAAAGCAAAGGAAACGGCTCAATGTGAATGTGAAAAGTGTGCAGTGCAAAAACGCTTTTCGACGTCCGCTCGTGCGTGTTTGTTGTACATTCGCCGTTTGCTCACTCGCTGCACTGACGTCACAAGCGCCAATCGGCCAAGCCGACGCGCTGCCATCAGCAAAGACACAACAACAACCACAAAAAAGAATCACCAAGCACGTAAAAGTCACAGTTTTTGGGGGAAAGAGCAAAATACATGTTGAAGTGCTTTCGGCACAGCGCAGAGCAGAGCACAGCGCAACGTGTCAAATTCCTGCCTTCGCCCAGATTCCACAAACAAACACCGCCTGAGAAGCTCTGAGAAAAGGCAAATATTCAACAACAAAAGCAAAAAAGCATAAAAAAACAATAACGAAAAGTGTTTGTGATACAAAAACGAAACAACAATTTTTTACTTAATTTTTTTTTACTTTTACCCCGAAACGCTGAAGCAAACGAAGACGCAGTTCGCGTAAGCAAAAAATTATCGCGAAAGGAGAAAAAATCCATCATAGGTGCGTTCACAAAAATGCAATTAAGCTTAAGTCAATTAGCGAATTTGCGTTTATTTTTACACAATGTATGTACATATTTTTGTATTTACAATTTTGATGAGCGTTCATGTTGCTGTTCGGAATGATTCTGTAAGTGAAAAACTGCTTGCTTCACAATTACTAAATGATTAAGTCTGCAGCAAATGGGTGACAGTCAAGGAAAACTTACTCAGCAATATCAGTCAAGGTCACCTACTTTTATGCTAAAGTAAATATCTATACATATGTATGTATATGTATTTATGCATTTAGTCAGAAACGCTTGTTGAGAGACAATGTCGGAACTCACAACACGACTGCCGCATTTTAGTTAAGTTAATGCATTAAGTGTTGAATATTAAGTCTTCGAGTTACTTAATGGGCGACACATGTTTGATGAGAGTGAAAAGTGTGCGTTTGTAGAATTGTTTATGAATTTCTGACCTCTCGAGTGAACTTATAACTCACGTGTGGCGCCAGGTCCTGTTGAGTGTCTGTTAAAACGAAGGGAGATACCTTCGATGTGATTGCCAAGTCGAAAGAATGAAATTGCCAAGTTGAAATTGAGCAGCAACTGTTAGTCGCCAGCAGTCCAGAGAATTAATTACTGCTGAAATAGACATACGACGATTTCTAGACATACTTCAAGCTGCAGTTGGCCTTTGGATATTAGAGTTCATTGCTCCAAAAAATATTTTTATATTAAAATATTATTAAAAAATATTAAAATATTACTTACTAACTTAACCTGAACAAGGAGTCTAGGATTTATAGTGTGTTCCCATCCAACGAAAGACTTTGACTGACATGACTCAAAACCGTTTCTTCTTCTTTGGAACAACGCCCACGGCAAGAGTTGTTAGAACCTTCAAGACTTGAAAAAACGAAAACCTTGAGCCGTTGCCTAATTTCACATTTTGCCACTGGACATCGTGGCTTACACAGTTGGTTCAATTGGGTTGCTTCTCACTTGGAGATTCCCTGGTTGATATTTTGAATCTTTCTCTCCATGTCTTCTTTTAGAATTTCTTTTGCAAATATACCAACAATATTTATTTTAATATTTACAAAAAAAATATTTTTCTGTTTGAATTGAATTTGGGGTTTGAGTATATAAACATTTCCTTCCCCGCTCATAGGTAGGTAGGCTTTTTGTGACATATGCTAAACGCCACTGTTTGCATATGTGTAAAAAAAAAATTGTTCGTATATACTGTACGTTATCTGTAGCATGTCACAATGCGCCCGAGAAAACCGAAATTCATGGCTTGTGTTCTCCTTAGCTTTTTCAAGAATATTTTATCAGCTGCTTCATTTATTGGGGCGCCCACCTCTATGCGACGCTGACGACGGCCGTCGGCATTCGCACACAGCGGCGCACAATTTGCTATTTTAGGCGCTGCAAACACCTCCACGCACACTACACTCCATCACCTGCAACAATAACAACGCAGCAATAACAACACAGCACTTTAAACTTTGGCGCAAGCAGCAAATTTTCGGGCGTTTGCGTCTTTCCACGAATGTTGCACGGCGCCGATGGTTGCTGTTGTTATAGGCGAACGGGCACCGAGAAAATGTTGCAAATGTGTTTTCTATTTGTTTGTTACCCAATTTGATAAGCAATGAACGCGCATTGGCTCGACATACCCGACCATTGTCGCCACCATCTGCCTGTCTGCATTTGTCAGCGTTGCCTCTAAAAAAAAGTCGCCGCGCTGACGCAAATTTCATGTGCACGTATTTTGCCAGCACTGTAAATACGTTGAAGTGCTCCGCCGCCCGCTGCCACCGCTTTTCGCCAACACTAAAAATAGTAGTAAACGACGCGATACGCAGGCGGCGCACACCTCCACGAAAACGCAGCGGCTCAGGCGGCGAGCGAGCAGCTGCCTCCCACTTTCCAGGCGTCTTTGTGTACACAAACATACACTTTCGCGCCCGGTGGATGTGGCAGGCGACTAAGCTGCATGTGGCGTTGTGTTGTTGTTTCTGTTGTAGTTTTGCAACCGAAAATGCGCAATTTTCTGCGGCAATCTCCCAAGCAACCGAACCGCAAAAATGTAGAATTACTTTCCCGCTTGTTGTTGTATTCAGTTTGCTTAAACTAAAGTTGCAGGTAATGTGGCTGTGCCACGCCCACTGAGCAGCCGCTGTAAAGCGTAGCGCCAGCAATGTGTCCACTTTGCCGGTGCGCGAATTGTGTTCTCATTAGTTGAGCTGCCGCTGCCGCCTACTGTCCTCATAATTTTGTTCACCTTTTTGTGTGGCGTTTGTTCGGTTCGCTTTTCACATTTTGTTTGTGTTTTGCATTTTTTGTGCGTTTTCACGTTTTTATTTTAAAGCTGGTCATTTTTGTTATGCGGTTTTGCGTACAATATTTTGCTTTTGCTTTCATTTTATTGTTTTTAACTTGAAAAGAGAAAACCCAAGAAAATGGCACGAAAGCGTGTGCGACAATTTGGCCGAAGCTTTCAAAAAAGTGCAAATAAATGTACATATGTTGTCGTTGTTGTTGTTGTTGCGATTATACTAGTTGTTGACACTTGATAACTGCACTAAAGTCACTGCGACAAAACGAATACAAATCAAATAAAACTGTAAAGTGTAAATTTTTATATGCAAGTTGATTGACATTTTCAGGTTAAGTAAAATACATTTTGCTATCGGCGCGCACAACTTGTGTCGTTTTCAAGTCCAACCTATGTCGTACACTTTCCAGTGAAATTCTTGCTGCCTATATTAATTTTGTAAGTGTAAATATTTACCTTGAACAAAGCATTTCTAGCCGCTTTTATTGGCTCTATTGACTGATTGACATGATACATTTGTACGATTCTCAGAATATATTACCCGAACAGCCCCGAACATGCATTGACCCAACAGCTAATTGGCCGATAAGCATAACGTTCGGACAGCAAAACAGTTACAGTGAAAACACACTTACAAGCTCATCACTAAAGTTCAATAACGTCAGAGAGAAAAGAAGTTAAGTGGTGCGGCAAGCAGATGTCTAATCGAAACTAATGCGAAGAATTTTCTTCCAGTACGTTTCATAGTGGACTTTTAGTTGCGTAGCTGGTGCTTCCCCAAACTTTTAAAGGGCGTAAGCATCTAGAAAACCTGCAGATATTAGTTCTGTTTGAGGACTGATGTACCCAATGGATAGACGTCGTTTGTGTACGCACAATCTCTTACAATGAGAGAGAAAAGAAACTGAGAGTGTAAGCGTTTAAAATGTTTGTAAAAATTATGTGTTTTGGCAGTCGATCATCCAATCGCATATGTTTCTTTCTCTTACTGGCTGGAAGTTACTGGCAAACATTTCTCCAGTAAAAACTTGCAAGTTCTTACGTAATGTTTCTTTCTTGTTGCAAGAGATTTGACGTACACAAACGAGTTCCAGTAAAAATGTGTACAATTTATACGAATCTGTACAAAGTATTCGTACCCAAACGGACCTATTTGGCGGCAAATGGAACCAGCAAAGAAATTGTGCGTTCGTAAGAATGCGAACCCACCCACAACAGTCTTGCTAAGCTTTACCTGCTGCAGCTGAAAGGGAAGAATCAAAGATTGAGCCCATCGAACGTATTTTTCTTTTGCATTAAATATCTGACTTAACTTAAGTTTCCTTATAGCTTCAAGTCTCAAATGAAATATTGAAATAAGCTATTTCTTTAACCCTTTTGTTAACACCGTTTTCATTCGGTGTTATGAATGCGACAAGCCACACTGGTGTATACAAAAGTTAAACTTGCAAATTTTTAACAAATTTCTATTTGTTTATCTTTTGGATAGTTTTCCTTTTAAGCGTTTCATTTATTAAAACAAAACATCAAAGAAAACCAATTCAGTGCAGCAGCAAGTAAAGTCTAAGCGACTGGAATGCATTCGATTTTTTTTCAATACGTTCCACATTCACTTTTGTTGTGTAAATTGGTGCTTCCCCAAATTATTTGTGGGTAAAGCCTTAGCCTCCTCTACTTTCCAAGAAAACCTTTTGATATCAGAAACTTAATAGTTTTTATTTGTTTGGGTCTGTATTTTCACACCGCGATATCAGTAATTGATATCGTCCCTCACCTCCCCCTCTCAAATAACCCATTCCACAAAGCCTAATAAATTATTTTCGCTAAATTTGTGCGTGCGATTTTTGTTGTAAATACTAACGCCAAACCGCTTAGTCACCACTAAACGTTCTAATGTGTGTTATTAGTTGCTTTTGGACTTTCCGTTGCTAAACATCTGCTGCTTCTTCTTGATGCCTATGTTGCATTTATTTGTCACTCGGTCGCGCACACAAACGTCAACCACCAAAGTGCCAAACGCCCTAACAGAAACAATACTTTTCACGGGTTATGTATGTACATATGTATGAGCAGTATATATGTATGTAGATATATATGTACTCAATAAAAAAAAAACCTTATTTACCATGTCTGAAAATAATCACAACAACAATTGCCGGTCAACCACCACCGCGCAATTGTACTCGTGCGTGTGTATGTGTGTATGTGCGGAAGTCGGTTTGCGCCTGACAGCCGGCTCAATAAACCCGCGCGTCACCGGCAACAGCGCAATAGCAACAACAACAACAATAGCATTGAAGAGAATCTTTTAAAGCATCCACTATAAACAACATAGATTCCACACGCTGCAATACCACAAATCTTTTCAATTGTTTTTGTTTTAAATTTTTTTTTGTAACATATCAACAACAATATCCATGGGAAGCTGTCGTACGCTCCAACCCCCACCACCCATTCGCCCCCTCTGCGAACTTCCAGTTTCGCCCGCTTATCAGTCGCGCGCACACACACGTCGCAGAGAGCGTCCACAACTTTTCGTTATTATTTAAGTTATTTATTTTGTTTTTGTTTTGTGGAGCGCATTCTTTAAGACGTCGCGTCGTCGCGTCACTGAATGAATATGCCGCCGCAGTCGCCGCCGACATTGCTTGGTGCTTGCCGTCAGCGTAGCTACACCACGCTGCCTCCCGCTTCAACCCACTCGTCTCCCCTCCGCCCACTTGCCCAATTCTTCTGCGCTTGGCGCCCGCTGTGTGTGCTCGTGTGCTCACACTTATCAGCTGCTTGCTAGCCGGCGTCGCCGTGCTCACGATTGCCCGTGTGAATTAATGGTATTTGCCGCGCTCTCTTTAGTCCACTAGGAGTGGCGTTGTGTGCTCTCGCAAGCTCGGGTGCGTTTCATAGCTGAGAAGAGCACCGCTTCTACCTACCACTTCCACTTCTTGAATGCGTTTTCTTTTATCCTTTTTTCATTTACTTTTATTTTGCCAACGCTCTTGGCATTTATACTTTTAGGCGCTCTCGCTCTCACTTTTTCTCTCAGACACACACGACGTAGTCGGACTTTTGCACTTTTGTTGTTTTGATTATGCTGCGACGGTGTGTTGTTATTGTGATTTGGTTTGTAAAAAGAAAAAAATCGAAAGGAAAAACAATATCAACAACAACACCAAACGTTCGGCAGGAAAATGTGTGGCTCTTGTGCGCATGCAAAATAATGACGAAAAAGAAAGTGAAACTGTTTGTGTAGATTCTAGGCATCGAATGTTTGTATGTCTGAATGTTTGTATGTACCATAACGTACAGATATATATTACAGATATACCTTGTTGTTGTATTACAATATGTTGTAGTTGTTAATAGCATGTGGACTGTAACTGCCAATGCAATCCACACGGCATTTTCTTAAAGCTATGGAAATGATTTTTTTGCATCAGTTAAATTTCTGATTGGCGTTTTGTAATGGGCGTGTGGGTGAGCTCTTGTTTCATAGTGGATTTTTAAGTTAAATGCGAATAATTGGTAAAAACTGGCCACTTCTTAAAGCAACTTGTTTGCTATAAGAAACATTTAAAATAGTTATCATGATACAAAAAATAAAGGTAGATATACAGGTAGGTAATGCTTTTTCTCAGCCTCTCTGTTGCGCATCTGACACTAAACGATTTTTTGGCGTACTCCTTTAAAAATGTGCTACCGTACTGTTGTTAGAAAATCGATTGAACATTTTTTTAATACTGCAATGTATTATCTGCTGTTGAATTCGCATTAACATTTTTATACTTCCGCACAAAATAGATTAGTCGCAGTGAAAGGTCTATTCTGTGTTTGTTTTAAAAATTTCTTAAAATTATTAGAAAATAAAATATCTTTAATTTAATATTATATCGAAGTGGCATCACGACTCAAGCTTTTTACGAATACGAAGAGCGTCAATAAACACGCTTAGTGTCAAAAAAATTGAAAGCGGTTCTACCTTTATTTTTTGTATCATGATATGATGATGATTATTTTTAAAAAAATTTTCAGGCATTTTTGAGGGAAATTGTTGGGGAAACAAATGTGAGAAGGACACAAATGCGCACCTACATATAAGTAATGCATTGATGCTAAGAAACTAGAGCCTTGTTTGTGTTGAAATGAATGATAAATTTTTTAGTCTAAAAATTGAATAAATATAAACATTATTTAAATTAAAATAAATATTACTGATTATTAAAGCTCTAAAACTAAACAAAAATAAATTTTTTCATAATATCTTACAAAATGGCAACTTTCTCTTACGACTAAAGCCGTTATACCGGTAGAAACTTAAAGAAATATCCGAAAAAATGTTTACAAAAAATCGATGCAGATTTTTTCCTGTCCATAAATCAGAAATATCAATACAAAATCATTTTTTTAATGTCTTTTTTAATGTTTTGTTTTTAGTTTATGCTGTCTACATGTCGTTTTGTGTACTAGAGTTTAAAAACAAAAACGCTAATATTTTGCTCAGACGTATCTACCAGCTCTGATTTTCTCAAATCTCTTCAAAACTACCTCAAATTATGCTAAATTACATTAAATATGCTTTAATGTTCCCGTAGTTACCTTCTACGATCCCACACCCACATTGCCTCTCGCCAGCCTCGACACTCAACTGACGTTTATACTTTGGCGGCTTCACGGGACGCTGACACAGACCACTGGGCGCCCTCCTCCTCTGAATTGCTTTGAAACAGGTTCACTTTTCTGCACTCGATGCCTGCTTGGGCCATTCGGAGCCATCATGCTACATACATACATCGCGCCACTACACATTCGTCATGTCTAATTGATTTTTATTGTCTTGATGATTTACCGTTTACATGTGGCAGCCATATTCCATTCCTCATAAATACATATTTATTCCCCCAACACCTTTCGAGTGCTTCTACCTTGTGTCTTAATGCTCTTTTTACATGCATATGTACAAAATGTATTTATGTGTGTGTGTGTGTATGTGTGTTTGTATCTGTTCCACTTTGCACAGCCGCAATTGAATAATTAATTTCCAACTGCATTTTCAAGCTGTCCATCATTACTTTTCTGTACTTGTACCTATTACTCATTTGCTCTTTTGCTTTGCGCTTTTTATCTATTTTTTCTAATATCTGCTCATTAATTATGCACCCCCCGGTAAATTTGTATCATTATTGTACGAGTTAAACTGCCTGTATTTGTGTGTATGTGTGTGTATGTGTGTCTGGACTTGCGTGTTTGCTTTTATCTTATTTCACAAGCTCTTCCGCCTTTGCTAAAACCGGTAAATAAAAGTTGCTTCTGTTATTGTTCTATATGAGCCAAATCACTACACTTATAAATAAGGATAAACCACTATTAGATAATAAAAATATTGCCAAAAACAATAACAACGATTTGCTAGCAACTAAAACACAACGTCCGAAGTAGCCAAAAACGAAAAGTAAAAGCTGTAAGACTTTCTAGTGGCGCCACTATCCGCTTCGGTCTTAATCAAAGCAAAGCAATGATTATCTGATTAATTTAATTGTTTCCTCTCAACTTCTTTCAACTATATTTTGAGCCTCCGTATTGTTTAAAGCCTTGTCTACAAAATACCTTCAACTGCTAAGCCTGTTTTTTGTTTTATATTTAGCAGAATGTCAGAATCGAAACTTTTTAAAAATTTTAATTTTTTTTTTTCAATTTTGTCTTTTTCAATTCCTCGACATTGTGTGTGTTCCATTTGCTTTATTGAAAATACTTTCCCCTCAATAAAAACAAAACGTTTCTTGTAGTACCTATCCAAAAAAAAACCCAAAAACAGAAAATTATTAAATTGCAAAAAAGCATCTCCGAAACAACATCGCCAGTAACATGAAATCGAAAACCGCACTGTAATCGAATATTTCGTACGGCTACTCATTGCTTAAACGCTTTTTTTCGGCTGTTGTTGCTGGTTGGGAGTTTGTCAAAAGTGCGCCCCCACATTTTTTGAATTTAACTTTAAACTAAACGCAAATCGCACGGTAGGCAGGCAGCCAGGCAGCCTGGTACGAGTATTGTGAGACTGCGCGACCCTTATGATGGGCACTCGCACAATTTGCCGCGTCTCGAACGCCAGTCAGCCAACCAGTCAGCCAGCGCAGCGTAGCTCATATTTCTGCATGTTTTCGCCTAACATTTCATTCATGTGAAAGCAGATACCGTTCGTCATTTGTCCGTCCAACAGTTTGCGTTGGTTTTCTGTAACGTCAGCACATTCCTCCTCTCCACATCTATGGTGCACTCTCTGCTCCAGTACACTTCCTGCTGCTGGCCCCGCTTCGCAAATTTTAACGCGGACCACGGTCTGTCGGCTTGGATGCTCAAAACAGTATCCCGTGCGCGCTCTGTTTTTATTTAAATCATGATTATTTTTTCATTTTTTCCCCCCCCTCATGCATATAAAATAAAAAGTGTTTTGCAGTTGTTGTTTTGGTGGTGGCCCAAACTGCAGCAGCCAACCAAGCGACCAAGCAATTAGCGTGTGCTTCAGTTCATTTTTGAAACTTGTGTTACGTGTGGCATTGCCGCTGACGTTCGGTGCGTCGGTCGATCGAACTCGGCCGTGGTTACGCTGCTCAAAATTTAGTTAGTAGCCGCAGGCAATTTTTTTTAACAAAACTTTTTTCTTATTTATTTGGACAAATAATTTTTGCAGTGATTTATTTGCCTTAGTTTTGGTTGCTTTTGTATTTGATGTGTGTGTGTATGTGTGTGTTAGAGATTTGCGTATTTAGTTGAGCGGCATTCGTGATCGCAAACTCCACATTGCTGGCTGGACATTCGTTATCAGTGGGGAGAAGAGATTACGAAGAGCGTTGCTGTGGTCTCATGTGGTGTGGTGACGTTTGTTTATCAAATTGGACAAGTTTGTTTATTTTGATTTATTTACCAGTGATCGTTGTTGTTTTACGTTGTGAATCATACAAAGCGGGGATTTCTAAAGAGGAAATCAAAATTGATTTGTTACAGTTTTGTTGTAGAATTGTGATGTGTGTGTGTGTGTGTGTGTGATATAGTGAGTGAAGTTCAAAGAAGTTAATGAGTGTTATGCAAGTGTAACTTGTTGCTTGGGTTTAAAAAACAAAATAATTGTTTACACAAGTAAATCCCAGCTTTCGCGATAAGAACTCTAAGGTCGCAGTAACTAGGCAACTGATTCCCTGCGCCTTCTTAATTGTAGCTCAATCGCCCGATTGCGTATGCTGACGACGTGGTTCTAATGGCATCAGGGATGTGCCCTGATGTGATTAGTGGACTCCTTCAGGGTGGCCTGGATAGGTTAATCGCTTGGTGCACGGGACGTGGACTAAGCATTAACCCTGGCAAAACTGAACTGATGCTGTTTACCACTCGTACTAAGATACCAACTTTTAAACGATCTTATCTTGGGAATATAACACTACCCCTTTCGTCCAGTGCCAGATATCTCGGGGTAATCCTAGACCCTAAACTGAACTGGAGGCTTAACATAGAGTACATAATAAACAAAGCAGGATTTGCACTCTACTTCTGCAGGAAAATGATACGGAAGAGGTGGGGCCTCCGACCAAGTTTAATGCTATGGATGTTCAAGATGTACAACGTCCAATACTATCATACGGAGCTCTGGTTTGGTGGAAAGTCCTCAGGAGGGAATACAACATTACCAAACTCGCGATTAGATCCTGCCCTGGAGAGGCGCTAAACGTGCTGACGCACCTGCTTCCCGTCGATCTGCATATTATGAAGGCCGCAACTCTTAGGCTGAGAGAAACAGGTTGCTGGAAGGACAGACCGTATGGTCAGGGTAGTCTTTTATCACAAGGGCAAAGGGGCCTGCCTACAACGACGGATTATGCAATTCCTACCATGGACTTTGGGAAAAATTACGATATCCGTATCCCTTCTCGTCTAGAATGGAAGAGAGGGAACATCTTAAATAACCTGTGTACCGCAATGTACACTGATGGCTCCAAAATGGAATGCGGAGTAGGAGCAGGAGTTTTCTCCGAACATCTAAAGATAAACGTGTCTTTCCGCCTCCCCAACACAGCAAGCGTTTTCCAGGCGGAAGTGATCGCTATTAGGGCAGCGTGCAGGATGGCATTGACGGACACATTCTACAAAAGCTACATTACAATACTTTGGCGCTGTCGGTTCACGCCCCACTGGGCTCTATCAAGAGCGAGGTCTCGAAGGACTTCCTCGCCAAAGCCAACACTAGATGGCAGAGGACGGAATCCTATAAAATCAGCAGATCACTGTGGCCAACATATCGGGTGTTTTTTTAGAGGTATAGAACTTCGAATTGAAATAAAACACAAGAAAATCGTTTAATGTCCATCAATTTGGCTTTATTGGAAGGATAATTTTATGCCATTAATGTTTAAATATGATTTCGGGCATGTGGCCGCCGCGGCTGGCTCGAATAAAGCCAATTCTACAGGTCCAATTTTCAACCACTTTTTCGAGCATTTGGGGCCGTATGTCGGCAATAACGCCACGAATGTTGGCTTCCAAGTCCCCTAACGTTTCTGGTTTGTTGGCGTAGACGAGCGACTTCACATATCCCCAAAGAAAATAATCCAATGGTGTCAAATCACACGATCTTGGTGGCCAATTGACAGGTCCATTCCGCGAAATTATGCGCTCATCGAATGTTTCCTTCAATAAATCGATTGTGACGTGCGCTGTGTGGCATGTAGCGCCGTCTTGTTGGAACCACAACTCATCCACATTCATGCCATCCAATTCGGGAACAAAATAGTCGGTTATCATGGCTCTATACCGGTCTCCATTAACGGTAACTGACTCCTCTTCTGACTGGGTCCTCTTCAACATTTTGCTCTACAGCGGCAATTGTTTCTTCGGTGCGCACTGTTCGACGTCTCTGCGGATGCGTATTATCACATAGAGTAAACGTAGTGCGAAAACGACGCATGGTTAACCGAATTAATTGCTCTGATGGACGATTATGTCGACCATAAAATGGACGGAGCTTGCGGTAAACTTCGCGAACTGAACCATTATTTTCGAAATAAATTTGCACGATTTGCAAGCGTTGTTCTTTTGTCAACCTGTTCATGATGAAATGGCAAACCAAACTGAACATAAATGACATTAGAGTTGCCAGATTTGACCACAAAATGCCAGTTTTATCTCTATTCGAAAAACAAACCTCTAAAAAAAACACCCTATACAACAAGAATAGGACCGCGGAGCTCTTGAACAGAGGCCGACGGGATGTGGCAAGACTAACGGCAGTCATCACTGGCCACTGACCCATTGAAGAACACGTGGAAAAAATGGGGATTCCATACAACACCAGCTGTCACAGCTGTGAAAATCCGGATGAGAAGGAAACCCTTCAGCATTTCCTCTGCGCCTGTCCGGCCTTAGCAAGAAGGAGATGGAAAACGCTGGGAAAACAGATATTTCAGACTTTCGAAGAGATAGCAAAGTGCAGCGTAAACTCACTACTCTCTTTCATTAACCTCTCGGACTGGATATAAGGATATGTATGGATAGATACATGTAAGTCCAGTTGACACCACACAATATGTATACCTTAGGGTACCTACCGGGAATAGTGGTATCAAAACGGCGCTAACGCGCTAATTGTATTTTGGAACATCGCCACTTGAACCAATTAACCAATCTCTCAGAAATGTGTGTGTTCTTTTTGTTCGATGACATAATTCCATGAATTGGGCTTCAGTCGTTTGATTCAAGTCGTTCGTATCTCTGGACATAGTGACAGATTTCAGGCAATGAGCAGCAGAGTATAACATCTGTCATAGGAAAAGCAAAGCTGTGTTCACGTCTTTCAGACAAGCAATCCCACACATACTTATGTTGTAAAATAAAACCGGCTAGAATACCAACAACTATGCTGTAGTCACTTTCGTTTAAGAGAACTGTGAAGCAATGAGAATTTCTTGTCGATAGTAAATTGAGGATTTCTTGCTGAGCCACCGACCCATGTTGTCCCTTGGAGAAGTCCTAGTTCTGAACCGTAAGATTTGTGAATTTCATTTCAATTCGATTCTGAATTGGTTTTCTCCTTTAAATTCCACTAAACCAGCAGGACTTGAAGCGCGATGTTTACCAACATTAGTTCAGTCATCTGTTGTTTAGACCATACAATGCAGAATTTATTACTAAACTTTTTTGAATGCTCACCAATTTCAGTTCAGACACCTGTGGTTTAGACCATATAATACAGAATTTATTACTAAGCTTAGTTCGGATGCTTAGCTCATATAATACAGATTTTATGACTAACCTTGGCCTCGAATTAAGCTTTACCGAAATTTGTTGGAAACTTTACAGGAGTTGGTTTCGCACTCTTCATGTATTGTAAATACATACTGGAGATGCTCTAAGTTCGTGTGGCACTTTCTCTGCCATACCAGAAGACAACTTGAGCATATTTCATAGAATTCGAAAAATATCCACTGTGAGAGAGAGCAAAGCAAAAAGCACGTAGACAAATTTTTTGTCATAATAATAAATAAATTAATGCATTTTATAAAAATAGCAGCAATAATATAGTGCGATTTTTAATAATCATCATAACTATGCGCAAAATAAAAACATCTTTTTTTTTTTAGAAAATTTACATATTTGTCGGTCTGAAAGCGTCTTTGATTTTTGTACAATTTACATAAAATAAATATGAATTGCCAAATTTTTTTTCTTTGTCGCATCGCTAATAAAAACAAAAGTAAATAACATGAAGTAGCAGAGAGCAACAAAAACGACATTAAATAAATCCAAATAAAAACATGCACTCAAAGCAAAACAAACACAATTTGTGTACAAATTGGCTGCGTCAAACCAAAAATCATATGGAACCAAATTTATAAACAAAAACAAATTATAATCGTAATCATAATCATGCGGAACAGCGTAAAATTGTGCGTTTAAATTTAAAGGAAAAAGCAAAAAAA
The DNA here is from genome assembly GCA_963668005.1 of Melieria crassipennis. Classification (NCBI taxonomy): domain Eukaryota; kingdom Metazoa; phylum Arthropoda; class Insecta; order Diptera; family Ulidiidae; genus Melieria; species Melieria crassipennis. The sequence continues at coordinate 106,242,168 of OY764961.1, forward strand.
GAGTGAAAATTAAAACTATTGTTTTAACTAAAATGTTGCCCTACCCACAATGCAACACAAACAACAGTTAATGTCGAAGTTGGGCTGAATTAGAGCGCTTCAAACGATTCTCGCCGGAAGTTGTCAAATTCTTTGTATATTTCATTTTAATTTGTTGTCTGCTGTGACATTGTTGTTTTTATTATTATACGTTATGTTGTGTTGTGCTCGTTCGCACCTCTGGAGCATTGGTATCAAATTGACATAATTCAATTACACAGTAATCAATCTGCATTTAAATGAAATTCAAGCGACATGAAAACATACATACAGAAGAGAGATCAAGGTAATTGTTGAGCGATTCAAGTCGACACTTGCAATGCGCTACAGTGACTGAAAATATGTTGTGAATAAAATAAAGTAGATATTAGAAAAAACGTGGATAGTGACCATATGGGAAGAAGTGAACTGTTGTATGGACTGGAAAAGCTTCAATTGAATAGTAAAAAATCTTCACCAATTGAAGAATGAAATTGTTCTGAAGTGAAAGAATAGAAGAATTGGAAAAAGAGCAAAACGGATAAAGAAAATGGCAAGAACAACAAAACCTTGAAGAGTTTAACGAATAGCTGAAGGAACGTCGGAACCAAGTGCAGCTCTTCACTTACGAGCTTTCTAGCCCATAAAATCTAAATTAGAACAATCAAATTTGAGTGAATATAAATGCTTTCTTCAGCACTGAAATGGAAAATTTCTTTCGAAGTTATTTGACTTTAAAGTGAACATTAGCAAAAATTATGAAACAATTTCTTAACAAACTAATAATTGAAAATTACCAAAAGTTATAAAATTAAAAAAGAAATGCAAAACAAGTTGTCACACTTAACAACCACACATTTCATTAAACCAAAGTCTCTGAAAACAAGTTCTGCCATCTTAAACCCCCTTTCGTGATAAAGAAAAGTAAAAAAAAAACAAACAAACAACCAAATAACTAGTGTCCGACCGAAACATATTTTTGGGCTGAAACCGAATTTCGGTTTTTATTTAATATTCGGCCGAAACCGAAACATTCTAGTTGACATAAAAATCACTATATCAAGCATTTTTTTTTCAACAAACGATTTTTACATTAAGTAAATAAAGAACAAACAAACAAACATAACATAAATGAATAAATACTTGTTAAAAAAAAAAAAACAATTTATTCATTTTTTAAAAACATAAACATGAAAAAATCATCCTTTCTTACCTTACTCGCTAATATTCAAAATTAAATAATTTAATATTATATGCTAAATAAAAGTTTATTTACATTGGTGGAATCCAAATTACTCCTTTCACTATATAACTGCTATATAACTGTTATCTGCTACTAAAATGCCAAAAAATTTTAGAACCAATTTTGAATAAGTACGAAATAAACACTTAAACACATTTTCATTTTGTGTTAAATCTTGGGGTTCAAGTTAATTTCTCAGCTTTGATGTATTCAGAGACCTATAGTAGAATTTTATGGTGAATATTTTCGTGGTAAATTTTTTCCTTAAAAAGTCCTGATTAACAGGACATTTTTGGCATTTTAGAAAAAAGGGTCAAATTGACCCATAAAAATAGTAGCTACACAAAAATATTCTTCGTAGTATTTTACATCAAATTGCTGAACCCATCATATACCTAAAATGTGTGGTTACATAGTTTTCGTATGCCGATTCACCATAAGAATGTGCAAAAGGGACCCCCTAAAAAAAATTCAGACGTAAACTTTCAAAACGCCGATACACGTATATTTTTTTTGGTCCCCTCTACCAGAATCCGTTGTCAGAACATGGGTTAGGTTAGGTTAGGTTAAAGTGGCTGCCTCTATATGAGACACACTTAGGCCTCTTAACGGGCCCGTTGTGATACCACAGGATTCCACCCGTTTGAAATGCGTATGCAACACTGTTTTTTCAACATGTGATACAACACACATTTCAAACGGATGGGGAAAGGGAGGGGAGCGGACCTACAGTTTAACGCCGAATCCGAACGGCGATGGGCAGTTTTTCTTTCACACTTGGAGGTTTTGCCATTGCCTGCCAAGAGCGCACTTGTGCGATTCTTGTAATTCTCATTCCCTTCATGTGGATAGCGACAGAAGTAGATAAGTGTTTTTTCCAGCCCAAGCCAGGAATCGAACCTGGGGCGCTCGGTATGAGAAGCCAGCGCGCTACCCGCTGAGCTATCGAGGCCGACATTGTCAGAACATTGTTATTTAAAAAAAAAAATTTGATTTTGTTGTGCAGTGTTATTTGGGCCGAAACCGAATATTCGGTCGGACACTACAAATAACACATTTTTAGCCGAAAATCAACGCTTCCATGATTGTTTTCACTCACTGATTGTTCATAAGCGTTTTGTTTTCTGTATCTTCACCTCAGTCAAACAATGAGACAATTTGTAAGTAAGACTATTTGCCACGCGAACAACGTGATTTCTTCGATTCACCGATTCATGCCAGGTAAACACACACACACACAGACACACTATACGTGTGCTCGCGCCGACAAGCCATAAAACCCATAGACGGCCTACAATTCTTCCTAGCAACAACGTCAGCAACTTCTTTTTTCATTCGTGATAATACGCTTACGTACACTTTTTGCCACTTCCCGCTTTTCGTGTGCGAGCTTAGACCAGTAACAACAACTTCGATAATTCGAATTTGTTAGTGCGATGATTTTGCTACTTCTTCTTGTGTTCCAGTGTTTCGTGTTTGCGGGTTTCACTGTAGTATTTATTGTAGTGTTGTTGTTATTTTTATGTTTTTCTACTACTCCTATTACACACACACACACACACACATGCACACGCAATTTGTTGTTGGTTAGTGTATTTGTTTTTGCCAAAATGTCAATAAACTCAAATTAAACAAAATATGTTAATACCATACAACAACAATGCACACACAAACGAACAACAATGAGTGGTTCTTTAAAATGTAACGTTATTTTTATGCCATTATCGGCATAAGTTGGGCCAGCCAGGCAGTCAGCCAGCGGGGTTAGAATATAAAATTAAAAACATAAGAAAATGAAAATAGCAGAAATTGCTCAGCAGCAGTAAGGCACGCACAACAGACGTCCGATTGCCAGACCCCAGACCGGACCAGTTGGTACATAAATGTCAGCTGCACGATAATGTCATGGACAGGCAGCAGTGTTGCAGAAGACCCAAGAATGGCCCAAGGCCCATGGCGCGCCGCAGTGGAGCGGCAAAGTGCCGGCCGCAATGCGCAGATCAATGCGGTTTGGTTTCGCTGCTGCCCGGTTGGGATTGAGTGGGTTCAGCGGTCGGGCAACTGGTTGAATGGACGGTTGGCCTTTCTTCGTCTGCATTCCAGTGCGTCTAATAAATGCGGCGCTATTGCTTCCTTCTTAATTAGCATGTGAGCAATGGGGTTCGCACAATTCGAGTGTCTTCCTCAAAGCGCTGCCACGACAATTGGCGCTGTCGTCGCCACTTAGAGCCGTTTCGAGACGCGTATGCGACTGACTACAGCACTTGTGGGTAAAATGAGGAAGCTTCGTTCGCTTCAAGCTTATCGTTTCTATTGTTATTGAGCTGTTGTGTTTTTATTTTTTAATTTAAATGTGCTAAACAAGCGTAGCGTCGCTGTGTGCCATTTATTTTTTGCCTCAACCTCTTGCTTTTTCCTATTTTTTTACTACTTTCTTTATCGCTGCGAAATTTGTCATGCAAATAGCGGCAAGAGGGGAGAACTGAAGAGCAGCAATAAAAAAGCGGAAAATAGTAAATGTAAGAAAAGAATTGTTCCCATGTTAATTGCCGAACGAAATTCAAATGTTGGTATTGTTTTTGTTGGGATTTTGTTGCGGATTTGTTTTGCCGGTCAGCGTGTGCAAGTGAACTGTAGAACACAACAAATGGCTTTCAAAAATTATGGAAAATATGAAAGAACAACAAAAGCAAATTAACGTAAATGAATGCTTATGAGTAGTTATATGAATGTTTATATGTGCAATGTATATATATGTGTGTGTGTGTGTGTATATAAGTAAATGGCAGCATGTGGCGGGCAGTGGCACATATACGCGCTGCTTTTTTCAAAGACCATATTTGCCAGTTGTAAGACGGCGCTGTTTTGTGTGCCTCGTGCAGCAGAGCAGATGTTATGTTGCAAAAGGTCATTCACACTTAATGTGATCTACGCCAATTGCCATTATACGCATACGTATGTATAGTGTATGTAGGGCATATTTATGTAACATATGTCCTTTCGTTATTGAAAATATTTGCTATGTTATTATTTGCTATCTTAATTGTGGAGTGCAAATGTTCCATAAATCAGCAAATCTCATTAAACTCATTCTTTGAGCATGACCGAGTCGTTGCCTTCGCGCTGGCATAAATTCGCATAATTTACATATGAGAGACTTGTTTCGAATGCTGATGTGGAATGCGGCCGGTAGAATTGTGCGAAGCTCAGTTGCACAAAAGAGATATGACAGCGGTTTAGCGGTTTGGCTTTTAATGGCGTTGTCCATATGCGGCGCGGCAAATTCTGAGTGAGAATCTATGCAAATTGAGCTTTACAAGTTGTAACATACAAGTTTTGTGACAGAAAATCATGCTTAGTTCTTGAATTCTAATCATTTGAGTGTTTCAAAGTTTGTATTAATTTAAACCGGAACTTAGCCACTTTTATTTACAATAAAAGAAAGCTGAGCATCTTTTTAATTCGTTTTTCGTCTCTTTTTCAATTTGCAGATGTGAAGAATCCTTAGGTGCTAATTTAGGAAATAAGGACATTTCAAGTACAATAAAAGCTAAACACTTTCAAACGAAACGTTAATTATATAAAAACTCGAAGGAAGCACCGCTAAGCACAGCAGACTCGGGCAGAGCAGAAACTAAGCGAAAGCGTGAGGTTATATTTGCAGGAAACCCACAAACAGGAAGCAACAAATTTGATAAATTAAGGAATGCACTGTTTCGCGCATTAAACAAGTATCAACAAAAACCACCACAGCAAACGCGAATATAACACTTTAGATAGAAAAGTCAACTAAGAAAACACGCAAACACAAACACCAACGCCTCGCAATACAAAAGCGAAGCAGCTGAGAAATGCACAGAGAACAACAGACAGGAAAAAGCGTAGCGTGTTTGTTGTGAGCCAACGCGAGAGTAAGCGAGCAAAATCTTAATAATATTTAAATTTAAGCAAATAGTTTCAAAAACTACTACAACAAGGCCTCTAACAGTAACTGCACGAAAAAATAATAATTTCCAAAATTAAAATCACAACCGTTGTTGGCGCCTAAAGGGGCAACGTGCCGAGTGCAGTCATTGCCACGCCGCTGTGCAAATTTTAGTTTTCTTCGTATTGTTTTGTTTGTGTTTTTAATTCGCCGTTCATCAACAACAATCACCACGAAACACCGTAGCGCCAAAGTGCTGCGACCAGCGAAGGGGGAACATTTGGCACAAACACATCGCACACATTTCTGCCATTTCTGCAGCGTTGCGTTTCGGCAGCCGACGACGGACACAGAGGAAAAATGCCCAAATATTCGATTGTCACAGCAGCAGCGACCACAACAGCAGCAGCGGGCACAGCAACAGCGACGGGCAACAGCAGCACGTACAGCAGCAATGGCAGCCATCAGCAGCAACAGCAGCAACACTCTGCTGCCTCGAATGCCGTACGAAAATTGTCATATGACAATGTGGCAAGCGGCAGCGGCGGCGGCGGCTCCTCCTCGTCCGCCGTTCGCAACAGCGCCATTTTCATGCCATCGTCGGCGGCATCGTCCGCCGCCTCATGCACAACCATGGCCACACATCTGCTAGATCACGGCTATGGCGTGACGCTGAAGCCGACACCGCCCACGGCCACAGTCAGCCCCACGACAAGCACGCGAAAGTGCACATCTGGGTGGCAGAATCGCAGCACTTCGGACTTGACGCAGATAACGGAGTACTATAAGGTGACTACTGTTGCCTGCATTCGCCCAACTAGCACTAACATGAAAACTGATTTTTCCCTGTTTTTCGTCCTCCTGCCCATTTAGCAAGTGAAACGGCGCAATCCTTCAGCAACCTCAGAGAATAGTCATCCTAGGAAATTGGCTCGCCAACAGTCGAGTGACTTTTCGAGCAATGTGGTGGTGCTGCAGCAACAGCAGACTCCAACGCAAACACAACAACAGCATCACAGGTCAAAGCAGCAACAGGTGGTGCTGCGCGCCAGCAACAATTCAACGTCACAGCAGCAGCATTCGACGACGTCGCTCAGCTTTGCTACACCCTCACCGCAGCCACAACGTCCAGCCTCACCCGCCTCGTCTACGTCGTCGTCCACGGCGTTGGCCGCCTGCAAGTCGACCCACTCATCCTCAGCGTCACTACCCGCCTCGAAACGTACGCCCGAAGGCAATCGTGCAGACACCTCGCTAGGCATACTGACGAAGAAATTCGTCGATCTGCTGCAGGAGTCGCCTGACGGCGTTGTCGATCTTAACGATGCGTCCACAAAACTGTCGGTGCAGAAACGCCGCATCTACGACATCACGAACGTGCTGGAGGGCATCGGCATACTGGAGAAAAAGTCGAAGAACAACATCCAGTGGAAGTGTGGCAATTCGCTGGTGAGTTCGGAACGCACGCGCGACATGCAATTGGAGAGCGAAAGACTCGAACAGAAGGAGAACCAGTTGAATCTGCTGATCGATCACATACGCGACGAACTGAGCGACGAGATATCGAACAACAATCAGCTGGCCTATGTGACGCACAACGATCTGAAGAATGTCGATCTATTTAAGGATCAGATCATAATTGTTATCAAAGCGCCACCAGAAGCAAAACTAGTGGTAAGTGGGGGGAAAATGGGTGCAAAATATGTATTCTTGTGTTAAGGTTAAGGTTTTTTAAAATTAAAATTCAGTAGAACGAATATCAAGAATAGCAAAGTAAAAGAAATTGTAAGGAAATGGTATGATATTTGCAATGTAATATATGGCACGTGACTGGTAAAAGATTTATGAACAGGCATTTCATATCTTTAAATATCTTCAGATTTGTTACTCATACGCCATGGAGGTCAATGCATTTACATTGTTTCACTTTTGTTGGGAATTTAAAGACAATTATATACTTTTGACTGAAAGACTTCATAGAAGTCTTCTCTTCGGTTTCAAACAATAAATTAAACATTTTGTAGTAAATTCGAAAACCAACATTGCAATTTATGAATACGCGTGACCCATTTTTGATTCTACTTACTGCATTAAGGACTGTTCTTAGTCCTTGTTGTTATTGTTTTGTACAAAAATAAACATAGTGTGCTACATTTACAAAGTGTGGAGTTTGACTATTTAAAAATACATACATATATACAATGTCCATTTTTTCAATAATATATCAAATTTGTCTAATTATTCGTAAGCAAGTCATAAAACATCAACTTTTTAATGTATATTGTAATGGTCCATAGTAGTCGCGTTGTGTCGTTGCCATTTGTTCGAATTAAATTCTATTTCAACGAAATTTAATGCGCAAACTAAAAGCGAACGCGCAAAACATTTCGCCAAATGAAAATGAAATCATGTTTGCTTTTATTTGCAATAAAATAAAACTTATAAAGACAAACACGCACGCACACACCAGCCGACAAACGAAAAACAGCCAGCGACAGAGCAGCATTACTGTCTGCATTCCGTTTAGATGAACATCTTATTTTTAGCTATTTTAATATAAAACGTATAGGAAAAATGTTGGATGAATTTTAAATTGCGTTAGTGTTGTCCGGCCACTTGGCTAGCCGTCTGGCTGGTAGTCAGGCTGACTGGCTGGCTAATTTGAGCATGGTTTCTGTCTGCCGTCCGACATTGTGGCCACGTATTTGCTGCTATTGTTGGCCGAGTATTTTCAGACAAATATTTCAATTTTATTGTGCCGTTTTTAGTCATATTTTGCCTAAAAGTCAAAATTTTGCTAGAACTCGTAATAAGATATGCAAATTTAAGACAACTAGAATCCATACGTAATCATAAATCAGCGCATGAATGTTTTGCTCATGATTCGAGAATAATCGGTGGCGCTATCCGCTGTCAAGCAGCTTCACCTGCTTCACCTTCACCTATCACTTTGATAAGAAGCGTGCCGCCCACACTTAATCGCCCGTCAATCCATTCATCGGTCTATTTGTGCTGCGTCTGAATTTCGCTGCCATGACTGCATTTGTCGCCACACGCCGCCGAACCAGCCAACCAACCAACCAAATACAAAACGATAACAACGACCGCAGCAGCCACCGCAGCCGCAGCCGCAGAGCAAATACGAAATATCATTTCTAAAAATATATACATACCACCTATAGGGAAAACGTTTATTTGTCAATTTGGCCAAACAGACTAGCGCGAAATTCGGCGAGTTTAATTTGTATCCAAGACGGATGGTGGACGCACGCTGTCAATGTGCTCGTTGCCGTTTGTGCGCGTCGTGCGCATCGATTCGCTGTCGTGTAGACCACACCGGGCCACCAGCGCACAGCCCGACCAGACCAGACCAGAACAGACCAGGCCAGACATGAGGAAGAAGCAGAATTGGCGCGTGTAGCCTCGAAATCGGTGTCGACCACAAGTCGCCTTGGCCGGTTGTGTGCTTTGCGTAGCGGCAAATTGCAGTGTCGAAAGTAATTTGCTGGAAATATTCGCCAATCGATTCGGTTTATTATTATTTGCATGGATTTTATCGTTGTACTTTTACGCGCATTCGATTGTATCAGTTTGTAATTAATTGTATTCTCTGTCTACTTTTCTGTGTGCTTGCAGCTACCTGATACACGTTGTCCACGTGAGATTTACGTGAAGGCGGAGAATAATGGCGAGATCAACGTGTTCCTCTGTCACGATAAGTCGCCGGAGAGTTCGCCGACGTTCTCCTCGCCCTCGACCGCATCATACCGACAACAACCTCAACACCATAACGATCCGCTGTTCAACGATATCAATCGGCTGACGCCGGGCACCACATATCCCGCCACATCGCATCCACCCATACGTTCGGCACAACGCAACCTCAGCAAATCGATTGAAGATGCTGCACAGCAACACGCTGCCGCAACGTCCGACTACAATTGTGATATCGTCTGCGGCTACGGCGGCCAGCAGCAACAGCAAAATGTTGCGATTGTCGACAGCAGCGACTACAACATGCAGCCGACCATTACGCGCCCCGTGCTGACTCAGGTGGAGGCCGACGACAAGGACATGATGCGCCGCCTTATGGGCAGCGACTACGACCGCGTGTTGGCCGGCAAGCGCAAGGGCGCCGCGCTGTGGGACAGCGGCATCGATGGTATGGGCGACGGGGTCGCCAATCGGGAGAGCAGTGATTCAACACATACGCTTAATAGTTGTAATAACAATAAGAATTCAGGCCTTAGAAACGATGTACGCATGGTGAATTGTGCAATGGAAGAGCGTAAGACGGCAATTGACGAGCGTGGCGGCACCACTGCGTCGGCCAGTTGTCGGAGTAACGGCGGCAGCGGAGTGGGCGTCAGTGATGTTGCCATTGTCGGCGCAGCTACAGCCAATCAGCCCCAAACGTCAGCGTACGGCAGCAGCACGCTGTACGACGAGGTCGCAAAGCAGAACGCCGGCAGCGGCAGCGCTGGCAACAGCCTGGGCATGCCGCTTTCGCAAGTGTACTCGAATAGCAGCGCCGGCGTACGCAATGCAATCATGACGGGCTCGGTGTCGCTGAGTCCTGGCTCGCTATGTGATGTGCAAAACTGTAAGTATGGCGCGCCCAAACGAATTTACTGCTTATTACACCTAAGGTTGCATATGGCATTGGCATCGTTTTCATGGTGGTTGTTAGTTTCAATTAATCATTTACCTTACTTTATATTCATCTAACTAAAATGCATTTCATAGCATCGCCACATTCATGAATTCTATGATCATTGCTTACTATTTTACTATGAAAATGTTGCGATTTTTGTCACTAACACTAACTCAATACATTTTTATACATTTCGAAATATCTAAGAAATATAAAATGTCTACATGTACAACATTGGAATTCGTAGTCTTAAGTATTGGTGTATCGACTTGAATCGTCACAGCTCATCTATCATCAAACAGAATCGAAAAATTATCGAAAAACTCTTGACGGGAGCTCTGGCTGTGATTTGCGTTTATACACGAAATTCAATTCGCATCACAGTCTGAGTTCTTGCTGAGCGCTTTTTCAAAATTCAACGTAACAAAATGTTTACTATGGCCAAACAATCTGAACGCACGCACACCATATCTTCTGTAAAAGTATCGGCATATAGCACACGCATTCATACACATGCACACACATATACATAAATACATGCATACATATGTACATATAATATCGAGTATAAATCTACATTTTTTTCTGACTTTGTGATTGTGAATCAGTTTATGCTTTTATATTGTGTATATAATTTTATAATTTTCCTCTTCTCTTCATCTTAATTATTTAATTTCATTTTATTTTTGTTTACTTCTGTTAAAGCACATAAAACAATAAAAAAACAACATAAGCAAACAACAACGAAAACCAGCAAAAAACGAGAACTCAGTCCAAATTCGAATTTTTTTCAGTTTCCACACACATCTTGGTTAAATACAATTCAGGCTGCGACTGAAACAAAAACATTCCAAAAAAAATTGTATACAACTAATTTTTTTGCTATTAAGCAGTTTCTAATTTGTGCTTATATATTTTTTTTTTGGTGGTAGTATTTCCAAGACACGATGGAACATTTGGTGAACAAAAATTAAACTGAAAACTATGCAACAAGTTATTTCTTGAATTGGCGAAATAATGACAAACCTTTTGAATAGTTCACTTGAAAAACAATGTGTGTAATATTTTTGTCAAAACATTTAACATTGAAAAATAGCGACAAAATTATTTCAGTAGCAGACACTCAAAATGCTATCAATGAACTTTTATAGAGTGAAATTGTATTAATTTATGTAATGCGAAACAAAAATGCTAATCAGGAGAATCTTTTATGAAATCGCTGGTAGTTATATGCGCCCATCGAACCTATATACCGTAGCATCAATTAGAGGTTTATTAAGTACCTTAACACATCAACAGGCTTCCCATTAAAGCATCCTGTGTATTCCTTTCAGTATCTGAATACTGATTACAAAGTTTGAACTCGAGAGGTGACTCCTACTTTGAACGCAACCCCAACCAAATCTGGACCGTGTTTCCTCGTTTCTTGTGATGTGGATTTCTAACTTATAGGATTTCTTAAACCTTTCAATCAACCTTTCCCAATTTGTTTTTAATCAGAGAGTCAAACAGCATCAATTAAAGCCAAATTTCGCAATGAAACTTTTGATTTCGCTCTGTTCGGTCGCTTAACAGCGCAGATAAGAATAAAAATAAACCAATTTAAGTAGGCTATATTTTTCCTTAGCCACAGGAAATGTTGTGGAGTAGTCAAAAGCCAGCTGTTGTAATTTTAGTGCTGCAGAACCCACGTGCAAATGTTTAGAAGTAGTTTTGAGAGACTCAAAGGACACTGTTTTATGCAAAACTTATTCCAAAACCAATTGATTGGTCAATTGATATACAATTCTTTAACAACATTCTTCATTCAACAAAAGATTTATAGCAATTAATTTGTAAACTTTTTAGTTAAAATTTGTGATTATTGTTGGAACAGATTTTTAAAGTTATTTTATTATTAAATTTATGATTTAATTCAAATTAAATTTGAATTTGATTTGAAAGAGTCAAAAGCACAGAAAATAGAAAATTATATCAATCCTCAGCAATGGCATTTATGCTCAACATTTTACACACCAGTACTGCGAAGAGAAAATTGAAAAGTGCAAATATGAATAAATGATGAGCGCGGGGAAAGCATAGAAAAATTCATTTTGGAACTGAATTCTCGTGGGTCTGCATTGCATACCAAAAAGGGCAAGCGAATTGAAATTGAAATCTTGTAGCACCATGAGATTCAGCTCTGGCGTGAATTTCAAATCATTGCATACAAAATTGACAAAGCTAACATCTAACAAGACCGCTAGGCCCCCAATATTCTCCTCTCCTTTCGCTACTTTATATTTATAACAACACAAGGTGTGAATGTGGTGTCACACAACAAGGTGTGAATGTGTGTGTGTACATTCACACCTACGCTTCACAACTGCACAGGGTTTTTTTCATATCTTACAAACAACAAATTTTTTTCATATAGCAAACAATATTTTACATTTGAATTTTTTGTGTTTTCTCTCTTTCTTGTACCACAAAAGACTTTGTTGACGATTTGCCGCCCTTCCAACCGATCGAACCGCCACTAGATGTTGACTACAATTTCTCACTGGGTCAATCCGAGGGTCTGATGGAGCTGTTTAACGATTTCGTCTGAAAAGTGTCGGACGCCTGCATGAGCAGATCGCTGTACGTGGAGAACACACACACAAATGCGCATATACACATAGAGAGAGAGAGGCCATGCAAACATGTCACCGAAATCCAACAAACACACTCATACGGCCAACTTTGTCCTCTACAAAAATATATATTCGTCTATGTAGCAGTAGCAGTAAGCGGGCGCCACCTTGCACCAACCTGTATGTTAATAAAATATGTAATAATATTTTAATTATTATTCTAATTTAAAATTATATATTCTTTATAAATATACACTACATATACATATACAAACTTATGTATGGAAACAGAAAATTATACATGTAGATATTAATAATGCTCTAATTATTAATATAAATCCACACATAGCCACATACATAAACACACACACACACACACACACTAATCCATGCAGTAAACTTTCAAGCTTAAAATCATTAAAAATTCTAAATTCCAACTCTAAAAAGTCTATGTAAAAGAAAATATGTAACAAAATTGTGGTGAAACAGAAAAGTTGGAGCAGAAGAAGCATAGTAATCCAAATAATACAAACTCATACATGCATACATACAAACACACAATTGTAAAGGTATCGTAGCGTTTTAAGTATAAAAGCAGCAAATGCAAGCAGCATTTCTAAACCGCAAAAGTAGAAAATAGACAGATAATAACTATGCGAAACAGCAAAAACCTTGTAAGAAATAATTTAAATCAATAGTGTTAATTTAATTCAATAAAAGTGAAAATCGAAATGTGTAAAATGAAACTAGCATAAAATATGTAAAGTGAAAAGGGCAGGAATACCAGCACAGACACTCACACACACACACACACACACACGCAAACATCCCAAAACACACACAAACACACCTACACTGCTATGCAAAGTGCAGCGTTGTATTTAGATTTTACTAAAGTACTAAAAGTGCAAGAGTCAAATTTCAACCAAAATCAAATTTAAATTTGAACAAAACAAAGTAAAACAAAAAAAAAAAACAAAATATGATACCGTTAAGCAAGCAACAACAAAAATAATAAGCAAGCAACTTGAAAGAACTGGCAGGAGTACGCTCATTGCATTTTCAATACAAAACTATAACAACAACAACAACAAATACATTTACAATAACATAAAATAGTCTAGTGTAAAGTAAATAACAACAAAAGCTAACATTTGTAAATGAATGAATGAAAACTTGAAGTGTCGAGCGACAAATTTGTAAAACGCATGTAAAAAAGGTTAACTGTTTATTTTTGATTTTCAATTAATTGATTTTTCCAGCGAAATTTCATGTTTCACTTGTAAATTAAGCATTTAGAAAGCAACCTACTTGTGTACGGCAAGTGCGAAAGCAGCAACCGTTCAATATAATTACAACTATTATTATACAAATTATTTTTTTCAAATTTTATTTTGCAAAATGTTCACTCTTGAATGCCAGTTTTCTGCCGCAGCACTGCAACAGAAATTAAAAAACAAAAAGAAACAAAACTGTATAAACTGCTATTTGGCAATTGTTATGAAAGAAATGAAACCATGCAAATGTGTTTAAATAGTTTTCTATTTCGTGTATAGTCTTGCTCTGCCACAAAGTTTATTATTACTATTATTATTAATCTTATTAATAATAAACAAACAAAAATAGTTTTTATATTTATAATGTTTCCCATTAACTATTTGTAGCCTATAGTTTTCCACTCCCCATCCACACAGTGTTTGCACACACAATTCGTGCTTTTGCAACACAATTTCAAACATCAGCAACATTGTTGAAATTGTTGAGCATAACTCGTATTTTGTTTGGAACGCTGCTGCCGTTACTGCATAACCAGTTTGCATCCTAAGCACTCCCCACCCCCTTGGAATTTTCCCGCCCAGTCTATGCCTCGGACACCTTCGTTTTTTTTTTACGCATCCTTAGAACAAACAAACAAATTGAAAAAGCAAAGCATATGAAACGTTTCACATAATTTACATACAAAATACTACTTTTATTTTTGTTGTTGTTATTATTATTATTATCAATTATTCAATAATTAATAATTAATTGATTAACTAAATAAATAAATAAAAATGCAAAAAACATACCTACGCATAAACAAACCAGAAATACTAGTTTAAACAATTTATGATAGTATGAATAAAAGCAAAAAACCGTACTTGTAATAAATAAATGCAGCAAATTTTTACATTTAATAGAAATAACAAAATAAACTTAACAAACAAAACGAAACCACTAAGTGTGTGAAAATGTGAAACCACCCCCTCTACAAAATACAACAAACAAGTAAATTAAAAAAAAGCAACAAAAATCAACTAACAACAATTGAAAGCAATTGCAACAAAAAGACAACAGTCCAAGCAAACCTTAAAAAAAATTCGACTATTCGCACAATCGGCCTGTTTTCGTTCAAATTCAAAATCGCTATTGCAAACGTTGTCCTAAAATTTAGGCTCCAGCCTGGAAACTTTTATGCCAACAAATTTGTCTACACTGCGTTGAAAACATGAGCGCAAAACATAGTCTTCACGCATTAAAATACTGCAAATCCACCTAAAAGTATGCCAAGAAAATGCAGTCTTCGGCAGCGACATCACAGCTGCATTTCATATGCGTCATTCAAATATTTTGCGTTTTTAACAGCTCCAAACAACACCAAAAGTTGACCACACTTTTAGTTAAACGACTCAACTGACAGCCAGCTTGGCTGCAGTTGGCACAAACAGCGCTAAATGTGGAACGCTTGCAACCGCTTAACACAAAAGCAAAAGTCAATTTTTGATACAAAAATCCCAAGAAACCAATGCAAAACACAATACAGCAAAGCTAAAAAGCAGGAAGCCGAAAGTGTTGGCAGCCGAAAGCGCACTGTGCGTAGAATGTAACACACAACAACAGAAAAGACCAAATTATGCAACATACACATAAGCAAACAAACACACATACTGCAAACTACACTCACACATACATATTGCAAATATACAAACAAAACTACGATGCAACTTTGTGTTTGTCTTTCTTAAATCTTTTTTTTTTTTTTTAATTAAACAAGAAAGCAATTAACCAACATACAAAATGTAAGACAAAAATCAACAAAAAATTGTTAAGTACTTTTTTCCTTTCCAAAAACTAAAACTATAGAAGAAGCAAAAAAATTAAATAATAAAAAATAAAAGATAAAACAATAACATATACATATATTAATATATATATATGAAAAGAAAAATGTTAACTTTAATTAAAAGCGATTTTTTTAATTGTTTCAATTGCTTGGCGCTAAAACTGAGGGAAAACGGGAACTGGACAATTCCAGTAGTGTTGTTCATCGTTGCTTTCGAGGGGAAATTTTATGACTACATCTTCAATCAAAATTAAGTTTCAATGTGCAAATCAGTTTAGTGAATATTTTTTGCAGTTAAAAATGCAAAAATAAGGTACAAACGATTTCTATACAACTAATAGAAAACAATAAAAATGTTCAGGTTCGAGTGTATCTGACAAATTCCATTAAAAGCGAATATATGCAGTACGCACTGCCTTTCGGTATACAAACTCCAACTCCCATAAAACTCACACACACAATCAACCCAATAAATAACCACTTCTCCCACGTAATCTTTACTAACAAATTACAAACCATTCATTGTTGAGATTAAGAAGTGCAATGCAAACTGGGGATTTTTATTGAATATGTAAGTTATATATGTAATAGCAAAAATTTTGAATGTTGTTGGGCCGCTGCTGTCACTACTCTTCCATTAAAAAGTATCCCAAGCCGCGGCGGTTGTTGGCCAGCGGCTGCGGCTGTGCTGTCTGTGCTTGCGTTGTCTGCGCGCTGGCCGCAGGATTGTTTATTGAACCAGTAGCTGACATTGACGATAGTGTGGTGACGGCAATAGGCGTCTCCTGCACGCTAGCTGCCCTCGACTTCTTTCGCTTTTTCTTGGATTTCTCGCCAGAGACTCTATCCACGCCAACCAGCTTCTTGGCAGACCGGCCACGATGCCGCTTATGTTTCGACACATGAGCATTGCCGGCTGTTGAGCTGCCCGATGCTTCGGATGCTGCATCAACGGATACAGCAGCAGTGGCCACCACATGGTGTTTGGACTTGTGTGTAGTTGCCACGGACGGCGACTTGCTGGAGCGCAGCGTGCGCGCACGTTTAGCTGGCGGCGATGACACTTTCGACACGGACGTATTTCCGCGCGAAGTGCTGGAGTGACGTCCACGCTTTGATTTTTTGCTGCCCTCCGCCGATTCGGTTGCACCGGGTCCGCGCGTTATAGGTTGCTCCATTGCCGAATCGCTCATTTGGCTCATGGAATTTTCCGAACACAATCTTAACGCCGGAGAACTATTTCGTTTTTTCGTGTTATTTATTTGAATATGTATGTCATCCGGCAATTTCCGTTAAAAGATCCAAATTTACACTGTTTGAATTTGTAGGAATGGCATTGGTCGAAATAGAGTTGGCAGCACTTTCACGGCGAAATGGGCAGCACTGCCGTCGTTGCACAGCTTGCAATTCTGCGCAGAAATAACGTAAAAGTGATTAGCTATTGCACTGAAAAGCGATGATTCGGAGCACTTACTGACAGGGTGCTGATTTTTCGTAAATTTTGTTGAAACTGAAAAGTGAAACTAAATTTTGCTTTCAAAATGTTATACAGACAACTAGCTCATGATTCGATGGAAGGGTGAAAAAGAAGCACATGAAAACATAACCAACACACATGTGAAAATTCAATTTGAGTAAAGATTTTTTAAGTAAGTAATATAATATGAGTATAATAATGAGATTTATTGCAATTGACTTGTCATTTTGAAATGCACAAACGATCAGCGACTACTGTGGTTCAGTAGTTAAGTTGGTCTAATTAAACTTTTGTTTGGTTTTACATTCTAAAGTTCGATATAATATCGTAGTAAAAAATTTCAAGAACAAACAATTCCCTTTTATACATACAATAAATTCATGACTATTGGCCATTTAACGACTATAGTCGACAAGGCAAGTATCGACGTTGCAACAACAATTACGGAATTAGAAAAACCAATTACAGAATTCTGTAATTTTAGTCTTCTCCGGTCTCAGCTGCCGCTTTCCAGTTTTTCGTTAAATCAATTGTGATCCAGTTGTGCTCCCGTTCCCCTACTCTTCCTCCATATCCTGTATGTTGCTTTCCAAGTAGCTGAAAATCGAATGCAGAACTTTTATCTCGCTATTGTCATTGCGAAGAGTGCAATATAAATAATGGAAATGATTGCGCTGGAAACGATAGGGCGCGATTGACAGTCAGTTTACAATCAAAACAGTTTATTATTTGTTGTCTGTGTCACGAAGGATAAGACAAACATTTTATGTGCTTATATTTTTCGTGTCCAACAAGGGTTAAGGTTGGGATGACGTCACTGTCGCGGTACGCATTGAAATTGGCAAAAGATCAGCTTGGCCCAAAGACGTACGCACTTAATTGCCTAATTAGCGACCAGTGATAATGTGATTTACCACTGTTAGCGACATGCCGCCTTTCAGCTGCTCAGCCGCTCCCTACCGTTCCTCGCGCAGCAAAGCAGACGTTCGCCTGTCAGTAGTGCATGTCGTCTTTGGCTGTGACATCAGCACTGCGTCGAGACCTTTCGCAGTACGGTTGCTCCGCTGTGTTGTGATACGACGCCAGATGTTGCTTCGCCAGCAGCTGTTCCGGATAGTGTCGTATGAGATAGATCCAGCACTCCAAGTTTCTGCAAACAGTTGACGCCCCAAAACATTTACTAGCTTTCAGCCAGGTTTTTCTCGATGAACTTACTCATCGGTCCTTGTGCGCATAGTCTGCAATTCGCGATCGTAGTAGTTTGGGTAGTCCTCCAGTATGTCCAGCTTGGCGAACATGGCGTCGTCCACCTCGTACACCTCGCCGTTGACTATGTGCCCGGTGCCGCGCTTGTCCAACAGAAAGGGAATGTTGTAGCGTGTACCGACGACCAGCGGAAAGCGCTCCGTGGTGCGCGCCTCCGCCACGAAGCGTGCGTGTCCATTCTCCGTTCTGGTCAGCCAGTAGTGGTTGGGCTCACCGCGCTTCAAAGTGCCATAGACAAATACTTTGTGCAGTCTTCCCATGAGTTGTGCCATTGTTGCTCTCTACCGAACTGGCTCGCTTCTGCGAATGTGGGCTGCTGGCCGTTTCGCTTATCAGACCGCAGCTAGTGTTGTTGCTAGCAGCAGTGGTTACTCGTTTAATATTCGTTGTTGAAAGCTGCGCAACTGTCAACTGCTGAAAAAGCTTTCATCGTGTGGGTTTTAACCAACCGTGGTTAACTCTTAATGCCGCCGAGTGCAGTCGTTGATCAGCCATTTATTCAAAAGCTAAAATTTGGAGGGTTTCGCTAAAACCACAAATTAATTTCAAATATGATGCCATCAGAGATGAATATGTGAGCTAAGAAGAAGAATAGCTTCCATTCTAAGGGCGCACCAATGCCTTAATGTGTATATAACCGTGGCTCAGGACACCACTGCGTCATCACTGTGTCGAGAGGAAAACTTTCAGCTCAGTAAAATGTACATTTTTCACACTCGGAACATTAACGACTGCCGAAGGTTCCAAGTAGGAGCATAGAATGGCTCACTTCATCACGCTCAACACGAGCGACATTTCTTAATATTACAATTCATACCATATTTCAATATAACACAATCGGTAATTATACATCGCACACAAGTTTTTACATGGAAATATTCTGGAAACTTTTATTTTCAATTTAATCCTTTTGACACGTTACTATTGGATACAGTCGACGTCCACAAATTGTTACTTATGTAAATATATAAAATGTGATGATCGTGCATATGTATGTAATACTACAAATAACGAAATCGATACTACCGAAATGGCATATTAGCAAATTTTCAGATTTTGCTTCATACACTTTTCTATTTTGTTTTTTTCTTCACATCTCTTTTTTGCCATTGTACAAGTACATTTTTGTCTGAAATTCAATTTCGCTTTGGAAGGACAATAATGCGAAAAGCTGTGTTTGATGTTTGTGTGGCGGTGTGCGTGTGTGTATGTGATCGAGTGCAGTTTCAATCAAAAAGTATAATTTCTAAATCTAGCTTGATGATTTAATCAAAGGACATGACAGTGCCGACTTCCTATTACTAAACTCATTAAACTTATACGACTATTGTGGTGGTTGCTGCTAAATGTAAGTTATGTATTGTTGGAAATGTTCTGGAGTGGGGGTGGTTAGCGCGTGCGCCGCCCGTTGATTGGTTGGTTTGTTGGCTTGTCTGTTTGTTTATTTGCATTGCCTTGACATGTGATTTGCTTGTTTGTATGCTTATTTCTGCTATTTTGTAATAAAAATATGGGCGCTTGGCCGCACTGTGTGCAACCGCTCAAGCGGCAGTTAAATCCTCATCTGCAGGCTCATCGTCGTCGTCGTCATCGTCATCATCATCGTTGCTATTGACGCCGGCGTCGTCCTCCTCGGAGTCCTGCTCGTTGCTCTGTCCCTTCTTCTTCTTTCTGTCCTCCTCGCTAGAGTCGTCGTTGTCGTCGGAGGCGTCGTCGTCCGAGTCGGCGGCGGCCTTGGCTTTAGGACGACCGATCGGTTTTCCTTTGCTAGCGGCGCCAGCAGCCGACTTTGCTGACGGACGGCCACGCTTCTTAGGCACGCCACCGTTGGCGGCTGCCGGCGCTGAACGTTTCGTCGCCACCGTTGCACTGGCGCCCTTCTTCGGACGACCACGCGACAAGCTGGCCACTTGCTTGACTTCATCGGCGGAGTCTATAGAAGAGAAATGGTACTGTTTAGTTTCGACGAAAACCTCACCAGTCAGCGCACTTACCATCGTCGTCTTCATCGCTCTTGGCGGCCTTCCTGGCTCGTCCTGCCTTCTTAGGCGCTTTTGCCTTGCGGCCCGGCTTCTTGCTGCCCGGCTTGTAGTCACTCGATTGTCCATCATCGTCCCCGTCATTGTCCGCATCGTCGTCATGATCCGATGAGACTGCCTGCTTCTTCGGGCGTCCGCGCCCTTTGCCGGCGGCAAGACTCTTTGCCGGGCGTCCGCGCCCCGTTGACGCCGCCTCGCTGCCATTGGCCGCCACTGCCGCGTCATCGTCAGAAACCGGTTCAGCGGCGCCCTTTTTGGCGGCACCACCGGAGCCTTTCGCCGGCCGGCCGCGTCCTCGACCGCTTGGTGGCTTCTTCACCTTCTCCGGATTAGAGGGACGACCACGCTTCTTCGGTATGGTGGTGCTGCTGTTGCCGCTTGCTGCCACTGCGTCAGAGTCGCCGCCGCCGCCACTGCCGGCGGAGCTTTCATCGCGAGCGCGCTTTTTTACATCTTCCATCTTTACGCTTGTGCAATTTCAGAGCGCTTCTTCCTTTTATACCCCTTCTTGGCGTGCGAGCGTGTGCGTGTTCGTATGAGTTCGTGCCTGCGCTGCGCTCACAGATACTTTTTTCCGTTTTTCTGGATTGCCTTTAGCTTTGCGTTTCCGCTACAAAATTTATGGCGAAAATAATTTTGCCGAAAGCAAAAAACCCAATGCAGATGCACAAAACTGACCAAACACGAGGCGAGAAGAGCCGAATTATTTTACTGGCGTTGTTTGCTTTTAAGCGCTTTATGCGAATTTAATTGATTGCGAGTGAGTCTGCACCGCGGCGTCGGTTTTTTGTTTTTCCTCTTATTTTAAAAATGAGGGAGCCAAAAACGGCGAAGCGAAAATGCACGTTCAGGGTTGCACCGGCACGCACTGCAAACGGTAGCAGCGAATAGCAGTGGAAGTTGTAATTCGCATAGGCAATTCGGCCAACTTTACAAGGGGTGGAAAATGCGATTCACAAGGAAATAGGTATTGGAAAAATAAGCGAAACGATTGCAGCATAGAATCAGCGTGTAGAATGTTCTACTCGATGCACAATTTGAGTGCTGGCGGAATTTGAGTTATTTGCAAACCCTGTCGGTGTGCATTTTGATGCAAAAATTTGCAACTTGGAGCGCTCATGCGTGTTGCCTTGGTATCGTTGTTCGATTCATCTTTTGAAAAGCCTATCGAACAATGCTGCCAAGTTTCAAATAGTAAACTGAGACTAGAATGTTTAGTTGCAACGACCATGTTTTTTTTACAATGAAATTGCTTGGCATGCTGTACAAACATTTATGCATTACACCATTTTAGTTATTACATCTTATGCTAGCAATGATGAGCCCAAAACGATGGCAATAATTATGAGACTCAATCAGTTCGAAAACGGAACTGGTAAAAAAACAAATTGCTGGCGTCAGTTTTAGTAAGCACTCGAAATTTCAACAATATTAGCCCTCAAAAACGCTAGTTACAACGAAATCATCTCGGCAATATCGAGCTCATGCAAATACTGTACTAACTAAAATTGATGGTAGTATAGCTGTCCTTTAATTACATGTATTTCTTTATTCTTTGCATATGTTCTTCATTTGATTAACATTAACAGATAGATTAAAATTCCCCAGAGACCTTTTCTTAAAGGCAATGGACTTGTACTGTGCTTAGTTCAAGCTGCTGTCCGCTGGGCCGTCCTCAATTTTATCTTCTACACTGCGATCTCGCTGTTTATCGCTGGTCGGCGTACTGTTCCCATCCGTATTATCTCCGTCAGATACACTTTCGTCGCGCAATGCGTTTGCGGCACTGAGGTTTGGCCGACCGCGAGGCCTTCCCGTCGACGTATATGGAACTTTGCCGGTGGGAGGTCGTCCTGGCTTCTTCGACAAATCATCGATTTCCACCGCTTTCAGCTCCTCTTGTGACTGTACGCCCGTCTCTTCGTTGCTCTGTTTTCCACCAGTCGTCTTGCTGAGTTTTGGTCGTCCACGCGGTCTACCTGTAGGCACATATGGCACACCGCCCAACGACGGACGCCCAACTTTCTTCGGTGTGCCGTTACTGGACTTTGATGCGGCGCGCTTGCTTCCCTTCTTGGGACGCCCCTGTCCGCGACCCGTACGCACTATATTCAGATTGATGGCGCCAGTGGGTGGTCTGCCCACCGGTCGTCGCTCCTCATCGTCTTGCTTATCAACGTCCGAACCTGCAAACAAAAATTGCTTAAACTGTCAGCAGCGAAGGATCTTACATTAACGCTGATACTAACGATCGTCATCCTCACTGCCAATACCCAACTGAGCATCCTTACGGGGGCGTCCGGCTTTCGATTTCTTGCGCGCCTTCGATTTGCGTCCCGACGCAACCACTGCTTGCTGCTCTCCGCCATAATCGGATTTTGGCGCTTTTTTTGGACGACCGCGGCCTTTGCCGGTCGCAACAATCGGTACGGTTATCTTTGACTTGCCTTGTTTCGGCGGCCGACCGCGGCGCGCCGGCACCGTATCACCACCAGCGGCTGCCTTCAGTGGCGATTCTCTATTGGGACTGCGTGGCATTGCGTCTCAAGTTTTAATAAATTTACAGTGGAATGACCAGAAAAATTATGCTTGATTTTCTTAGGAAAATTTGATTTGTTTATCTCAACTTTTGCTTCCGACTTGATTTACTTCTTTTTTTCAATTGTTTTTAAAACCGATGCACTGCGAAATGGCGCTGCCACAGTTCAATGACCCAATTGTGCAGTCCGAGTGGCAGCGCCGTGTTTACACGCTCATTTCTTTCAAAATATTTGAATGAATTTCAATTGAACAATTAATAGTGAATTGAGTAGTTATTAAAAAATTCAGTAAAACAATGTCGTTGGCTGTAAAAATTAGTTAATGAAGCAGAAAAAAAATGCCTAAAATCTGTTTATTTAGAAGTTATATATGTAGTTTAATTTGTGATTGATTTTATTTAGTTCAAAAACGATGTGGGATTTTTTGTCATATAATTCTATGGCCTTGAACCAAGGCGTTGATGGTGATTGATTTGATATTGTAAAATTCACTACATCATAGAGGGAAAATAACCTGGGGATTTTGCAAGCATTTAATATTTTTCGGCAAAACTATGTACTAAAAGTTAGCAGCTATACCACAATATAAGTTTAAACAAATTAATAGATCTATAAAACTAGAAACCCAAATCAATAATATCCACATTGCAGAGATATCTTCCAACTACTGCACGAGACTTGATCCAATAACTGCTCACACTTGCAACGCTGCTGCCAGAATTTCCAATCCAAACCATGCCACTCGGTTCGAAGGTTCTAAATGTAGCCGCATGTGGCAGCACCATGCTAAAAATTCTTTCGCCGTCTCCGAAGAAGCAGCAGAAAGTTCTTGTAAATTTCGTTAGTGAATAAAATCTGTAAAAATTTAAGCCATTATCTCACATTTTACTAAAGTGAATTGAATTAATTGTAAAATAGCCGAAAACTGCATGTTGTCCTGTGCGAATAAGTAGTTTTGTGTTTTAGAATTGTGTAAATTGTCTGTACTGTTGTTGTTTGTGTACTATTAAATGCCAGTGTGCGGTTGCGGTCGTCGCGTTTATATATAAAACCATGATACAAAAAAGAGAGGTAGTTTCATTGTCAAAAACTTTGATTAAAAAGCCGTTTTTGAAGTTTGTTCTAATTGTCAATTTAAAAAAAAAAGTTGCCACTTTAAGGAAATATTGATACTGGGGATTTTAATTTTGATTAGGGAAAATTTTTTCAGGAAAATGTTTTTGTCATTCTGTTAGCAAGCACTCTTGTTGAGCGTACCCATGTGCAAACGTGCTGTAACGAGAGCGTGCTAAATTCCAAACTAAATTTAAACAGATTTATTGCAACTTTTGTTGGTGCAATTATTTATTGCAAGTTTTCATTGATTTTATGTTATAGTTTTTTTCATTTTTTTTGTTACATTCATAATTTTGTTCGTTTTTAAATTTCTGTGGATGGAGCAGACCAAAGGCACTTTCGGCAAATCTTCAAAAGTCTTTCCGCATGCTGCTCTCCATTTCTCCCTCATGTACGGGATTGCCGGAAACTGAAAAAATTTGAGCCCCGTCTCTCTGCAGAGGGCGCGAGTATTTTTGCAACTACCGAAGCTGCAACTCATTTTTTTAGTTTGGTTTATAGCACAACTCACAAAAGTTAATAAAAAAGTTGAAATTCGTTCCGTTTCGTGAAATTTTTTCTGTTGAAAATTCCAAACGCCCCATGATGCAATAATAAAAGGTGATGTACATTTTGACACGCCGGATTTGACACTCCCTTAGCTCAATGTCGTATTTTAGAAGAATGGAAAATGGGGCATAAAAAAAGGCCTTTTCAATAAAAAGTATTGAAACCACTACACAATTTAAGTAAGAAAAAGTCTCGGTTTTATAAGTGCAAAAAATATTTCACTTTGCATAATCGCGCTATGGCATAAAAGCTGCGTTAAAAATATGCTGCTGTACGTTTCTAAGCTTCAAAATTAAAATTTTGGAATGAAATACATATAAATATTTTCGCGAGATTTTATTTAAGTGCTTAATGCGAAAATGCATTCGTGCTTCAAAATAGAAATTTAACTTTTTCCTCTACTTCAACTTCATCATATTTTGTTTTAAATTATTAAAATAGTTTGTACAATCGCCATTGGAACCGGCCGCAGTCCACACTAAGGTCTTTTTTCTTCCTTGATTTTTCAGATTGATTTTAGCATTAGAAATGATTTTGAAATTGGCACAACAGTTAGCCTAGGCGTATACGGATACGCAAGCCGCGCAACTCAGGACAGGGCAGCGCAGCGCAAATGAAACTGTGACCCAGAAAATATGTGAACTGCGTATACGAATCTCGTGAAATCAGCACACGGGTTCCGTATTCATTCCATAAACCCAGCAATACGATAATATGGGTGTAATTTTGGCTGTTCACGCACTTTTTCAATTAGTTCTTCAATTTTTGCAAGCTAATGTGTCGACTGCGCGAAGAAAATTTTGAATTTGAATTTGAGTTTGTTTACGAAAAATTCAAAACAAACAAACAAAAATTGGCCTAGTAATGCCCACTTTTTTTTTTGGGGAGATTGTAGCAATTTTAATACAATTTTTTGTTTTTTACTTGTAAAAAAATAGTATCCGCTTTAAGAAGCATTACTAATTTGCTAAGGGAGCGGATATTGTCAAATTAGAACGAGACGGCGTCCAATGTACATCACCTTTTATTATTGCATCATGCAAACGCCCTACGTATTTTTGTTTTTCAAACGTCAAAAAAAAAATGGATTTTAAATATTTTGTTTCGAAAAGTGGTAGCGCATTTTTAAAGAAGAACGTCAAAAACGGCTTTTATGTCAGATGCTCAATATGGCTACAGAGAAGAAGAAGTGGAACTACCTCTCTTTTTTGTATCATGTATAAAACAAAAAACAGCAGAAAGCCAGGAGAAAAGCCGAAAGCAGCACCAGCAGAACAACAACAAAAAATACAAAAATCAATCAAAACTTTAAGCGTTTGCATGACGGCCAGCGGCAGCCAATAAACCATAAAAAAAACGCAACCCAATACTAATAACAATAAGAATAGCAAATCAAAACTATACTATACTGTGGCGGCTGCTGCAATTACAATAAGAACAGTTATAAATTAAATGAAAATAATTGGAAGTGCTAGTTGAAAGACATTTTCGATGCGGCGAAATTTTTAAGGTGTGTAATTGTAAAGGAGCAGAGACGAACGGTGTGTAGGTACTGCAGTTGATTTGAGCTGAGCACTGGCAAAGCAGGACAAAAAACGAAGCACCACCGCGAACGGCAGCAACAAAGGGCACAAAGCAAACGAAAGGCAAACGGACGATTGCAGCGAAAAGCGAATAGAATTGACAGGAAGTGTTGCCTGGTCGCTGTGTGTTTACATGTGCAGTCCGGTGCATTGAGCGGGCAAGAAGGCAGGCAGCCAGGAAAGATCGACAAAGTGCAGAAGATAGCCAAAAGCCAGCGGGAGCGAAAGAGCAGCGGCAAAAGGAGACAAAACGCAAACTGAATCTGCTTAGCTTTACCAATGCGTCCTTAGAACGAGAGGCAACACAGGTTTCGAAATCTTACTGAATGCTGCCACCAGGTAAGAAACTCGACGAAAGGATAATTGTTAGTACCGATGTGCAAGTTGGGTGGTTATGGGAGCTTGATAAATGATTCCACCAATATTCTTGTAGCTTCTTCAAATAAAAAAAGTAATCATACCAAGAACTCAGACAGAAAGACTGAAAAGTATTCTGTTTTGCTTGTGAAGGTATCGATTTCACTTCGATTCGATTGAGCACATAACGATATATAGATTTATCTTCGACAAATAAACCCGGCAAGGATAAGAAGACAGCCTAGAGAAATGTTAAGAACTTGAAATTGCATAATGTTTTTGACTTTCGTTTCGATTGTAATGAAAATTAATTACAAAAACTGTTGTTTAATCCATCCGATTCAGAGTTCTTGTTAGAAATATTGACAGATTAATCAGTTGTGTGCTTCCTCTGGGCGACACATTTAGAAATTCTGTAAAAACGTCAAATGAGTTAAAAATTTTGGCTATTTTAAGACTGAAAAACACATATTTCGTGAATTTATAGAAATAGATTTTACGGTTCAGTCAAATAATTGAAGGGGTTAACCAAACATTTAGGAAGGAATATAGCTTTTGCTGGTGATATTCTCCAGACGTGCAAGTTAAGTGGCCACAAAATATGAATTGAAGTGTACTGATAAACTTCTTCGCCGCCTTTAAAGTTCGTTTTAGCATAAAAGTGTAATGGAAATTGCCATTTTTAGCGATAACCTTCAACTACACAGCCAGATAAATTAGCGTTTACATATTTTATAATTTATAAGCGTTGTGTGTTTTTACTAATTGTTCTTCAATTTATAAAACTGTTCCCCCAACTTGACCAATACAGCTACTTGTGTTTACGTTTTCTTCGTATTCCATTGTAAATAAAAATCCAAGTGTATTTCCCCCCAGCGGCAACACCGCACAGTAGTTTACAAAAAACAGCTGCAAAAGCTAGACGCCGCATAACATACAGCGTTGAAATCGATAGTAATGGATACCGTTTCCTTTATTTTGCTCGTTCGTTGATTACAGAATTTCGCACATATATTCTCGGGTGGCAACGAGCGGTATTTTCGTTTTTGCACATGCAAAAAAATGTCTGCTCACTCATCAACAATGGCCAACGGTGTGGCCATATTGATTTCGGCGTTTGAGTGTTTCTCATTGGCATTGCTCAAGTTCAAAACATAATTAACTTAATAAATCAAACAACTTTACAGATTATATATTTGTTTGCAGCAAAAATAAACTTTGTCGTCCGAAATATCTCAGCTGTGAAATATTCTTTGCGTTACATGTGGCCACATCGCCGCCTGCTAAATTCATGCTCGTAAGCGCGCTCTCTGTCTTGCGCCGCCGTTCGTACTCAGTGTCGTTGCTGTTTGCTGTTAACGCGCAGCAGACAAAGATGAACAGCCATACGAAGTAGAGAGCGAAAAATGAGCGAGAAAGAATACATTGAAACGGCAAAAAGGAAATGAAAAAACCGCAATTGCTGAAGCAGCAGCCGCCACGGGCCACACAGCCAGAGCCAGAGCAGGGCAGAAGCGATTTGTGTGTGTTCTCGCGACGAATTTAACATCATCCTGTGTAAATAATTTGTAATTAATTGGAAAAAAGCTATAAAAAATAGGCAAACAAATTCATTTTCAACTATGAATCTAAGCGGAAGATCGTGTTTGTCTCCTTGTTAATTAATGTAAAGCGGTAAAGGCAAAAAAGCAAAGCGGCGCATTGTCCATTTTCTTATTCATTGTCAGCATAACCCCCCCAGTCAATTTCAAACAAATTTATTGTGTAAAGTGTAAATTGTGTCTGCGCACAGAAAAACCAAAACAAGTCGAAAAATTTAATAATTCTCCGTAGCAAAGAAATATTTTCGGCTTTTTGTAAAATATACGACATAATACCCCATCGCGGCCCCCCTCACAACCATAACAACAACAACAGCAATAACAAGAGCATATAAGGAAGAATTCGAATTGAAAAATACGAATATCCAAGTGTCTATATTTTTAGTGCTTCGCTACTTTATCAGATTTTCTTGGGAATCGGAAGCAGCAACGGTGAAAAATTAGTGTTTTTCCTTGCAAACGGTACACAAAAAGACACAAAATTTCTGAATTCTGCTGCATCGACATAGTACGTAGAAAAGCCGAACGCACCAACAAATCGTCAGCCCGGACACCCACCAGCACACTTGGAAGGCAACACCACCGCCGCTGTCGCCAGGTCGAGCAAAAGAACTCGCTCGCAGCACACATAGACCGCAAACGAAAGTGTATGTAAAAATCAATTAAACTTGGAATTACGCACTGGCGGCGCTAAACTCAGCTAGACACCACAAAAGGAAGTTCTTTCCAGCTACAAAACTTCCCAGAAATTGCTTCGAATTCTGTGTGCAGCGCTCCGTCTCTGTATACTTTTTTGCCATCAATTGTACTGAATTTCCATTTCGGTGCCTTTCGCCCCATTGCCTTCGATGCGCTTCCTTCACTTCCTTCTTTTGCCATTCGTTTCTGTTGCTGCTTTGTCTCCTTTTTTCGGCTATAATTCTTTGTTTTTTGTGCTTGCGCGCTGCTGCGCTGCCCTGTCGTGTGCCTTTTTGTGCTTCGCCTGATGCTCCGTGTTCGTCCATTTGTCCGCCATTTCTTCGTTCATCGTGATGTTCGCAGCGCGCTCCTCCAGCTGCCTGGTGCCAGACGTGCTGGTGCGCTTACGTTTTTGTGTGTGCGTGTGTACGTTTCTGTGCATTTTCCCAATAAGACAGACGGACAGCCACCCCCTGTCCCCAGCTAGTTGCATTAAACAGCGGCGAGCTGCCGTCCAGCGCAACAAACGCGCCGCCAATGTTGCAAAATGTTCCAAATGGAAGTACGAGTATGTAATTTAGTCTCCGAACGGTGCGACAAAAAGCGGCAGCGGCACCGCATTTTGCGTTTTTCCTTCGCGTCGCGCTGTCCATGTGCCGAATTTTCTTCGGTTCGCTTGTAAACTATCTTCCACTTTTCGCTTTGTCCGCGCTTCGTCGGTGCTTGCTTTGCACTGGCTGTTTCGCATTATCTGCTTTGTGCGCTGTCGCGGCCTGATCGCGTGCGAGCGGCGTTTTTGTGTGTGTGTGTGCGTTTCGCTTAGCTCGGGTTCGTATTTGTTGATTTTTCTTCTTGCTGGGGTTTGCTGTTGTTTTGTTGTTATTGGCTTTGCTGTTGCCGTTGCTGTTTTGTTGTTACTTTTCGCCAAGTGACTCAATTCTCGGCGCAATGACAATTTGGTTCGGGTTGTTGATGTTTGTCCGTCTGCTTTTCAGTGTTGCATTTGGCGTTAATTTCTGCGTCCGCAAGGATTGCTGCATAAAACTAGCTAATTATTTAATATGCATATTTAAAAAAAAATAAAATACAGCAACAAAATTCTCTCTCTTTTACAATGTTGCCACCTTATTTGCATTTGCTGCTTTCACACACACACACAGAAATACTTGGATGCCTCCCTAATTGCTCATTGCGGACGTTTTCCTCTTTCATCTATATTTTGTTTTATTATTATTATTGTTTTTGCGCTACTCGGTTGCACTCTCCACAGCCAATGCCGACAACAACATTAGTCCATGACCACCACAAGTTGCCTCGCTCGCCGCCGCCGCGGCATTCGTTCTTTTGTAGGGGCACAATTTGTTGTATAAAATAATGTTACTTCATTTTCGATTGCGTTAGCGAGTGTGACATGAGGGATGCGCACAGCATGTTCTTCTTTCGCATCAGCAGCACTTGCTTTTAAAAACAATATTCGGTGCTGTGTGCAAATTGAGTGGCTCCATATATTCAAATTCCGAATATCCAAAGGATCCATAACACTGCTTTCAAGTCTACGATCCCAAAGCTGCGATTTACATCCGTACATAGTCAACTGACATGGGATCCCGATTATGAGACTCAGGGTTTGGGACAGTTTTATGCCAATTTCGAATGCTAATTATACCGTGCGACAGAATTTCTCACACCAGGAAAAATCCATATGTGCGTGAAACTAGAGACCAAATATAGTAATACTGCGTACTCAGTTTTTCATCGCTACATCCTTCATCCTTTTAAAAGGGCTTCACAATTATGAAGGGGATAAAAAATAAAAAAAATACTTACCCTGGTTAGAATATCGCGATATGTATATCAAATAAAAGAGGAAAGGCTCAAGAATTTAAATAAAATTGATTTTTTATCTATTTGTAAAAAAATGATATGAAAAAGGTCTTTTGAAAATTTTAATCCTTAATATCCTTGAAAATTTAGATAGAATTTTCTTGAAAAGTAACTACAGTCGTGTCTGGATATAGTGAACTAATTATTACAAGGCCTGTTCACAGTTTTGAGGTTGTTCACTATATAAAGGCACTTTTTGTTTTTGTTTTTTTTAAAGACACTTTTTGTTTTTTTGCTTGAAATTGCTTTCAAAATTTTGTTCAATATTTGAGGCTTCATGTCAATTTTGGGTGTTCACTATATCGAGGTGTTCGCTATATAGGGTGTTCACTATACCCAGAAACGACTGTATGTTAAAACCCAAAATCTCCTTGATCTAATTCTTCTAACTTTATTGGTTCGAAAGTTATTAAAAAAAAAGGCGGAAGCTGCAATTCTAATGAAGTAAAAAAATTCTAATTTATTTGAGTATCAGTATTTTAAATAATAAAAAGATACAAAATCAATCAAGCTTATCGTTGTTCACTCGAATTCCTTGTTTTTATGAAAACACATATTTAAATAGAATACGAGGACTCCAAATTTGTGTCCGCATTTTTGAGGTCAATACTTAAAATATGTGGTGTTCGAATTACAGAATCGACAATAGAAGGTAATTGGGTGTCCAAATTAGCGAGCATCCGAATTATTGAGATTCTACTGTATATTAAAAAAAAAAATATTTTTAAAAAACCTATCACTACAAAATGCTTCAAATCTCTTTTCGTTTCAGTGTAAATTCAACCATCAGTCAGCTGTAAAAAGTGTCAGTTGTAAAAATATGATACTTTGCTTGTAAAAATATGAAATATACATATGTGTAAAAATTTGTTGTAAACCGCAGTTCATAAGAATATCGCTCTCTTTCACCATTTCTATCTCCGTCATCCCCTATGCTGAATGTTTGTGTAAAATAGTTGTTTTAAAACGAACGTCATTTGAATGAAAAATCAAAGTGACCAAATCGAATCGAATAAATCGCAGTATCGTCGCAAATTTAAGCAGCTACTCGAATTCACACACATACACAAAAACCCCTCATACCGCAAGTTCCGCACATCCGCCGCAGCAATCGAATCGAAAAGTCAGAAGTGAACCACAAAGCGCCAGTCAAAAGCATTCACAAAATAATATTAAAAAAGAGAAAATAGTAAATAGTGAAAAGTGAACCCGTGGTGTAACTTGCATGCAATTTCTGTGCTATATCTGAAAGTCGGCGTCTGGTGTTTTGTGGTTGTTTCCGTGCGTGCTACGAAATCCCGACGCAGTTAAAATCGTCTCTGCTCCTCGTTTTTGTTTGAGGAAGAAATTCGTCGCGCCTCGACGCCGCGTCACGTTACGCACGCGCAACTAATTCGCTTGGTAGCACCCCGTGTACATAAAAGCCGTCAAAATAGAGCTGTTACCAACGCCGACGATTTCCATATCCACGGTTGCGCCTCCGTCGCTGTCGCCGCACCACCAGCACCATCATCCGCACTACCAGCACCAGCCTCAGCATCAACACCAGCACCCCCAGCAGCAGCAGCAGCTTCACCAACACCATCATCATCACACGCCCTTCAGCTATCATCAGGCGCAGTCTCAGCCACCGCATCAGCAGCAGCAACAGCAGCAGCAGCAAGCGCAACAACAGCAGCAGCACAGCTTCTTGCTGACGCCACCGCTACAGACGCAGTCGCAACAACAACAACAACACATGAAGTTATTGGGCGGCAATGACGACCGGAATGGGCGTGGTGATCAAAGTATGCCGCGCGTTCAGGAGGAGGCGGCCGTCGGCTATGTGTTCCAGCGTCCATCGCCTGGAGCGCCCGGCAGCTCGATGCACCAGGCTGCGGCCGAGGCTGCCGCGGCCGAGTATGCGGCGCATTTTGCGCAAAAGCGCTGGGCCTGCGGCGATGAGCACACGATCGATGTAAGTACGATTTTATAGACATTTAGTACATAGAACTAAACGGCAGGACATAGGTTAATAATAATAATAATATGTGATGCAAGGACTTTAAAGTAACAACCAAATTATTGGCTATAAAGATGCGGCAAATTATGGCGAACGATACGTAATGTCATTCCTAGATCTGCGATAAACCATATACAGTCGTGTCTGGATATAGTGAACTAACTATTGCCAGGCCTGTTCACAGTTTTGAGGCTGTTCATTATTTCAAGGTTAACATGTTTGTTCAAAAAATCGTTTTATTTTCGCAAAATACACTTTTTGCTTTTTGCTTGAAATTGTTTTCAAAATTTTGTTCATGATTTAGAGGCTCCATGTTAAAATTTGGGTGTTCACTATATCGAGGTGTTCACTATATAGGGTGTTCACTATACCCAGACACGACTGTAACAGTTGGGCTGAAAAGTTCGTATCGTTTCTATGATATGGCACCACTGGAATAAAATCCGTATCATTTTTACGTAGTACCATAGTGAAATTAATAAAGTGTGGCAGATAGCAGGAACTCTCTCTTCATCGTACACTTATTTTCTGACAGTTATTGTCATTATGCTGACAAATGTCAGAGTTCATAACCCGTCTGTGCCGTATGAAAAAATTTCAAAATAAATTGTTTTTGAAAATTCGTTCTGCACCAAAACCGACACAAACAACGCAATTACATGCCAGGAAAAAGTGCTATCTCTGCAAAAAAACGACCGGCAATGCAGTTTCTATGTTTTTCTAATATAAAATGCATTACGAAAATATATATTTCTGGAGTACTGAAAGTCAATTTTAAATTGTGTGCTATTTTAGCGACAACAAAAATAAAGGTTAATCGAACTGACACAAATAAATTTACACTTTGACAATTGCTACTCAGAGAAATAAGTGTACGTCATCTACCTGGTACACTTTATTGATTTCACTATGCGTAGTACCAACCTTCAAAAGAAACGTTTATAAATTTGACAGCTGTCTGATTATTAGTTTGTCAGATACAGCATTTTGAGTGAAGCAACTTTTGTTATTTTGAAAAAAATGGATAAAAAGGAATTTCGTGTTTTAATGAAACACTATTTTTTGATGAAAAAAAGTGCTACTGATACCAAAAAGTGGTTTGATGAGTGTTATCCGGACTCTGCGCCGGGCGAAGCAACCATTCGTAAGTGGTTTGCTAAATTCCGTACAGGCCATATGAGCACCGAAGACGATGGACGCAGTGGACGTCCAAAAGAGGCTGTTACGGACGAAACATAAAAAAAATTCACAAAATGATTTTGGAAGATCGTAAATTGAGGTGATTTGTATAGCTGACACTCTAAAGATATCAAAGGAACGTGCTGGACGTTCATGAATATTTGGGTATGCGAAATCTATGTGCAAAGTGGGTGCCGCGCGAGCTCACAATCGACCAAAAACAAGAACGTGTCGAAGCTTCAGAGCAATGTTTGGAGCTGTTCAACCGCAATAGAAGTGAATTTTTGCGTCGATATGTGACAATCGATGAAACATGGATCCACCACCACACTCCGGAGTCCAGTCGGCAGTCATCTGAGTGGTCTGCACGCGATGAACCGAATCCAAAGCGTGGAAAAACTCAACAGTCGGCCGGTAAGGTTATGGCGTCCGTATTTTGGGATGCACATGGAATAATTTTCATCGACTATCTTGGAAAGGGGAAAACCATCAACAGCGACTATTATATAGCGTTATTGGAGCGTTTGAAGGACGAAATCGCGAAAAAACGGCCCCATTTGAAGAAGAAGAAAGTGTTGTTTCATCAAGACAATGCGCCGTGTCACAAATCGGGGAAAACGATGGTAAAATTGCATGAATTGGGCTTCGAATTGCTTCCGCATCCACCGTATTCTCCAGATTTGGCCCCCGCGACTATTTCCTGTTCTCAGATCTCAAGAGAATGCTCGCTGGAAAGAAATGTAAAGCCGATGAGGAAGTAATCGCCGGAACAGAGGCCTATTTTGAGGATAAACACAAATCGTACTACAAAAATGGTATTGAAAAGTTGGAAGATCGCTATAATCGGTGTATCGCCCTCGATGGCAACTATGTTGAATAATAAAATCGAATTTTGCCAAAAAAAATGTGTTTTTCTACAATATTCAGTTTAATTCACCGACAGATGTGATCTATACTGCACACACACCTTTCCTGTTATATATTGTATTGAAATCTTGAGTATATCGCAGACCCACTACAAAAGTGGCACAACTACAAATTTTAAATTTTTCAGAAAACGCAAAAAACTGTTTTTGACCTGAATAAACATTTTTAAAAAATAACGTATAGACCGTTTAGTAGAAAATCCCTACAAATTATGATTTATGATAAGTTACAAAGATTAGTTAGTTAGTTCTAGTTACACTAGAAAATCCAAAAATTTGAGTTGTGACTTTTTTGATGATATTTTATTTCAAAAATTACCGAATTATTTTAAGTTATGTCACTTTTGCTGAATTTAATAATTATAAATGACGGTTACAAAGAAAAAAAGAAATAAAGAAAGAAAGTTATAAAGAAAAAAATTTTGAAAATTCGAAATTAATTTTAAAATATATACTAAAATTGTCAAAACTTTAATAGAAATTTAACTTCAACAAAAATTTGTTTCGTCAAAAGTGTCACAATTTGAATTAGGACTCTTCTGAGTGAAGCCATGTCAAGTGGGACCCCCAAAAATTCACGAAATCACCGATTTTTGAAATAACTGTCTTAATTTGTAGCGGGTATGATGCTGACGGGATTTTGCTGTAGAATTCCGTTTCTGGCTAGCTTCTGTGAGCCTGAATTTACATTTCATCCACATCATGTATTCCGAACCGGTTTTGGAATAAAATTCTCCCCATAAATAAACTAAGTTTAGTTGCATGGAACCGATGAATGATTGGGTAAAAATAGTGTTCTTCAGTGGGATTCACGTTCGCGTCCACTCGAGAGTAATGAGCAACACCAACGCATGATGTGAGCAATTTCTGTCATTAACCGAACTTGTGATTATGGTTTGTTGGGTGATAGTTTGACACCGATTAGGCGGCAAATGCTCACAATTCAAAAAATACGTTTGTTCGTTGTGATGTTTTTGCACAAAATACGCGTTTCGCCGGATTGAGTGCGAGATTTTCATACAATTTTGCAACGGCTGGAATTTTGCCAGCAAAACGCACGCAACATAGAAGCAAAATGAAACAGCGAGCGACATGGAAATGACAGCAAAATTGTAGAATGAAAACGAAACCCTCAAATAGCGAGAGAGAGAGTCAGTCAATCTAAAAGCGAAACGCGAACTTTAGCACGTCGGCCTCACTTGTTGTTTTTGCATTTTATCGCGTTGCGCCCATCTTCATGCCCGGCTTTTGCACATTTACTGGCAGGGACGCTTGCTGGGGCGGCCGTCGTAGTTGCCGTCAGAACTAATGAAGATGCTGAGCGTAATTTCATACATACATACATAAGTATGTATATGCTGCGCTGAGCAGTCAGCCGCGTCGGACCGGCAGCAGCCGCAGTAGGAGGCGCAGGCTTAATGGCGGCGGAGCAGCAACGAATTAGGAAAATATTTAACCTGTCGCCCGGTGGTGTTGTTGCTGGTTGTTCCGACCATGGCGACAGCGACGACACAATGACGCCAAATGAGTTGCCTTGTTTGGCTGCGTTTTAGTTTTTCTCTTGATTGAAAGTTTTGTTTGCTTCAGTTGCATGTCGGGAAATTGTAACACAGTAAATGGGGAGCAAACTACATATTTCGCCGTGAAATTGTTGTAGTCGACGCTAATGCAGCGCACAGATTTATGCCGCCACTCAAGTCTGTACTTGAGGCAGGAGCGGATGCAGTTAGCGAGGGGAGATAAAATGGATTTTGTTAATTTGCAGCGCATTGCGCTGTGTTTGATGCGCAAATAAAAATAAAAAATTTATCACAAAATTGTAAACAAAAATAACATTTAAACAAAACTAATTAAACATTCAGTCCACAATTAAAAACTATAAAAATATCAGTATGATTTTTACGATTTATAATTAAATGGCTTCTTCTCATGTAAACAAGACGACATTTGGTGCTTTGGGCTTTTATGTTTGTTATATCGATTTATAATTTTAGTTAATTTTCCACACCTTCTGTCTTGAACTTTGTCCCTGGCACTGCCAAACTTTTTCTGCTTCGAGCATCAAAACACAAGTAAGCTGAAACAACTGAAAGACACCAACAACGAGCACACATCCTTGGCAAATGGACTTGTCAATAGTGCCGCCCTGCAGGCCAAGCTGGCGACACTGAAGATGATATTTTTAGTTTGAATGACCCGGCTGCTGCTTGTTTACATCCTCCACTGTATCCCCTTTGCCACGCACATTTTATTCCTTTGCATGTGCCGATGTGTTGAAGGAATCAAACGAAAGTGAATTTCCCCCCTGAGTGTCCCCTCTGCGTTGACAATGTTTGGGGTTGCTGGCGAAACTTTTAATGGGAGTAATTGGGTGGCTGGCAATGGGAGTCGTCGCCATTACTAGGCAATTTTTGTCTGTCTGTCTGTTGTCTATCTCACACCGTCTGCGTCTGCCATACTGTCTGGGTAGCGTTGTTGTCGTCGCAACAGAGAGCCAAACATTGTTGAATTTTTTTGGCAGACAACCAGGAAGACTGATCACAAACAAATGGCCACCTTTGAGAGTTGCTGTACGTTCGGCTTGCGCACTTGCGTTGACTTCTGGGAGCGGGACGCGTCAACTATGGGCGATTGCTGATATAATTTATGTAGAATGAAGTATTGAAGGTAGACGTAGTTTTCGGTAATCTTTTATCTATAATTATTGTATTTTCTAAAGTAACTATTTAAATTTATTTATTTAAAATTTTTTTATATTTTTGTACAAAAAGTGTACCTTGTTTTTTTCCTTATATTTTAGAATCCCGATAAATGGAAGTACAATCCGCCACCAATGAATTCCGGTAATGCCGCGCCCGGCGGTCCGCCTGGCAGCGGCCCAGGCACCATCGGTCCCATCGGCATGGGCGCGGGTATTGGCAGCCTGGGCACCAATGGCGGCTTGCATCCTTCAATGGGCGGACCGTCACAGATGGGCATTGGCAGCTCGGCCGCTGCCGTGGGCATGGCCGCAATGCAGCAAGCAGCCGCTGTGGCCAAACACAATCACATGATGTCGCAGGCAGTCGCCGCACAGCAGCAGCATCAGCAGCAGCAGCAGCAGCAGCAACAACAGCAGCAGCAGCAACAGCAGCCGCCGCATCCGGCTCACCAGCAACAGCAACAGGTGCAGCAGCAGCAACAGCAGCAGCAGCAGCAGCACAACCAGCAGCTGCCACACTCGCAGCAACAGCAGCATGGACCGCCGCATCCATCGCAGATGCAGTCGCATCAGCCGTTCAACTCGAATCTACTAAATCATGCAATAAACAATCCGGCTGCCGCTGCGGCTGCAGCCGCCATTGCGGCCAGCATGCAGCCACACATGCAGCTGCCGGGGACCATACAGGGCAACTGCAACATCTACGATCATCCGGGCGTGCATCCGGGCGTCGGTATGAATGGCGTGCCCAAGCCACCGGGACCACCGGGTCCGCCCGGCCAGCCCGGCCCCAGCGAGTTGGTCTACTTTGGCGGCCAGCCACCGACAGCTGCCACCATGGGCATAATGCCGCAGAATCAGTACATGAACAATGCTGCCGCCGCGGCCGCCGCAGCCAATCGCAACGCAGCAGCGGTAAGTTGATTCCAATGTTAAAAATGTTGATAGTTTTTTTGTTTGTTTGCAATCGACGGTTGCTAACAGAACTAGGGGTACATCAAATTGCTGTGGGTTAAACGCTGCTAACATGTGTGGTCGTTTTATCAGCGAAATTATGATTTATGGTGGCATTGCATTGCAATGGCTGGCGTTTTTATTAGAGCTGTTATCTAGTGACTTGTTAGCACGTTGCAGTTGGCAATTTATGAATGGCTCAGGACTTGTACTTTGTATATTGAAATTGATGGAGATGATGTGTTCGGTGTTAGACTGCGCCAGTGTTTGCAATGAAAATGTTTGCAATGAACATCGTAACAGCTTTTAAAGACTACGACTAGTCAAAACTGATTGCTACATTAACTGAATCAGACGAGGCGTATACAGTGGCCACAATAGGGGGAGAACGCATTTCCGGCCCATAAGTAATTTGTGTGATTCTGTAAGCTGTCCACAACATTTCAACATTTCATTCAACAAGTTCAAGCACACTAAAAGCTCGCAATGTTTGCATAATTGAAATGCACAACTCTTCAAGTGCTGCTCCACATATGTACACGAAAGTGTGTTACGTTCAAGTGTATCGCAAACGTTTGCACATATGTGCGTGCATTCATTATTCGACTATGGGGAATTATTTCCAATTCATTAAAGCAAACACACAAAAATGCAATTATCGCGTTGCTGCGCTCGTTTTGCGTACAATCGTGAAATTGCTCGCATGCCAAACAATTTATGGTTTCGGGAGTAATTGTGCTGTTGATATGCATAAAATATGTCTGGCCTTGCAGGACATTGCTGTGTGCGTAAAGGGCACCCAGAGGAATTGAGACAGGTGCGAAAGCACGTCTTCGTTTGCATAATTTATATAGTGTGTGTGTGTGTGTGTTTGGCCAATAATGACATTTCAAGCTACTATTTGTTGTTGTTGTTGTAGGTGCTTGAACTCAACTGTAGCTTTTAGAATGCGAACTGCATCAGTTGGCAAAACGATTGAATGGCTCGTTTAAGATTCGATTTGAGTTTTCGTCGCAGTGAAATCTACACACCACAACTCATGTGGTTTTCACACCTTAGTGCCGTTTAAAATGCAGTTACTAACCACCCCATTAGCAGCAGTTTTCTGCTGCATCACTCGCCCCTTGCGCGCCCTGCAGCTCCACATCGACACAGTCATAGCGCAGCGCTGTCCACTGTTGCTCGCGCGTCGTCAGTGCATTGCACTCGTGCGCCAATTTGCATAACACACGCTGTCGCCGCAAGTCGCACGTCGCACGCCGCACACCGATGCCTGTTATTACAAAAAACAAATATGCCCTAACTATGGCAAGTTTTTTGTTGCCTTTTTTTAATCGCTTGTTTAGTTTTACTACTATTGCTGTTTGTGTTATTGTTGTTGCTATTACTGTACTCGTTGTCGTTGTGCTTAAGTCGTTGCTTTACAATTTTGCGCAAATCAATAAAGCGGCAATTCACAACGACAACAATAAAAACAATAGCGTCAAACTTTACTGACTGACGTGCTCGTGTCAGCAGCAGTAGCAGCAGCAGCATGCGGACAATGACAGCAACAGCCCCAGACTGCAGTGTCACCCGCACGATGCACTTTCCTCAATACTTTTCCAATCAATATTTCATATTTAACATTCTTGTTTTTTGTGGTTCTTGTTGCTTTTTTTGTATTGTGTTTGTGATTTGAATTTCTTTGTTGTTTTTGTTTTAAATTTTTTTTAGTTTGTCTTTGCATTAACTTAAAGTTAAGCCGCCGCACAGTGGGGTAATTGATGCCGAAAATGCCGATTAATTCACCCAGGCTATATAGATATGAAATAACTATTAGGTTTAGTTAATCGAACATTAGAAAGTAAAAAAACAAATGTTTTTGGGTATACATTAATGGAAATTTTTTTAAAAAACGTTAAAAACTAAAATAGTTACAAAAAATAAATTTTGAACATTTCTAATGAAAGTTAAGTTGAACAGTTTAATTGAAACATTTCATCGGCACCTCATTTCAGCCTCACCATCACCATTATCATCATTCCTCAGTAGTATCAACTCCATAGTTAGCAACTTTGGGCATAATATACATACAGCTGTGTTCAAAATAATAGGAGTGCACATATTAAATATTTTCAAACACAATTTTTTATAATGTATTAACGGTTAAGTCACATGTTCTTTTAACGGGACTTCTAACGGGACTTTACAAGTAAAATAAAAAGCAGACGCTTGGGTTTGTTACATTTTTTGCGATATTTTTCATTCATTTCTGTGCAATCCTCGTGTTTCTGCTGATCGAAATAATAGGAGTGCGCTTTGCTTTTACTGTTTTGAAGTTTTTAATTTAAAAATAAATTTGTGAATTCGGAAAGTAAGTATGAAAAAAATTGTTTCTAACGTTTTCAAAGAGTTTTGCATATTTAATTATTTTTAATTTTTATTAGTGGGGCGAGGAAAGCATTGCACAGAAGAAAAGCGCGAGATCATCAGGAACCTTCGAAAAGATGGAAAAACTTATAAGGAAATTAAACAAATTTTGGGCTGTTCTGATCAAATGATCGCTAACGCCATAACACATAAAAATACTGCTGAAACGCGTGGTCGCAAACGTAAAACCACCAGAGATGACGACCGGCGAATAGTGCAATACTGCAAAGATGATCCTACAGCGTCGTCTATAGAAATAAAAAATGAATTAAATCTTGCTGTAAGTGACGTAACTGTTCGCAGACGCTTGTTGGAACACAAACTATATGCACGGAGTCCACGGAAAGTTCCATTACTAACAAAAAAGCACGTAGCAGCACGCCTACAGTTCGCTAAAGAACATATCAGCTGGCCAGTGGAGAAATGGAGGAATGTTTTGTGGACAGATGAAAGTAAAATCGTGCTTTTTGGAGGAACAGGATCCAGGCAGTACGTCCGTCGTCCGGCCAATACTGAGTATGATCCTAAATACACCACCAAGACCGTTAAGCACGGAGGTGCGAAGGTGATGGTATGGGCCAGTTTTTCATACAATGGAGTAGGGCCCATTCACCGAATAAAAGAAACAATGGACAAGCATGTGTATGTAAAAATTTTGGACGAAGTCATGCTGCCATACGCGGAATGGAATATGCCACTGAAATGGTTGTTCCAACAGGACAATGATCCAAAACACACGAGCAGATCTGCAAAGGATTGGTTCCGGGATAATGGGGTTGAAGTCATGGTCTGGCCTGCTCAGTCACCTGACCTCAATCCCATTGAAAATTTAAGGACGGATGTAAAAAAAGGTGTTGCCCAGCATAGACCCTCAAATGCTGAAGATTTGTGGGCCACAGTTGACAGGGCATGGCAGCAAATCCCCGTTAAGCGATGCCGCGATCTCATCGACTCCATGCCACGTCGATGTGCGGCCGTCATAAAAAATCGCGGTTATTCAACAAAATATTAAAATATTTACAAAATGTCATAAATATATCTCATTTATCTATGAATTTTCTTCATTAATACATATTTATGTGAAATACTCCTATTATTTTGAACAGATGTTTATTGACTTTTTTTGTTTATCTAATTTTTTTGTTGACTTGTTTTGTTTTAGTAATAATATGAAAATGTAAATAATTACTACACTTAGTTAACAATCTATTTAAAATGAATTACTGAATAAACTTCATTTCATTATTAAAATATACAACTTCTCGGTTTTTGGCCTAAGTCACTCCTATTATTTTGAACACAACTGTATGATGCACTTTTTTGTGGCAACTTTCTCATACTTAAATAAAAAAATCTATTAAAAATGTTTTCAATGGTATTTTTTCAGTCCACTTTCTTAAAAAATTCTCCCTGCAACACTTGAAATCTTTTTTCCGTGCTTCTGAGCTTCTTCCGACAGTTGGCCGATTGGCAACAAAGCATGCGATATGATTGCGGTCGATGCAAAAACTATTTGTGGAAAATTGTGGGCATATTTTACCAGGCATAGCATTGCAAAAAATATTTTACAGTTTTAAATCCATAGCTGCAAAATTTTTCTATTTCGATTTAATGTTCACTAGTAACAACCATAAAATGGTGTGAATGTTTTGATTCAATTCTACATTGATTTCTAT
Organism: Melieria crassipennis; assembly: GCA_963668005.1. Lineage (NCBI taxonomy): Eukaryota > Metazoa > Arthropoda > Insecta > Diptera > Ulidiidae > Melieria > Melieria crassipennis. The sequence continues at coordinate 106,284,666 of OY764961.1, forward strand.
TATTGATGCAGATATTTGTAAATTTTGAAAAAACAATAAAAACAACAATAAAACCTTTTGCTTACTTGTTTTCATCTAAAAAACAAACAATTTAAAAAAAATTTAGTTTGCACATGTCTATTTGTTCTCATACATGGCCCATTTGGCTGGCCCATGAGTTCGGATACAAAAATCGAATTGCTGGAAAAGTGCGCAACATTTGCGCAACTTTTTTTTTCATAAAATTTTACTGAAATATCTAAGCTATACGCTTATGAAACAGTTTTGCTCGATCTCACAAGACTCACAACTATATGTCTATGGAAAGGTCCAAAATTGAATAATTATTAAGCTTTTAAACAAAAAATCAAATAAAATACTTATAAAAATTTTTTAACAAAACAAAATACACACTGCATTACTGAAATACCTGAACATGAAGGTTGCATAATTAATTTTTAAATAAATTTTGAAATTCACAAAAAGAAATCGTTTTGAAGTAAAAGAAAAAACGCGTTTATCGCTGTTCGCACAAAAACTGAAAAGAAATGTCAACTTTCAGAGTGCTTTCCGGGAAAACGGTTAACTATTTTGCAACAACTCTTTCATGCGGAATTTTATCCACTTTAACTCGGTACCAAAAACATATTTTTTATTTTATTTTTCGTTTTTGAATTAATCGGCACTTATATATTACCCTACTATGCGCCGCATACAGTCTGCATATGCGCCCTCGACCGTTCCTCACCTCTGACGTGGTCGCAGTCGGCGTTCGATGCTGTTGGTGGCCCATTTAAACGGCTGTGCACTCGTCATTGCAGACGCATTGTTGTCACTGTGCCACGGCTGTCTGCAATTTCCGCCGCATTGTCCGTCCGTTTCATTCGTTTTGAATGTTGTACAAATTTATAAGCGATTTATAGCACTTTTATGTCTTTCTTGCGTGTGAAATAGTTCCTTGAATGTTTGCTCACGTCCGTTTGCCAATTAACCCTTTCGCTACAGGTTTTTACTGGGGAAAGTTAAAATTTTATATTTTACGTCTTAGGCTTCTATGTGATTATATTAGCAACATTCCATAAGAAAGTTTTTAATTTTTATACTCGGACCCTGTATTTTAGGGTGTTTTTCTATGAGAGCAACCACATCGTTGTGGCTGTAATAATTACTTGAACATACAACTTTTTACGCATAACAAAAATTTGAATATTTCTTCATTTACTTCAGCCAAAATTAAAAAAATAGCTAAATTGAAAGAAAACGTCATTAAAAAATTACCTAAAGTTTTCTGCTTCTTCTTCCTTTACTATGTCAAGATATACCATTAAGAAAACGTATATACTTCTCTTCTTTAAACTTAAATATTCAGTTTATTAATTTCATATATTTCCTAAAACTTCAAACTATTCTAAGGACCAACAAAAAAATGTATTCTTGCAACCATAGGGGATGCAGACGTCCACAAAGTAGCATGTTGCCATATGGCAACAAAATGGCGAAAGGGTTAAGAGTTCCAACTTCCAACTTGATTGAAGTGCTATCGAGTACATTTAAAATTTTACCAAATGTATAAATTCTTATGGCATTAAGGCAGATTAAGGGGGGTTTCTACCTTGTGCGGTCAAAAAAATCGATTTTTTTTTTCATGCATTTTTGGATCAATACATGATTGTAGAATACGCTCCCAAAATTTGAAGTTGAAATCTTTCGAATTACGGAAGCAATTTATCGAAACAGGTAGCGGTGTCGAGCGCGCCGAGCCGCTGAAGCAAAACTTTGAACGCGTTTTTCTCAAAACTACATTTTTTGACCTTGCGGAAGTGATTTAGGCCACACGAGTTGAGCAATAGCTACGAAATTTTAAACAGTCATTTATCAAGGTCTTAGCTATGGCACGAACTAGGATCTTTAAGAAATAATAATTTTTTCTCATTAAAAATAGAAATTTGTATTGAAAAAAGTAGGTAAAAATTGAGTTTTTTAGTCAAAATCCTAGTTCCAGCCATAGACAAAAGGATACAGAATAAGAAAAAATGTCATTTTTGTGTTTCAAGTCATCTCAAACAGCCGCCATTGCTCGATGGCCCCCTCCCCCCCTTTGCATATTTTATCTTGAAACTTTTTTTACTTGTACAATAAACATATACCTACATCTGAAAAAATTTTCCAGTGTTTATCTTAAAAACCTTCTCATCAAAAATTTTTCAAAAAAAACATGTTTTCTCGGCCGCACAAGGTAGAAACCTGCCTTAATATCAACACAGACTTCGTCCAGTCTCACTGAAGTAATGTAAAAAGTTCATGTTTAATTCTATTCTATTTTATTTCCTTTCTGTTTCCTTTAAATGCCAGCAATTGAGACATTTCTCGTAAAGATTTCTAACTTCAGTTTTATTTCATTGCGTCTTTTTCCAGCACGTCATTGTTGCGTCTTTTTCCAGCATGTCATTGTTGCGTCTGACATGAGTATTCAAATGCAAAAACAATCAACTTTTATGTGTGACAATCGATCAAGTTCTTATCACACTCTTCCGATTTTCTTCTTCTCTCCTTCAGCATCTTCATATGTGTATATAATATATACTTTTTCAACTCTGCTCGCACACTTCGCCACGCGCCTTAGTCGTCGTCGCTTGCTTTGGTCAGTGCTTCGCTGGCTGCCAGCTGTTGTATCTTCATCTGGTCTTTGCAAGCGCTACCGGAATGCTGCAAAGTTTCCTTGGCGTGGATGCAGTGTGCTGCTGTTGTAGTTGTTGTTGTTTTAGTAGTAGTGTCGTAGGTCGTTGATTTGCTGCTAACTTGACAGCGCGCAGTCATCAGCTTCGCTCCGCTGTGCTCAGCTCAGCTCAGCTCGACGCGTCAATCAACTAGCCAGCTAGGCAACCCGGCCGCACTGTTCCTCTCCGCCCCAGCAAGCGGTCTGCCGTCATCGAGTTGCTCCGGTCGTCGTCGTCATCTTCGTCTTCGTCGCTGCGGTATTTTTTATTAGCAACTATTGTTATTGTTTAGTTGACTGCGCTGTTTTATTCTTGCTTTGGACGTCGTTGTTCTAGTCGCTGCTGTTGGCTGTGCGACTTTCCAGCTCTTCGGTTTTCCCTTTAGTTGCCATTGTTTTCGTTTACTAGTGCCGGTGTTGGTGTCGGTGTCTGTGCCGGTGCCGGTATGTGCCGACACTTTGCGTGTTGCCTGTCCATGTTGTGTCGCTTTGCGTTGCGTCGCACAGTGTTTCGACTCCATACAAAATTGGGACAAAAATAGGAGTGCTCTTAATTCGCTGAAAATTTGAATTATGAATTATTCATTCATAATTATATTAATTATGAATGAATTAACTATTATTATATAGTTTTAAAAAAATCGAATATATATAACCAAGTATGCCATCACCACCGAGCCCAAACCGCTGGAACTATAATGATGTAATTTGGTCAATAGTTGTATTTTAAAAAGTCAACCTTTAAAAAGAAGCGATCTTAAAAAATTCGACCTTGACAGGCCGGAAACGGGGTGGTGAAGCTTATATAGACGGATATTGTTTTTTGATCGGATTGTTTTAAAATTTTGTATATACAGTCGTGTCTGAGTATAGTGAACTAATTTTTGCCAGGCCTGTTCACAGTATTGAGATTGTTCACTATATTATTTCACTATAGTATTGAGATTGTTCACTATATCAAGGTTAACATTTTTATTCAAAAACTCATTTTATTTGCTCAAAATACACTTTTTGCTTGAAATTGCTTTCAAAATTTTGTTCATAATTTAGAGGCTCCATGTCAAAATTTGGGTCTTCACTTTATCGAGGTGTTCACTATATGGGGTGTTCACTATACCCAGACACGACTGTATATACTTAAAGAAAAATAACGAAATACGTATTTCAGTGTTTTTCTATATTCGACCTTTAAAGGGTGGAACTGTATATACTGGACTGCATATACTTAAAGAAAAATAACGAAATACGTATTTCAGTGTTTTTCTATATTCGACCTTTAAAGGGTGGAAAGAGGGCGACAGATTTTTTTGTTTTTATTTTCGTAGAACCTAACATAGAGATGACTCAGCTATGAAGATGCAATGCTATAGTAAAATTTCCAGGATGAAAGAAAATAGTTGCCAGTTATTAAAAAGTTCGGTTTATTCAGTTTCACTATCATTAAGAATTATGTTTTTAATCCCACACAAACAGTTCAATTGAAATACAACTATTTTACAAATAGTTTCCTCCCATTTTTTTTTTCTTTATTGTAAACAAGTGAAAATAATGCAATGTAATTTTAACAAATTTGCCTTCCTTAACTTTCCTTCTTATTCTCAGAAAATATAAGCATTAACTAAATCAAATTTTTGCAAACCATTTCATAATAATGAAAACAAAAGTAGGATAATATGGCTCTTAACGGGTTAAACGGATAAGCAAACCCCATATTTTTTATTAAACGTTAATAATTTGTGACATTGGCTTTGCTAATATAGAAGTTTTCATATTTTATGAAAGACTTCCGTATGGCAACTCTGCCTTTAGTGGGCGGACCATGTCCATTTTAAATAGCAACAGTGCTACTATACTTTTTCCAAATCCAATTTTGTTTAGTTAGAGTTAAAGTTTACAAAAATTCTATTATTTTCCAAGATCGTAAAAAATCGCAGCATTTTTTTTTCATGATCCAAAAGAAGAAAGTCCATACTGGAGGATTACGTAAAAAAGTAGGTCTAAGAATGCGCAATTTTTGGACTCTTATAAGTGCACAGCAGCAACATTTTCTCCGATTGAAGCGAAAATAGTGTTTTGGTTTAGTTTTCAATTGTCACAAAACCATATTTCTTGATTTTGATCAACTTGTAAATGCTATAACTTTCTCAAAATTTACCCGATTAAGAAATAGTTTGAGATCTTGCTTAATGAAAGTATTATCTTTCAAATGACACCAATTTCTTTGAAATCGGTGACGTAAAATTTTTCTTTTTTTGACCCACTTCGGAGCACTGTGCGTCGTGTCGAGTCGAGTTTTTGCCAAACGAGTCGAAATTCCTTTAGATTATTATTGTTTTTTTCGCAACTATCAGTTGTTTTTTAATTTGTTTGCTATTTCCTTTTGTTTTGTAGCTTCTTGCTAGCACTTTGCTGCCGGCTGACGACTGACGGCTGACTAGTAATGCAATACCTGTAACCCTTGGCGCCCCATATCCTCCTTTTGCCCTACTGTTGGTAATGCTAATGTCTCATGCTTTGCCTTTCTCTTTTGGCCAGTTCTCGCGATTTTCTTGTATATACATATATATTTTTTACCTTACGCCTTTTCATGGAAAATTCTAATTAGCTACTCCGAAGTGCACAAAATTATATGAAAGTGTGGACTGTTTCCTTATAAAATTATATAAATTTATCAAAAAAAAAAATTGTTGGACCTTGGCGGCTTGGGTTGTTTTTAGTTAATGTGTTTGGTAGCCTTCGGCTAATTGTTGTCGTAATGGCTGTCGTTTGTGTGAGTGGGGGGACAAATAATTTGAAGAGAAAAAAAAATATTTTGAGGAAGTTGTAGGAGTTTAGAGACTTTATGTTGTGAAGACCAACTTTCATTCAGTTGCATTGCTGGTGGGTTCAAAACTTGATTGGGTGAAAAGCAAAACTTGTGTGTTGTCAATGCTTCCTCTCTGATGCGCTGCTGGGCAAAAGTTATGAAAATGAGAAAAGAACGTTGGTCTAAATACCTGAAAGTTTAAATATTTTCCATCTTCTTTTATCTGAAAGTTTAGACTTTTTTTTAAATTTCATGGCACTTGCCAATTTCACCGCCCTTGCATAGTCAACTTGCCTTGACTTTGTTTTATTCAAGGCTTAAAATCACAGGCTTCGTTTTAAGCGTCAAATTTTCATATGTTACGTAATTCTTTTTGTGAATTTGGCATAAAATCAATGACATTTCTAGCTGGTTTATTTATATTAGTGTTTCATTTTAATAGTGAGTTTCTTCATCTCATTTTACAATCAAATATCGCCAAAGAGTTTTAAATCCTCTGCAATTTTCCAAAATTTCCTCATATGTGACAAAGTGGCAACGCGAGCCAAAGTTTTGAAGACCCAAAAAACCAACAGAACAAACAACAGCGCTACAAACATACATAAATAGTACAATACAACAACAAAGTAATAACACTAAAGCGATAAGAAGCAACAGATAACAAATAACAGCCAAGAAAGCAACAACTACAGTGGTGTCTGGATATAGTGAACTAATTATTGCAAGGCCTGTTCACTGTATTGAGGTTGTTCACTATATCAAGGTCAACATTTTTGTTCAAAAACTCGTTTTATTTGCTCAAAATACACTTTTTGTTTTTTGCTTGAAATTGCTTTCAAAATTTTGTTCAATATTTAGCGGCTTCATGTCAAATTTGGGTGTTCACTATATCGAGGTGTTCACTATATAGGGGGTTCACTATACCCAGACACGACTGTAATAGCAACTAAACGACAAATAACTGCAACAAACAACATACAGCAATACGCAACAACAGCAACCTGACCTATGTACATAATAGCAACAAAATGATAAGCAATAACAACAAACCCTTGTGTAACATAAAAAAAGTAATTCGAAAATAAATCTCTTCAAAACAACTACAACCATACCAAATGAATATCAACAACAACACCAAACGAAAGACGTCAATAAAATTCATAGCAACATCCATAATGTTGCTGCATGCGCTCCTCTGTGCTGTTGCTCACGCATATAAGATTGTTGTTGTTTTTGTTGTTTGCTGGTGCTGTGGCTGTTGTTGTGATGGCTGCTGTTATGCTTTACGCTGTTACGCATTCTAATGACACACGCACTCGCGAGTGCTGCGTTTGAGTATTTGCCAAGTTCCCAGGCGCAACGTGCAACACGACTTGCCGCACCACACACACACGACACTACGCCAAGTGCAACGGGGCGTGAGTGGCAAATGCACTCCACGTCGCTAAAAGCACGTAAATCTGCGCGTTTGACGACTGTTTGTTATTGTGGTTGGCTTTGTTGTTGTTGTTTTTGTTGCTGCTGCTCCGATGCTGCAATTTGAACCTGTTCTGTATTTGTTCTTAGCTTATTTGCTGTTGCTTTGTTGTGGCGATATTCTTATGTTGTTGTTTTTGTTGCTGTTGCTGCTCCATGTGCATTGCTGCGAGTGTTGTTGCTGTCCATATTTGCTTAATTCGCATTCCTTGCATTGCAATTTCGCATTTCATATGAACATTTCATATCCCCATGCCACCGTTTTTGCCATTGCCACATTGGCCACATTCTGCCGCATGTTGCATGCAACGCACACGCAGTCTTTGCAAATGTCAGACGCATTGCCACCGCTACTGGTCCGGTCACCGCCAGCCCCACCAGCCGTGGCTTGGTCGAGCCAGCCAGAATCGGCCATTTACGGTGGCTGAATTAGAGAATCGTTTCCACGGAACGGCATCTCCGGAATTGCGCCTTTAATAGGCTCGTCACTGCGCACCAGTCGCCAACAGCCAGTCACCTCCAGCTGCCAGCGTTCCCGTTGCGCGCATCCACAGGCAACGCAACATTTTTCATTTTTAATTGGCTGACAGCGTGCGGCGAGAAAGTTTTTCGAGTGCAGAAAATCGCCAATAAAGTGAAGGAATCATTTCTAGTGCAGCACTTCGATATGAGCAGTTTCGAAATTATGCTTTTGCACCCTGTTTGCTTTGCGTGAAAAAACAAATAAAAGGCAATACATATTGTTGCGTTGTTTTTTGCGGCTTTTTAGAATAACAAATGTTTTCGCCAACCCAAACACAACATATCAGAGTACAAAGTAGCTTGAAATGTATTAAATAATAGCACAACAAATGCAAAAGTAACTTAAAGCGGCCGGCACTTGGCAATAATAGCCGCTACAATAACGCCAACGTACGCACATACATACATATGTACGTCGTGCAAACGCCGACCGGCAACAACAAATACAGTGTAAACTTTTGCTATGTCGATAATATTGTTCTATACTTTGTGCAGTGCAGTTTTTTGCAAATTATGCAATTTTTCTGAATTTATTTATTTAACTTCTTCACGTTGACTTCACTACTCTGCACACATAAAAATATCTGGTTTCAAAAATCAGATAAGGTTAGAAAATTGAATTGAAGGTCAGCTAATTTGAATAGTTTTCAATTGCAAAGTATGTTTTTATTCAACTCTGCAACATATTGCACACAATGGGCCCCAGTGTTGCCAGATAACTGAAATGACTTTCTTATCTTATCTTTCAAAAATGTAAAAATATTTTAAAATTTTTTAAATAATTTTTGTCATAAACTAGGGAATTAAACTTTTCATACAAATAAATAATAATAATGATAAATAAAAACATATTTAGGTTTTTTGTTGCAGCCTTTTTATTCACTCAGCTTCAGCTTAACAAATTAATACAAACAAAACATACAAAAAAGAGCTTGGTACGAAATTTGCTTTTGTAAACTTCTTTCATTCATTGCATTAAGGGGGTCAATTCGTGTAAATTTACAAAATTTTTTTTTGTGAAATAGACTCCAGGGGGTCTTAAAATATCCCCCTCAAGTGGTTTTTAATTCTGATAACCCGTTCCCAATGATATCGGCAACGCAAAGTTTAAACCGAATTATTTCGAAACACTGGTTTTTGATTATGGAAGTAGAATATCTCGACAAGTTTTAGTCCCACTGATCTAAAATTTGGGCAGCAACTTTTTGAAACATAGAACTTCTAAAGTAACTAAAAATTTCACTGTTTTTGGCGAAATCCGCGGCGCCATTTTCGGGAAATCAAGAAAAAAGGTAATTTTTTTTCGGTTAGAGCGTATTTTTGTATTTTCGAGAAAATATTTTTTTGGTTAGTTACTTTAGAAGGTACATATATTTTCTCATAATAACTAATAGCAATATTTTTTCAGATGATTTTTAGGGCGCCGGCACAACTTTTACTAGAATTTCCGCCGCCATTTTGAGCACGCCAAATGCAATTAGACACTTCAGCTTTCAATATTCAGGCTTTCGTGCCACTAATGATGTCAAATGCATCACCATAAAAATCTCCTCAACAATCTTTCCTCCTAAAAATTTTTCTAAAGGAAAAAAAAAATTGCTTTCATCTAGGAGGAAGTCTCCTCAGTCTGGCAACACTGAATGAGCCCATGAGCCGTCTGGGCCTTCGTTACTTTGCGTAACCCAACTCATTTGGTGCTGAAACTTTGTTTGAAGGTAAAACTGACCCGCCAGAGAGGTCACCCTCTCTGAGTCCGAAGATTGATGATACTTTTTGAGTTTAAATTAAAGGTTCCGCATACAAAATTGTCTGTCACTGTGTTCTCAGGTAGACTTGAATTCCCATTCAGTTCAGCTCATTGAAGCATCAGTACGTGTACAAAACTAGAGGTGAAGAAATCCTCCATGGGTCTTGGAGGATTAATTTAGACAATCGCGCCTTAGTTTCTTGGCCTAAAGTTCACAGAGAGCGCGCGGAAACACCGTGAGCGAGCGTGCTCAATGCTCTACAGCTCAATAACCGTGAAGAGTTTATCCAAATCCTTTGGAAATAACATTCCTCACGTCTTCCAAATGAAAATTATGTTAAAAAAAAATTCTTTTTTAAAACTTTGTACGTAGACGACCCCCTTAAGTAACGTTTATACAGTATCCGCGGCTATGTTTTACTAGGAAACTTTAAGGGGAGGTTCTCATCTAGAATCTTGAAATTTTCTTTGATTGAAATTGAAAATATTGCCAGTTCAAATTTACAAAATAATAGCTAAAACTTGCTCCAACTAAACAAGCCATTATCTCAGGACCAGATATTTCAAAACTGCCCGGTGCATAACTCGAAAACGGTTCAACCGATTTTCTTCTAGTTACTTTCATTTTGAAGAAGACAATTTTTATTAAATAATGACCTATTTTCGTTTCAATATTTTAACATTAACTATTTTTTTTAAATAATAAATTCTGGAAAAAAGGTCTGAAAGCGGCACTCAAATTTCAAAGTCGCGCCATTTTGTCAATTTTGATATTTTTTCTTAAATAATAGGTCATTCTTTAGTAAATTTATTCTAGTTTATGCTGCATCAAGAATTTTTTGATTTCAGATTGATTTGCAACCTGTGGACACCGGGCAGTTGAGCAAAATTTCCAAAACATGCCGTCGGAAAAGCCTAATAACGGACGCCATTTTGTCTTTTTTTTAATAATAAAAATATAAATCTATAAAAACATTGTATCAAACTGCCAAATATCGTCTTGATATATTTTTTAGTTTTCCTGTAAATAATTCCCAAAGTTAACCTACTTTTTGGTGGTCTAGATGAGAATCTCCCCTTAAGCGCCATAGTCACTATATAATTTCAATTGGTGATGCAATCTATAGGCTGCGCTTATAAAGGTCGAGGCAGTGTCGAGCTTTTGGCGTTTAAATCTAGGGAACATAAGCCATAAAGCCTTTTTCGGAGTTTGAAGGCTATATTACAAACCATGGTGTGGATATATATGTATTGGCAAACACTGTCATGTCTCAGCTAAACCCCGACAACTGGAGAACTGCAGCATTCAGCCGTTGTAAACGTCCCTAAACTCGGATATCCAAACGTAATTACGCAACTATTGTATAAATTGTGCGCAATTGTACGTTGCTAACGCTGTAAAAATAATAACACATTATCTGTTTTATCCACCCATTGAAATTGTCAAACACATATCTTGATTCGACATCAACACTTTGCACGTGTTTTACTCTACTCACTGTGCGGCTTAGCTCGATACCGCTTCAACTTATTTTCGTCGCTTTGGTCTAACAGCATTAATAGCCAGTCTGGGATTTTACTTAAGTTGTTGTTGTTATTGTTGCTGGTATTATTGTGACCTCTCCAGTCTATGTCATGCGCCCACTCAACTCTCTACGACTGTCAAATTTCATTATTTGTCATTTAACTTGTGATTACGCTCGGCGCTCGCACGTATTCACCGTCAGTTGTCGGCTCTCAGCTGTTGAAAATTTGCTGTCGCTGCTCTGTTGCGTTTTGGTTCTCTGTTCTCGGGAGAGCGCCATCGCTCACCGATTATTATTTCAACTTAATTGACAGTTAATTGCACTGAGTAAATTATTTGTCAAATTAAATGATTGTAAATGTTTCCATTATGCCGCGGTTGTTGTTGCTACTACTATTGTGTTATGTCGCGCGCTCAAAGTAATCATTTTCTTTTTCTCTCAAAGTAATCATTTTCTTTTTTCTCTCAAACTTGTTGAACCATTCAAATTAAAGCTGCTATATTCGATTGTGTTTGTGTCATATGTCGTCGGTAATTTCTAATTTGGCCTGACACGCGAACTGTCTCGCGTTGTGAGAGCGCCGCATCGCTTATTTCCACTTGGCCGTTCTATAATTGCATATAATTATTGGATTTTGTGGAAGCTTAATTATAGAAACACCACCGAATTGATGATTATTTAATTTCATTACTCATTGTTGGCCACGTTGGATATATATGCTTTGATGATCAATTTAAGGAGTTCAATGTGTGTGTGTGCAATTTGTAGGGAGTTTAGAACACTTTGTTTTAATAGACTCAACATATAGTTTGGACTGAGAACATAAAACTGAATTTCGTTTATTGATGGTTGGATTCTAGAGTCTTACAAATTTTTTAAAAACCTCTGGGTCTTACAAAGTCTATGTAAATAATGCAGAAAATTTCAGACTCATTAATTTATCGTTGACAGGTAAGAATATAATAGTAATTCAATACCTGGTTGTCTGTGTGCTTTTTTTGGTTCCTTTTCTTCAGATCTTCGAGCTATTTCGCAAGCCCATTTTCAAGCCAGTTCTTCAATATCTTCTAATTCGATTCAGCATTCCAGGTGATCTGAGATTCATAGAGTCCAGAAATTTGCACTAGAGAGGTCCTTAGTTTCCTCTAGAAGTCTCCTCCTCTCTTTTCTTTACATTTTCCCTATACTTCATTACAAACGAATGAAGTTCCTCACATCATAATGTCAACATAAATTCGGCCTATGTAATGTAAAATTGTTAATCTAGTCCTTTGGATTGCTTAAATAATCTGAACACTTGAGGTTTTTTTTACTACAAATTTCTGACCGTTCTGTGTAATAAGCAGTTCCGTCCACTGTCTGGTCATCTTCAGACAACAATTTTGTATAGTCCATCCACGTGTCCTTTCTTCGTAGTTCTTCAGTTTTAGTTTTCATAAATCATCTGATCTGCTCACAATATTTGTAGCGATCTTACTAGTCACCATTGCAACGACTCTCATTAAGCGCATAACAAATCTCTACAACTTTGATGGCTTCAAATCAAAGCTCTAACTACTCACCGGTAATGAGCGATCATTAAATTATTTCATTTGTGGTTCCATAAAAAAAACACACACACACACACACTGACATTATCTCAATACAAATTCGCAACTTTTTTGCGTTGTTTTAGCTCATTTTGTTCGCTCTTTTGCGCTCCATGCTTCTTTTTTTGTTTGGTAATAATTTTGCTGTGAATTTCTCATTGTTGATCGCTCGTAAATGAGATTCTTTTGTTGTTTCTTGTTGGCACATGGGTTTTTTGGCATTGTCCCATTATATTTTTATGTAATATTTAAAACTCTTGTGGAACTCCTACCCAGTCATTAGTAAATCGTATTCACAAATATTTTGTCTCGAATTCAAATCGTTTGTTTCTTCTTCTTCGGCTTTCAGCCGTTCTAACAGCTCATGGCTCTTCCTCATACATATTTATAATTGCTGTCTGGATATTTAAATATCGTCTCGCACTTTTAGCCGCTAATGTGTTCACTCTTTCTCCAACACGCTCACATACTCTCTTGCTTTCTCTCTCTTTAATTCTTGTGCGATTCTCACCGCGTTTCTACTGTAGGCCGCGCTACTTTTCTACTGTTGCTGTTCTCGCGCTCCAAACATGTGTGCGGTCGACTGGCTGGTCGGTTGGCTGGCTGATTGGTGTGACTTGGCTGCTCGCAGCATAATTTACTGGGCTTTTTTGCGTCAGTTCAGCCCCCTAAGTTGATTCGTTTCGACTTGACTGTGCGGTCTGTGCGGTTTGTGTGTGTTTTTTTTTTACAGTTTCGCTGGCTTTTACGGTTTATACCGGATTCAATTGGCAATTCTTTCGTGTTTGGAAGACGTGTGGTGGGCTCTTGAACGCAAGCAATGTCATCTTTAGTGTGGTTGTTGCCGTTGTTGTAGTCAAGTGATTTAAGCAGCAGCGAATCGGCGTGTCATTAGCCTCAAAAGAGGAATAAAAATAAGATGGTTTTTTCTTAGTGAAAAGTGACAAAAATACGATACAAGTGTGTGAAGAAGTGTGAGAAGTGAGAATTGTTAAAAGTGCCTACATAAAAAAAGCATGTCCTGCAACACCTTTGCACACTCACACACACAATTCATAAAGTGCTTCCACGTATAATCTAATTGTAGTTCCAAAGACTATAGAAGTCACTGGCGGAAACTACGCAGACGTCCAGACAGACATACGGACGCACAGATAAACGTGACAACGCTCGGTAGTTGCCTGCATAGTTTTTCGTCTGTCTGTCCAGCTGTGTTGCGCCTTTCATCGTGTTTGTGTGTTATCTGTATGTGTCCTTAGCTTTCCTTTAATTTTGTGCTACCCTCCTCCATGTGAATACGTCAGCTGATTCTTGTGTTGCGGCAATCCTCTTCGATGGCCGTCAACAGCTGCAACAGCAACAACAACAACCCAATGCACATTCAGCACACTCTGAAGTGTACAAAACGCACAGAAAAAGTGTAGCTGAAGCACATTCATTTCATTAGCTGCGTCTGAAAATCGTTTTTACGTGTTAATAATTTTATTCCTGTCGATAAATGTCTGTGCCCGTAGAGTGAACGGTGAATCATTGCAATCAATAAATAAATATTGTCAAATAATAAAAAAAAAACACACATCATACCAATAAAGAATTAAAAGTGAAAAATTGGGCAAATTAAAAAAATTCCGAGTGCCTGTATTTTGTTTTAAACAAAAAAAATCTTTAACCAAAAAATCAATTTACTGATACACCAACAAATTCTGCCAAATTGTGCTGCTTGCATTTCGTATATCACCGAATTCATTGTAATCAACGTCATATGCCACAAAGTGTTGTGTTGTCGGTTTCGATTTGCTACGACAAGCGTGACAAACATTTCCAGCTGCACCCATGATGAAATTACTCCATGAATTCATGTTCGACGCACGCACTGCCGAGGATGTTGCACTAACACAGGAGATGGTATGACACATTTCGAATGTGATAAGTTTAAGAGATATTGAAACTGCTTAAGAGTCAAAATATGGCTGAACATTTTCTTGAGCCACAACAAATGTGTGGATACAGTTTTTTTTAAATATCTCGGAAACTATGAATGCTGCCGAAATTCTTATAAAGCCAAAAGATCTAAACCAAAAACTCCACCAGTAACTAAAAGCGTCATAATGCCGCGTCAATTGACGCTTAGCAGTTGACGATTCAATATCTGATAATGGAATAAGTTTTATAGAAAAACAACGAAAAACTTAGAAGACAGTTGATTTTTGCTGCTTTTCATGCAGAAGTACTATAAACTAGAGTCCGACCGATTAATCGGCATCGGCTAGTATCAGCCAATAAAATTGGTATCGGTATCGGCTAGTATCGGCATTGGAAAAAAAATAATCGGCATCGGTATCGGCCTTTTTTGGCCGATGCCATATCGGCCGTTTTTGGTCGATGGCATATCGGCCTATTTTCCTGCTTTCATTTTTTTGTTTTCATTTTTTGTACCAACGGGTTCTTATACCCCTTTTCAGTAATGCATTTTTAGATACTGTTTAATATAAATGTTTCCTAGAAATTTTTTTTTAAACTAGGTATTCTTAAAAACACAGATTTTCACGAATTGTCTATGCATTTTGTTTATTAATGTGTATATCTGAAGAAAGGGCATTTAATTTTACAATCTTATCCTTCGGTTTTAATTGGAAGCATTTTTTTAAACATGCCTTTTATTTTTTCCAAATTTGTTTTCTGACTTCTCCCACTGCGCTTGTACAACGGGTCGCAATTTGAGAGTACACATTTTAATATAAAAATCGTAATTTGAATTTGAAGAAAACACAGAATTTGTATGCAATATTTACGATAAATATTATATACATACCTATATGTATATATTTTATATATATATATTTTTTAATATTTTTGTTTGTCCCTCAGTTGAATAAATGAGATATATTATTTTTTTTTAAATACATGTTAATGTATTAGAATTCTGAATTATCTTGTAATTTTATTTAGTTTTTAATTATTTCTTTTCTCGTTTTTTGTGTCCATTTGTGATGAATATTACAAACAATATGTAATAGTTCCTTTTGTTATTTTATAAAATAGACTGTGTTTTTGATTGAATTCATTCATTTTTTCTATGTAATCGGCATCGGCATCGGCCGATTTTCGACCTTTCGGCCGATTAATCGGCATCGGCCAAATCTCGCCCTTCCGGCCGATTAATCGGCATCGGCCAAAAAATTTGGTATCGGTTGGACTCTACTATAAACGCATTTTGTTGTTGTTTAGCGTATACTTGCTCGTTTGTTCGAGCGATCGTGAATACCGCTACTAATTAATCATCATAAACATCAGCCTCAAAGTCTTTCTATCTCTTGTTAGCGTTCTCCAAGTTCTAATTCCCCATTCGGTTGCAGATTGGTCAATCCGCCTAAGCCTTGGACCCCCTCTGGTCCTCTGTCTATGGCACTTTCTATGAAGTATTTGTTGCTGTGTGTGTATGTACAGTTCAGTACAAATTGATACAAATTACAATACCAGCATTGACTCCTTTCCCCCCTTTCTCTCTTACATGACGTCATATATGCATTCTCTGTATACTTTTCAACTTTGTACAATTTAACCCATTAAGCCTTGAGCGTTGCGTTTGCGCAACTTTTGGGAATATCGCTATATTAAGTAATTCATAAAGACATAAGACTTGAAAATGGGTAGAATTGGATTCAAATTGCTCATTTTAGATTCTGCCATACTCAAATTTCAAAATTATTTAAATATTCATACATTTTTTTCGATCCAAAGTCAAAGGTTTTTTGGGGAATTTTTGAAATTCAATCAAAAATACTTATTCTTCAAACCTTTCAAAATCCCTTAGTGGGCTGCATTTTGCAATGCTAAACTGTTTAAAAATAAGTTTTGAAATTCTTTTTTTTTATTTTTAAGCAAAAAATATGCTTTAAGTTTTGTGTTGCGCGAATGCAACGTTGGGCCTAAACCCTGCCAATTTTCATACAACGCAACGCGTGAAAATGTCAAAATCCAAGCAGCTGATATTTTATTGGCACATTTTATTTTCCGCAAATGTTTGATTTTGTTTATTTGTGTAATGTTTGCGAAAAAGTATTTGAAAAAAAAAGGGAAATAGAAAATACCCTGAATGATTCGGACGAGGAGGACGCAGCAGTAAGAAACTTCAAATACGCTGATGTCGTAGATGGTTGTGCTACCTCACGATGAAGTTGACCAAATTAGTGACATGGAAGACGATGACGAAATCGGATCAAGCGGAAGCTTAGGAATGGCTTGAATGGCGAGAAGTTATAAATATGCGCAACAAAAACTAAAAGTTTACTGAAATTTTATGTTTTGTATATGACTAAGGCCCAATGTTGCATTTACGCAACGTGCCCTCCTGGTTCAGGGGGTATGCATTTTTTGCTTGATTTTTTTTTCTTGATTAGGTCAATTAATAAGATTGTGTAAAATTTTATGGAAATCGCACAAGCCTTTCTGGGGTCAGGTTTTAATGGGTTAAAACTGCCAAAAAAAGACTTATTTGCATTGCATTTACCTAAGCAACAACAACAACAACAACAAATTCTACATACGCATTTATTGGAATACCACATGTGCGGCGCTGTCTCCGTCGGCGCCATTCGAGCGGAAAATGGACTTGCGTTTGCAATGCAAACGTTTCAATGAGTTGTTTTTGTTGTTGCTGCTGCAACATGCCCAACAAAACGATTTTCAAAAGTTTTTCTACAATTCATGATTGAAACCGGAAAGTATTTATTTTAATTTAAATTTTATACACAAAAGAATTCACGCTGTGGTTGACTGCATAGAACGTTGATGGAGCTTGAAGAAGGGGGAGGAGGCGCTACGCAAGGGGAATGGCAGTAGGAGAAATGGCTGCCTAGATGCGTTGTCGCCGCCGTATACGGTTGATTGGCTGACAGCAGAGTCTGCGCGTGTGTGTGTGTGTGTGTGTGTGTTGCACGGTGGAAAAGGGAACGTGGCGACCTGGCATAGTCGTTGTTGTTGTTGTTGTTGTGTAATGAGGGCCATTTTAAAATTAACCCAACCCACAGTCACAGTCGGTGCTGACCCCCCCGGTTCGTAGTTTGTATTTGGTCTGTTGATATTTTTGTTGTTGTTTTTGTTGATTTTAAACTGTAGGCTTTGTTTTATTTTATTTCATTTTTATGACTGTTTTTAAGTGGCCGACAACAGCAACTGCTGGTTACTGTGGCACAAATGAAGATCCATATTTTTGTTGTCGCCGCTGCTGTTGGCTGTTTGAGTCGCTGCACAAAGTGTTTTATGACTTTAACCCGGTCGGCGGGGCAGACATTCAGCTGCGCGTGATTGATTGAAATTTCGCTACATTGTCAGCCGTGTAGAGTCCAACGTATTTTGCGTTGATAAATACATAGGTATATATATTTTTTGCTTTTATTTTTTATGTAAAGAGTTGCCAGCCGGCAACTGTTGGCTGCGGGCTGGCTGGTCGTCAGCGTTGTCTGCTGTTGCAGATGCACTTTGCAAATTGCTGCCACTTCCACACGCACACACACACACACACACACACACACACACACCAAAACACTGACAAACGCACAGCCCAACAATACAAAACAGCTTGTGTGCACCCGAGTACGCGAAATGAAACAAAAGTAGACTGATTGCTGCTGCTGGTGTGTCGTTGCACACCTTCCACTTGCGCGTGTCTGCTGCACAGTCATGGGATGTATTGCACACAGAAAAAAAAGGAATAATGTAATAACTACATATATTAACAACAACAACAACGACAATAGCAACGGCAGTACGCAACAATAACGCGGTAAATGCTGATAACGAAATTGCAGCTGTAGCGTATTTTATTTCCTGTTTCGCTGCCATTATGTCACTTTAAATTGAGAAATTTATATGTTTATGCTGTGGCTGCCAGTTGGGTCTATTGTTGGTTCTTATTGTCGTTCCTGCTGCTGCTACTGCTGTGTTGTCTATCATTTCTGCTGAACTGCCAAAGCGCATTTGTGCTATGCTGTGTGGAATTCCATGCGATACCATTGGATACGGTTCATTGTTCACATATTTTAAAGTAGAAACCTAAAAGAACAACTTTCAATATGAAAACTTATCTATATATAAGTATTTTTTGATGTTGATTTCATTTTCTTTGAAGACATTACTACCGACTTTACCAATTGAAATCATGCCCCATTTTGTTTGTTTGTGTTGCATTCTTCATTGCTTTGACGATGAATTACTTGAAATTTCTATAAGGATTCTGACAGCAATCTTTGTTGACTGTCTGGCTAAGAGCCTCTATGGGATTCAGTTGGCTGAAAGCGAAGAACGCGAAACGAAGACGGTGACAATAGCAACGAGTTTTCAAGTTTTATGCAGGGCAAGAATTGCATATTGGGCTATGTTGATACTGTAACCTCGATTGCCGTAAAATCTTTAGGAAAATATTTGGAAACATGTTTGAAAGTATTGAATAATCTTGTGAATTCCATACCACAACCTTCTTTCTCTCTTTTGTAATTTTTCCCCTATAGGTAAAAATAAATAATTCATTCGGCTGCATGCTTTGGAGGTTCTTTGACCAACACCCATCTGTACTGGTTGCAGAAAATGTACCTATTCACTTATATCAAGCCATTGATTGATCGATGAAAGTGTTTTGGACAACAATTAAAATAGCACCATTGGGCTTTATTTTAAATTATTTTTCCCACTTCATCCGAAAACCTCATCATATGTAAATCCCAGTCCCGGCAACAATCAAAGACTTCCTTTCCACACACGATATTCCCAAACCAGTTTCTTTCGAGTTCGTATTGCTACTACGGTCGTGTGTTGGCCGCATGGCTTATAGGCCTTCAAAGTTCTTACGTTTTGCCATTTATTCGAGTTCGACTTTAGCCGCCACTCCAACGCTCACGCAGTCAGACCACTTAGGAAACAGCGCACGTTTTGTTGGCGCTGCTGTTCGTTTTTTGTTTTATGGACTTTACTATTTCTCTTGCTCGCTGCTTCCTTGCGTGTTGGTGTGTTTTGCACGCACACTCGCACGCATCGGCCGCTCATATGAAAAGTGCAATAAACGCATTTTTCTGGTTGTTTCTTCGTTTGTTTTCTTAATTTGTATTTTTTTTTATTGTTCTTATACGACAAGCTCGATGGCGCATATTATCGATTTGTGTGCTGACAACAGACGCTGTGGCGGAGTGAGCATACAGCGGCGACTGAAAAGCTGACTAGTAGCAAGCACGCAAAGGCGGCTTAAGCGACAGGCACCCGCAAAGTCAGCACCTACACCAAACAGATGTACGAGTACGCCGAACGATGCCAACGCTAGCAAAAAAATGTCTGCACATTTTTGTTGTTGTTTATTAACTCTTTAGTTATTGTTGTTTTTGTTTGTCAACACATTTTCACGTTGATGACCACAAGTGGCGTTCAGATCAGTGGAACAGACAACTAAGTGTCAGTGGAATTCAACTTTGCTTTGTGACCAGCTCTGTGCACTGTACTCGGTTACATTTTTATTATCCGTCCGTCCTGCTATCCATTCGTCTCGTTCGTTCCTTCATTAATTCATCGTCCCGTTCATTCATCAATCCGTCTTTACGCACATCTATCCATAGCTTCGTCCGCCGGCCAAAGTCTTCGTTCGTCCCGCCATCTATTCGTGTCATTCATCAATTCATCGTCCCGTTCATTCATCATTCCCTTTTAACGTACATCAATTCATTGCTTCGTCTGTCAGTCGAAATCCTCGCTCCGCCCTCCATCCATGCGTCTGGTTCATCAGTCCATCGTCCCGTTCGTTCATCAATCTGTCTTCCCGTTCGTTCATCAACCGTCTTACGTACATCAATTCATCGGTCCACCGGCCGAAATCTCCGTCCGTCCGTCCCTCCATCCATTCGTCTCGTTCGATCGTTCATCAATCCGTCTTTACGTACATCTATCCATAGTTTCGTCCACCGATCAAGGTTTTCGCTTCTCTCTCCACCCATTCATCCCTTGCGCCTTCCACGAACTCTCCGCTCGTTTGTCTCTCTATGCAACTGCCCATTCTTCCCTTTATTCCATTCTTCCATTTATTGGTTTATCTGTGCATTTATATGTCTCTCTATTTATCTATTCCTGGTTTATCTCCCCATCCACTCATCTCAATACATTTTTTTTAATGTAAAATTGTTACAATGAGATATTTTCAAGCACTGTAAAACCAAAATATTTCTAATGGTCACCTTAATTTAATGCCACACTGCTGCCGATTGTAGGGTTTTCATCAGACCTTTTAGCGCATTTCGGACCTCCCTGCTCCCGCCTACTCTGCTGTGTCAGTTGTGTTTGAGGTCTTTGTACCCTCAGCACCAAATTCTAATTTTTCTATTTTGCTTTTCTTGCTTTTGTTTCCTTCTCGTCTCCACCTTTTCGCCTTATAAATCAATAGAAACAACAACAACAAAAAAATGCTATTGTTTTCCTTTTGCACGCTGTGGCAGTCAACGGCAGCTTTGGCAGGAAAGTCGCCTGTGGACTGAGGGCGCTGAGCGAGGTGACTGCGGTGCACAGTTTGTGTGCGGCCGGCGTTTGCCAGCAGGACTGCAAATGCTGAGAAGTTTTGTGTGTGTGTGTGTGTGTGTGTGTGTGTGTGTGTGCGCGGCGGAATTGCACAAAATGTGACAGCTAATTGCCGTGGAATGCCAGCGCGGCGCATTTCGTTTTCTTCCTCTCCCCTAGAAAAAAAAACAAGAACAAGAAAAACGCACACACACAGCGTTGCGAATGTGAGTGCCGGAATTTTCGGCTGCACTGGGCTGAGGTAGAGTTCTGTGTAGCCTGAATGAATGGCTAGTTGGTGGGTAAATTGTTGCATGTCAACAATGCTGCCTGAATTTGGAAAAGTGTCATTATTGTTGTAGTCGCAGTAACATGCTTGCTTCGTTTTTTTTTTGGGCTGTTCAATGTGAGTGTGAACATTTTGTGCGCCGCTGTTGCTTCAGCACTTCACTTGAGTGCTATTGATTTTATTCCAGCGCGTCCTTAAATTGTCCTTGCGTTGTCCTTTTCCACACAGCTGCTCATTTTCATCAAATTGCAAGTTTTTTCCTATTTATTTTTTCAAAACGAAATAATCATTGTTCATGTTGATGCGGCGTGCGTTGATTGCATTTGCTGCCTTCAGTTTTTCAGGTTTTTGTGCCGGCTGTGCTCTATAGGCGTTGTTGTTGCATTGCGCCAAACATTTTGCAATTGCATTTTTCAAAGTCAGCGGCATTTGTGCGCATGCAATTTTTTCGCTTAATTCGTTTTTTTGTTTGTTTTATTTGGGTATTTGCTTTTGTTTTTGTATTTTGAATGACATTGGCATTTCATATTTGACGCAATTGCCGCTTGATTGAGTGCACTTAGACAGGAATTTTATGCAGTTTACAAAAATAATCGAATTTTTTTTTAATAGTGTGACATTATTCGAGTGTTTGAAAAGTGAATAAATAAAATTTGTGTAATTTGTTTGCACTGTTTTGCAAAGTTTGTAAATATAAAAAACATTTTTATATATATATTTTTGAAATATAAAAAGAAAATGATGAAAATAGTAAATATTTTTCAAAAATATAATTTTAACCTGAATGTGTCGGAATTATTTTTCTTTCGAAATTTCCAAGACCATTTTTTTAGTGATTTTATATGAAGTCTAACTGAAAAAGAAAATTTTTTGAAAAAATAAAAATAAAATAAAAAAATGCTTTGAGCGCGTGTTTAGTGTTATGTATGTATTTCATCCAATGTTCTTAGCCACATTTTCATAACAACAAAATTGCCAGACAAATTTTATAATTCTCATAAATTTGTAGTTGGTCGTGTAAGGATTAAAACGTAACCCATTCATTACAACTTTGTCAAACGTTTCTTCAATAACATTTGAGCATTTCCTATTGAATGAATTCTTTAGAGCTTTTAAAATTTCACACCGAAACTGCTGATTGAACTGCAGAACTTGTGGAAAGCCGAAGGCGTCTTTAGGGGTCGTTGTCATTTTCCATGCAGCTATTGTTGACCGGCGTCATCTTCATCATCGTCAAGTCATCTGCTATTTTTTGTGACTATTGTCACAAGCGTTGTCACAATTGTTACAAGCGTTGTCACAATAGTCACAAGCGTTGTCACAATTGTCAGCGAACATCTACGCTTACACACACTCACACAGCGTCAATGCTGTCCGGCACTTTGGCTACTTTGTCGTTGATTTTGTTGATGGCGTTGTCAGTTTAGCGTCAATCGTTGCAGCTGTAACGAAATTGCATTGCAATTTCTGCCCAAAATCGACATAATTCGGCTTATTCGTATGTAGGTCAGTGAGGCAACAACAACTACCATAACAACAGCGCGCTGTCCAAAAGGCAATGCACACAACAACAACAATAACAACATCAACAATAACAACGTCAGTTAGCGCCCCAGCGCAGTTGCATTGTACACATAAAAAGCTACAACAACAACAACAACTACAATGCACAATGGCGCCAACATTTGGGAGTTGGCCGCACGTCCTACGTTTGATTTCTTTTCTTGGTAGCGTTCACTTGAATTTTTTTACTTATTTTTGTTTACTTATTTTTTGCCATTCTTTTGGTGTTTTTTTATAAGTGTTTAGACTTCGTTTTGGTTTTAAAATTATTTATTATCCAATTGTTTTATTTGTTACCCATTTGTTTTTGCAAAATGTCTTCATACATTTCATTCACTGTTGCTGGCGTTGTTTTATTTATTTATGCTTCAATTTGTATTTTATTTATTTCTCCATTTTGCAAATATTTATTTCATGTTTTTAATGTTTTCGTAACATTTCTCTGGTTTTTTGTTAAAAACGTCAATATGAAAAGCCAATTTTATAGTAAACGCTCTTTTATGTTTTTAATATTTATAGAATGTATGTATGTTTGCATTAAATATTTATAAACTGTGGGCCAGCTTTTTTCAAAATTTACCAAAAGCAAAAATTTAATTCAACAAAACCGAGTAAATCAAATAAAATCGGCTATAAAATGTCTGCATATACATTTATATGTAATCGCGCTTTTGGCATTAATTTAAAATTTCGCTTTGTTTGTTCTTAATTATTTTTATTGCATTTGTAGCGTGCCAAAAATTCGTGGAAAAAGACAGCAAAGCAAACTGCGCATTAAAGAAAATAAAAAAGCGAAAACTCGAAAAATACCAGCAGCTGAAAATTGCAAAAAGTTTATTATTTTTACAACAAAAAACCTGTTAACATGTGCGTCTGTCGCTTTGTACGCCAGAAACGTCCATGCGTGCGTCCTTGACTGAGACACCGACATTGCTCACAAACGTGCGTGGACACTCTGTGCCTGATTTATGCGTTGGGGGGAAACGCGCTGCGGTTGCGTTATGCGTGCACGCATGCAAAATCTACACGAACTCACTGTCAAAAAGAAAAACCAAATGTCGTCCACCTTGCACTTCAACATTTGCCTATAAAAGTTTCCATGATTTTTTGCAAAAATTGTGGCCGTAATGTAAAATTACGCAGAAAGCATTTGAGAGAAACTGAAAATTTGTGACCAAAAGCGTTTTATGCAATAATTTGGAATAAAATCGATTCAGTGAATTTGTTTCAACATTTTCGGTTCAACAAATCAGCTTAGCTGATTCATTCTTTAACTTTTATTTTAGTCTAAACGTGAATTTTGATCTTTGCACGAGTATTAGTCAGTAGTAACCACAACTTTTATTTTGTTAAATATTTTCTAAATATAAAATCGAACTCCATGTGTCTCTATACCATTTAACAAATATTTCGCAGAAATTTAAAGTTGTCTCCCAACGCTTCATTGATGTGCATTGGCTCAATAAATATTTGAATAACTTCAATTTACTTTCAAGTTTTACTCAATCCACCCAAATAAATACTGTAACAGCCAATGTGTTTGAATTTGTAAAATTTGACAGCTTCACCGACAGCTGTGACATTCTACTCTTAAACACTCCAACGTTCAGACATTGGATATAAAAGTATTTTAAATAGAAAAACATTTCAGCTTCATTTCCACATTAAGAAAATTCTTCATAAAGATTCATTAACAGCAAATATCAGCTGAGTCCACTTAAGTTCAATAAAAACGAAACGCAAAGCCAAGTAAACGAATGTCTGTAGGAATATCTGTGTATGTGTGTGTGCGAGTGTATTTAACCCATTGCCGCCGAATGGGTAAAAATTTACCCATGAAAAATTACTTTTTAAAAAAATCACAGACAAGTTCGTGGTAGAGATATCTCAAAATCATTGATAGGGATGGTTGGGGTAAAGATGGAACTACCTTAGTCTAGTGGAGGTCACCCTAAAATTCCGCCATCTAGCTAGAGTTACCAGACTCCAAAAATTGTGAATTTTGTGGAGGTGGAAAATGTGGCGAAATGTAGTGGCCTTAGAACTTCACAAAAATCTGCCTTTTGTTTCTGATCATTTTGGGCTCGTATGGGCGGAACTGCTACCCGGCTTTAATGGGTTAAAAAGGCAAAAGCAAAACAATGCCAATGACAGCTAGAACCAGAACAGCACAGCTCAATAGGCAAATGCTAAAATTCGTTTCGCACATTTATCGACACAGACACACACACATACACGTGCACGTAAATCAACATAAACACCGCAGCGCAGGGGGCAAAGCGCTTTATGGGCACATTGATGTGTGTGTGTGTGTGTGCGTGCGTGTGTCGGCGTGTGGAGCTGTTTACATTTTGCAATTCCAATTGATTTCGCCCATTGACATCTTGAACGTCAACAACGTCAACGCACCGATGGCAGGCGCCGACAGACGCGTTGTAGATTCTTGCCAAATGCAACGGCAAAACAATGAAACGCCACGACGCGACGGCCAGCGACCGTGTGATCGCAATAAACGATAGGAGCTCTGTGCGTTATTTGCAAATTACAACAAATCATAAAATGCAAATATAAAATTTGTATATATGTATGTAGTAAAAAACGCATAAGACACAAAAATGAATTGAAAAGTTGGCTGAATGTAGCTGCCACACATTCTCGTAGCAAGTTAATCAATAAGAGAAACATAAAAAATATATCAATGAGAGCAGCCTGAAAAGGCTACACACACAAACAAAATAAAAAAAAAAAACCATGACATGACTGCTTGATGTGTTAGTAAAACGAGATGCGAGGCAATCAGAATTGAAAATTTATATCTTGTGATTTGACTGCCATCGAGGGAAGTGGCAATGTATTGTATGAAGCCGAAGACACTTAAGAACTGAACAATAGTGGAAACAGAAAAGTATTTGAGCCGGTTGAGGAGAGAGTGCGAGAAGCTTTCCGGCGCGCTGTCAACAAACTTGCCAAAAATTACTTTTGTTAAAAGAAGAATGAAGAACCGCAGAGATTATCAATTTACAATCAGAAGCAACATTTTGTAGAACAAAATCACCCAGTCAACGAAAGTTCGGTTAAGTGGCAGCAAAACTTCGTCATTGTGAATGACAAAAGTTTCAGTGAATTTTCAAGTTTATAGGAGAGTTAGATCAAGTTTATGCAATACACCACAACTTAAGAATGAATATATATATATATAGTTGGCAGTTTACACACACACACACACACACATACATACACGAATGCGCAACCCGCGGCAGGGAATTATGTGCCAAGGATATGACGACGGCGCATTGTGCGATTGAGTGCTTGACAACTATTTTACTTGGCTGCTTCAACGAACAATGCTATGAAATTTGGCCACTCAGGAAGCCAGCAAGATTGCATGCATTCGGAAGTGCTCAGTCGAAATATTAGGCCGAAAGTTGGGCCATTTATGTACACAATTGCTAAAATTTAAGGAAGAAAATTTAATACAATCTTTATTTGAATTAGATATGAAATATTACACTGCACAACAGCATGTCTGTTGCATCGTAATTTCTAAACCAATAATCCTATCGACATGATTTTTATATAGTTGCACTAACAACATCTCACACCATCTTTTCTGACATTAACTAATAAATTTTATGCGTTCTAAATTGGCGTTGTAATAAGGTTTCAAAGTAGGAAAATATTGAATTTCAAGGCTATTTTTCTGATGGCGAAAATTGTACAGATGTTTCATAAATCAAGTTACGAAGTATATGAATATCTTAAGAAGAAACATCAAACAATACAACACAGCCAAATTATTTGGCGGAATACACATTAGCATCGAAATAATACCAAAAATGTACAATAGTCATTTTCATCACAAAATTTGGGGCCTCAAAATATGCAAAGGTTTTAATTTTGTTTTGTTTCGAGCAATTCAAAATCTTTTTGTTTTTGCTTGTATGTATTTCAGAATATAAATGTAACATATATAGTAAAAGAGCATATTTTGAGGCTCCTAATTTTTTAAGGAAAAAGTATGAAAAATTATGAAAATGACTATGGTATATTTTTGGTATTATTTGGATGCGAATGTGCATTCCGCCAAATAATTTGGCTGTGTTGTAATGTTTGATGTGTCGTCTTTCATTATACACCTCACTCTTTATTTGATTTACGAAAATTGTGTATGTTTTTGACCATCAAAGAAAACGCCTTAAAATTCCTTATTTTCCGACTTTGAGGTCCAATTACCGCGGCATTTTAAAACTTATAAAAATAAGTTGCATCGGAAAAGAAGCCGTGTGGTGTTGTTAATGCGATAAGGTGAAAATCATGTCAATCGGTTTTTTGGTTTAGAAATTACAATAAAAAATATGAAAAAAGTAGAGGAAAAACTGAAAAAATGACACGGTACCTACATCTCACAAACTAGAGCTGCTAGAAAAAAATCGGAGGATAGATTCGAAATCAGCGCACCCAAATTAGTAAGAAACAGTAGAAAAACTCAATGCTTCCGATACAATTTTTTAAATTTAATAGATTGCAGTAAATTTGTAAAGTTCGTGAGTCTTGAGGTCCTCAGTTTTCGGCCCTACTGAGCGCGAATTTGCAAAAGTTAGGCTCAGATACGACTAGAGGCCAGTTTATCGATAAATTTTTTTTTATTAAAGTAAAGAAGCTGACAACTGCGACCTGAGATCATCACTGTTTTGGACCTACTGAACGCTGAAAGTTGGCTTTTGCGAAAGTCAAGTCCAGGCTTGAATCGAAGGTGACCAATGCTGTTACAACTCTTCTTTGCTTTCTTTCAAATCCTTTCAAATTGTCTGCACAAAAAGAAATATTATCATAAAGTAATATTTTCAGTTTAATTTTGTTGTTGTAAATTCCAAAATTTGAGTGGAATTTTAATAAGCATTCACATACCTGTGTGGATGAATGCACATTGCAATTGTAATTGTACAAACATGCACTGCACTCTGGGTTGGCTTGTGTGCATAATGGGGCAAGGCATGCTTCACACAGGTTCTGTGTCTATGTGTGTGTGTGTGTATGTAGAGGCGCATTTAACTTCCCACATTTACATAAATATTTAATTTCTTATCGGATAACAATGTGTTACAACGTTTCGTGCCATCACTACCGTCTACCCCCTCGTCATAAGGCTGCGACGGCATCAACACACACACGAACACGCAAATTCAATTCACGCCATTATGCACATCACTGCGACACATTATAAAAACGAACAAAAACAACAACAACAAAAAAGAGGAACTACATTTTTTTTTTGTGCTTTCAACCTTTTATCAGCGCACTACCGTCGCCGTAAAATCACATACGCGCACAAGTCGAGCAAGTGGCGGCGCGCTGTGGGCATGGTGTGTGAAAAAAGAAAGAGAACTCACCCACAAGCACTACACATACATGAAACAATACGCACACTCTCGCAAACCATTAACACTATCGCACGAGAGTGCTTCACAAACGGGCCGGGCGGCTTATGCTCTGCGGGGGTAAGTGCCCCATGGGCGCACGTATCGAGCTTGCGCGTAGTTGGGGCTATGCGGTTTGTCTGTGTGTGTGTGTGTGTGTATGAATACATGTGAGGTATGTTAACAGGTTGATGAAGTTCCGTCGCGCTTATCCGCTCTGTGCCGCCCGCCAGCCAGCGTCTGCGCCGCACAGTGCTTCGAGAGTGGACAAAAATAAGAAAAAAAATATCGCGGATTTTGACAAAAGTAGTATCATGTTAAGTTTAAGAAAAATTGTCGAGATTAGGAGATATAGCTTTTCAAAGTCGGATATATTTTTACAAAAATTTATGAAGGGGAAAAATGAAATTTAGGTGCTTGTATAAAAAAAATTGTAGAAAATGTGTTGTAGATAGGCTACTAATTTTTTTAAAAATTAAAACTATATTGATAGGAGCGAGACTGCTGATCGGTTTTTTGTTTAGCATTAATAATTTTTTTGTAAGAATTTTCCAAAATTAAGTGTTTTTAACCAATGAAAATTAAAAATAACCAAATTTAGAAAGGCAATTTAAATCGAATGGCTTGAACTGGCGTAAATCCTTTTTATTACCTTTTTTAGATGGAGTTTCTTCTCTTAAGTCCGGAAAAAAAATTCTGCGTCTCTTTGCGCCTTTGGAAAATACTCAATTTTTTCGAAACTACTAATGTTGATTTTTTTTACAGAAATCGATTGAGTTAAAATTGCGACCAAAATGTGTAACCAAGTCAATGCCACGAACTATGAATGTTTTTTAAAAAAATAGGTTTGGCACGCCTATTTAACTCATTATGAGCCATATTATCAAATTTTTTCATTATTATGGAATTTGTTAACTAAAATGTGATTTAACGCTAATATATTCTAAAAAAAGGAGGAATGTCTAAATTTGAAGGTCTGATTTTGAAGAATAATTTTTATAATAGTCTCGTCGTTATAAATTGAGCTGCATTGCATATTCACCTGTCTCATCTCCATGTTAAGCTCTACGGATATCAAATAAACGAAAAATATATCCTTTAAGCAACTTTACCGCCTTCTTTCCTTTAAATGACGAATTTAGAAAAACGCTAAAATACGTCTTTTGTTATTGCTTTGTTAGTATACATATATACAATTTTTAAACAATCCGGCCAAAAAACAATGTCCGTCAATATAAGCTTCACCACCCCCTTTCCGCCCTTTCAAGGTCGACGTTTTTGAAATCGATTGACTTTCTAAAATACAACTTTTGACCAAATTTCATCATTATAGCTCCAGCGGTTTGGGCTCGGCAGCTCAAAATGACTTAGACTGCAAATTTTCAGCGAATTTCACGTACTCCTATTTTTGCCGCAATTTTGTATGGATTCGAAGCACTGTGCGCCGGTGGCAAAGGTTATTAACATAGCGAACAGTGTCGAATGGCGTTGAGGCTGGGCGTGGGGCGGAACGCGCACACACACACACTCACTCATAGGTGCACGTGTAGAAATTGTCTGGTGTTGTTGTCTTTTGGCATGCTCGCTTTAATTCAATTCAATTCAGTTCAGCATTTTGAGTTTTTTTGTTTTTATTTTACAGTTTTTACTACTCGTATGTCTTCTGTTGGCGGTTTTGTTGTTGCTGTTAAGGGCGTAAAAGGTTCCGAGTGTGGTTTTATGTTTGTGGTTGGGGCGCATAAAGAGCTGTTTTTTTTTTGCAATCAAATTATTTTATCTTGTTTCTGGTTGTTTTTTCTTCGGTGCTTTTACTTTGTGTACTCTTTATCGCCCACTGCACACAACTCTGCGGTTGGCCTATCATGCAAAGTATCGTTTTTATTGTTCTACAAATGGTTGGTTGTCACATTTTACGCTAAATTTAATCAGAACATTTGGTTTTTGTTTCGTTGATTTTGAACAAACGGTGGGAAAGCGAAATTTTAAATAGGCACTCCTCAAATGCGTTTGGATAGTAAATTTTGGTCATAACATTGCACACGAATATTTAATTAATTTGTCAGTGTTATATGTATTCATAACTGGTTCATGTGGTCGTGCGGCTAGTGGCATTTAAAATTTTATTTGATCTAATTTGCATAAAATATTAAATTGTTGAAATTGCCAAATTGAATTGTTTTATCGCAACATTTAATCGAAATTAAATGTCTTTAATAGCTGTTGTCCGAAAGCAGTCAATAAAGTATGAAATTTGCGTCATATTCTGCCCACATTCCATTAAATACCACTAACATTAATATGCTAATATGTTGCATATTTCCCGGCGCTGCGCATTTGGCGCATACGTTTTCTAATTAAATCACCTCGTTGTCATTTTTATTCATTGACACATTTTATAGCACACACATTTTTCGTAATTGAATTGCTGCGCTATCAAAATTTAAAGCATTCACGTTCCATGCCATACAATTTTTTTGCGCTAACTGCCAGTGACAACGCCTGCAAGTTGTAGCAACGTTTTTGTCTTTGTTACACATTGTAACAGGGGAGGGGGGAAATCGATTTTATTCTGTAATGTTCACTGGATTAAGTGTTTTTGTTGTTGTTGCAAGGTGTCAAATCGGTGACCTGTTACTCAATTTCAATACCACTAAAAATCAGTCATATTTTATTTTTATAACATTTGTGAAATTTGAAATTTACAACCTTTCCATAAATTTTCTGATCTTTTGTGTCATTAATCAGTTTTCAAATATTTATTAAATTGATTTATTACATCAACGTTTCAGTGCATGCTTCAAGGCGCTGCGGATTGAGTGAATTCATAAATTTTAGATCGAACTTTTCCATGCCTTATAAAATTTCACCCTATTTGTATGTGTTTGCTGCTGACTATCGCATTGTTTAGCTTGTTTAAGCTCCTTAAAAGAAGAACACTGCTACTTAAACTTGACGTAGATTTGTGCGTGCACTTACGCTGAGTGGGCAAAAATGTCTAAAATAATTTTAAATGTACTCTGACATTGAGAATGTAATTAAAAAAAATACATAGAAACATCCAAGGGGTTGTAACTAATGTAAGTTCGAAACTGGTTGAGGGTGAAAAGTTACTGACTGTCAAGAAAAGTTTAAGTTTCCAGCTCAAAAGCTGCCAAGACGCTGGAAGACGTTGGAGTATCGTTGGACAAGAAGGGCGAGATAGAACTTACAGTGTGTTCAACAATAAACATTATTCGCTTATTCGGCTAACTTTTAAGTAAACATTTACCGGTTCTGTTTTTACATAAGTGCACATTGTTGCGGTTGTCGACGCATAAAATTTAATCAATTCTATTTGTACACGTGTAACCAAAATGATTGTGCTATGTAAGAAATGTTTCGAAGCGAGCTTTTTGATGAATTATCCTAAGGGGCCTAAATGGTCAGTTAAACAATTTGCAAAATATCTTAAAACCATGTTAAAACTTCCACGTTTGTTAAGAGGTGGTCTGAACGTTATGCAGAAACAGGAAACGTTGAAGACGAACCAGCAAGAGGCCGAAAACCCACCACTTTCAAGCGGCAGGATAAAGTCATCGTTGGGCTTTTTGAAAGAAACCCAACGGTCAGTCTGAGAAAAGCCAAAAATATATTATCGGAGAAGGGCTTAGATATATCCTTAAATACGATTCGCGCCAGGCTTCAGCAATCAGGCATAAAACGTAGCGCTACTTTGTCGAAACCGTTGCTTTCAAAAAAGCATATTGAAAAGCGTCTTCAGTGGGCTTACACAAATATCGATCGTGATTGGACCAAAGTAATATTTATAGATGAATCAACTTTTGTGTTGAAAACATGTCCAATTAGACATGTTTGATTGAAAAAAGGTGAACAATTTATTCAACGAACTGAAAAGCATCCCCAGAAGGTTTATGTGTATGGATGCTTCTCTGCCCCAGGATTTGGCGTTCTAAAGTGTTTCACCGAAACTTTAAATGCAGTTAGAATGCTGAAATTGTACAAGGATTGTTTATTGAAGTCTGCTGAAAAATTTTATTGGAAAAATAACACCGATTGGATACTACAAGAAGATAACGACCCGAAACAAAAGTAGACTATGGACTAAGTGGAAAGAGGATCACGATATTGCAACTTTGGATTGGTCCTCACAGTCACTAGATGCAAATCCCATAGAGAATGTTTGGGCAATAATGAAAGCTAAGATATATAAAAGAATATAAAATCATCGAAACATATTATTCGATTTCTCAAAAGAACGTAGAGGTCTTTTTCCGTGGAATATGCTGAAATTTTGGCTGCCAGTTGTCGCCAAAGATGTCACGCTATTATAGACCATGCAGGAGATTGGACCCCATATTAAGCATTCTGTCGAAACCTATAATAATATCTATTTCTCAAAACCAAAACATTTTTTCAAATAAATGTAATGTACACTCTGTGAGAGAAGAACGTTTTTTGTTGAACACACTGTATCTGTATTTTAAATAATTAAAAGGCAATGCCGCCTAATGTGCTCTGTAATTCTCTGTTCCTACTTTCCTCTACATCTCAGCTGAGTGAAATACTGATCATTAAGGGGGTCAATACGTAAAAACGGTATATTTTTGGAATCGCGCATACGCCGGAAAAAATTAATGTAATGTACAATTTTTTTTTTGGCGTGCTCAAAATGGCGGCGGTGGTGGGGGCCCAACGTTGGGCCCAAATTCTAGTAGAAGTTGTGCCGGCGCCCCAAAAATCATCTGAAAAAATATTGCTATTAGTTATTATGAGAAAATATATGTTACCTTCTAAAGTAACTAAAAAAAAAAAAATATTTTCTCGAAAATACAAAAATACGCTCCAACCGAGTAAATTACCTTTTTTTCTTAATTTCCCGAAAATGGCGCCGCGGATTTCGCCAAAAACAATGCAATTTTTAGTTACTTTAGAAGTTCTATGTTTCAAAAAGTTGCTGCCCAAATTTTAGATCCGTGGGACTAAAACTTGCTGAGATATTCTACTTCCATATTCAAAAACCAGAGTTTCGAAATAATTCGGTTTAAACTTTTCGTTACCGATATCATGAGGAACGAATTGACCATCAATAAAGCGCTGCTGCAGGGGAACGGGTCATCAGAATTAAAAACCACTTGAGGGGGATATTCTTAAGACCCCCTGGAGTCTATTTCACAAAAAAAATTTGTTGAAAATTTTTTAAATGTACACGTATTGACCCCCTGAAGCTTTCGACGACACGTGAATTGTAAAACTTCCTCCCCAGGGATAGTATTCGTCCCTTAGGGGGAAGTTTTTATCATGTGTTTTCTATCGTAGCGCTTTGCGATTAATGGTCCGAACTATTCTTTTATTATGATAATTCCTATAGCAAATCTGACCATTGATTTTTTTTCTTAATTTCCCGAAAATGGCGCCGCGGATTTCGCCAAAAACAATGAAATTTTTAGTTACTTTAGAAGTTCTATGTTTCAAAAAGTTGCTGCCCAAATTTTAGATCAGTGGGACTAAAACTTGCCGAGATATTCTACTTCCATATTCAAAAACCAGAGTTTCGAAATAATTCGGTTTAAACTTTTCGTTACCGATATCATGAGGAACGAATTGGCCATCAATAAAGCGCTGCTGCAGGGGAACGGGTCATCAGAATTAAAAACCACTTGAGGGGGATATTCTTAAGACCCCCTGGAGTCTAATTCTCAAACAAATTTTTTTGAAAATTTTGTAAATGTACACGTATTGACCCCCTGAAGCTTTCGACGACACGTGAATTGTAAAACTTCCTCCCCAGGGATAGTATATGTCCCTTAGGGGGAAGTTTTTATCATGTGTTTTCTATCGTAGCGCTTTGCGATGAATGGTCCGAACTATTCTTCTTTTATTATGATAATTCCTATAGCAAATCTGACCATTGATTGGTAATTCCTAGATCAAAACTGACCATTGACAACCATCTTTTTGCCTTTTATCTTTTTGGACATATAGGCCTATAGGTGGTATCCTCAGTAAGACTTAGTAATGGTGCCATATAAAGTCTATAGGTCTATAGGCTCATGAGTGCATTCTGCTTTAGACGTTAGATCATTGAGCTACATTGAAAGAGATTCGTGGTTTCGAATCATGATTCAACGATGTTTCAATGTGACAGTCCATTAGAGAGTTCGTTGCATTGAGTTGACCCTGCGTGAATTTTCCCCAATATTTATGACCTTTGGGAGTACAAGTGCAACTGTCCATCAATTTGCTGTGTCTCCTTTTCTTTGCATTCTTCCAGAACCAATGCATTGTCTCGCATTAACAAGGCGAATCCTCTGCGTGTTGGTTCCTAACAAAAAAAGTGATTAATGCTTTGGATCACAATTCGGCTTACAAACTTAATTGTAGTCAATTTAATCCATGACAACGTTCATAGACCTTAACCGTTCCTATTAAGAGTTTATAGAATTTTTGGAAACATTTTCAGCTCTTACAATCTTAATTCCTCACCCTGTACACTCTGGTGACTTCCAGCGTCCAGCTTCGACAGTGGCCGCCACACTGCCAACATTTCGTCGTCTAATGTGCCAATGGTTAGCTGTCACTCAGCGCGAGCAGCAAATCTCATTACATTGCAGTCTTCAGAGTAAACATTGCAACTGCTGCTGCTGCTGCTGTGGCTGCTGCTGCTACTTTGCCGTTAAATCCCAAACGCCTAAGTTGCAGCAGCGTGCAAATTGCGCAACTCGTCGAGCGCATTTCGAGCAGCAACGAATTGTGTTGTTGTTGCTGTTGTTGTTGTTGTTGTTGTTGAACAGCGCTGCGGCTAGCAACATTTCGCAATTAACAATTCATCATTGCTGTTGCCACGGTCGAGGTTGTTGGCTGACTGTTGTTATTCTTTTTTATTGTTGTTGTTGTTGTGCCAGTTGCTGTCAAGGTGTGCGCGCCTCGTTGTTGTTGTTGTTGTTGTTGTTGTTGTTGTTGCAGTAGGATTCGCATGAAAATACATTCTTAT
The DNA here is from genome assembly GCA_963668005.1 of Melieria crassipennis. Taxonomy (NCBI): domain Eukaryota; kingdom Metazoa; phylum Arthropoda; class Insecta; order Diptera; family Ulidiidae; genus Melieria; species Melieria crassipennis. The sequence goes on from OY764961.1 coordinate 106,319,816, forward strand.
TTCTTGCTGCTGCCATTCGGAATGTTCAAGTTGTTATTACTGTTGTTGTTGTTGTTGTTGCATAGGCATCAGCAAGCCATTAAAGCGATTTCACTATTTAGACGCTTAGTTCGTGTGGTGTTTGTGCACCTTGTGTCTGAACGTTTGTCTGTTGTTATTGTTGCACACATGCTGTCGCTGCTGCTTCAATATCTACGTTTGTGCCGCTTTCAGCGCCCTTTTTGCCACTGCTCGTTTCTCAGCTGCGTTTGTGATTCCTCACTCCATTGGGCGACTGCTTCACTTCCTTGTCGCTGTCATGAAGATTCACTGCACTTGCTGCCCTGTCGTCTGTCTGTCCATTCGTCTGCCTGTGTTTGTGCTGTCCATCAGTGTGTCGCTTCTTGCCAGTGTTGTTGCCTTTCGCCCCACGTAGCTTAACAGACCACCGAACGTGGCTGCGCGGCGTAGCGCGGCTTGGCAGACGTCAAATGCAAAGTAACTGAAACTGAAATTAATATATCGGAACGTGAACGTTGTGCGCTTACTGGCAGCGTGCTCTTTGCCTATTCCTGTGCACAGCGGCCCGTCTCCGCGCCACTGCTTGCTGCGTCACTTCAGCGTCGCTCCGGCGGCGTCGGCATCAATGTCTGGACGGATTATGCTTTGTAGCGGCGCGCTGCAGCAAAGTTGCTGTCAAAAGCATAAATGTGTCTGTGCGCCGGGGCGCAGGGGGGTTGTGCGACTAGAGTAGCGAGCGAAAAACGAGCGCAAAATAGCAAAGAGTCGCAGCAAAGCGTCTCGTTCGTCAATCATTCGGTAATTCCACCACAGTGACTTTGTACCCCACCTCCGCGACGCTGCTGCCGTCGGCCGGCGTTTTGTGCATTATTCTTTCACAGAGCCTCGGCGGCCCACTCTATCGCGCCTGCCTCCTACTTCCTTCCTACTCGTGTTTGCTCTGATTGATTTTCCTTCTTTGTTCGGTCTTTTTTGCTGCTTGCCTTTTATGGTTCGTTCACTTGACATATTGCAGACATGTTGTATCTACACGCTGCAGTATCTGTATCTGTGTCTGTATCTTGTGTTGCGGTGTTTTTATGCGGCAGTCTGTGCTGCTTTTCTTGCTGATTTTGTTCTGCGATTTCGGAGCAGATACCTTCGTCGCCTATCCGCTGCAGTTGCTTCCATATGCATAGAATATTCTTGCCCCGCACATTCTGTTCTCATTCCATTGAGTTTCTGGTTGTTGTTGTTGTTGAAGTTAGCAGCAAATTAATCTGTCGGCGAGAATCCTGCGAAGTGATAAAATAATCAAACAAAATTTCGCATGCAAGAACCGATTGTCGATATTAATTGGCGCACAAGGAGATTTATAATTTGAGTTTTTTGTTTAGATTTTGTATGAAATGATTTTCTGAATTTTTAGAAGAAGGAATAATGACTTCCCATATCATGAAATTTTGGTCTATAAAGTTGTGGAAATCTTTATAAATTATGTTAACTTGTATAGATATTTTCAAATAAAATATGCATGTTGTCTTCTTAAAAAAAGCATCTAAAAATCTGAAAAAATGTGATTGTCTTCTTAAAAGGTATCCAAAGAGTAAGTGAGCTCTTTAAAAACCTTTGGTATTTGGTATTCCGATAAAATTTACATAGCAAGAAAAAAGTGCGGTAGGGTGTTTTATTCAAAATATAATTTTTATTTTTATTCGATTCTTGTTTCTATCCTTTATGAAAGTTTTGAATTCAATTGCAATTCTATTGCATTGGTTGAGTTTCTAAATACTCGTAAGTGAAATGAAAACTGTTCAATAGGTGTTCTGACTTTTTTGAATGTAATTGCAATCGAATTGCTTGAGTTTCTAATTGAAATTGTTCAATATGTGTTCGGACTTTTATTTACTTATTTAAACAGATGTCCTAAAATTTATTAACAATTCATACATACTAACAAACAGTTAGACAAAAATTAACGAAGCAAATTATTTTACTAATATACATAATGGAATGACTTATCAAATCAAGTGGGCCTGCAGAAAATGATTATCTAATCCAATCTAATTCAATCTTATCTAATCTAATCTAATCAAATCTAATCTAATCAAATCTAATCTAATCTAATCTAATCTAATCTAATCTAATCTAATCTAATCTAATCTAATCTAATCTAATCTAATCTAATCTAATCTAATCTAATCTAATCTAATCTAATCTAATCTAATCTAATCTAATCTAATCTAATCTAATCTAATCTAATCTAATCTAATGTAATCTAATGTAATGTAATGTAACGTAATGTAATGTAATGTAAGGTAATCTAATCTGATCTAATCTAATCTAATCTAATCTAATCTAATCTAATCTAATCTAATCTAATCTAATCTAATCTAATCTAATAATCTAATCTAATCTAATCTAATCTAATCTAATCTAATCTAATCCTAATCTAGTCTAATCTAATCTAATCTAATCTAATCTAATCTAATCTAATCTAATCTGATCTAATCTAATCAAATCCAATCTCATCTACTCTAATTTGATCTAATAGCACTAAGTGAGATGTGAGGGGAAAATCTGCAAAGGTTGTTGCAAATTTGTTTCTGTCCAACCAGTTTAAACACTTTTCCAATAACATTTAACCTCTTCGCAACTGCAGTAGTGCAACTGGTATTGCACGGCATGTCCAGTTGACTCTGAAACTCCTTATTTGTATTGTCAATCTCAATCAAAAAGGGTCTCTGAAAAGTCGAAAATAAAGTTTTGTTCAAACGCGCTGCAAAAGTTAAATGGATCGATTGGAGCTGTTCACTTACTTCCTCAACTGTTAGTGTGCGTTTTGCGTCAGTTTTTCTCGCAACTTTTTATCATCAAAGTCTAGTGGACGTCCACGACTTATTCTCGAGATCATTATTCCCAGATCGAATATGTTGGAACCATCTTTGAATTTTATTCACTTTTGTTATTTGTTTATCATAAAGTTGAAAACAGTTTTAAAACAGCTTCAGCTGCAAATTTTTTCCGAGGAATAGAAAACAACTGCCTTACTAACAACATGACAAAATATTATTGAATATTTCACTGTCGCCATACATTAGAATGGTGCGAAGTGAATGGATGTCGAAGTGAGAGGTTTCGCCTCTTGAATTGATTAGCTGTTGACAATAGGCGACTTTGTTTGGTTTAATTGTACAGCGTCTTGCCATTAGAAAAGTCTTTATTTTCAGTCAGCAGTCCAAATTTGTCGTCTATTATTGGTCAACGTTGCTCGCATAAATCTTCCGGCAAGCTGCTGATTTAATTTATGTTACTTGCTTTTCTCGTTTGCTTTGAAATCGCAACAGCAACAACATAGAAGAATGCTTTGATTAATGTTTGTAGTGTTTTTGCAAAAAATTTGAATTAATTATAAGGAGCGTCAGAAAAAAGAAAAACACAAATTTTCAAAATAAAAAGCCGCTTTTACATTTATTATGTTACATGTTTGAGCAGCCGAATGTGCCGCGATTTGTATATAAAGTAACTAATTTGCATAAGAATGAAACCATTTATGTGCGCATATTTGATGCCCGTTAATTAAAAGCTAAAATGCGCCGCGTGGCCAGTCGGTACAGGGTGCAGGCTTTAAACTTTTAAAACCTTTTGACTTTTTGCTCACTGGTTTTTGTTGCGAAAAATTTAATGCCATCGCTAACCAAGCATAAAATCCATTGATAATTAGGCATGAACCCACTCGCAAAACGACAGACTCGTTCATTACTACTGCTTGTTAAAAAAAATAATAATAAAAATAAAAATAATTAGTGTTGCCACACTTTTCGCGCACGCTAATCACTTTACAGTTGAACAAAAGTAGTAAACCGAAATTGTCATAAAAATGAAAATGTGTCGGCAGTCAATGAGTGCGCAATCTGCTTGCCGCCTATTGCAATTGTCAGCATTGCGCTGCAGCGATTGTCGACGTTTACACTGACGTTGCAACAACCACATTTGTTGCTAATTCACTCGTTGAGCGGTCGGTTGGTTAGTTGGTTGGTTGGTTGTTTGAGTGTTGGCGTCGTTATGTGGCGTTTAGTTGGTCACGGATGTGCGTTTCGTGTGTTCGATTTGGGCTGAAGAAGCCTAAAATGCCAAAAAAACCCCCAAATGGCAACACTGCCACCCAGCAAACATTTTCAGCATTTGCATATTTTAGCTGGCGGCGTGTCGGTGGCGTGCAATCTGATGCGCTTTCCGCGCTAACCGTTATTTGCGATGCGCTGCAACCTGCTCAGTTCGCTCAGTTGCAGTCGGTTTAGTGTGTAGTTTCACTGCCGTTCACACTGGCCGTGTGTCATATGCACACATATTTATTTTTGTTGTACAAGTATGATTGTTTGTTGGTTTGTTTGGTTGGTGTTGTGGCACGTACGCCAGATGACTTTGTTTCCACCCAAAGCATTAATGCTACCTGTTTTATATGGCAAGTTACTGTTGTAGTTGTGGTTGTTGTTGTTGCCGTGTGTTGTCGTCATTTCAGTTTGCATTTGCACGCGCTTCAACGCGCTGCGCTGAGTGGCGCATGCAAAACACAGAAAATTGCTTCAATTCATTTTCTGCCATTTTATTTCTTTTCATTTCTTTGCGTTGCTTTCCTTCGGCTGCTTTCATTTCGTTTCATTTTGCCAACTTCACATTGTTGTTGTTGCTAATATTTTGGCTTGCAGTGAATAACTCCCTAATGCGACATGCATGCAAGTCTCACGAACGACGTTGAGCATAAGTTGAGCGTAATTTTCTACTTGAGAAAATTGTTCAAGTACTGCAAGTGGAAGAGCATTCTTTGCTTTTGACATTTCGATGTGTGTTTTCCTTTGATAAAAACCTATACACATATGTACATACATAGTTGTGCGTGTTACATATGCTACTTGCTGTCTGAAGATGACAAAAATTGTGGCTGATAATTTTCTGAAAAGTTTCGATAACCTCACTTTTGCAGTCATCTCTTACTGGCAATATTGAAAATGTCATTAAAACAAGTTGGCAACGTTTCTGCGCATTTCTTTTTAGACTTTTTTGAGAGACAGTTTGAGCAAGAATAGGCAGACATGTTATTTTATAATTCCCTGAGCGTAGAAAGTCTAAGGTCTCAACAATGCTCAAATTCTCTTGTATTAGTTTTGTTAATCTGTGATTAATCCATTGCAATAATTAAACAAGAACGAGCCTCTACCCACAATGCATTACCAATTTTTTTTTACTAGGCATAACTAGACCTTGGCATTTATGCCAAAAATTCGCAAATCGGGCTTTTCAAAAAGGAGAAGTTTAAGAAGTAGACAGGTTAAGACTTTGGCATTTATGCCAAAAATTCGCAAATCGGGCTTTTCAAGAAGGAGAAGTTTAAGAAGTAGACAGGTTTAGTCATAACCTCAACGTTTCTGTTATCATCAAACGACTATTTACTGCTGGTTACTGGGCCTTCAGTTGCGCTGTTACGAATTTGACATACTTCAAGCTTGCAGCGAAATTGAATTTTAGGCAAAACTCGCATAAGCCCTCAATCCCCTAAACACAAAAATTGCTGATTCAAAATATGGTTTCGAATGGTATTCGGCTCAAAAGTTGTACGCAAAACCTCTCCCGAAATGAAATCCTGTATGCGCCACTGGAAGCCGCGCTCACGAATGCTGTCTCAAGTATTGTTAAGAGAAATCTGCATAGATTTTATTTTTTTTAAGCAAAATAATTGCCTCCATGGTGAACACACAGCTTTGGGATAAAACTTGTGAAAACGTTTTTCTCTTCTCGAAAAATATTCCTTCTGATCTCAGCAGTTTGCAATTACCTAATAATTTTAATTTTAGTTAAATTTTTTTGGTTTTTTCATATTTATTAAATGAATTGAAATTCTGTTCAACTTTCAGATCACCACATCCACTGCCAAAAAGCTATGGGAGAAATCCGATGGCAAGGGTTCCACATCCGGTGGCGGTCCGCTGAATCCTTTGCATTTACCAGGCGTTAGCGATCATCCCGTGTGGAAGGATTCAACATGGTCGACACAGGGTGAAAACATTCTGGCACCGCCACGTCCACGCACATTTCCACAGCCGCCGGATACGAGTGTCAGCACCAATGCGGGCATATTGAGGTGTGTAGAGCGAAATGACCGAATGTGTTGCAATGAATATTTTCATGAAATTTGCCTTGATTACTTAATACTAATTTCAGTCCACGCGATTCTACAAACGGTTTGGGCGTTAAAATGGTCGAATATGTTTTGGGCGGCTCACCAACCAACAAGGAAAGTCCACTGTCCAGTTTGGAGCCGCGTTTGCGCGGTCTGAAATTCGACGATAACGACAAGGTAATTGTTTGGCTCTTTAGTTGAAACTAGTTTAGTAATAAAAATAAATAAAACTAGTTTGCTTCCCTTTAAACCGTTTTCCGACCTTCTAAATCACCTTCCAAATCACCCTATGGCCATAACAAATGTTGTGGGTGGGCAATTCAATTCGATGTTCGACTGGCTGCTTGTCAGTCAAACACCTTTCCCTTAAAAACTACCTACAAGCATTTCGAATGATATTTTTAGTTTTACTATAACAAATACAAACACGATTGAATTGTAAACCTCACCATTTGTTTGTATGTCTGCACATGTTTACAAATAAATTCCCATGCTGTGATTTTGTAATTTTTCTGTAGTTTCATTTTCCTTGCCTTTTTTATTTTGTTTTTATTTTTTTGCAATGCCTTTTCGATTTCTGTTTGTGTTGCCTCAATGTTATTTGCTTGTTTGTTGGCTGGTCCTGGCCCCGGGCAACATTCAGCTAAGCAAACCCAACAAATATAAACACAAATCTGAACGTTTTGGTCCTTTTTGCGTCGCAACAATTTCATAAGCAGCAATTTAACTGCATTTCGATGTTCACTTTTTCAACTTTTCTACGCGCAACTCTGTGTTTGTGGTTAAAAGAAAAACGAAAACCAACAACACAAAATATCGAAGTAGAGAACAGCAAGAAAATCCACAACAATTGGTACCAGTGTCCGCTTTATGTCTCTATGTCCACTTTTTTACTTGGCAGTTTTCTTGTTTTTATTTTAGTTTTATTTATTTTTTTTTTTGCCGTTTACCTTTTTGCCATTTGAGCGTTTGTCGTAAACTCCATTATCTTCTTGACTTTTCCGTTTCCTATTTTTGCTACTGACAACAACTTGTTTTGTTGTCGTTTTTCGCTATTCACCACAAAACCCTGGCGTCTCTTTTCAGTGTTTGAATATTTTTTTGAGGGATTTTGCCAGTTTCTTCTTTTTTAATCTTTTTTTTTAAACATTTTTCTACAATTAATTTTGTTGCGCGTTTGCGCGCGTTTTCTTTTTTTGCAGTCACATGACGATAAGGAAAAGGCAAATTCTCCGTTTGACACAAACGGCCTAAAGAAGGACGACCAAGTCACAAATACGAATGGCGTTGTCAATGGCATCGACGATGACAAAGGATTCAAGTGAGTACATACATTTGAATTTAAGTAATATGTCTAGCGAATTACTTTCATGTTTGACATTTTTATTATTGTTTGAAGTATTGAACTTTCGTAGAGCTCTCGTTGGCATATTGATCATGAATAGATTCTGAGTTGGATAGATGGTTTTGTAAACAAATGAAAATAGTCATAAAATGGGTTTATTTGGCAATATTTTCAAGTCGAATATAATAAAGGAACAGGTCGAAGAGCAAAGGAATGAAAGATATTGTATAGACTAAAGAAGCTTTAAAGTGTACAGATTGGAGAATTTAACGGTTTTTGTCACACGAAAGCTTTGTCTGATTGATGTCTTACATGTTGAATGAGATCATATATGTGGATATGTGGAATTTGGGTATTGTCGCAGCAATGTGATATTTCTGGACCTGGAACTGGTTTTGACTTATATTTAGATTTTATACCCTTCGATCATGAAGATCGGCGTGTATTTATCACCATATCCATAGTAACAAAATATGCTTTAGGTATGCTTAAAATGTTTTTTTTATAACATTTGATATCTCAAGCGAGTTGGTGATCCGTTCAACCCGTGTTCCTTGTGCACGTAGGTCTCGGCATAATTGATATTGTTCCGACTTTTTACTAAAACGATCAAATTTGTTAATGGGTGCAGTAGACCCTATACTCAGTTTGTCGAACCTCCTATCACCAAAGAACCCAGGGTGGGAAGTGTAGGGAGTCCGATAATCTGGTTGACATTAGTCGACCTTTTCAGAACAGTTTCTTATTAGGACCACTTGTGGTTCTGTCTTGTCTTTATCGCCGATTCGTTAGTTCCTTCCTATGTTATCCATTCTAATATTACTTATTCTTTCTAAATGTGCTTTGATACATTTATTTGAAGAGGAGAAATATCGGATTGAAATTTGTTATCAATTGTTCTGAAACTTCAATTAAGTAAGTAATTAGAAAGTGGGTGTTATCCGATCACCTCTAACTAGAATTGTCACAAAAGTATTTAATTAAAAATACAAATTTTACTATATAATTATTGGTTATTATCAGGGACAAGATTTTGAGGACCTAAAAACCTATAAAAAGGGCAAAATAAAATAGCGAAATAGGCACGGAAAGGCATTAAAAAATGCATAAAAAGGCAAAATAGGGCATTAAAAACTGTTAAAAAGGCAAAAACAGGCATTTAAAAATAAGAAAGAAATACTAGAAAATCTAAAAAAGGGGAAACGGTATGTATTTTTTAATACTTTTATTTCATCTGACGTATGCAATATACAATATTTATACCTCGTTTTTTGTAAAAGAAAAGAAACATCAAGGTTTTCAAAGATAGTTTAAAAACCAAAACGAATATGTATATTTTAATTGAAATGTAGGCACATATTTTAAGTTCATATTTTAACTTCGTTCGAAAAATTCGTTTCGGTTTTCGACGTAGGGTGCTATCAGTTGTGTCTTTTTTTTTGTTGCAGCTGCATCGCTTTAACGTGTTTTTCGCGATGAATATGCTGGTGCACGTAGTACTTCTTTTCGTGATTAATTATTGTTCCGCAAATAGTGCACAATAAAACTTTCGCATCTGTAGAAAGGAATTCAGCACCTCGCTCAGCACCGCCAAACTCTGCTATCAGCGCGGAAACATTTTTTGTCTATCCGAACTTTTTGATTTTGGCATGTTTTTTCTTTAAATTTTTCACTGCACAACAAAAAATAACGGCTTAGGAATGATCAAATCAATGTAAAAACATCGATAAGTTAACGAAGTTGCAATGTTGCCACTTAATTTTTTTCTTAGTTTCAAGGTATTTTTGCGAAACAAAAGGTTGAAAATATTAAAAACGAAAGGAAAATAAAAAGGCGCTCGACAAATCTTGAAAAAGGCATTTTGTGGCATTTATAGCTAAAATAGGCACTAAAAAAGGCATTTATGGGTGAAAAAGGCAAACTGCCTTTTTAAGGCAAAAAAAGGCAAAATAAAAGTGGTATATTTCAAATCAGGAGGACCTAATTCATGCTTATTTTCAATCAGAAATGCTCTATCTAGCAGCAAACAAAAAAGGCAATTTCCACAAAATCCTTTCCCTGGTTATTATACACCAAAAAAATGCAACATATGTGAACATGCACCGGTCAATACCGACTAAAAAGTGCTTCCCTGATTTTTATCTCCGTTGCCACTTCAAAACTGCGCAACTTTCAATCAGGCATTGAGCGTGAAAAATCGTTTTGATTCTTGTTTTCAATTCGTAAAATTTTATTCATTGCCAACGCAAATTTACGATCCAAGTGGGATGCATTAACTCGGATGGCACGTGAGCTTGAGGAGGTGTACTGCCAAATAAGGCTTTCGTGTAGCGGTAATAAAATCTCAGCAGGCCCAAGTGGAGGCAGCCAAAAAATGTATTTGCTATAACAAAAAGGCAACAACAAAAACCAATCAGAGTGCTGAACAGCAGAGAGTAGTCAGCGCAGAGACGCACCGAGTCGCAGCCTGTCATAAGGACAACAAAAAAAAAAAAAATAACACTGGGGGGACCACAACAAAGTCGCGTGAAGGCGACATCACTTTGTCTGTCTGTTCGTCTGTCTACTTGTCCGCTTGCCTGTCACTTCGTTTGTATTGCACGTTGCATGTCGTTTTACTGTTGCATTTATAATACAAATACAGAGTTCTGATGTTGTGGTCGCTGCGGCTTTGTTGCGGTGCAGTGTCTCCCACTGCGTGAATGTGTACGTGCGCGTGTCGGTGTGGTTAATGGCCCACCGATTGCTGAGGCAAGAACCTTGAAGAAACCAGTTGAGCAATTCTAATGTCAATGCCATTGTTGCAGCCGCAGCAACAGAAACAACAATAAAAGCAACCGCGCGACAACACGTATAACAACAACAACAACAACAACAACAACAATAGTAAATATCAACTACAGATACAGCCAGCAACCGCAACAATCAACTGTGATAGTAATGGCAATAATAACAGCGCAGCAGCGGCAGCGGCAGCAGTGAAGTTGTTGAGCCGAGACAGCAAACTAGACCGAAGCAATAAAGTGCTGATTGTTGTTGTTATTTTGTGTGCTGTGCGGTTGCACTTGCTGCACTGCGCTGGCTGGCTGGCTGGCTGGCTGGCTGCTGTAAGGCGTGAGGCTGAAAGTTGTTATTGCTTTCTTCCCGCCGCATCTCTGCACACTTTGAAGTTGAGAACGAAGGCGGGAAGTGTACGATTGTACAACGCCAAACAAATAAAATCACAATTCATGATGTTTCGCTGCCATTTTGGGGAGTCTGGAGTCGTCGACTGCCTCTTGAGTGAATCATATTGGAGAGCTGCAGCAACTGTGCGATGGTGTGGCGTGTCGTAGAGTTTGCTGCAGTTGCCTAAATAAACATACAAATGTTTTTGTATGTTGCATTTGGCGTTTATGCGCAGCGCTTACAACGCTTTGTAAGTGCGATAATACGGCTTATCGTTATTCGTGCTGCTGTAGCTAGATTTGAGCATTTATCATAAAAGTTTTTTCGAGACTGAATTGTAGCAACAGCTGATAGTTTACTTAAGAATACTTGTACTCAGGGGATGTAACGGATTTTGAATAATCTTAGCAAATAAATTGATATTATCTTCAGAAGAGAGGTTATGTTATTAATGTTGATGCAGCAAATTGACGTTTGCAAAGGATAATCTTTGTATTCAGCATAGAAGTCAGGCATTAGGAGTAATTTTGGCAATAATATAACAACATTTTTGCGATTGGAATGGAAGTAAAATAATGCCTCTTAAAATAAGAACAGAAAGGTATGTGGAGTCGTCAATTTCTAAGCTATTAGAACCGAAAAAATTTCCTAAACATGAGTCGATAAGGGAAAACAAGTTGTGAAAAGTGCTTACAAATGTTATTTGGCAGTAAGAGTAAGCAAAAGCCTGAAGTTACTACGAAAGTTTGGACCAATCAATAAGCTTTAGCGGAGTTGAAACAGACCTCTTTGGGTCGAGGTTCAAGCAGTGTTTCCACATCAGGAGATTTCCTCCTAGATTTAGGAGATTCTTGACCTTTTAGGAGAATTTTCAGCAGAAAGAATTGTTAAGGAGAAAGTTTAGGAGATTTATATTTTATGTTAAGGGATTTTTCGGATCCTTAGTGGATTTTTGGGAGATTTTTGGATAACAAAGTATGATGTATTGGGAACACTGTAAAAAAAAAAAAAATTTGTAATCTTACAAAATGTAACCTCGTTCTATCTCGTTCTCACTTATTGCTGTCACAATGAAATCCCGCCAAAAATGAAACTTTTTTTAATTCATTTGTTATATGTTTTGTTTTGTTAGGTTTTTGTTGCTAAGCTGAATATGAATAAAAAAGGGCTGCTCTAAAAAAAATTAAAAATATGTTTAGATTTTTAGTTGTTCATGAGAAATTGACGCAAATTATAAAAAAATTTAAGGAGATTTTTTTTAACTTTTGGGAGGAAATTTCAGTATTTTGTCAAGACTTAGGAGAAAGTCATTTTAGGTATCTGGCAACACTGGGTTCAAGTGCCCAGTCTTTAGGAAGGTTGCCTAACAATTTTCAAGTAAAAGTTGTTGCTATTGAACTCTTTGCACAGCGCAGTCTTGAGAGAAGTCCAATAGATTCAGTACATTTTTTATTTTAACTTTATTTTTTTGTAATATTCTAGTTTTATCAATGGTCCGTTAAAATTTATTTTTTGTTTGACTGAATTATAAATAAATAAATAAATAAATAAATAAATATAGTATTCACTAAGTCAGATAGTCAAGCAGCCTTCAAAGCAAAGCAGGAAATGCTCAGTGTAATTCCACTCCGTAGGCAGAGAATTTATTGACCCGAATTGGTTTGAAGACAGTAGCTCACATACGGTGCGAACAGTAATAAGGTTGACTTCCTAACCGTGAAAAGAGTGACTACAACATTCAACAGTCCGGAATTGTCCATTGAGTTCGATTCAAATAACCTTCCAATTACGACTGGAAATGAATGAATCACGCACTTTCAACCTGTCATGAACCACGTTAACCCTTTTTGTTTCTTCATGAAAGTTGAAATTTGATTAGAAAAAAAAATCGTAAAATCGTTAAAAATCAACTTTTATTGCTTATTCGCCATAAATGCAACGGTTGAAAATCTTTAAAGTAGAACTATTGACTTGTTACCACTCGCCAGAAATCAACAAAAACTTTCCAAATCGGAGCTGTAACCAGTAAGAATCAACTTTTAAAGTGTTAATTGATTTCCCAACGTAAATTCTATTAATAAAAATTAAATCGCAGCAACAACAACAAACGCATGAATTACAATTCTCTGCGAGAAATGTAAGTATTTTAATGTTTTCGAATCATTTTCCCACCGTTTCTCAAGCAATCAAGTTTACAACCAGCCGGCCACATTATCGCACATCAACTTTGCTCTTATCGGAAGCTGATGGCCGCTTCGTAGACTTGTGTCTAGTGAGAAGTGATTTGTTGTGAGATCGAAAAGGAAACAAACATCATTAACAAAGTCGGCAAGGCGAAGCAATAACTTGAAAAGGAAGTAAAAAAATTTCGTTTTATTGCGTTAATACAAAAGACAAAAGCCGAAGGTGGCAGCCGGCCGACAGGCGAGTACCAACAGCTGCTGTAGACATTCGAAAGCACTTGTGGGCCCTTAGCAAGCAGTCTTCTATACACCCTTCTTGCGCCATTTCCGTTGGGAATCGGCGGCACTTGAGCGGCGCGCGCAATGACACTCGAGCGGCAGCGTCAGTGTCGCCGCTTACAATTTCCTCTATTCCGCCCTCATGCCGCTCTGCCTAGTCTGTGTTGTTGTCTTGAATGCTTAAATGTGAAAATCATTTGATTTTTTGCAAATTTTCAAAATACGCAAATTCATTGGCCCTCGAGTTGCCGCATCATTGGCGCTTACAACACATTGTTGGTCTGTTCGTCTGTATGTTTGTCAGACTGTGCCAGACTGTGTCAGTCTGCTTTAAAAAAATTCACAAAATAACTACAAATACACCAAATTTATTTCGCATTAAAAACTCGTTTGAACCACTTTTTTTTGCTGCTCCAAAGTGTGTGTGCGTGTGTTTGTGCTTTTGTATTTGTTGTTGTTGTTGTGGTACGCTTCTCTTTTATTTTTTGACAGTAATTTTCAATTACAGAAATTGCACAGTTTTTTGTTACTAAAACCGCGCTGGTGGAGCCTTCACTTTGTTGCCGTTTAGCGCGCGCGCACGCTCTCGGCTTCCTACTCGGCGGGCGAGTTTTGCTTTTGGTGTCTGTGCCGTCTGTCGCCGCCGAGCCAGTTTGGCTTTCAGTTTTTTCTGCTTCTTCCTCTTTTCAATACTTTTTTTTCGCTTTTTTTTACTTATGCTTCCATTTTGTACACCTTAAGCTGCCATTGCCTGGCGCTGTTGTTGTTGGTCGTCGTATTGTTGTTGCCTTAGCAATTCCATCATTGCCGGCATAATTCAATGCCAAATTGTAATTTCAGACTGCGAGCCGGCTTTTGGCCACAGCCAACCAACGAGCCTGTGCATGTGATGTAAGTTCAACGCAAGCACAACAATAACAACAACAATAACGAAAAAAAAAACTAAGAAAACTGTGGCAACAACCAACCAGGTTCACATTTTCGCATTTTTGTAGCAATGCCACTTTGTGCCTCGATCGTCGTTGTCATCGTTGCTTTTGTTGTTGTTGTTGTTGTGTTTGGCCACAAAATGTTACAAAACCCACTTGGTCGACCACTTTGCCATAATTACTGTCAGTTATGCAGATCCAAGTGCGCCCCACTGTGCCGCCAGCTGCCCCAACTGCAGCATTTTCTCAGTCTCGCTTGAGTCTGCGTGTGTGTGTGTGTGTGAGTGTATCTTTGTGCTCGCGCACTCGCCGCTTTTATTTGTATTTTATTTTATTTTCTTTTATTCGTCTTTTTCACTGCTGTATTTATGAGCTTTTTTTTCTTTAGCATTTTGGCACATAAAATTTGGTTGTTGTTGCTGCGGCTGCGTCCGCCGCTTGACCTCATTGGGCGTCACACTGAAAGTGAATCACTCGGCCCTCGACGACTCTCAATGGCTACCCAACGAGCCCGAAACCAGTCAACCGCATACCAACACCGACACCACAAAAAGAAAAAAAAGTGAAATTGCTTCTACCGTGTTGCTCTTTTGTGCTCTTCATTTGTGGCGCCGCATTACACCTTTAAATTTTGAAGGTTAATGTGTTGCTTTATTGGCATTTGTGCATTTAAGCTGGAAATTCAGAAATGGCCTGTTGGTGGCTGCCCATTCTGGGAGCGTTCAAATGCCACTTTCGCGATGCTCAACGTGGCGCGCGATAGGGCGGGTCAGTTGTGTGCCGCGGCGAGGCGAACATTTACATTGCACTCATCATTTGAGCGAAATTTTTTTCAACTAAAGATTGTTTTAAAGAGGCGGCGGGGAAGAGAAGTAGTTGCACTACTACATATGCGCTGAAGAAGGCAGTGAAGGCCTTCGATGGCACAAATTGCTTTTGGCAAAATGAAGCGTCAAGTTTTTTGTTCTGTTGGTGTTTAGAAAGGCAATTGGATTAAAGTTAACGATTTTGTGCCATCACTAATGGAAATTGAATATTAAATTGAAGAAGGGCGAGTATTGGCCGAAATTTTTTCAAGTGGCACACTTTTCATATCAGGCGAATGCATTTACAAAATGAAAGCTTATTTACTTGTTGCCTAAATTCTGTTAATCAATTGGATTGCATTTTGTTCTCATTGTGTAATCAACACAAATGAAGAATGCCAACACAAATGAAGAATAGGTGAAACGAAGTAATGAGGGAAGCAAGATTGGACTTAAGGTCAGGAAAGGAAGCTAGCAACATTGAAGGTGATAAAATTTAAAATGAGGGGGTGTAGGAGGTTCAAAAAGACTGACCGGAAAACAGCAAGAAATGAGCTAACAAATGCAGAAAGGAAGGAAATGAGGCAGGAAGGCAAAATTAAACGCTGGCAATAGAACAGCAAAGCTAAAATAGGAAGGAAGGAAGTAGGACAGAAACACACAAGAAAGGAAGCTAGCACAAGTTGTACAACAATTTTCAAAGGAGGTAAAGAAAGAAAAGGTGAACAATTTTATTGAAAAGAAAAAAGAAGGACCAATTTGAAAGCAGCAAGGATGTCTGAAATGCAGGAAAAGAAAAAAGTAAAAGCAAAAAAGGGAAACACGCAAAAAGAAATGAATTGCTTAACTTAGAAGACAACTGCAATGAAAGGCTGTAAATAAATCAAAATGAAAAGATGACAAACTTGCAGTATAATAGAAGGCACCAAGCGCCAAAGATGAAATGGAAAACATCGGGCAAGAAAGAAGGCAGGCAGGAAGAAAATCAAATCTGAAGAAAAAGGACTCGAAGTAAAGTAGTCACAAGGAAAGACAGTTTGAAGAATAAACACTGAAAGACCGCAAGTCTTACACCTACGAGGACTACATATTATATCCGCTGATATCTCGAAAAGTACACATCGGATTTGGCTAATTGTAATTGTGGAACCCTAATTGTAGAACTAATTGAAGAACCCGATAAACAAATAAAAGTCATCAAAGCAAAAGTTGATAAAAAAAAAACAACAGAAAATACAATTATTTAAAAATAAACCATCGTCACAATGACCGCAATGGTCTTTCTAGTGTTAATGCATTTCAAGTTGCTGCGAAGTTCCAACGCACCACGAATCACATTTCAGGGAGAGCTCGTGTCTGTCCAGGCAGGACGAATGTTAAAAATTGCACAAAGATATACAAAAAAGGGAATTACTTAGATATGGAATAAAAATAATTCTGACCAGAGAAAAGTGTTGTGATGGTAAGGATATACGAATGGAAGGAACTACGAACAGATGGACGTAAACATGTATACTTCCATATCAATAGTGAGAGTATGGACTAAATAAATGAAGCCTATATGGAAGTATAGTTAAAAATCTGAATAGAAGAATATATCGAAAGGAAGAAAGCGAATGATGCCAGCGAGAACAAAATGGAATATTGGCAAAATGGAAGAGTTAAATGAAGAAAATGCACAGTAAAGAAAAGACGATATAATATATCGGAAAGTCACTATTGGAATTGATGAAACAATATTAGTACATACCGAAGAAAGAAAAAAAAAAAAAAAAAAAAAAAAAAAAACGAAAAAAAACACCGGCAGATATGAAAAATCTTGTAGGAATACAAAGTTTGAATAAAGACAGAACAAAGAAAGAATTGAATGAAGTTAACTCGGAAGACAGTTATCAGCACAGTCGCACAAAGAAGTACATAAAGAAGTAAAGAAATGAATAAGAATTACATAACTATAGAAGAAAAGCATGAAATTATGTCCAAATAGGCCGCGTATTTATTCAATTTATGAACCGCACGGCTAGCGAGAAGGCCGAAATAAAACTATCCACATGCCACAAACTAAGCCGTCAACTCATTTCCCTACCTGCTGATTAGTAAATTTGGCCATATAGAGAAAAAGATTGCCATATATGTTCAATATTTATCCCAGAGAAACAATCAATTATTTTGCCGCTAGAAAGAAAAAGTAAACGGCACAACATAATCGTATTTAAATTTTTTTATTTATTTTTATTTATTTCATTTTTTTCAAAATCCCAACAACCCACACGCTACGCGCCAAATTAACATTGCGAAAGCAGCAAACTAATAAGCAAAAAATGTAAATACGATCAAATCAAAGTCAACAGCAATTGTACTGCAGCGGCAGCACTTAAATTGCAGTCGCGTTGGTGCGCCGTCCAGCGGTCGACCGACTGGCTGGCTGCCGTGCTTCAGCTCTGACTCACACACACACACACACACAAACACTCGACCACAATTGGCGCTTTTTGCCGGCAAACATTTCAACAGCTGCTGCTGCTGCTGTTGCTCTGTTGTTGCGCCGGCTACTTGATTTGTTGTTATTGTTGTATAAAATTTGATAGTTGTTGTTGTTACTGTGTTAATGACCTAACAACGAAATTTATTGCAATCGTAAAGCACGAAATTGAAAAAAAGGCGGGAAGGCGCAAAACCAGATGGCTGGGGCTGGCCGGCCGGCCGGTTGGTTGGTGGCTAACTGACTGAACGCAAAGCGCGTTAAAAGTCGACGAAAAGCGAATCAAAGCTGAAAATTGAGAAGTAAGATGTCAGCTCGTTTGTTGTTGTTGTTTGTGAAGCTGTGTGTATGTGTTTCTTTTGTGATTCATTACGGCTATTCTTTTTTTGAGAGCAGATTTTTCTTGGGTTCAGTTGGCCGCAGTTTACAATAAATGATTTTTTCAAACATGGCTTTCAACACCTTATTATAATAATTTTTAGTTTTTATAATTGTATACTCACATTTGTAATAAGTATTGAATATATAATTTCTGAAGGTATTTTGATTATATTTTATTTTGATGTAATATTTAATTAAATAAAACAATTTTTTCATTTTAATGTTTAATTTGGCATTTTTAATTGCTAATCGTTTCTTTAAATATTTTTTTAAATTATTTTGTTTTTAATTATTAAATTATTTCTAATAATTGTTTTCTGTTTATTTTATTTTGGTTATTTACAATCTTTTATTATTATCAATTAATTTTTCATTTTTAATTTAATTCTTTATTATATTTAATGGGCTTTTTTAATTTTATTATTTATGACTATTTATTATTTTTTTATTTTATTTATTACTTTTATTTTTATTCGTTTTCAATATATTTTTTATTATTAGCAAATTTTTTTATGTACGTAATGCATAAATTCGTCAAGTGATTTATGTGCTGATTTTGTTGCTGACTTCATTTTTGATTTCAGCTACGTTGCTCAACGTATGCACTTTGGCGCGTTTGGTGCTTAAGTCTTTTGTTTTCTTAATTAGCACCTTTCAGACTGTTTTATTTCAGGCATAACAGTTTTTTTTTTTAATTCGGTGTTGTTTGGATTCGATTTCTGGTTTCTTGACAGAAACCCAAATTCATTGTGCTGTTTCGAAGATTAGTTGCTAGTGTGAAAGAAAGAGAGATAAAGACTAGGCTATATTTCATATCAATATTCAACTCTTTGTTATATTTGGATGACGTTTGTTCAAGACATATTTTTATTTTTGTGCTATCTATTTTGTTTTTAAGAAATTTGAGAGAATTAGGATTCGCCATTCTTCAGGGATTTAAAAAAAAAAAAACGCTTAAAACTATGTACCACAAACAAACCATAGAGTGAAACCGAGCTAGATACCCTTTTTTATTGGCATTAGGATTCTGACGTTTTATTTTAAAAAATATAATTGTTTCAAATTTGATAACATTTTTGCTGGAATGTTCAAAAAAAAAATGATTTATGATTCAGATTTATGTTGGCGCAAAAGAAAGACAATATTTCCTTATGGGCGCCAAATTTTGTTGAAATTGTGTTAGAATATGTAGACATTTTCCCCACACAGTTTGAAAGTGACTGTTACTGGTATGTAAATGATTGGCAACGCTATTCGTTTCTTGTAGTCAACCTTGTCCCAAGTTGTCTCTACCCTGCGCGGTTGGTGTCTCTGCTAAATATGCAACAAGCTCTCTCCAATAAACTTCAAACTTTCAGTACGATGTTCAGTTACACTTAAACTGTTACACCGACTGTGAAATATAGTTTACTTGTGTAACGTATTTTGTATTTAATAATTTTTTTCTATTTAAATTTGTTTTTTGCAGTCGCACTCCTGGCTCGCGTCAGCCGTCGCCAGCTGAAGAATCGCTGCCACGCCCACCCACTTTGCTTGATCCGTCGCAGCATGTCGGCTTTCCGCCGCATCCCTTCAATCACATGCTCGGTTCGATGGACCATCAGGGTCCCGGCAGTCAAATGAATTCGTATCCGCCGCACCAGATGCAAATGGGCCAACTGCAACCGCCAGTCATGAACGGTGTGGGAGGAATGCAAATGGCACAGGTGAGCTTAATTAATTCCAACAATATTTTTTCAAATGTCTAATAATCTTTGTAATTTTCCAGAGTCCCATGATGAATCACCAAGGACAGGGTCCCAATCAAATTGAATCTCCTGGAAATTTATTGCAGCAACAGCCACCAAATTTTGACGTACAGGTAAGTTTTGCCATTTTTATATATCATTCGCACATGCATATACATGTGTGTGTGTGTGTGTTTGGTGCACATTTCCCCCCACGGATTTGCGCAAGTTTTCTAATTAACTCTAAAACCTGTCTGGCGTTAAAGCGTCGTCTGTAAATTAATGTGCGCTAAATTGTGCTAATGTCATTTGTGTCGACATTCCTTGGACACTACTTGCCGCTTGGTGGCCTTCTTGACAACCGAAAATGACCATTTGACCATTTCCGGCTTGCATTCGCAGCAATTTAATCGTTTGTGTTACTAATGTGCACTTGCACCTTCACTGGTGTCCTGCCGTCGCGCGGCCCGAGGAGGTTCACTTTGGTAGCTTTCTCTACTTTTAACCCTTTCGCTCTATCCGGGATTGGGGTGCTGCTAATGTCCGCTTGGCCGGCGCATTGCGCAATTTATTGCTAACGGAAATCGGATTTATTAGCCGCAAAATTGCTTTTCGATGCTTTTAAGCTTTTTGTTTGCGTTCTCTCTTGTCCTCTTTTCAAATCACCATACCCCCATTTCGGCTGCTCGAATGGTTGATGGTGCAGTTGTCTCCCATTTCCTATTACTAGACGTTCGCTGTGTTGGTGACCAATGTGCATACACAAGAGTATTTTTACAATTGTCATGGTACGAGTAAATGTGGCTATGTTTTGTTGTCGTTTTTGTTTCGAGGTATTTTTTTTGTGTGTTTTTGCATGTGGTATTTGTCGGCATGTCTGCCGTGTTGAGAGATCCAAATTGAAAATCAATATTTTGATTTTAACTGAAACGGTCTCAACTGCTACCGTTTTGGACTCATCGCTGTCCTCTACATGTTGAAGTTCACAAATAGAAGAAACGCTGACCGAGTGCACTTTTGAATGGCAGTTTGATTTTGTTTACAAATCTGGTACCGTTTTGTGGCTGCCGATGCTGACAGTGCGGCGTAGAGCAAAAGTTAGTGTTGACAGCTGTAAACGATATTTGCGCTTTTAACGGGACATATTTGGTACTAGAGTTCGAAGTAATCGTTTGGATTAATCGTTTCTTTGTACACGAATGGATCAATTAAAGTTTGCATAGGAAGCGAGGTTTTACAATTTCGTCAATTTTGAATAATTAAATTAAATTTTTAACACTTTGTTTTGCTAATTTAAATAACTGAAAGTCATAGGACTGTGCTAGTGGAAACATTTTTGATAATAAAAAGATTAACTTCTAAATATTTCAAAGATTTTTCAAAACAAATGTAATTGATTTGATAAGCGACTTTCCTACAAATTAAATCGATTTGTTCTATGTTTCATTTTCTGTTAGATCTCAATTAAAGTTCAAGTGAATATACTTAGTCGTTTCTTTCCAGATATCAATTTAAATTAAATGAGTTTATCTACTGCTTCGAAGAAAACTAAAGTCTTTTTAAGAATTTACAATAACAAAGTCGCATTTATTCCTCGTCTTTGGTGAGATAATGCTGCATTGGTTCTCAAAATTTGCTACTTTCACGCAACATTCATGAAAGCCCTTGTTTTCTCTGCATAGTTTGTTCTTTTCACTGGCAACGGCAGCCATTTTGAATACATTGAATTGAAAACTGTCTTTTCTATCTGCTTCATTGCCACATTTATTCAATATTTATTTACCTCTGTTTGCCTTTGTCAAGTCTTGGTTGTCTTTGTTGGTTGGTTGTCGCTCTCATTCCACCTCACTTGTACTCGTATTTGCCTTCGAGCATAAAGTTAATATGGGGGCCGACAAGTAATGTGTCTGCTTTCATTGTTTTAAATTCTACCCAAGCCACAAAATTCTTCGGTGTAACCGCAATACTTCCAGGTATTTCTGCCCAACATTCATTTGCTCTCAAGTGCTGCCATAGGGGGTCGGCGTGAGCTGAGTAAACAAATCTGTCTTGGCATATTGCTTACAAGAGCATTGAAATCTTGAATTGAAATTTTCACACTTGAATTTGTTTCGGACAAGCCATTCACACCCACACACGTACGTATTTGTATGCGTTTTTGTGGCAAAATTGCGTCATCAGGTTGTGTTCTATCATTGCCAAAGTCTAACAACATTTTTGCCAAACTTTACCTTTACCAATTTTCTTCGACTAATGTAATTCATGTTAGATCTTTGCCGCTCGTCACTGTTGAAATTCTATGAAAATTTTCTGCTCCATTGCAATGCAAAATTCCTTTACCGAAATCCTTAAGCATTCTCTTCATTCACTCGCAAATTATTAACTGTTTTCATTTGCATATGAATAACGCATTCGGCTAATATGTCTGCATGCTTGGCTTCCTTCTTTACCTGTCGTGCTTGCGCAGAATTTTCAAATTTTGCACACGAAACCAATAATAATGGGCTTTTCCGCTTTGTGCGCGCTGCCTTTCGCACCTAGCACGTTGCTCATGCGTTGAGTTTATTCAGTGGAAGGGGGCGGGGCAGGCGTTTATTGCCGCATATTTTCCAGCTACTTGCCGCACATCACGTGCCGCACATACACAAAAAAGGCTCAAGTGAACATCCTTTACAGCGCAAACAAAAATATAAAAAGAAATTTAATATCCTGCCGGAGCTTTGCGTTGAGGTGTTGGGCATTCGTGGCAGCACTCAGCGGCACATTTCTTGTATTGATGCAACAATTGGCTGCCGTTTTGTGTGAAATATTCTTGCACGAGCTCTTTATTGCTCATGTTTTGCTGGGTGCATTTTGCGGCTTTTGGAATTGTTCACTATTCGGTAGTTGTTGTTGCTATTTATTAGTTTCTAACTTTATACGTTTGAAGACGTGTTGCAGTAGGTTGTATGTAGTTGCTCTAAAAAAATTTTTTGAAATGGCAAACAATCCAATTGAAACGTGCTGTGCCTGGGAAGTTGAACCAATTTCTAGAGGTACCCACAATATGATTTCCACAACCACAATGCGAGTGGATATTGCACGTTCAGCTTTGGGACTTTCTATTACTTGCTTTGCTTTGAATGCGCAAATAGTGACTAATACTGAAAGCTGAAAAGAAGTAAGAAATTAATGGCTTCAAGGACACACTTCAAGGGAACCTTCTCTACACTTAATTTTTAATCTCTTAATTTTGTCTAAGTGTTAAGTTTCGATGGCCTTAAAAATGCGTTGGATTCTAAACTTACTAAAATTCGCCAAATATTTCAGCGTCTTCATCAGACACTGCTTTAACGACTTCTAAACGGGCATCCTTCTGATATTCCATCTGAAAGACTCTATGCTGTGTGTAGGTACTGTGGCCTCGATCAGCGAAATCTTGAACACTTTTGTTGTTGCTTTGATTTGACAAGAACCTTCAAGTCACAATTACGTCGGCCTTCAATTACAATTAGCCAGTAGTAGGTTTTTGCTTATTAACTATGAATTGCATTCTCTACTTTTGTAATGAAACAAATAAAAACATTTAGGCCAGTTAACTAGACAGACCACAGCGTTGCATGGATGTGGGTACAACGAAAAAAAAATTAAAATTTTTCTAGTGGTTTTTACATTACTAAAAAACACACCAACAACAACAACAGTAATAACCATAAATTCTGTTTAAAAAAAAATTCAACACTACTTGCAAAATGCAAGCCACAAAGAAAAAGTGTGCGGTTAACGGTAGCGTTGCAAAGCTATTAGTGTTGCTATTGTTTTTGTTGGTGTGATTATAATTGTAAATGAATAAATATGAATGATGGCATGAATGAATTTCATGATTTTGGCTTAACAGAGCATACGAAATTGCGCGGCAGTGTCGGCTGTATATTGGTTAAAAATAATGCAGCAATAACGGTATAAACTTGTACAAGAGCGCAACAACTGTGAAGAGGGTAACCAATTATGGACACAAAAATATGCAATTTTTTTTGTTTGCTACTGCATCTTTTTTCTTTGCCTTGCAAAATTTCAAAGTAGAAGAATGTTGCAAGTGTAAAAAAATAATAATAACTATTCGATTGTTGTGAGCCATCGAACTGACTGTGTGTGTGTGTGTGTGTGTGCCACTGCAAAATCAGCCAACCAGACAGCAGCAGTCAGCTGTTGCATCAGCTGACCGCTTAAGTCAACCAATCATGGAGTATTTATTGTCAATATTTGCATTTATTGGTTATTTATTAAATTGTTGCTATTTTTTTGACAACTTTTTAATGAATAGTCATTGTCAGTTTTTACTAACTTTTGCCAACTATTGAAAAGATTGTAGCTCATAAAATATGGAACTGAATCTTGTAGCTTTACTAAATAAGCTTTCATCCATTAGCCATAAACAAATTTAGCGTTTCGAACATCTAAATTTGCGTATTTAATAAAACTTTCAAAAGACTTTAGTCATAAAATCGGGACCTGAAAAATATTTCGTAGATTATACACAACCATAATCTGTCCTCACTTAGAGCGGCAGTTGTAATCGATTTCAAGGCCGAAAAAGCAACAAATACCACCGATCAGCCAATGTATTCACCAGATTCGGTCCCAGGTGAATTCTTTATGTTTTCGAGACTAAAATTTCCGCTCCACTTAAATCAGTTTTGACTCTAAAGATTTTACATAGTGATAAATTTGGTGCCTTTGTCGATGTTCATGGTAGAAGTGACAAAGATTGCAAATGCGTTAACTAAGTCAACCAAGGCCCACTGCACTGACTTTACTCATTTTTGGCCACAATTTCTCACTGAGCTTTAGTCAAAAAATCGCACCTCTCTCCAGCTGTTACTACAATTAAATGAAATTCCATAAACAAAATTGTTTGCAACTTTTTAACTGCCGGCATTTATTTAACCTGCCACCAACACAACCAGCAAAAATCACAAACTTTCATCAGCTTTGCACACACACATACACCCAAACAAGGCTCACTCCCGTCTGCTTCACACACACACACATGCACATAGTACGTTCCCCGTCGAGACGACTTTTGCAAATGTCATTTCACACAATCAACGCGCTTAACCTTAATCCACAGCCAGTGTAGATGTTTGAATTAATTTCACTTTAATTTGTAAATTGCGAAAATTTGCCCGTCGTCTTTTCGCTCCCGATCTCCAGCGGCCCCTGCACCACTCGCTCGCTGCATTTGAGCGCGGCGCCTTGCATGTTGACTGCCGCGCTGCATGGAGAGGAAATAAACTTTTTAATGAAGCAATTATTACTGCAGAGTTTCTCATGCAAATAAAGTTTTTCTCTGACGATTTTCTTCTCTCTTTTTTTAATTTTGTGTTCATTGCTGTTCATTCTTTTGCGCACCTGATTCAAAATTCAAAGTTGGCGCAAGAAATGCAGTTGATGACGATAATGCCAACAATAACAAATGACGGTTGTTACTGTTTTGCCTCTACTTCCGGCTTATTTTTCTTTCAATCATTATACAAAGTCTTACATTGTGGTAGCGAAGAGGAGTGGTTGGGGAGACTGGGATCACTAGGATAATTCAACTTTGAACATTTCTTGTGAAGAAGACCTAAAGAGCCACTGGGAAGATGCGATAGAAGATGGGAAGAAAATAAATTATTGGGAAGATTGGGATCATGAGGGCAATTAAAAGGTTGATAGTTTTTTTTTTAAGATTTCTTATGAAGAGCGACCAAAGACACACAGGAAAGATGCGAAGAGAAGAAATGATTGGGAAGACGGGAATCATGAGGACAATTAAAAGGTTAAGATAGTTCTTTTTTAAGATTTCTTATGAAGAGCGACCTAAAGAGCCACTGGGAAGATGGGAAGAGAAGAAATGATTAGGGAGACCTAAAGAGAAGAAGAAGAGCGACCTAATGAGACACTGGGAAGATGTGATGAGAATAAATGATTGGGGAGACTGGAATCATGAGGACAATTGAACGGGTAAGATCGTTTACTTTGAAGATTTCTTATGAAAAGGGACCTAAAGAGTCACTGGGAATATGCGAAGAGAAGAAATTATTGGGAAGACTGGGATCATGACGACAATTGAACGGTTAAGATGTTTTTTTCTTTTAAGAGCTACTGAGAGATGCGAAGAGAAGAAATTATTGGGAAGACTGGAATCATGAGGACAATTAAAAGGTTAAGATAGTTTTTTTTTCAAGATTTCTTATGGAGAGCGACCTAAAGAGCCACTGGGAAGATGGGAAGAGAAGAAATTATTGGGAAGACTAGGATCATGAGGACAATTGAACGACTAAGATCGTTTACTTTCAAGATTTCTTATGAAAAGGGACCTAAAGAGTCACTGGGAAGATGGAAAGAGAAGAAATGATTGGGAAGACTGGGATCATGAGGACAATTAAAAGATTGATAGTTTTTTTTTAAGAATTCTTATGAAAAGGTACCTAAAGAGCCACTGGGAAGATGGGAAGAGAAGAAATGATTGGGGAGACTGGGATCATGAGGACAATTGCACGGGTAAGATGTTTTTTTTTAAGAGCTACTGAGAAGATGCGAAGAGAAGAAATTATTGGGGAGACTGGGATCATGAGGACAATTAAAAGGTTAAGATTTTTTAAGATTTCTTATGACTGGGAATATGGGAAGAGAAGAAATGATTAGGGAGACCTAAAGAGAAGAAGAAGAGCGACCTAATGAGACACTGGGAAGATGTGATGAAAATAAATGATTGGGAAGACTGGGATCATGAGGACAATTAAAAGATTGATAGTTTTTTTTTAAGAATTCTTATGAAAAGGTACCTAATGAGACACTGGGAAGATGTGATGAAAATAAATGATTGGGGAGACTGGAATCATGAGGACAATTGAACGGGTAAGATGTTTGTTTTAAGAGCTACTGAGAAGATGCGAAGAGAAGAAATGATTGGGAAGAGTGGGATCATGAGGACAATTAAAAGGTTAAGATAGTTTTTTTTAAGATTTCTTATGAAGACGACTGGGATCATGAGGAGAATTGACCGACTAAGATCGTTTACTTTGAAGATTTCTTATGAAAAGGCACCTAAAGAGCCACTGGGAAGATGGAAAGAGAAGAAATGATTGGGAAGACTGGGATCATGAGGACAATTGAAAGGTGGATATATTTTTTTTTTTTAAGATTTCTTATGAAGCGCGGCTCTTTACTGGGAAGATGGGAAGAGAAGAAATGATTGGGGAGACTGGGATCATGAGGACAATTGAACGGTTAAGATGTTTTTTTTTAAGAGCTACTGAGAAGATGCGAAGAGAAGAAATTATTTGGAAGACTGGGATCATGAGGACAATTAAAAGGTTACGATTTTTTTTAAGATTTCTTATGAAGAGCGACCTAAGGAGCCACTGAAGAGAAGAAATGATTAGGGAGACCTAAAGAGAAGAAGAAGAGCGACCTAATGAGACACTGGGAAGATGCCTTGAGAATAAATGATTGGTTAGACTGGAATCATGAGGACAGTTGAACGGCTAAGATCGTTTGATCGTGTGTACTTCGAAGAAGTGAAACAGGAACAGACGGGCAATAAAGAATTCAATTTGGGTCTATGGAAGCGTTGGCGTGAAAACAGTTTTTAAAAATGAGTCAATTTGTAAAGAAATATGCATTTCATGGACCCATAATCCAACCTCACTTGGCCTCAAGACCAAAAAACACAATCGTGAGCTAACGAATTCTCCAGATCCGATCACACTTCTGACTTCTTTATGTTGTCCAGACAAAAATTGCCCCTCCACTTGCATCCATTTGACTCGATTGAAGCCATAAAGAAAAACACATTCAAAGGAATTGAAGACTACACTGGAAATGCTTATGAAAAATATTTCAAAGGCTGTACAAATATTGGCATATGACACAAAAGAACTATTACTGAAAATGAATGAAAAGTGTGTGCTTTGTTTTTAACAATTTTCTAAAATATACACTCACGGACTGTATGTGCCTGTTAAAATATGTGGCACAAATGACACGTGAAAATTGGAAAAACATTCGCAATTCCAATCTGTCAAAGTCAATTGTACGTTTTACATTTTGCAAAATGTTGCCAGTAGTGCGCGCTGTCCCAATCAATTGTCAAATTTTCTGCAACCGCTTCATATGGCGCGCGTATTGGCAACAATTTGCTGCTACTTTTATTTGGTGCTGTCAGGCAAATTTGTGCTGCAAGGTCACAACAACAACGCCAATGCACTTCAAACCAGCCTGCACCTGTGATCTCACCTCATTGCTTGGCGTTTAGTCGTGTGTGTCTTACCGAGAACGCTGGAAATATGAAATTTATATTTGCTGCAAGTGTCAAAATGCGCGTTGCACGCGCTGACACCGCATACCGTTGCACGCCACACAGCACGCGCGGCCACAGCCGGTTGCTGCAACATTGAGCGCGCGGGCATGGCAGTCAGCCGGTGACAGTAATGGCTCCAGCGACTCGTAATTGTCGGCAGTGGTATTTGTGGCAACAATACGAACTGTTGTATGAGTTGTGGAGTTTTATTGCGCTGTTGTTGTTGTAATTTCTTTGCTACTTTTAGTGATAGTTTGCGTGTGACATGCAAACATTTTATTTAAATTGGCCCAAAAACAGAAACCTACAAACGCACTCGATGAGAGATAAACAGAGAGAGAGAAAGAAAGATAGAGAGATAGTAAGTGTGCGAAGAAATTGAAAAAAGTGTAAAACGAGAAACTGAAGTGCGAAATGTAGCGAAACTGATACTAAATACCAACTGACATGCACTCGATTCGCGCATACCGACACATTTAATTGTGATACTATATTTGTTATGGAGTTTTGTGGTTGTTGTTTGGTATTTAGCACACAAAAGTCGCAACAGTCGTTGATAGCGAAGCGACACTCCTCTTTTTTGCTCCCCACTAAAAAGCTTTAATTTTTTGTAGTTTCTATTTTTTACGTTTTTTACGTTTACTGTTTCTTTTTTTTTTATTTTCCAAATTTAGCGTCAAGTTTAGTAGTAAATTTAATTTTGAAATTGTTTCGCTATATTTTTTGTTTTGTTTTTTGTGTATAACCTTTGTAGTTGATAGGTTTATGTAGATTGTTTGAATATTGAATTAAAATTGTAAAAATCTAACAAATTTAAAAACGAACAGATACAGTTTTTGTTGTTGTTTAGTTTCATTTTTAATGGCAATAAAAACAAATAGAAAGTGCCATTTAGTCTGAAGTGACCAGTTGAAAGTTTTGAGCTGTGATCGAAGCTTATTTGGACCAGAAGTCAGTGCGTTGAGGCTTCGCTGAGCTGGAAATTAAGAGTGTATGCAAGGAGGGGTGCTTTTGGGGTGTTAAAACCCCTCAAAAATATCTGTATATTGCAAACATTTTGGGAAATATGGCATTTATGGTTTTGACTGGTATTGGGCTCAAAAGTTGTGTATGGAAGACAAAGCTGAAATCTTGTGTGTGCCACAATTTGTAACAACAATTTTTTTAACAATCTTGTTTAAAAAGTTCAAACTGTGTTTTTTATACTCCTCTCTCTATTGGTATTTTAAATAATTTTAAATAATTCCGTATAAAAAGCTCATGAAAGCACGTGGCTGCTAGTCGACTTTATAAAAACTTTTGTATTATTATTAATTATTTAAATTATTAATTAATTAATGATTTAATTATTTTGCTTGCTAAGTTTTTAAGCTATTTTCGTCATTAAAAACTCTTCTTCTTTTAAACGAATAATTAATATTTCACTTTTACTATCAAAAACCGATTGGTGCCCCTATCACTGTTCATCGTCGTCATTTGTTTTACACCTAAAAGTGTATCATAAATATGAAAATCACAAATTTTCAATTAGATTACCAACATTTCTGTTTTAATTTGATTTTTTGAAAATGAAAAATGTCTGGTAATTATATTATTCACTTTCTCTCTATCAAAGTTCACTTTGATGTTCGCATTAGTGCCATTAGCGTTATTGCTCAGTGTTGCGCCTAAAAGTATGTCACGAAAATTGCATTTAACGTTGCTTTTAATAACTGCACAAAGCCTTCAACTGCATATTAGTGTATTTTGTGGCCAATTCTTAATTAAAAAAATTCGACGTCAACTTTGACGTAAACAAAAAATATTTTTATTTTTTGTCAATCAGCATAAAAAAGTATTCAGTATTCAGCAAAACTGTCAGTGTAGTTTTGCTGACAAATTGACTATGGGATTATTTCGTGTTATGATGAAATATTGAAAAGGGACCAGCAGATGTCTTGGCTGAAGCATAAATCAGCTGCTGCAGCTTTCTTTCTTTCCATCATTCGACTAGACAATGCGTTCGCTGCAGTAATAAGCCATCAAAATTTTGATTGACAAGTGGCTGTCACAAGTGCTGAGCACCGTGAAAGGATATGCAGCAGCAGCGAAACGCGTGCTGGCCGACTTGAGTCGAGCCATGAAGAACGACAAAAGACGCAGCGAATGGCCACATATTTCAGAGCAGCCAGAACAAAGCGCACAATGCTGCTGCGTCCAACAAAGACAGCACGAATATGAATTAAATAGCAAGAAATGCAAAAGTACACGAGGCGAACGAAGGGGCGACCGTAGCAAAGTGTCATTCATATTTGACACTCGGGAATAATGCAAAGAACAAAAAGCCGAACAAGAAAAGATGCAAAGCCAACTGAAATGTGTCGCGAGTGCGGCGCGTGCGGTTCATGCCACATTGCCAACAATGACAACAACACCAGCAGCAGCGGCAGCAACAATAACATTAAGCAGCCAACAAACAGTGCAACCTTAATGAACGTTTGGAGGGACATAGCATTTTAGAGTGAAATAATGATAGTCCATTGTGTGCGCATGCCGCCGCGGTTCTATTATCCTTCAGCCGAAATTGTGACTGTATGTGTGGCCATAAACGGGCTATATATAGAGTTGTATGTGTGTGCGTGTGACAGGAGCAACGAAAAGTGTCATCATAATCAGCATCGTAGGCGGTGGGGAGGGCACGCTGGCTTAGCGATTCTAATGATTTACATTTGTTTGGCGGCTGTGTGTGTGTGTGGAGATTATGTGTGAAGGATCCGTCGGCGGTGCCTATTGTGAGAAACGTGCGCTCCGTGAGTGTGTGTGGGTGTGTGTGTGTGGGTGTGTGTGGCTAAGTGCAGCGATTTCATGCTGTTCAAAATTAGCATTTCGTTGTATTGCGCAGCTTGTGACTGTGGCATGAAAAATTGAAAACTGAAATGAAATGGCTGGGTAATTGCGACCGCTGAATGCAAGTTGTCACCGAGTGGCAGCGCGCCCTTAATGAGTGTTTATTAACGGCATACAAACATAAGTTTGTAGGCACCACATGTGCTGGAAATGGAAGTGTTTCAAGAAGAAAGCGTCCAGATTATGGACAGATAAATATGTTGAATGAAAACCAAATAATGTGAGGTCCAAGCTGTCATTTAGACTCTGAGGGTCTTTTCAATGAATTGAATTCGTTATTTTTGCATTCAGTGCTCTTAGTTTCGGAGCGGAATTTATCACAAATATTTTTATGTTCAATTTTTAAATGTATAGAGAAGAGAAATGCATGAAACGCATAAAAATTGCCAAAATGATCTTTCTCTAGACTAGTTCGTTCTTTCGTTCCTCGGCAGCTTCACTGAGCTGTCAATGTCCAGCAATTATTGATAGCTTTGTTCCAAAACATTAGAGTGGTTTAACTTTCGAAACAATATCAAAAGTTCTGACTATGGTTTGGCCTAAATGTGCCATTTTACTAATTGCCACATTCACTTTTATGCTTTTTACTGCTACTTTCTCTCACTACCCACACATCAAAATGTATCCTTTTGTATGCGACTCGTGCTGAGCCGTCCGCTTCGGAGCGCACTGTCGGTTGTATGCATAAAAAATTACTTAAATAAATTGCACACAACAAAGTTGTAAAGTGATATTCAACTCTATAACTAATTGACGAAGGGTGTGGTTTCCACATCTCTCTCTTTCTCTCTCTCTGTGTGTGTGTGTGTGTGGCGTGCAACTCTCAGCGCGCCCAGCTCTAATGAGCCAATTTAAATTTGCATGTGTGAATGAGTTTGCAAACATTTATGGCGTTGTGTATGTGTGTGTGTGTGTGTTGCAGGGCGCAGTTTATGTAGAATAGTGTGGCTTAGTTTTTTTTTCCGTTTGCGGTTTTATTAGTGTACGACGCAAATTCTTTAGGGTCATTTCTTTCGGCAGCAACTTTCGTCAACCACCACTTGTGGCTTGGCACTTGTTTTTGCTATTGCTGCAGTTTTAAGTTGTAGCCGTCTCGCCATGGCGCACCGCCACTTGCTGCCATAAACCGTTTTGTCTGCCTGCACACATACTCGTGTCTACGTTTGTCTACGCTTTCGTCGTCAGCGTATTTGTTGCTTTGCAAATTTGTTCTATCGCCTCGCGGCTGCCGTTCGGTTGCTTCGCCTTTGCCCATTCTGGCTTGACTTAATTTTTGAAATTGAGTGAAAACTTTTCGACTATGAAACCGAAACTTCTTTACGCTTTCGCATTCGCCAAGTATAAAGTTTGTGAATCTGTTCGTTGTTGTTGTTGTTGTTACTGTTGCTTGTGTAAGAGTAGCAGCGCAATGATTGGCATAACCCTTTAGTGGTTGCCTGCCAGCTGTAGACAGGGAGCATTTGAGTTTTATTAGTTGGCAAAATAAACTTTCAACTTTCTTCTCGCCCACCGGCCATTTCGCTCGCGTTGAGTGTGTGTCACAATTTTAAAGAAATTTGCCTGCTTGTGTGCACATTGTACACTGGATATTTCACACTGTCTGCCAATAAATTGTATTACTACACACTTAATGTTGCGCACATAAATTGATTATGTGCTCGGCTGTCTGTTCGGCTCCATTGATGTCGGCCAAAGGCAACGCTGCCAAGGAAATTTAAAGCTCAAATGCCGCCATTTGCCGCCGTCAGTGCGCAGCATCTTTCGTGGCGCTGCTGTCTGTCGACTGTGCGTCGGTGCGTCACTCGCATGCTGTGTGCTCAGTGCCGCCAAGTCGATCAGTTCAATAAAATATTTTCGTTTGCCTTTGCTGCGTCGCATGGGCGCTGTGCTGGCGGCTATGATGGCCGCTTCCGTTTTGTATTAATGGCACGGCGCGGCAAAGTGCTCGTAGTCGCCTAATTGCATTGCCACAAACTATGCGCATTAAATGCCGATAAAAGCTTTTCAGTGCCTGCCAATGTAGCAAACGACAACAACAAACAATTTTTGCAAAATGCTAAAGTGCCTAAAAGTATGCTTAACTTATGATGGCGCATACGTTGTGCAATTTTCGGGCGCTGTTATTTTATGTTATTAGTTAGGTGGCAGCGTTTCATGGGCGCTACAAATGTAAATTAAAAGCACGAAAGCGCTTCAGAGGGAATTTTGACTTTTTTCTGCTCGACTAATAGGATGTTTAACTGCTTTTAGGCGTTGCTAAAATTCAAAATTGCTGATGTTAAATGGTTTTAGGTGCAACGCGAAATTTTCTACATCTAAATTGGCATATTCCGTAATGTTGTGCAAAATGTTTCAAAATTTGGAAAAGGTAATTTCACCAAAAAGGTTTGTCCGTTGTCAAAGTGGGCTTTTAGAATATTTGTAATTCGTCCCGCCCCTCCCGTCTACCACCGCTTAGGAACAACGCCTCCGAGCTACCACTCAGCGCCATCTTTTGTGTAAAGGAGGTGACAGCAGGGGGGTTGGGGACTTTGCTAAGATCGGTTTGGTGCATTGTTTCCGCTAATGTCCGCTTCCCCTTACAGGCGTCGCTGGTGCACCGTGCAGCTGTATCTTTGTTTTTATTTTTGCAGCCGCAGAGCGCGAAATTGTGCGTAATGTTGCGTGGGAGTGAGTGGGGAAAGGATCATTTGAGGGTCGGAATATAAAAGAGTTTAAATGTTTTGGGAAAGAAATGGTTCAGTCTGCAGTTACTACGTTGAGTCCTCAAAGAGACTTGAAAAAATATAAAAAAAACATTCTTTTACTAAAAAGGAGTTATTTGACATTAACCCATTGCTGCCGAATGGTTAAAAATTTACCCACGAAAATTGACTTTTTAAAAAAATCACAGAAAAGTTCGTGGTAGAGATATCTTGAACTCATTGATAGAGATGGTTGGGGTAAAGATGGAACTACCTTAGTCTAGTGGAGGTCACCCTAAAATTCCGGCATCTAGCTAGAGTTACCAGACTCCAAAAATTGTGAATTTTCCGCAGGTGGAAAATGTGGCGAAACGTAGTGGCCTTAGATCTTCACAAAAATCTGCCTCCTAACTCACCTGTAAAAAATACAACTTTTGTTCACGTGTTTAGCTGATCACTTCAAAAAGTATGGAAAAAAGCTACCATTGCTGCCGAATGGGGAAAAAATACCTCTCAGCAACGTGCAGAGATAGAAAGCTGAAATTTGTTTTTGATAATTTTGGGTCAATTCCAGGTCGTGTATGAAATTTTATCAAAATCGTATGGGCGGAACTGGTACCCGGCTTTAATGGGTTAAATAGGGTCTTCAGGAGTCTGAAAGAGTTTAAAATTTTCGTGAAAGAAAAACTTCAGTCTGTCATCATTTCGCTAATCGTAAAATAATAACCTTGAATTTTGAAATTTTATAAAAACAAGATATACCCACAAAAAAGTTTTCTGAAAAGAAGAACTTCTAGGCTTTGAATGAGTTTCATTTTTTCGAAATCTAAATGATTAACCCTTCACTGAAACCTAAAATCCTTAAAAAAATGTTATCTGAGTTTTCGGAAATCATAGAGGGACATTCCAGATTTTAAGAAGCTTGATTTCTTCGATGGTGAAGTCTGTCATCACTCCACTGAATTCTTAGATAATAAAGTTAAATTAAAAAAAAATTAATTAGAAAAATTATTTTCTCTGGTCAAAAGAGGGACCTCTTGCATCTGAAAGAGTTTGAATTTTTTGCACAAATTCATTAAACAACAAAATAAAATCGAATGATAACAAATCAAAAATTTGTTTAAATATTTCTTTCAACAACATTTGAAAGCAATCAAATTACAGCTAAATAAAAGGAAAAAATATCCAATTTCAATACTAATTAAACGCACTTAATTTAACTTAACATTAATTAGCAACGCCTAAAAGTATGTCAAAATTAATTAGCCTTAAAAAGCTTCACAGCAGTGTGCAAAAATTGAATTTGTGAAATTTGACAATTTTGCTCATAGTTTCTATCAAAGTTTTCCTTACAAACGCGCATCGGCCATAAACAACAAATTTCGCACGCATATATGTTGACATTTATGATGAATTTATATGGTAATTAAAATTGGTCGACCAAACGCACTAACCCTTTGAACAAGGCAACAACAACAAAAACACGGTTGCGTGGGCCTTTGGCTAGTTTTTTAGCCAAAGAGACGGGCAGAGTGGGGCTTGAAAGTGACATTTATGCTACACACAAACGCACATAAACGCTCGTGCTGCACATAGCTGCCAAACGCATATGGGCCGAAGGTTGCCGAATTCACACAGCGCAAAAGTTTGCAATAATATTTGCTCGATGCAAATATTTTTGGCTGACAGTCAGATTATTTGGCTCGATGCTTTATTGCACGTTGCACGAAAACTGACTAATTAGCATTAACACAAGGAAATGCAACAATGTGCTGGTCGTTGTTGTTGTTTTTGTGATGTGTTGCGCTTTGTGTTGTGTTGGGGATGTGAGGAGGGAACGCTGCTGGTTGTTGTTGTGTTTGGTGGATGTAGCTGACACGAATTGGTTATTGCGGCGCGTGGGTGGCCGCTAGCCGCAGGCAAATCTCTGTGGGCTGCTGCTTTTGCTGCTAATTGGTGTCAACGTATTGAGCAATTTGTTGTTGTTGGAAATATAAATATTAGATTTGAATTGTATTTGAATTTGCAAATATTACATTTGAAATATTTTTCGCTATATTGTTTGATAATATACAAATTTTGTGGCTATTTGGCCTCATTTTTGTAGACTTTTGTGGCTGCTGTTGCTATTCTAATCGACAGTTTTACCCTTTGTTTCATTAATTTGTTGCATTTTTTTTACATTGTGGTTTTTACAATTTCTTTTATGTTTTTTTGTTTAATAAGTTTTTTCCAATTTTTGTTTATTTTGTGAGCTATTTTCATGGGACTATTTCATAATACCCAAAGGCTTGGTGGTTGTTTTGTAATGATTCAATGCCGCTTTTGACACATTTTATTGCTCCCTTTCCCCCATTTCTCTTCTATTCCGCACTGGCCACTTGCATTATTTTTAATTTATTTTCGTTAAGTATTTGACGTAATTGTTGCAATAGTCTCTGGCACTTGGCCCGCCATTCCATGGGGCCCTTTTTGGCGCCCCCCCTATTGAAATTCTTCTCACGCTCCCCACTCGCCTCTCATTTGCCTTGGTGTCCTTTCTTTAAGGCGTCACTGCTGCAGCAGTCTTCCAGTCCCCTGCATCGCTGGGCTGTCGTGAGCACACTCATAACGTTCTGTTGAGCGTGTAATTTTCACGCTTGGTTTGCTTTCAATACGCTCGCAGGCGATTTTTGGTTGAAGAACTTTTGATTTATTTTTTCTGGCTTTTTCTTGTTTTTGTCTGTTTGCCAAATGACAAGAACTTTTAACTGCAAGTGGGCGCACTCATTATTGGCTGCGGGCATATTCCATGGACAACTTGCAGTCGAGTGGGTGGAAACGACTGAACGAAGACGAGCGAACGAAAAGGGGTTTTTAAAAAAATTGAAAAAGGCACAACTCTCACTTTTTGCTATAATCTAATTGAAAGTGCTGATGACTTATTCTTGAATTGAATTTAAAATGTGGTGGTGGGTGACGAGATGTGAAGGCTGTGTTGAAAGAGCGGAGAGGAAAGCAGAGAGATGCGAGTAGGCAAAAGCAAAAGTGGGAAAAGAGAAACACAAAGGAGAGTGAGGAAAATGGAAGAATGCTTAAAGAAGTGAAGGAATATAGAAGAAGGAGGGAATATTAGAAGCCATTTCTAGTCTATTGTGGAGACTCTTAAGAAAATCCAAATGAACGGAATATCATGTAAAACAGCAACTGGGTATTAAAATTAAAGGGCAGACTTGAAGCTAATATGACGAGAATTGCGTTAGATATCGTTAGGACCACAAGAGGGAGATAACAACAGCACACACTGAACGTGCTAATTAAATAAGACAAATCTCACCAACGAAGCGGGGCTGAAAACGGTAGTAAAATGTACAAATCTAAACAATGAGTCAGGGAAAAAATGAGTCAGAAAAGCGATGAAATGATGTCAGGAAAATTATTACCGAGAAGTAATTTCAATGAAAATAGCTAAAAGCTTTTCATATGCCGTCCACAGTTGGAATTTCTTATATTTTCGTTACGTATCAGTGGCGCACACAGGATTCCATTTTGAGGGAGGGGGGAGGATTGCGTATAACTTTTGGGTCCAGTACCATTTGAAACCATATTCTGCACCAGCAAATTTTTGTATTGGGCTATGAACCCTTCGCCCTGTGTGCGCCACTGTTACGCACAACAAAAAAGTTATGGATTCCTTTGCCATTTTCGGTGGAATCTCGGTGGTTTTAATGCAATGTTTGGACGAATCTAGGGAATTTAGTACACGAATTTTTGTAATTTTATTCCAGTTTGCATAAAAAATCACAATTTTCCATTTCGAAGATACCCTTTAACTTTGACTTTCTGGGAGTTCCAATAAAAATTTTTTATTTACAATGAGATGGGTCCAATTTCAGGTTCAGGGAGGCGACCCCTAGTTTAGGAATGACACACTTGAAAATTTTAATAAAATTTGCTCATTTTTTATGTCAACTTCAAATGGCAAAATATGTTGGAAACTCTATTGAGAGAGTAGGCTCCAAAATAAATCATACGTATGGGTTGAGTAGGTATTCGAACCCACCTCTCTCTGACTTTTGGTCCAGCGCATTACTCACTAAGCCACTTCACTGCATTAGCTTTCGAGTCTCTAGGTACATTTACTTTTTGTAGAAATTAGTTCACTCGTCTATTTTTAAACTGACAGCGGCCAAAATATACAAAAACAACAAAAATATACAATCTATAAGGGCAAAAGGACCGAAGTGAAACCAAAAAAGCACTCAACACATACGTGAAGAGCGGCACTTAAAATGCCAGCACTGGCTGCCGCGATTTAATGCAGAAATCACGTGAGAGTTAACTTTTTGTAATGATTTGATTTTGAGAGATTTCGCTATTGGACTAACATTCCACACTATGTATATGTCCGACCGTCCAATAACAACACTTGGAAATCACTAACACGCACAACCCGTAGCAGACGGCAGACCAAATGGAAGGAAAACAACTTGACGCAAATATAGCCAGAAAATAAAAGTTCCGCACAAAATGCTGTGGGAATGCAAAAAGAAAAATCCATGAAGGAAAAAAAAAACCGAAATTCGGTAGTTGTTGAAGCGAGTAGCGGGTGGAAGCAAGAAAGTTAAACTTGCAATTGTAAGCAGGAAAAGTAGGAAGGAATCGGCAACTAAGCGCGCAGCCAACGTTTCCTCGAATTGGCCACAGTCCGAGTCGCTGTGGAAGCAAGAGATGAGAGATGAGGTCGGGCCGGAAGTGAGGAGGACAAAATGATAAGCGTGATTGGGAGACGCTTGTCTGTAGCTGAAGAAATTTGCAACACACCCGTAACAAGAACAAAAAAAAAACAACACTAACAAACAACAATGAACAAGAAAATTCACCGCTGCGTATGAAAAATGTGTCAGAACTTTTTTCTACAAGATTTTGAGTTGGCACAGCACTGGTCAGGGCGGGAAGGTGGTGTAACGAAAGGGCAAATAAGTACAGAAATTTCACTTAATTACGAAGCTTGTTAACTATTAATGAAAGTTTTAGCAGTGACCAGCAGCCACAGCAAATATTAGACTGCAAACCGACTGGGGGGAAAGTCGGCGGCCAAGTTTGAAATGGTCAGAAAATGGATGCGCTTGGGGGCATCTGGTCGGGCGGGGGGCTAGAATTACTTTCGTTTGTGCTTTTGGTGAATGTTTTTTTTTGTCTGTGAAAATGGACAGAAATGGTCGGTTGGGAGGAGAAAAGCGCGAGCGCAGCATCAACAGTTAAAGGAGTTCAAAAGCAAAGGACGAGCGCGAGTAGCGCAGCATTTTAACGCCCGAAGCGTCTATCCAAGAAATAAGCAAACAAATGGGCAAACAACAGCAACAACAACCACAGTAACAACGATATTTTCCTGCGCACGTAAACAAGAGTGAAACAACAACAACAACAACATACGATGTAAATAAAAAAAAAACGAAAAAAATACGAAATCCACTCAGCCTGCCTGCATTGACAATGACGGACTGACAAACATATTTTTGTTGCTGTTGTTGTTGTTGTCTCCTTACTTTATGCTTTATGCTACTCATGGGCGCCTTCGTTGTCCGTTGTTGTTGCTATCTGTTTTCAGTTTATTCTATTTATTTGTTGCTGTTTCTGCACGAGTGCTGCTAGTAAAATACTATATGTTGTTTTTGTTGTTGTTGTTGCTGTTGGGTTGTTGACAGCGCTACACACAGCAGTATCAGCGAAGGAAGCAGACGTCTATCAACACAACGTTAGAGCTTCACTGGGGATTTGTAAATAATTTGCCTTTAATTAACATTCTGACATCATTAACTGTAAATAGAACAAGAACAGCAAGCCTTAAACACAGAGGGGGTGCGGGGGCGGCAACGGAGTTTGACAAAAGAGGCGGAGAAAAGTGCTGCGTAAGTGATGGTTGAATGTGTGGTAGTGACAGCAAAATTCTGATAGTTACTCGTTGTTCGATGTTTTGTTTATGGGTAATAACGACAATTGTCTAGCATACTTTTGGGCGTGTAATAGTAAATGTTGAATGCTGATTGTTTCACTGTACATTGGTTATTGTCAAAAACTTGAAAACTCTCGCTAACTAGTTTTAATATAATTCTTTTTTTTTTTACTTTTTAATTTTTACTTTAATCAAGAAAATGTATATATGACTTTAGTTGTATAATGCAGCTATTTTACAATGGTTAGTGCTAACCGGTTTTTCAGCTGTAAAAAATCTGTAAATAGTTTGAGTTTATTTTATAAAAGAAGGTGTGTAGTGTAGTGCACATTTGAAGGTTAACCCTTTCGCCGCCAATTTTACCCTATGTCTCGATATTACTTTTTGGTATTTAAATCATGAAACACTTGCCTAAGAATTGTGCACACGACATTTGAAGTCGCCACGTCCCTTTGTTAGAGTTCTAGAGCTAGTTTACTTTTGAACAATTTTAGCTTAAATTAAAAAAAAAAAATTTGTATCAATATTTTTTAATTACAGAAAAATTATTTAATATTTATGGAAAAATACAAAATTATCACTTTTTGATTTTATTTAACCATTATTAAAGAAACAGGGTTTTGATCAAACGCGTCCAATTCGTAGACTTCAATTAGAACACAAACTTTTCCTGATATCGCTGCAAATTATTGGCAATTATTTTAAGGAAAACAGTAA
This sequence comes from Melieria crassipennis, assembly GCA_963668005.1. Classification (NCBI taxonomy): domain Eukaryota; kingdom Metazoa; phylum Arthropoda; class Insecta; order Diptera; family Ulidiidae; genus Melieria; species Melieria crassipennis. The sequence goes on from OY764961.1 coordinate 106,359,821, forward strand.
AATTGTTGTAATTTGCTTTGAATTCACTTCTCAAAATATTAATTTCTTGGTGCCTACTTAAATTAAACCCATAAATCAATGGTAGTTTTTGGTATAAAATGACAAATAGGTGAAGTTGCTCTCAGGCAACCTTGGGGTCGAAAGGGTTAAAACGCAATTGGTTATTGCTAACCAATTCTTAGTACTCATTTCTGAGTAGAACTGTGCAAACTTTAAATGTTATATATGTAATCTAGAGGCTGTATTGAAGCAGAACATATAGTTTTAATTTTAAGTGAATGGGTTATCGCTAACGAGTTTTTAGTAATGGTTTCTTAATAAACCTGCATAGAGTCTTAGGTTATTTGGGCTGTAAATGGTGGACGAATTTTGTATAGGTCCTAGTTTAAAGTAAAAATTTAATACGTAGTCGTTAACCAGTTTGAAATAGTAGTTTCTTTGTTAAATTCTGGAACTTCTGAGGGTTTGTGATTCAATATATTCAACAGGTTACCGCTAACCACTTCTTATATAATAGTTGTATCAAAAAAGTTAGTGAATAAATTGAGTATTTTTCTTCATAAGTTTCACACCAAGCTCTGTTTAGATATTATTTAGGTTTGATTATAGCAAAACTAAGCTAGATCCGATTGATAAAGATTCAAATTTAGTTTTTAGTTAAATATTTCTTGTTTTCTAATGTTTCAACCTTTACTAAACGCTTCAACAAAAGACCCTCTTAGAAAAAGCAGGAGACACGCCTGTTTCACGCTTTTTCCCACCTCTCCGCCTTGCCATGTGATACTGTGACGCAGTGGCGTGCGACACAGCGTAGGTGGCAACGTTTAAACGCTGCTTGACATAATTAATTAAATTAGTTTCTCCTCCGAGCGGCTGCAACTTTAATTAAAAGAGTACAGTCTTTGCTGTCGCTTCATCATTTCCTATGGGACTGTGCCGCATTTTTTCACATGTCATGTCTTGCCAATTTAGTAGCTCTGTCCTTCGGCAACTCCCCTGCGGTGTGTGTAAATTCTTGCTTGAAGTCAACGTTTAAATGGGCGCTGGGCCTTGTCACTTGTTTATTACTGATTAGTTGATTAGCCTGGCTGCTTTTATTATTGGCTGTAAATTGTAAAATGCTTTAATGCATTTCAATTGCTTACAGCACATTAAAGTCCCACTGGCGACATCGAACTTATTTTGCTTGTTATGCACACAAAAAACAATGTAAAAAAAATGAATAAATAAACCGAAAATTAGGTGGCATAATTAACTCAACTCATAAATGTGGCATATGCTAATTTGCATTTAATTAGCTTGAAATTAATGCACACACAAACAGCAACACGCACTCATTGCAAATATATCAACATAACCTCACACCTGTCTTCAACTTGAAACAACTGCTGCTGGCACACCACATTTGCATAATGTTTAGCTAAACAACAACAAAAAAGAGCACGTTTACTAAATTTTCAATATCATTGAATAGATTCGTGTTGCATTTAATTTCATTGCAGTGAAATAGTAAGTTTTGTGCGCCTGCAAGTATGCTTGTTCGAGTGCAGAAAATGTCAGCTGCCAGCCATTGATGCAGCAGTCTTGTTGGTATCGTTGTTGTTGTTTTTGTTCTTGTTGTTATTGTTCTTCTTCTTCTTCTTCTTCGTTGGCCATTGCGGAAATCTCATTTAAGTTGGTTTGCTGCTGCTCCGCACACCGCAGTTGTAAACTTGGATTTTCGGCTTCTTCTCCTCGGCTGCTGACGTGAGTTTCCCCTCGGCGGCTGTTGCTCGAGTTGCTGTTGCATTAATTTACACTTGTAGTCATTCATTGCAAAGTTTGTGTAAAGTGCGCACCGCACAAGACGGCGGCTGTTGCCTTGTTTGCTTTGCAAATTTCATCGACGCAAATAATTTTGCATTAATTCTTTTGCTACAAATTCTGAACATAGTTTGTCGTTGTTTTTTAGTCGAAACAACCTGCCAAAGTCTGGCACAGCCAAGACAACAGCGAGCACAAAGACTGCAAACAACTACAACTACAACAATAACAATAATAGTAATAATAATAATAATAATAATGCAGCACGTGTTTTAAGGCAAAACTAATGAAATTGTATGAATAATAATGATTTGAATTCGTTGGCAACACAACGTTTCACTTAACAACTGATGTTGTTGCTATGGCATCGGCGTTGCCAACCACTTATGTTCTTTGCAGACTTTTGTTTGGTTTGCTGTAGGCTGATGTCGTCCATTTGTTTTTGTTGTTACGGATTGGATAAAATGTTTTGAAAACATTTAATTTGCTTTACATTAACGTGAATTTTTATTTTTCTAATTTTCTTAAAAATGCATTAAATGTTTCGAAATTATTTAATTTTTAATTTCTAAATTACTTTTGGATTATAAATAATATAATTTGTTTTATAAATAATAATATTTTTATTTATATATTTCTAAATTACATTTGCTTTATATTTACTTTATTTTTTATTTGTCCAAATCTTGTTAAAAATTCATTAAATATTTTGAAAATATTTAATGTTTATTTCGAAATTTTTAAATTACATTTATTTTATAAATAAATGTAAATAATGTAAATAATTTTATTTATAAATTTTTAAATTACAGTTGCTTTACATTTACTTGATTTTTTATTTGACCAAATTTTGTTAGGAATTCATAAAATATTTTGAAAATATTTAATTCTTATTTCTAAATTTTTAAATTAAATTAATTTTATAAATAAAAATGAAACGTTATTTTTATTTATAAATTATTAAATTAAATGTAAGGCAAATTTACTTGATTTTTTATTTGTCCAAATTTTGTTAGGAATTCATAAAATATTTTGAAAATATCTAATTTTATTTCTAAATCTTTAAATTACATTTAGTTTATAAATAAAAATGAAACGCTATTTTTATTTATACATTTTTAAATAACAGTTGCCTTACATTTACTTGATTTTTTATTTGTCCAAATTTTGTTAGGAATTCATAAAATATTTTGAAAATATTTCATTTTTTTCTAAATTACATTTACTTTACATTTTCTTGAATTTTTTTTTGTCTACATTTTATTAAAAATTCATCAAATGTTCTGAAAGCATTTAATTTTTCTTTAAAAATGTCTAAATTACATTTGCTTTACATTTATGTAAATTTTTATTTGTCCAATTTATATGAAAAACTCAATAAATGTTTTGAAAACATTTAATTTTTATTTACAAATTTCTAAATTACATTTGCTTAACATTTACTTGAACTTTGTTAACACTAGATTTATTAAAATTTCATTAAATATTTAAAAAAATTTTCATTTTTATTTACTAATTTCTAAATTACATTTGCCTTAGATTTACTTGAATTCTAATTTCTCTAATTTTTATTAAAAATTCATTAAATGTTTGGAACAATTTTAATTTTTATTTATAAACTTCTAAATTACTTTTGCTTGACATTAATTTGAATTTTTGTCTAATTTTTAATAAAAATTCATTCAAATTGTTTGTTGTTTGTAAATGTTTGTTTATTTTTTAAATTAAAAAAAAAAAAAACAACAAACCTCGTTCTCGTATGCCAAACCTTTCAACCTGGTCTCACAATTTTGAATTCCCTACCGTAGCACACCTACACCGAGCTCACACAGGACTTTGAAAATATTATTGTGGGTAACCACAGCACGCATTGTAAGTGACGCATATGAATAGCAATAACAAAAACAACGAAACAACAACACATCGAGACGATGAAGTTTTTAATTCGAAACTACAATTTAATTTAACTTTGATATTCCGGTGGGGAGCCGACGAGCCAGCCAGCGAGTACTTAGTAGCAGTCGCTGTGGTGCTCATAGCTGGGCGTGAAATCGCAATGCAAGTAACGCGCAGACGGCACAACAAACAGTCAGACAGGCAGACAGTGCAATAGTTGGAAAGATAGACAAACAGACACAGACCACAGATAGACGAGCGCATCGAAATGTTGCTTGAAGCACGTGCAGCGTGCACTTTTGCCGCAGCTGCTGCGCAAAGTTGAGAGCGGCACTTCGTGTGTGCGTGTGTGTGTGTCTGTGTGAGTGGTTTGCAGTTTTGCTGCAACACACGCTGCGAAATGCGAAATACTACCAAAAATTATTATCCTACATATTTGTTATTGTTATTATTATTATTTTATGTTTGTGTGTGTGTTTGTGTATGCGTTATTGTTCGATTGTGCTGCGGCATAAAGTTCTTTAGTTTCCGGCTGAGATTTATACATTTCCCTCATGTGTGTGTCTGTGCTCCAGGGAGAAGCATTGAGCACTGAGCGTTGGCGTTGGCGTTGGTGTCTGTGGTGCCGGGAAAGCTTTTAAAAAGTTGCAATTTTTGCAATTAAATTAAGGTTTGTGGCTAAAGGGTGCGCACAGCAACAATAACGCTGCCCAACACTCGCAGCAGTCAAAGCGTCGCCACCAAACTACCTAAAAATTTACATTTTCGTTGTTTTTGTTTTCAAAGTTAACCTTGTTGAAATTGTTGTTGCTGTGCTCTCTCTGCTTTTCTGCTTACTAAATAAATATTAATAAATATGAAATAAGCGCAACAACAGTAACAAAAAGTAAAGTAAATGTGGCGCATTCCTTATTCATAATGCCGGCGCCTGTTTGCTGCAAATAAAGTTGCCATTACATTCTTTCAATGTTGTTGCTGCACTTGCAAAATGTTGATTTTAATACTGTGCGTCTTGTTTGATAGTGATTTTTTTCTACTGTTGCTTTTGTACTCCCGTGTAGCTTATAATGAAAGCGAAAAGATGCACCAGCGACTACAGTTTTCTGTTGTTTTTTTTTAGCTGCAATTTTGATGTCGCACAGTGAAGATATCAACGGTGCCCTAAAATAACGCACGCAATCTGACTTTTTCTCATATTTTTGGGCAAAGAAATGGCAAAGTTTTTTGGGTATTGTGTTGTTATATTGAAATTGTTGCCCAACAATTATTTTTCTGTGAAATTCTGTTGAAGGCATTGCTGTAGCCTTGCGAATTGCATAAATATTATGAATTGTAATTACACTCGAACTTTCCAATAACGAACTACTATACAACGCAGCTTCCTCTGCTAGGAATTGGTTTCAGGAACATAGCTTTTTTGTGCTGTTTTTAGTTTTTCGATGTCCTCATAGGGAATTTTTATCCATAAGAAAGAAATCTTCCAACAGGAAATTAGATAAAATCACGTATTATTTGAAAAGAAAAATTATAAATGAAAAAAATAAAATCAGTTAGAGAAAAATATAAATTAGAAATAAAATTAAAAAAATAAAAACAAATAAAGTAAATTATTTAAAGAATATAAAAATAAAATAAATAAACTAAGAACAAAATATATATTTAAGAAACAATATAACTTTTGTATTTGTTTGTTAAAATAAACTTGAAAAAACTAAAAAACTAATTTCAGAAAAAATAAAAAATGGAAAAATAAAAAAAATGGAAAAAATTTAAAAATAAAAAAAATGGAAAAATAAAAAAATGGAAAAAGAAAAAAATGGAAAAATAAAAAACAAATGGAAAAATAAAAAACAAATGGAAAGATAAAAAAAATAGAAAAATAATCAAAATGGAAAAATAAAAAACAAATGGAAAAATAAAAAAAATGGAAAAATAAAAAACGAATGGAAAAATAAAAAACTAATGGAAAAATAAAAAAATGGAAAAAATAATAAAAATGACAAAATAAAAAACAAATGGAAAAATAAAAACAAATGGAGGAATAAAAAAAATAGAAAAATAAAAAACAAATGCAAAAATAAAAAAATGGAAAAATAAAAAAATGGAAAAGACAAAAAATGGAAAAATAACAAGAGGGAGGGGGAGAATGGAAATATAAAAAATGAAAAAAAAAATAAAAGAAATAAAAAAATAAAAAGAAATGAAAAAAAAATAAAAGAAATAAAAAAATAAAAAGAAATAAAAAAATAAAAAGAAATGAAAAAAAAAATGAAAAAAAATGAAAAAATGAAGGAAATGAAAAGAAAATCTGGAAAAGTAACAAATACAGTTCAAGAGAAAATGTTAGAAAATATAAATAAAATTAAGAAAAATAAATAAGCGAAATAATAAAAACATAAATTTGAAAGAACTAAAAAACAAAATAATTACGAGAAAAATTAAAAATAATTTAAGAAAAATAAATTTCAAAAGTTTAAAAACAAAAAGTTTTTAAATATAAAAAAATAGAAAATTCGAAATAGAACAATTATGAATAAAAAATTTAATAAAATAATTTAAAATTAAGAATTAAAAGTTAAACATTAAACGTAAACTTTGAAAATAAAAAAAGAACCAATTAAAAAACAAATTGAAAAAGCCAATTAATAAAAAACAAATAAAAAATTAAGAAGAAATAAGAAATTACACATAAAAAATAAAAAAAAAAAAAAAAAATTCAAAATTGAACAATAAGAAATTTAAAATTGAAATATAAGAAACTAAAAATTGAAAAAAATAAAAATTAAAAATGGAAATAACAATAGAAAAAAAATTAAAATTGAAAGCATTATTGATGAAACATAAATAAATAAAAGAATTAATAAAATAAAAAGTAATTAAAATAAGATATAAACAAAAATATAAACAAAACCTAAACACAAAATTAAACACAAGAATTAAAAAAAAACTAAAAAGATTTAATATCGAAACAGAAACAAACAACAAAAACACTAACTTATCTTTTCTGTAGAAGTAATTTTCGATATGTGTGGCCAACTTATGCGATGCGTGTAGAATTTTTTCGTGCATTCAATTTGTCTTTATAATTGTTGCCACGCCCCTTCTCCTCTCCTCCGTAAGTGTATCCATCACGTATGCGTCCATCGCATCGCCATAATTGTTAAAGTTTTTGCGATCTCTTCGGCAGCGCCGATAGTGTCCACATCTGCGCAACCTTTTTTCCTTTGCTGCAGCGTTGCTGATTTTTTCCGCTTTCCACTGGCGGCGGCCACACGTCGCATACGCCTTGTGTGCCCGTAATAATTTGCGTCCGTGGCACGGCATATTTAATGCATTTAACAGCACTTTCCAGCTTTCACATGCACCGCCCGCTCGCTCTTTGTGCGCCTCGCCTGTGCTTTGGCCATTTTAGTGCGATGGCTGCGTGCCGGCGCTGAGGAGGTCTCTGGCCTGAGGGTACATTAGCTTTGTTGCTTTATGCTCAATCGGCCCCCTGTCACCCCCGCACTCGGCACACCTTTGTTCCGGTTTGCCGGCTTGCTGGCAATTTGGACATCTCGGCTTGTTGTTGTTGTTAGTGTTTGCGCATTGGCAGCATTCGGTCGGTGTGGCCGCTTGTTAGCGCGCTTGTTTTCGCTTTTGTTGCGCTTGTTACTTCTATACCTGATGTTTTTGTTGTTGTTGTTGTTGTTTGCTGTTTCTGTTGGTGTTACATGAAGCTGCAATAATTTCCTTTAATAATTCTCAGTCATTTGGAAAATAACATTGAGGGCGCTTGCCATGCACTGCCCGGCTGCCTGCTTGCCGGCACGCCTTCTGTTCATTGTGTTGGCGCGCAATCTGGTTGGTGTTGTTGTTGTTATGGCACTTTATGTACTTCTTCCTTTTTTTGTTGTTGTTGTTACTGTGTGTGTGTAGCTTTGCCGTGTCCTGTGTCCTCTTCTGTACTCGGCAATTCGGTGTGTGTGTGCCCGCCCAAATCGTGTACTTACACAAAAATTTGTGTTTTTCCCCCCGTGATTCCACCACAGTGCAGCTTCTTTTTTCCCCCACAGGACTCTCCGCTCTCTTTGGCCATCTCCCGCGCGAGCTCTTAGCAACTGGCTGCTCTGTGGCGCGAACATTTAACCTTGTACCTTATTGTTGTTGTTGTTGTTGTTGTGATGCTCATTCTTTTCTATTGTTGTTGCGATGCTATTGTGGTGTTGTTGATGTCCTCTGTTTGTCGTGTTGTATTTGTTGTTATTTTTCTTGCCCAGTGTTTTCATATTTGTTTGTGTTTTTTTCCTTCTGCGTTTTTTGCATTTATTTGGTCATATTTTCTTTCCGGCTCGTTTGGTGTTCGACTGTTTTCGGTATTCCCCATTATGTTTCGCCGATTGTTGTTGTTGTTGTTCTTGTTGCAACTATTACCAGGTGAAATTTGTTGCAGTGATTTTTGTTCGCCGCCGCCACTGTTGCGTGCTTTTCACATTAACCACATCGCAGTTTCTCAGCGTTGCCACCCGCTGCGCTTAACTCCTTTGCCTCATTGCGCGCAGCATACGTGTCGGTGAATATGAGTTGCGCTCATTGTATGTGTGTGTGTGTGCGTCTTAATGTTGTATTTGCCAAATCCCCAGTACGTGACCTGATAAATTGCAAAATTAATTATGCTTGCGAAATTTGAATTTAAATTAGCACCATTTTTTATATTTTATCTCACAAAATTCTCGCTCACTGAACGTTTACACTCTTTTTTTGTTTTATTTTCAGGTAAGCAACGCATATATTTTCCAATAAAATTTTCAAAACAGATGTGCAAATTTCAAGGTAAGTGCATTTAGTGCTTTGCAAAATGAATACTTTGGTAAAGCCTAAACAATTGAGCAAATAAAAAGCGTGAGTTTTTCTCCATTTCGTCACGGTTCACAACCATAATTTGCGCTAATTGCTTTGCACCTTGCTGTGACAGTAAATGTCAAGTTGGCATAAGCGCCCGTAACCTCACTTTTTCCATACTGTGCTCTCGTTGCGGCAACGTTGTGCGCATTTTCGTGCGCCGCCGCTTGACGGCATCATTTGCCATGTCAATCAATTGCCGTGCAAATGTAAATTTACAACATTTCCACCTTGAGTTAATGCATTCTTAGCATTACACACACACACACACACATATGAACATATATATACGTTCAAAACAAATCAATTCTAATTAACGCCATGGCAATCCTATGCGCCGGCTACATATCAAATAATTGGCAACGCTGCGCCACTATAAGCCAAGTAAGTTCGCAATTGAAATTCCAATTGTGTCGAATTGCTGCGACGATTGATGTGCGGTGGGAAGGTAAAGGAGATCATAGTGCAAGGAAACGTGAGACACTGACACTGAGTGCGTCGTGTGTGGGGCTGAATTTGAATTATTGTTGTTATTGCTGCTAATGTTTTCGTAGTGATTGCTTCAGTGTCACTGCTCTCATTGTTGTCGTTGTTGCTGTAGCGACTAGTAAGTTGTGGTCAGCAGGCGACATGTAAGTGATGTGCTTTGACAACGCCCAAAACGCCAGACACACCACGTGTGCGTTCCATCTGGACGGCAGCAAGAGAGTCGTGTCCATGTTATAGATCCCTAATGTGTTGTTGATCCAGCCGAAGGTTTAAAAACAAATATTTTATTATAATTTTTAACACAAGAAAAGCCTGTTGTGTTGAATGAAGTCTGGGAGAAATGTTGTTTCGGTTTTGAAGGTTGTTAGTACTAAAATCTTCGACTTTGTTGCAAATTTTAAATGATTTTGTGTGTTATAACACCGTGCGATAGCATTTTTCACACCGGAAAAATCCATATGTGCGTGAAACTAGAGACCAAACATAGTAATACTGCGTACTCAGTTTTTCATTTCTACATCCTTTGTCATTTTAAAAGGATTTAAAAATTTTTAAGGGGATAAAAATAAAAAAAATATAAGAAATACTTAATCTCGTTTAGAATATGGCGATATGTATATCAAATGAAAGAGAAAAGGCTCTAGAATTTTTATATATTTGCAAAAAAAGGATATGAAAAAGGTCCTTTGTAAATTTTAATCCTTTATATCCTTAAAAATTTCCATAGAATTTTCTTGAAAAGTAAGTATATTAAATCCCCAAATCTCCCTGATCACGTGTCAAAAATTCATTACTCTAACTTTATTAATTCGAAAGTTACTAAAAAAAGGCGGAAGCTGCAATTCTAATGAAGTACAAAAATTCGAACGTATTTCAAATAATAAAAAGATACAAAATCAATGAAGCGAGAATAATGAATTTTTGACACGTGATCAAGGAGATTTTGGGTTTTATCATACTTACTTTTCAAGAAAATTCTTTATAAATTTGCAAGGATATAAAGGATTAAAGTTTTTAAAGGACCTTTTTCATATCCTGTTTTTGCAAATATATAAAAATCCAATTTCATTTAAATTCTTGAGCCTTTCCTCTTTCATTTGATATACATATCGCTATATTCCAACGAGGTCCTTTTAAAAGGACAAAGGATATAGAAATGAAAAACTGAGTACGCAGTATTACTATGTTTGGTCTCTAGTTTCACGCCCATATGGATTTTTCCGGTGTGAAAGTTTTTTTTAATTTTTCTCGCACGGTGTAATTTAAAGAGGAATTTCATAAAACAACATGAAAAGATGAGCACGTTTTATTAACTTTTGAATAGGATTGCCATGTCACATGGACATGTTTTCTGGAGAATCAACGAACGATCGCCATCAGCAATAAAATTAAATCGGGCATAATTTTATTAAATTGTAAAATCCATGTAGCTCGTTCATCTCTCTGGCCACCGATTGATACGCAAGAGCCTTAACGATTTTATATGTATTATTAGCCTCCAATTCTGCATGAACTGCACCGCAACTTTAAGTAAGAACCGATGACAAAATGCTCACAAATTGCTTACTTTTAAGTGAGGTTTGCACAATCGACTGTGGCTGTCTAAAACTTGCGCTCACTTGCCCAACTATCAGTAAACTAGTCGCTTTCTATGCTTTCCTCAGCACTACAGACAACTCTCATCATTTTAATCAAATCATTGGCTTGCTTAATGCTCGTCCTACGCTACGCTAGTTTCCTTCCACCAATCATGGCCATACTTGCTCCTTCATCCTAGATCCCTTCAATCGTTCTGGCGCGCTCAGCTTTTAATTACGTTAGTCGCTGGCAATGACTGTAAATTATACAACGTTTTTGCATTGGCTCAGTCTCACGACTGTTAATTATGTATGATGCAGCCCGACGAACGGAATGCAGGATATGGCATACCGTTATGCAGCGTTGGCTGTATGAGTGCAGAGCAGCATGAAAATAGCCAAGCAACGGGTGTGAAATAATTTGCAGTTGTCATTTGTGCATTTCATAATTTTACCTAGAAATTCCTGTACACTCGCTGTGTAAGGATGTGTCACAAACACACACACACACATACAGATGCAATTATGCACCCACATATTTGCGCATGTAAACTAGAGTTGAATAAATGAAATCATTCGCTCAACCGTTAAAGCAAACGATAATAATTGACTACCGCACATTAATTGTTGTACTTGCATTTGCAATTTGTTGTTGCTATTGGAATGTCTGCTGCAGACTTGTTATTGAAATGATTGTTGTGGCTTTTGCTAGCTAGTAGCATTTAGCACGTTACAGTTTGATGTCATTCCCATGAAACCACAGTCACAATAACAACAGCAACAACAAATACAACAACATCATCAATAAATCATGTAAGTGTTGAATTTGTACTAAAACTGTTCGAATAACTGCCGCGATGTGGGTTTTACTATTGAAAAGTGGTTAAATCATTACGAAATGTTGAGACTTGTGTTTGGGGGATTTGCAAAATATTTACAAAAAGTATGCCCAGTTTATATTAATTGTTTTTTATTTAATTTAATTAATTTTAATAAAATTTTTTAAAATTAATTTTAATTGTTTAATTTTTTTAAAATTTTTTCTACATTATTAATTGTTTTTTTCTCTTCAACGTCAGCACTTTTCTTCCCAAAAATCTTAATAATTAATAATAATAGGGTTTTTTAATTCAATTAAGTTAATTTTAATTAATTGTTTTTTGATTAATTTTAATTTTAAAATTGTTTCTACATTATTAATTGTTTTTTGCAATTCAACGTCATAACTTTACTTCCAAAAAATCTTCAATTTAAAATTTTTATTGAATTAATTAATTTAAATTAATTTTTAAATAATTGTTTTTTAATTAATTTTAATTTTTTTTATACTTTTTTCTAAATTACACAGGGCAACAAATTTCGACTTTTGGTCGGCTTTTCTGGGTTTGACATCAGTTCTAGGGTAATTAGGGACCGCTGATTTCGAATCCGCAAACCGTTTTGAAAACTTAGTTTCCGTTTTCGCAAAAAATGGGCGTGTCACAATTCGGATTTTCCCTGACGTTTTTCACGTTTGGGATTGTAATTTCCAGACCAATAAACCGGTTGACATAATTTTCACCTCGTTGCATTATCAACACCGGACGGTTTCTTTTCCGATGCAATTTATTTTTGTAGGTTTTAAAATTCCGCGGCAATTGGACCTCAAATTCGGAAAATATGGAATTTCAAGGCGTTTTCTTTGATGTTAAAAAACAAACACATTTTTCGTAAATCAATTATCGAGTTAGGTATAACAAGAAAGCGGAAACATCAAGTAATGCAACACAGCCACATTTTTTGGCGTGAGTCCCATTCTCATCGAAATAATAGCAAAAATGTACCAAAGTCATTTTCAACAGATTTCAGTTTTTTTCCTTTAAAAAGTAAGAGCCTCAAAACATGCAAAGTTTTTAATTTTGTTTTGTTTGAAGCAATTCAAAATTTTGTTGTTTTTCGCTTGTATTCCAGACAGTGAATGGAATATATAAAAGAGCATATTTTGAGGCCCTTAATTTTTTAAGGAAATAGTATCAAAAATTATGAAAATGACTATGGTACATTTTTGCTATTATTTCGATGAGAATGGGACTCACGCCAAAAAATTTGGCTGTGTTGTATAATTTCATGTTTCCGCTTTCTTGTTATACATAACTCGATAATTGATGTGTTTGTTTTTTAACATCAAAGAAAACGCCTGGAAATTCCATATTTTCCGACTTTGAGGTTCAATTGCCGCGGATTTTTAAAACTTATACAAATAAATTACATTGGAAAAGAAGCCGTGAGGTGTTGTAAATGCCACAAAGTGAAAATCATGTCAACCGGTTTATTGGTTTTGAAATTACAATCCCAAACGTAAAAAAAGTCAGGGAAAATCCGAAAAAGTGACCCGCCCATTTTTTGCGAAAACGGAAACTAAGTTTTCAAAACGGTTTGCGGATTCGAAATCAGCGGTCCCTAATTACCCTAGAACTGATGTCAGAACCAGAAAAGCCATTTTGCTGTTGATCAGTGTGATTAATTGGTTTTTTATTCAACGTCAGCACTTTTCTTCCAAAAAATCTTAATAATTAATAATAATTAATAGGGTTGTTTAATTTAGTTAAATTAATTTTAATTAATTGTTTTAATTTTTTCTTTTTCTACATTATTAATTGCTTTGTTCTATTCAACGTCATCAATTTTCTTCCAAAAAATTTAATTAATGCATGTCTTGTTGTTGTTGTTGTAGTAAATGACATGTGTGGCAGTGGTAAATGTATTAATAACATTGCCGTATTCATTGAAAGTTAGTCTCGCTGCTCGTTGTCCTTCAACCTTCACCTCTGGCCATTGCTTTTGTCTTCGACATCCTTCTGTAGTTGGCCGGTGCTATCTCCTGCTGATTTATAATTTTCTGCCTCAGTGTGTAATTATTTAATTAAGTACACAAATGCTTGCTGCCGCTTGCTTCTTGTTTTTGTTCTGTTATGTTTTGTAATTGTTATTGCCTGCAGCTAGCTGGAGTTGTTGGGTAGCTTTGAAATTGTTCATTTTGGAATTACAACGAGCTGAATGGATTGTGGTTTCATTAAGTGGCATAAGTTAAAGCCCTATGATTCTTGAATCTTGGACAAGCAATACAATCAGGAAACCCAGCAATTCTATTGCAATTGAATTGAAAATTTGCAAACAAGTTGTGAACACTTGCTTGTCTTATCGTGTGGGCTAATTTTTCACTCGCATTTTTATTTACTTTAATTTGGACCAACTAAAAACTGCATTATTTATGGAATGACCCAATGTTATTACTGCTATCACTACGAACTTCTGAGTAGGATTCTATATTATCTTTCCCCCTAATTAAACTCTTCTCTTTCACCGTTGCCAATTTCTAATAAAAAAATCTGATATCTTTCTTCATTGCTCTTTGTCCATCACTCGAGCTTAAAATTGGGTTAATTGTATATATAAAAAATGTAATCTATATAACATTTGAATACTTGCAAGACTTTTTTCTATGTAAAGAAGAAAGTATAACAACGAAGCGGCGTATGGTAATTTCAGTTCTACAAAAACAAACCGCAGATTTCATTGCAGCCTCCTGCAGTACTAACACATCCAAGTCTACACACATGCATACAGTATATATACAACAATACAGTTATATAGTTATGTGGGGTTGTAGATATATTTAGCTATTGTTCAACGCTGTCCTAACCCCGCGCCACACTTGCGCAAAGATTTGTGTGTGTAGACATTTCATATGGCAAACGTTTTGTCGGCTTCGACGACAACTTGTTGCAGCCAGCATATAACATTATTATATAAGGAATAAGTAAAAGTGCCGTTCCTATGTAGAGTTGACTGCAATGTCCATACAAAACTTGAAGGCATAAAGTAAACATTCAGACCGCGCATGTCCTTGGAGCGAATGTGCGCTTGTTCGAAGAGAGAGAGAGAGAGAGATAGAGAGAGAACGAGTTATTGGTATACGTTTCGAAGTCTACAACGCCCTATTGTACACAGAACATTGGAGCGTGTAAAGTTGAGAGCTTTTACAAAGCCGGGTGTGTTTTTGGGCCGAACACTACGCCTCAATTCTACAACAAGGTGACGTAACACATCTATAAACATCGCAATATTGTTGAATGAAAGTGCGCAGTTTGGGTGTTTTCGGTTAGTCAATTTAGATATTGATATTTTTGTATGTATTGTTTCGAGGACTTTGAAATATATTTTTAGTAAAATGATAAATTTTTAAAACCCTTTGATTGTTTATTTATTTGAAGTAATGAATAAGGAGATATATTAACTTAACTAGTCATCAGTTTCAAGTGACATTGGCTGTCACAACAGATTCAACAGTTATATTCTCCACTCTCTCTTTTACTCTCTCATAAACTTTACACACTCTCTTTGCTGTTAAATTTGATTGTTGTGCATCCTTTGACATTTTCTCTTCACTTTATCTAAAATTGTAAAATTTGAGAAGTTGTCTACAGATTTTCGTGCTTAAACTTTTTTCATCTATTTTGCACTGGTGTAGACTTTTAGTTGTCACAGTATTAAATTGAAAGGCATCGCAAATTACGCTTTCATTTTCAACCATTGTTGGTGTGATTTTTTCCACTACAAGGATTCACTTCGGTAATAAACAACAATTGCGTTTAGTTTCTTGGATTTGGCGCTAATGTATGGTTTTTTGAATGGAGATTTCTTCGTGTAGAGATGAGTAATTTATTAATTTTTTAAGTTTTCAATTAAATCAGAAAATCGCTAAACACTTGCAGCTATTTTAAAGCGGTTCTACAATTTACAGTTTCGGTTTCATACCGAAGAAGAAGAATCATGCCGAGTTTTCTTGGTTTGAAAGAGAAATTTTTATGAAGTGAAATGGTTTGTGTCTCATATTTCTTATGTTTCAAAGTACCAAGAAAACATTCTTGCTTCCAAATTTTGATCCTTCATTCATTGAATCATCCTTATTGAATATCTCTTACCTATACTACATGGGCTGAAAAGTCTTTGGCCTGACATAGAGATGGCGCTATGGTACATTGCTATTTGATGGGCAAAAATACAGTGGAAACAAAAGCATGGCTTGATAAATGTTGTTGTTTCCACTGTATTTTTGCCCATCAAATAGCAATGTTTTATCAAAACGCGAAATTCACTTTTTTCCATTGTTTACAAAAATTCAGAGGTAGCGTCACTTCGAAAGCAATAACTTGAAAACGAGTCAACCAAATGTCATGAAACTTTGACAGAATCTAAGTTAAGGATGGTTTTCCATGTACAACACAATAATTCTTAATTTTTGGCGCCATCTCTATGTCAGGCCAAAGACTTTTCAGCCCATGTAGTAACATTGCAGAAGAAAAATTCTTACTTTGAAATTTCGTTTCTGAACTCTACAATTTTTGCATTTCCCACATGTCTTAATTTTTACAGTTCAAAGAAAACATTCTATCATTGAAATTGGTGTCACTAATTTCATAAAATGTATGAAACATTACAGTTGCAGTATTGGAAAAAATCTGAGTTCAAAACTATGTCTCCTAATTTCATCGATTGAACATTTGTCATATCTTCTACCTTTAACAGTACAGAGAAGATATTGGAACATCGTAAATTTTTTTCTAACTTATTAAAACGTGCATTCCTCAAATCTACTACTTTTTGTAATATGTACTAATAAAAACATTGTAACTTAAAAATTCTGATCCCTTTCTCCTTTACTCAGCTGTCATATCGCCTATAAGTACTTAACAGTACAGAGAAAAACATTCTTTACTTCAAAATTTTTAACCCTAAAAGTTCTCTATTTCAAAGTCAGACCTACAAAACTTTCAATCCTGTTAATATTTGTAAGTATTATTTTTCCAGATGACTTGAACTAATAATTTATAATTAGTAGTAATAATTCATAATTTCTGAACTTGAAATATTTAAAAATTTGAATTTTGTAGTTTGATTGGCGACTGAAGTGATTTGGTGCTGACAGCCAGTCAGTCAGCTGGAATCAATCTCTTTTTTTTGATTCGCTCGAAATTAAATTTGTCTGTCACTTGGCCCAGCGGTCGTGCCTTCTTCTCTCCCTCTCCTTTCCCTTCCGCTCAGTGACGTGTGAGCGGAAATGCTTGCGTTAGATTACAAACCGTTGAGTGGAATGGAAAAGCAAAAACTACACGTTAAACTTATTTACCGTTACAAGACCACTTGAGGTACAAGTATAATATAAACTCAATTAAGCATCATGTCAGTATTTTGCTTCGACTGTGATGCCACTGAAAAAAGAAACGAAGGAAAAAAAAGAAACGAATCGAATGAAGCTGCGGAATTGAAGAATTCTAAGCGCCACAATTACCGGAAACAATAGGAAGCAGCAAAAAGGAAATGCTGGAATCATTTGCGGCGAACAAAAAATGAAAACGGAATGCGAAAAAGTAGATAAATCCCTGCAGGAGGAACACGAACAAGCAAAAATGCGAATCGATCGAAAGCGCAGCGCTAGAAAGGAAAATGGACATGGGCGACAATGGCTTGTGAGAAATTGATTTTCAACACTTTGCAGCCACGAGAACCTCAACAACAACAACAACAACAACAACAACAAAACCAACAACAACAACAACAACAACAACAACAACAACAACAATAACAACAACAATAACAACAACAACAACAACAATAGTAACAGCAGCAGTAATGCATAGACGAATTGCGCTGTGGAAACTTTACCAACGTCGAGAAATACTAGCAGCAGGGCATTCTCATTCATTCCCTCTTGCTCCACAGACAAACGGTTAGACAGACGGACAGCTACACTTGCGCTTAGAAATACAAATAGCCGATGTGTATGTGTAAATAAATGACAGTGCTTGTAGCGACAAACAGTTGAAGCGACCGCACTGTCGCTATGTCTACGAGTATCTGAATGAACAAATGTGTGTGTGTGTGTGTTTGTGTTTGTGTTGGTATGTGGATGACCGGAGACAAAGCGCCTTGCCGTTGGACTTTGAACATATCGCTGTATTTTATGGTTTCCTGCATTTACTTCTGAAAGTTTTATTTTCATTATTTCCGTACAAATGCCACTGTATACGTACAGGGTGTTTATAAAATTAAAGAAAATACAAATTAAAGAAAATAAAAATCTGATGTCTTCTACTCTAATATGAAATAGTTTAGATTCATTTTAAACTGAAATCTCAAAGCTTAATGTTCTGAAGAAAACATTACTTTGTTTATTGATTACTTCAAACAGTTTAATTTCCCATTGGACAAAAAAGGATTTTTCAGGTCCTTGAGCCTTAGTCTCCGAAGTGAATATGAAAAGGTAAGAAGCTTAAATTCGTAAATAATCTAAATCTGAATCTAATCTAAAATCTCAAAGCTTAATATCCTGAAGAAAGGTTTACTATGCTAATGGATTAATTTAAAAAAGATTAATTTTCCATTGAACAGAAGCAGGATTCTTGAGGTTCTAAACCTTAGTTTTCGAAGTGAATATGAAAAGAGAGGAAGCTTATATAAACGGCTTGAGTATCTAAAGCGCCCGACATCTCTCACATTGAAATAAAATAAATAAATATAACAAATATAATAACAAAATAATAAATATAATATAGAGAACTTTTTGGAGCGACCCTTGCCTTCTATTATCTGATGTTCTTTTGCTTATCATTTCGCGAGGAAGCATACAACAATAGACCATCCTTATGTACCCAATACTCCCAATCACAGAGTCAAACTTCAAGTCAAAGAGTCTTATACCCTATTGAATGATATATGTTCTCAGGTATGGGTTAGCGGGACATCGCCAACTATACTCAAAGGAATAAAATATCCTTGAGCCCATCCACACACTTGCTTTGAGTGCCCAAACCAATTAAAACAACTCCAAACACTTAAGCAAGAAGCCAAACTAATTACTTACAAATTAATTATTTAAAAATTCCAACCCCATTGTCATTGTCCTTGCTGCGAAGTGCATCGCACTTCCACTGCACTTCCGAAGCATCGAGCCGATCGCTTCGAAAATTGTACGATTCGACGCATTATTCCATTAAACGTAAACTGTGGCCAGCACTTTGCGCTTCATATCATTGACATCAATTCATTGGTTTGTTTTTTTTGTTGTTGTTGTTATTGTTACTTCAGCCATTGTTGTTCATTCTGCTGCTGGCGTCGTATTGTTTTAGCCTTTTAGTTACTTTATATGCCACTCAATTGAATTTTTAATCGTTGCTTCAATTTAGTTTCGTTGTATTGTTTTTGTTCGTTATTTTCATTTTGGTGTTGCGGTTGTTTTTGTTTTAGTTTACTTTGGCTTTGTTCTTTTGTTGTTTTGTAGCTTCGTGCAAAATTTCTTTGTTTTTCCCACCGGCTACTGGCACTGCACGGCTATCGCTTTTTTTATTGTACAATTGTTGTTGTTGTTATTATTATTGTTGGTTTTACCTATTGCAATTGTTGTTGTTGTTGACCATCGTATTGCTGACTGCAGTAGTACAGTGTTTCTATTCGGTTTGTTGTTTTTGTTGCTGTTTGTACACTATCCACAAATTGTAAGGCATCCCACAAATGGCCCATTGTGGCGCGAAGTGGTCAAGAGATTCTTGCTTTTGTTGTTGTTGGTTGTGGTGTTGGCGGTGCTAGTGTTGGTGGTGAAGATGGAAACCGTTCATGGCTGATTTCGATTAGGCGGGTCGGGTGCGCGACAGCGGAAACACATCTGCTTTGCTGGGATTTCACTTCATTTTTTGTAATTTCCGCAGGATTTTTTTCGTAACAGTTTTATCAGACTTCTAAAACTGCAGTCAAATGATGCGAAGACGGTTAAAAATTGTTCAACTATTTGTAGTTGTTAGGCGAAGCGATGAAGCTGAACCTAAGAGTTCTTCCAGATCGTTTAAAGATACCAAATGTTCAGATTTTCTTTATTCGAACCGTCCTAGAGTAGGTTATTTCTGCATTGCCGTGGATCGACCGAGAACTACAGGTGTTCCAGATTCGTCTTGTAAAGTGCTTAGGAAAGAGTTGATCACCGGTTCTAATAATAATCGGACTTTCTTGATAGTTTGAACGATTCTCTAAACCATCTGAGCATCCATATATTTTGGAACATCCGAGAGTTCGTTGTTGCAAATCGTCCACGTCATCTTAGCTTTTAGGTCATCTGAACATTTGCACTTTCTTAATCGACTATGGGTTTGTGCTTTCTAGATCATCTACGAAGCCATAGATACAGGGCCGCCCATAACTATAAGCGAAGCAGGTAGAAGGAATACGTTTTTTTGGAAACCATCCAGTCTCTAGGCGGTTGTACCATGGGCCCTGAGAGCAATCAATGAAAAGATAGACTTGTTGATTGCTTTTCTGGCCTGATCTATGTGCTTTCAGAGATAGTCACCTCAACCGAACTTCCAATACTCGAAAGAATTTCATAAGGCTGTCATCATATACAGTCGGGTCCGCTTAACTCGAAGTTGATTTTCCGTCCTTTTAGTTTCAGTTAACCGGTGTCAGTTAACCGGTGTTTGCCGTTAAGCGAATTTACTTTCAATTAAACGTACTTCGGATGATTGAAAAGAAAAGACATTCTAATTCCAAAATTTTCTATTGCCATTGCAATTTCTAAACCCAACCGCGTCAACTAACGAAATCAGCTGGTTCACTTATCAGTTGTTGAAATAAAGAAATAAAATATAAAATAAAATACAAAATAAAATAAAATATAAAGTAAAATATAAAAGAAAAGAAAATACAACAAAATAAAATATAAAATAAAATATAAAATAAAATAAAATAAAATAAAATAAAATAAAATAAAATAAAATAAAATAAAATAAAATAAAATAAAATAAAATAAAATAAAATAAAATAAAATACAATAAAATAAAGAAAAATAAAATAAAATAAAAAAAAATAAAATAAAATAAAATAAAATAAAATAAAATAAAATAAAATACAATAAAACAAACTAAACTAAACTTATAACTTATGAAAGGTGGCATAAATCTTTTTACTGAGACAGTGTGGAAATCTATATATATAAAAATGAAACGTGGTTCGTTCGGCCGCTTAAAACTCGAAAACGACTGGACCAACTTGAATACTTCCTTCGGCGGGTTTGTTCAAAATGTTTACGTGAAGGTTTATAAAAAAAGAAATGTCGGGAAAAGGGGCGTGGCACCACAAGAATACATTTTTAGACAATAACTTTGGAACCATAAGTCACACATCAATTCAATTTGGTACAAACTTAGTATTTAATCATGTCCTTCAATAGAGGGAATAAGGTGGGTATTGAACAAAGGGGTGTGGCACCGCCCATACAACTCAAATCTTCTAAATGGAATAGCTTCGGAATTGTAAGTCGCACAATATTGAAATTTGGTGTACCGTCGTTTCATAGATGTGTCATTCTACTGTCAAAATTTTATGGGCGTTGAACAAGGGGCGTGGCACATTTTTTATGACACAACATTTCAGCAGAACTGTAAGTCGCACATCAGTGGAACTTGGTACGAACCTACCATTTAGTCATATCTTTCGACAGAGCGAATGGGGCGGGTATTTAACAAGAGGGCGTGGCTCCGCCCATACAACTCAAATCTTTTATATGGAATAGCTTTGGAATTGTAAGTCGCACAGCATTGAAATTTGGTTTGACATCCTCCCATAGAAGTGTAATTCTACTGTTAAAATTTAATGGGCGTTGGACAAGGGGCGTGGCACATTTGTTGGGCACAAACTATCTGCATAATTTTCGAACTGTTCGTCGCACATCAATGAAACTTAGTACGAATTTACCATTTAGTCATATCTTTCCACAGAGGGAATAGGGCGGGTATTTACCAAAGGGGCGTGGCACCGCGCATACAACTCAAATATTTTATATGGAATAGCTTCGGAGTTGTAAGCCGCACAGTATTGAAATTTGGTGTACCGTTGTTTCATAGATGTGTCATTCTACTGATGAGATTTGATTGGCGTTGGTCAAGGGGCGTGGCACATTTTGTATGATCCAACAGTTATGCAGTACACACACACACATCATTGAATCTTGGTACGAACTTTCCACTTAGTAGCACAATTCGACTAGAAGAAATTTGTGAGCATTGGACAAGGGGGCGTGGTACCGCCTCCATTTTTATATACATAGATGTTTGTCCTGACTGACTGACTGATTGTTTGATTCATCATCGCTCAGCCCAAACCGCTGAAGCCACAAATATGAAATTTGAATTGTAGGCACATCTTGAAAAATGAACACCGCTAAGACGAGATTTTATTGAAATTCGGGGTTTAAAGGGGCAAAACATGTGTTAAGGTGTTGTATGAAGAAAAGTGATTTAAGAGACAAATTGATTTTGAACTTCCTGAAAATACTCTAAATCAAAAATAATTCGACACGTATTTTATAATTTTTCGAAAATCAAAATTTATCTGGACCAACAATGGGTTAAGATTTGTTTAAGGGTAGACTCGAAAAAAACATGAACCGATAGGCTTCAAAATTGACTTCAAAAATTGTAAGAATACTTGAAATAAAAAACATTGGTCACGCGTTTCTCATTACTTTCAAAATCGAAATCTAACTGGATCAACGACGGGTTAAAAGTATGTATGGAGAAACACGTTTTTTAGCCTTTTGACTTCAAACTTGGTGAAAGTACTTCAAATGTCAAATAACTCGATACGTGTTTTTCATTTTTTCCGAATATTAAAATCGGACGGGGTCAACGACCGGTTAAAAGTTTGTATGGCGAAACTGTAAAAAACATGAATTAATGGGGCCACAGACTCCAAATTTTGTGAAAGTACTTTTAGTGAGAAATAATTTGACAAGTGTTTTTCACTTTTTTGAAAATCAAAATCTTACGGGGTCAACAATGGGTTAACAGTTTGTATGGAGAAACACGATTTATTGGTCCTTTTCACTTCAAACTTAGACAAAAAGCACTTCTATCGGGAAACAATTAAAATGTGCTTTTCATTTTTTGAGAAAATCGAAATCTAGCGTGATAAACTAAGGGTTAAGAATTTGTTTAGGGTAAATGTGAAAACTCATGATTTAAAGGGCTTTTGACTTCAAAATTTTTGGAAATACTTGACATCAAAGATAATAGACATATGTTTTTTTAAATCAAAATCTGACGGGGTCAACAATGGGTTCAGAATTTGTATCGGCTGAAACAAGAGAGCTTGCGTGCGAAGCCGCGGGGCCCAGCTAGTAAATAAATAAAATATAAAATAAAATAAAAAAAAAAAAAAAAATAAAATATAAAATAAAATATAAAAGAAAATATAAAATTAAACATAAAAGAAAATAAAATAAAATACAATAAAAAAACTAAACTAAACTAAACTAAACTAAACTAAACTAAACTAAACTAAACTAAACTAAACTAAACTAAACTAAACTAAACTAAACTAAACTAAACTAAACTAAACTAAACTAAACTAAACTAAACTAAACTAAACTAAACTAAACTAAACTAAACTAAACTAAACTAAACTAAACTAAACTAAACTAAACTAAACTAAACTAAACTAAACTAAACTAAACTAAACTAAACTAAACTAAACTAAACTAAACTAAACTAAACTAAACTAAACTAATCTAAACTAAACTAAACTAAACTATAAACTAAACTAAACTAAACTAAACTAGACTGAACTAAACTCAACTCAACTCAACTCAACTCAGCTAAACTCAACTACACTCAACTAAATTAAACTAAACTAAACTAAGCTAAACTACAAACTAAAATAAAATAAAATAAAATAAAATAAAATAAAATAAAATAAAATAAAATAAAACAAAACAAAACAAAACAAAACAAAACAAAATAAAATAAAATAAAATGAATTGAATTGAATTGAATTGAATTGAAATTAAATGAAATGAAATAAAATTAATTAAAATAAATAAATGAATAAACAAAATAAATACATTTATATTTTGGACCTAAAATATTCTTTCACTTTTTCAGTTATGCGAAGTTTCAGTTAAACGAACTAGTTTTCATGAAAAATAAGCGTAAGCGTATTTGTTTCCCCTCAATTTTAAATGCGAATCATTTTAATTGCTGAAGATCTAACCCGAATTTTCTGGAATATATTAAATCTGAGAAACATATTAATTCCCATATTTTATTTCGCGCATTTTGAATATGCATCTCAGACACTCTAGAATCTTATTAGTCTTGAAAATCGACTCACATCTCTTTGCAGTTGCCGCAAAAATTAACACCAAGATCCTTGAATGTCAATAAGGGAACGCAAGGTGAAATTTCATTAGGCAGCCAAGCGCGTTGCGTATTTGTGCAGTTCTCACGCATAAATCCCAAATGCTGAAGACGAAAATTGGTCTATTACCCTTTTTATTAACTTTAATAACCACGAAAACAAGCCGTGCCACCGAAGCACTTCCCCCCACACACATACACACACATTCATCGTACACTGCGAGCACGTACGACCAGCGCTCACAACGTACACGTACGCACGTACACACACACAACACTCGTCAAATAAACATCCGTTTCCGCAATATGAAGAAAGTTTCTTCAGCTGCTTGCGGTGCGCTACTGAGACCCGCTTTCGGGCTGCTCCTGCGCTGCCGCAAGCCGGACGACGATCGGCTGGTGCGGGTCGTGTGTGCTCGCGCCGAAACAACACGTTTGCCGTACGTGTTCTTAGTTACATAAGTTTTCTGCTAAGCAGCAGGTTAACCTTCTGCTGTCGTTCTGCTTTGACGTTGCCTGGCTTGGCTTGGCCGCTGTTTTTGCCGTCGGCCTGCGCCGGTCCGCTCACCGCTGGATTCGTTGCATAGTTTCATCGGCTGCTTGTCACATTTGATGCTCGACAATGCACCGGCTCGTTCGATTACTCGTCTGCCGGCTGTCTTTTCGCGCAGACATATAATTTGGTTCGTATCACGATTTCTGACAACCACAACCCGCACCAACCCAAACACACTACCTACCACAAATAGTTTTCCTATTTCATTTTTTATGTTGGCAGTTGTCTAACATTTAAATGCCATAAGCCGCTATTTAAGTCTTTGGTGCTGTGGTTTTTGTGCTACAACAAAAAATGTTTACATGTGTGTGTGTGTGTGTGTCTGCTACACTCATCCGGAGTTTTCTTTGCCGGCTTGTCGCGCGTTTGTTGCTCTTCCGTAAGTTTGCCCGACTACACCTGAATCCACACAAACATAAACACCCGCACACATTCATCCAGCACACACATGACACACATTGTCGATAGTCGTCGTTGCCTACGTATCCTTTCGTGTGGGCGCTTGTAATGTAGTTATTGCCATTGTTATTGCTTCGACTATGACTATAGCCGTCGTTCTTGTTGTTGTTTGTTGTTTCCTTAACCCCTAACTACACTGCGCCGTTGCTAGTGTTGTCGTTACACTATCCAAAGTCTATTCGTTTGCCATCTGCATTTGGCTTTGATCCTTCGCCAACGCTCTGCTTGCTACTTTTACCCATTTCTTCGGCTTGATTAAGTCGAGGCGCTGTGTGCTTCAAGTTTGCTGCCGCCCGCATTATCGCCTGCCAAGTTGCCACAGCATCTTCCCGACATCCGCGCCAAACTTCCTTCACCGCCAGGCCGCCAGTCGTTTTTGGTGTTTCGAGTGCTGACAACGCCGACACGACGTGCAGCATCCTTTTAATCTACTTGTGTGTTACTTTTCTTACGCTCGTGTTAATCCTTTCAATGAAGTGGCGCATTCGTACGTGTATTTTGACTATGGATTTTGTTGTTGTTGGCAAGTTGTGCCCTTTGTTGCCGCCTAAGCGGAGAAGTGCGGTATTTAGTTGCTATCGGCATTGGCTGTTCATATGTCGCCGATGACATGTATTGGCTATGTTTTTTGAGTGAGTATTGTCTGAGGAGGATGTTGAAAGTCCTTAGGTGATACGAGTGGGTATTTTTTTTTGTAAATCCATAGTAGTGAAGAAATTAAAATTTATTAAACTTGAAGTTATTTAGAATCCTTTTGGCAGAAACTATAGCAATTTTCATTTCACAAATCTTTTCTATAGAGAATTTGCAGAAAAAAAGTTGGGTTCGACAAAAATTGATTTAGAAGACTTAAATGATGGCTAATAAAGTCCCCAGACATGTTCCAACAGTAAAAGTTCCAACAGTAAAAGTTAGATCTTTTCAAGCAACAGTCATTCCGAAATCTGTACCGTCATTGACTTTAATTACACTGTGCGTGAAATTTGCCCTCAAAAATTTAGACATGGGGGGACCTACTGGGTGAGTTTCCTATAGGTATCCTGAGCTGAGATCCACCAGCCGTTTGGTAAGATTGGCTCTAGTTTATGAGAAATCCGACTTTGAAGTTTGGTAATTTTCGTCAAGTTTGTCGCTTAAGTCTTCGAACGTTTAAATGCTAATAGGTGCTAAATCGTTCCGTATATCGCTTTACTGTCTTCGGCAAGTTTGTAGATATTTTAACGACCAACAAATTTGCTTAAGACACCAATCCAAAAAAAATACATTTAAACTGTGTAAGAGCGATATGTGCATTTTTGAGCGCAGCGGAACGTGGCGTATGAGTGTCATTTAATTATAATTAACACTCATATAATTGACACTCATACGCCACGTTGCGCTGCGCTCAAAAATGCACATATCGCAATTACACAGTTTAAATGTATTTTTTTTGGATTGGTGTCTTAAGCAAATTTGTTGGTCGTTAAAATATCTACAAACTTGCCGAAGACAGTAAAGCGATATTCGGAACGATTTAGGACCTATTAAATTTAAACGTTCGAAGACTTAAGCGACAAACTTGACGAAAATTACCAAACTTCAAAGTCGGATATCTCATAAACTAGAGCCAATCTTACCAAACGACTGGTGAATCTCAACTCAGTATACCTATAGGAAACTCACCCAGTAGGTCCCCCCCATGTCTAAATTTTGGACTTGCACAGTGTTATTTTCTGGTCATTTTTTGTGTTCTTTTTTTATTTGCACTCAACCACTTCCCACATTGGTTCGCATTGTAGTCGAGTATTGCGAATTTTTTATTGTTGTGCTCAAATTTTAGTAAAACTCTGTGTGCAGTGGGTCACCGCAACGGCCGTTGAACTTCAACATAATATTTCATTATCTGAAAGGTTATTGTATTTGTAATGTTTTATTTTAATTACAATTAATGTGTAAAAGGATACTTGAACCCACGAATTTTATATGATTTAATTAACATTGAAATTTCATGCAATTTCAATAAATTATTAAAAATGCAATTTGCTACGCTGATCTCATTGTAATGTCAACTGACCTGAGTGTGTGTGTGTGTGTGTGTTTACGCACGCGGTGGAATTGCGGTTTGCAGTGACATTTCATATATTGTATTTTTATTTATCATAATGGACTTAATGAACTTTACACAAATTTCATTGCAATTGTTGTGTTGCGGCGAAGCGCACGCAATGACTGCGGCGGGTGCGCGTGTGTGGTTGGATCAGAAGGAGGCGGCGACCTGAGTTGGAACTCGAGTCAAGTGTCATTGAGAATCAATAATGAAAATATTTATTAAAGCCATTAATGTAAACAAGCCGGCCGGGGGCATTGGGCTGCATTTATTAAAACTTGTTATATTGACGCCCTGCTTCGCCAGTCGCATCGTTCGCCCTGCTCCGCTGTAGCTTTTCAAATTACTTGGAACACAAGACCGTAAAAGTTTTTATATCTATCGATATAAGTGAAGCTGCTGAAAATCAGACAAAAGCACCGCCGGGAATTTTGACACATTTTATTATTGCTCCCCAGTAACGACGACAACAACAAGAGCCACACCAGTGAAAGCAGTTTCTGCTTCTGGTGCTATCCATTGCTTTAGCGTTCAACATGTCGTTTTGGCTTTTGCAGTGTGAATCAACGTGGAAGTGACACGTCTGCAGTCCGTTTTGTCTGTCCAAGCTTGTAGTAAGACAGAAATATTTGCCACACATGTGTGCGTACATAAATAACTGCTCTAAGCATGTGTGAATGTGAGTGTAATAGACAGGAGCGTGCGGTAGAGGGTTAGACCCTAAAAGGAATTAAACAAAGTTTAAAATAAAAGAAAAAGTATAACGAAAAGTAAACTGAAAAATTCAATAAATAAAATCAAATTAAAAAAAATAAAAACGAAAATAAAACAAAAAAGATAAAGCGAAAATTAAAAATAACACTTAAAAATTAAAATAAACAACACCAACAAATAACAACAACAAATAATTAGAATCGAAACAAAAAATTTAAATAAATAAAAATTAAAATTAAAAAATAAAAAAAAAATATCTACAAATAAAAAGCTTGAATAAAAATTTACAAATACAAATCATAAACACAAATAAAAAAAGAAAAATGGAAACAAAAAAAATAAAGCAAGAAAAATCGAAACAAAAAAATTAAACAAGAAAAATAAAATCATAATATAACGTTATTAAAAAAGAAAAAAAAAATAAAAAAAAAAATAAAAAAAAAATTAAAAAAAAATAAAAAAAAAATAAAAAAAAAATAAAAAAAAATAAAAAAAAAATTAAAAAAAAATAAAAAATGAAAAAAGAAATAAAAAGAAAAAATAAAAATAAAAAAGAAAAAATTAAATAAAAAGTAGAAATTAAAAAAAAAGACAAAATAAGAAAAATTAAAAAAAATTAGTAAAATAAAATACAGTGGTGTCTGGATATAGTGAACTAACTTGCAAGGCCTGTTCACTGTATTGAGGTTGTTCACTATATCAAGGTTAACATTTTTGTTCAAAAACTCGTTTTATTTGCTTAAAATACAATTTTTGTTTTTTGCTTGAAATTTTTTTTCTATATTTAGAGGCTCGATGGTGTTCACTATATCGAGGTGTTCACTATATAGGGGGTTCACTATACCCAGACACGACTGTAATAACAACAAGTCAAAAACTACTAATAAAAATAAAATTAAAAATCAATAAACAAGTAACCAAACAAAGTAAAAATAAAAAAAAAAATACAAAATAGAGAGTAAAAAAAATAAAAAGAAAAACCTTAAAAAGTAAAAAATTAAAGGTAGAAAATCAAAACCATAAAAAATAAAAAGTAAAAAATAAAAACAACAAAATAAAACATAAAAAAAATCACAACTCAAAAATGAAATTCATAATAGAAAATTAAAAAAAAAATTGAAAATGAAGAAAAAATTAAATATAAAAAATTAAATATAAATCATTAAATATAAAAAATTAAAAATAAAAAAATTAAATTTAAATAAATTAAAAAAAAAACAAATCAAAAATTAAAAACAACAAAAATAAACAAAAAAATAGCAAAATCAAAACATAAATAAATAAAAAAATAATAAAGAAAAAAGAAAATTAAAAACCAAATAAATAAAAAAATAAATATGTAAATAAGAAATATTATCATAAAAAAAATAAAGAAACAAAAACAATCAAATTAAGAAAGTAAGATAATAACACAAACAATTAAATAAAAAAATCAAATTAAAGCAAAACTAAGACTAAGAATAATACTAAAAGTAAAACAAAAATAAATTAAAAAAATCTAAAACGAAATTTAGAAATCAAAATAAAAACTTTTTTACTCAAGATTTTATTTTACTTTTTCAGTACTTTAATGTTACTTTGCTTCAATTATCTGCTTGATAGTAGATTTTCAGTAGTTCAGTATTTCTTTTTTCCAATTATTTTCTTCATAGTCATTAGAGTCCTTGGGACATGTGGACACATTGGCAGTTAATTTTAGGTCAAAATATTCCTTAAGATCGAGGCGTATTTTTCTAGTAAGTTAGATATTTAGGTTGGGCAAGACAGGCTAACGACAGGACTTGTCGATTGTTCGGCTAGTAGATACACTTGGAGGACTCTTAGGCCCATTATGATCCCAGAAGAGTGTGGCAACTGACCCTGTCACTTTATCTTAGGTGGTAGTTAGAACTAGTCTGAGCTCCTGAGGGATTTGGGATTTATAATCTTCAGTGGCGTAATGCCTAACATGCCCAGATCACGTGAAACTTTTGCCAAAATTGATTAATCTCCCCACATCCTTTCTATGCGCACTTTAAGTGTCTCGCCGTCACTGTAAATATAAACACTTTCACATCTATCAACAGATATATGCTGCGATCTCTATATTCTTGAACACATATTGAAAAATTTTACGGAAATCTATTCCCGCAGGCACTCACACATTCATTCGCTCGTTTGCTTCCTATACCTTCCACTCCTACTGGTCTGTGCATGCCCTTCTTATAATTTTCCTCCCTTGCTTTATAGGAATGTTTTTTTTTTTTTGCATTCCCTCCTCGTCCCTCTAACGTTGACAGCGTTTGTTACTAATAAATTTAAATTTAATTGCCATTTAAAATGCGATTTACGCACACAGCCAGGCAGCACAGCAGACAGGGAATTTTGAATTCTTGTCAAAATGTTTGACATCTTTAACTACTCCTACTGCCGCCTAATATCCAACACAATGCATTTGCTTTCCCTTTTTGGATATTACTCAAATCCTTCTTCTAAATCATCGTTTTGCTCTGCTTCCCACCCATTAAGTCGTGTCTGGAGTCAGAAATGGAGCCAATGTTCCTCCAAATGCTTTGTGTCGTCTCGGCTAATGTGTTGGGGGGTGTCTTTGCTTACGTTTTGCGGAAATTCTTTACTTTACCGCGATTGCTTCGTTTTATTATTCTTTTCTGTGTGTATGCTTGTGCGTGTCACACATTATTGCGCTTTATTGAAATTATTAGACGTCCTTTCACTGCAATTTTCCTCGACTCTCGGTGTTACCTTCCTTTGCGAACGGTTGCCGGTTGCCTGTCGCTTTTTTGCTGAGCCCGGAAAATGCTAAAAGCGGCGACATTGCGTGACATTGATTGATTGATGCAGGGATTGATAGCAATTATTACTATTAAGAAAATGAAGGAAAAAAAAACAAATGTATGCGACAGCTACGCATTGCGTCCGCTAATGTATCGTTGAATTAAAATTTGCACAAAGCAAAGTAAGCAGCAGCAACGGGTGGAGAGAGTGGTGGGTGGGGTGGGATCGGACAATTTTAATGTATTCGTTTTTGATATGATATTCTATAAATTTGGTGTGAGAACACAGACGTGTCGAATGTTCGTTTTGTCGTAACGGCTAGAAAAGTCAGCATTGAAAGAAGTCGAATAACACAGTTTGATTGGTTCCTAAGTTTAGACGTCGCAGTACCTAGAAAAGACACCATTGAATTTTTCTGTCTCCGGACCGAAGCTAAGAAAGAAGGTGATCAACACTGTTTGATCAGTTCCTAAGTGTAGAGATTGACCAGAGATCTGATCACTAATAAACAGGAAGTGTACCAAAAGTCTGCTCAGTTTAAGGGGGGAACTACCTTTAGACACTTCAAAAAATCGATTTTTTTTTTATTGTTTTAATCGATAGGTATATTGCCTTAGAATATCGTGTCAAAGTTTCAAAAGGTAATTCTCGAAATTGTGGAAGAGATGCATCCCGGAAATGACTGGCGCCGAGCTCGCCGAGCGCGCCGAGCATCGACGCCGCGAGAATCCGCAAACTTTAAACGGCATTTTCTCGAAACCATGTTTTTCAAAATTGTGTAAGTGATAATAAAATTACTAATGAACAGATTTTCATTATCTAGCATTCATTTTAAAGAGCATAAAAAATTGTTCTATCTAAACTAAAGATTTAAAAAAGAAAACATTTTTAGACATTTTTTGACTGCATATATAACAAAATTTCTTGTGAAAATCCTAATTTTTTTTTGTGAAGCCTGTTTTAGAGGGTTAATTTTCGAATTTCGTAAAAATTTTAGTTCATCGACGATAGAAAACCCTCTCGAGTAAGAAAATGTTTGGTTTTTTTATTTCAAACTAAAATTGCGGCCAGCATCACTTACACAATTTACGATGTCAGCGGCGATATGACTTACAGAATCATTGAAAAATTTGTTAAATTTCTGTTTTCACTTTTACAAAAATGTTTTTTTTTTTACCTCAGACATCACTGTAAATATATATTATATTGATTTGAAAAGAACTGTTTTCATTTCCCTGTAAATCGACTGTAAAAATGACCTTTTTTTTCGGCCTCTAAAGGTAGTTCCCCCCTTAAATAGAGCCTGAGTGTTTTGATCCTTGTTTTGGTCATTGCATTCTTGACCCTTATGGCAGAAGAATTGGGTTTAGGCCGAAACAACATCAAACGCTTTGTAAATGTTGTAGAGACCGACAAAAAGAGGAATAGCAAAGTATTCTTCGTAATTGCTGCATCATTTATTGTATCACATATTGACCCCAAAATTCCTAACAAAGTCTTTAGACCTTTCACTCTTATAGTAAAAAAATCCAGGTCTCATACATTTTTGAGTTGAATTTCTGTACATGGTTGGTTTAGGTTACGGTGGCTGCCTCTCTATGAGACACGCTGTCTGTACCAAAAATTCCACTCATTTGAAATCAAATGTGTTTTACTTTGCACTGTATTTATTAATTTTTTTTTATATTCTCTAATAGGTATATCGCACCTTAGACTTGTGCTGTTTTCTTCAAAATCACTAAATAATGACTAATGTTTGCGTTCAACATTTGCGCCAAAAAGTTTACTCATCCATGTCATTAGCATTTGTTGTTGTTGTTGCTATATTTTCTCGAACAGGTGCCCATTAGCTGCGCTCTTTGTATGAGTTGCCGCTGCTGGCTGTATGTGCGTGTGTGTGTGTATGCGGCTGCTCCTGTTCAATTCTGCTAAAAGAATTTCAAAACCGAAACAAATTATAATAAAAAGCACATCAAAAACGCTGAACACTGAATTCATTTTAGTATTTATGCATTTTCGTTTTCAGTACGAGCAGGTTTTTTTCTTCTAATTTTCATTTTTAATTAAGCAATCAGATTTGTCATCTTTGCAAAAATACAACATGGTTTCTACTTGTTTCTTGTTTGTGATAATTTGTACTGTCGTTGTATTTGTAAATTAGCTAAATACCGTAATATATAGTGACAGCTAGAGGTCACGGCATAGGAAAATTTTTGTATTGTTGCTTGGACTAATGAGCGCTAAATGCCGGCACAGATAATTAAATATTTGCCATTCAAATTTTTGTTATTTGTTTTTAAGTTTTTACTAATAGTTTGAGCGCAAAGTCATGCAAGTTGCAATTTGTTGCTATCTCGGGTGATTCCAGTTGAATATTGGAATATTTTGAAGATTTTATAATATTTGTTTGACTCAACTTCTAGCCGAAAGTATTAAAAGATATAAAAAGAGAAACATTTAAAGGAAAATACATTAAAAAAAATCTTTTTAACAAACTGATTAATTTATGGCTTTCAGTTCCATATTTTATTGTCAGAAATTGCTAAAAATAAATATAAATAAATAAAAAGTCTGATTCACATCCATCCATTCCATCGCTTAAGGGGTCATTCTCATGTGAAATTTTGTAAAAATCAATTTTTTTGTTTTAACATATTTGGAATGTATCATCCTTGAAGAAGGTGCTGTCAAAATTTTATTGGAAAATTTCAAGTATTTCGGCTTCTACAGACATTTATATAACGAGCGGTCAAGGTTTCTAGCAAGGATTCAATCAGTTAGTCAAAACTTTAAACGTGTTTTTCTCGGAACACCTATTTTTGAAATGGCGGGGATGATTTAAAAAAAACCATTCATCCGATCTCTCTGCGATTTTGTCACGTCATTCTACATACTGTTAGCTATCGCCCCTAGTAAATTCACTCTGATATGTTAAAAATTTCATATTTTTTTTCATTGATAAAATCTTCAAAAACAACCATTTTTACTGCTCTAACTTCCAATGCCTGCCATTTTGTGAGATTCTTATGAAAAAATTCAAATTTACTACGGGCGAGAGGTACGTTCATACTGATTAAGAATTTCTTTGAAATTTATGTTTCAGATAATCCTGTGACTCAAAACAATCCCCGCCAGCTGACCATGACGCGGCAGAAGCCGTGTCTTTAATCGAAAAAAAGTGTTTGAAAAAATTAAAAAAATTTTTTTATTTTTTTTTATTTTTGTACCATAACAATGAATAAATTAAAGTGGAATATCTTTTTTTGATAATTCCTCGTATTCACAAAGGAAATAATTTCTGAAAAATGTCCATTTTTCCTGTCCGCGCATGAGAATGACCCCTTAAAAAACACAATAAATTGAAATGTTTCAAGTATTTGATTTGTCAATAAATTTGGCAATTTTTTTTTTAACAAATTCCCAATTAAGTTTGGGAAAAAATACGAAACAATGACGGCGGTCCTTCACTCTTCTCGTCCTCGTCCATTCTTTTGTGCCACACAAATTCCAAGTGGAACTAATTGTAAACTACTCTAAATCAATTGAAACTAAATAAAATAAAATATGTTGAATAAAATTGAAATAAAAATAAATCCAGGAAAATCTCAATTGAAAATTCGAGTTTATCGAAAGCACTCGACCAATCAATAAAAACATCAAAGATGTCAAAACCAAAGTTTCAATTCATTTGGGCGGCATAAAAGCCACACAAACACATAAATGTGCCACGAATTACCAAACGCACACAGAATCAGAGCCATAACACACACACAGACATGCCGAGCATTCATTTCTAATAGCAACAACAACACCAAATCCTATTTGATTTTCACATTTTGCTGTTGTTGCTGTTTTCATTCAAAAATCCACCATTTTCAATATGTAGCCTGCAAAATATTTGGAACAGCGAGGGTCGTCGTCGGCGCAAACGAACGGCCTGCAGTCGAACACAAACACAAATACAAATACAAACAAACCCACACACACACGCATAGACGCACAAAAGTCAGCAAAGCCAAAGCCAATTTACGTAACGCGACGCGGCGATTGAGCTCTGGTGACCGGCTTTGGTGAGTTGGATAGATGGTTGTGTGATGGTGAGTGGAAGTGGGGTGCGGTGTTGTGGTGGTGCAGCAAATGCTGATTCTGTCGCTGCGGTTGTGGCTGCACTTCAACTTTAACCACAATTTGGAGTTTGTTTCAGTGCCGCAAAATGGGATCAATTATTTTTGTTGCTGTTTTTTTGACGTGCCCAATTGTGGATGCCGCACAGGCGAAAGCGGTGCCATGGCCTCTATGGGTTCTTGCATTTACACAAATGTGGCGCGCTGACTGGCGGACTGCAAGAGTCACTGCTGCTGCGCCTATTGATTGAGAGCCTTTAAGTTGACGTTAATTTACTTTACACAAAAAACAAAAATTAAAAAAAATAAAGGAGATGTACAAAATAAGCAACAAATCGCTGTGACACAGTAAAAAAATGAATTTAAAAATAAAATTGCTGTCGTTTATTGTGTAACTTTTGGCATTGTGCAGCGTTGCCATTCATTTGGGAGTTGCTGTTGTCGAGTGTGGCCTCGTGTTGTTTATTTATTTATCGTTTGTTGACAACATTTTTGATGGCTTAACACTAAAAATAGGCGCTTATTGATTTGTACAAAAATATAAAAAATAGGAAAATAAAAAAAATAGAAAATAAAAAAAAATAGGAAAATTAAAAAAAATAGGACAATAAAAAAAATAGGAAAATAGAGCATAGGAAAAGTTAATTAGGCTCATTTAAATTGATTTGGTTTTATTCTTTTCGTTGAGTTGTATTTGAATAAAATATTTGTGGGCTTAGTTACCCTGTAGGAAATCGGACTGGTCCAAGTGTAGTTTTTCAACTGGTCGCTTGACAGTCATATATGACCTCGGAATTGACTCGTTTTCTTGGAGGAAACTCACCCTTTTAACATGGCGGTGTCCTAAGGGACGGCCAATTGTCCCCGTCTGCATCCATTTGCAACTAGTCCAAGGTTAGTCCGAAGTAAACCAGTTTTCAAACCAGTTGTGAAGCGACTAGTTTGCAAACTAGTTTATTCTGGATTAGTTTTCTAACCACTCGATTTTTATGGGGAAAATAAAACAGTACATTTTTTAAATAATTTTTTTATTTTAAAAATGTTAAAAAATAAAAATAAAAAATCATCGCGAATAAAAAAAATTTGTTGGTGCATTTAAAGATGAACCAAGATGAACTTCGACTTGTTGACACACTTCTGCCGGAACTGTTTGGGGGACTTCGCCTGCAATTAATAAATAAATAAATGAATTGAAGAAAAATTTCATAAATAAATAAATAAAGATATTAATACACACCTTTAAGCTGCCACTGCAATTCGTTGCTTTACGCAACCACGCAAAATTCTAACTGAAATCATTCAAGACAAACCGTGCAAATCGAGCAAACTTTGTGTCATAGAAACAGAAAGTTCGAAAAATGCAAACATTTCTACGTTGTTGTTGTAGCAGAAGAATCGCAAGATCGGCCTTAACAGTATTTTTTGCTTCTCTCACCTCTGTTTCGTTTTTGTGATTTTTATGTGCTCTTCCCGCCTATGAATGCGCACACAGAACGTGAACGATTAGATGCGAACTGACTGACTTCTGCATCCGCTGACATTCACTTAGACAACTGGTTGTCAAATTTACTTACAAAAAACCAGTTGAAAGACCAATGAATTTTGGGTACCATTTGTCTCAGGTCCGACAGGGTATGCACTCTAACTTGATTTAAAAAAAAAATCAACTTTAGTTGAAATGGATTTTCAATGCATTTATGCATATGCAAACTTAAAGTCCACACTTGTCTTAAAGTCCACATGCAAAAATTATATAATACCAACCTGCACATTTGCATTGATTCTGTGTTCATGTCTTTAATGTCGGACACCACCAACTGCCGTTTGCGCTGTGGCAACTTGTCGACTTTAACGACACCACTTCTATGCCGCTGCACTTGTGTGCATCCAATGCAGCATTTCAACGCTGCCCACATCCCACAACCATATGTCATGCCGCAACCCCTTAGAGCAGCAACACTTCTGCAAAGCTGGAAACCACAAATCTATAACGTGAATTATTGCTCCCATAATGATCGTTAACTGGCATTAGTAGTTAGTGGCAACGGCGAGGGAAAGTGGCGGCGCACAGCGGTTGGCAAATGGTGGGTGGCGGCAAGGTGGATTTCTTGAAACTGCTTACAGTGCTCGACCATGCCGCAATCACAACAAGTACTCGTATGCGCGCAATCACAGCAACATTCGTACCACTAACAACTAGTCGTACAAATGCAGTAACAAGAAAACACGCAACAGTTGTGGCACAGGCGGCGAGTTGTTTGCCTCGTTGTCTATGCCACATATGCAGCGCATTTCGTAGTTAACGCACACATGCCTGGCTGTGGCTGTGTGTGTGTGTGTGTGTGAGTGAGCATCCTTTACCTCAACTCTATGCACCGTGTAAGGACACACCGCTGGCTGCCTGTTTGTATTGCACTCAAGTGTCCGTTTGAGTGCATTTTTACGCCTCGCTGCCATTCAAAGTAAAACTACACGGCGCAAATTTACAAACTGGAAATTTTTTTTAATATTCAATTTTTATTTGCTTGCAAATTTGTTAAGCCGCAAATTAAATATTTTATGTACTGAAAAATTTCCAAAATTGTAGTTGAAAATTTTGTACTCTAAACTCTCTCTGCTTAATGTCACGGTGGTGTTTCTTTAGCTCCTTTCATTCCTGATTTTCATTCCTGTTTTTCATTTACATTTTCTTTGGCTGCCGTTGAAATTTGTGTTCTTTTCATTTATCTGTGAGCACAAATTACTTACACCTGTGTGTATGTGTGTGTGTGTGTTTGTGATTTGGATAAACTCGTGTGGAAATGATGAAGTGTTCAGCCCGCAGTCTTTCGCGCCACCGCGCAACCACATCAACCACCACTTGTCGTATATTCCTCGTATGCCGCCGTATTCTGAACAATTAAAACGCAAAAAACAGCCGTCTGCATTTACATTTCAGTTTCTTTTACAGCGTTGCGAATTTTTCATTTACCTTGCTTTGGCATAAACACCATTAAGCCTCAGAGACAGATTAAAAATGTGTTGGCATCATTTTGTTTGTTTGTTTGTGGCCAAAAAAGTAATTTAAATTTAATTACAAAGAAGAACCGTGCGAAGGGATCATGCACGATAAACGAGTGCAAGGTACATTTTTTGGAACATTTTTACTGAGCTAAATTAGTTTGAATGAAACAATTGGATTGCTTTGACTTCTACAAAAACGAAAGCATTACATTGCACAACAAAATCAATCTTTTTTTTTAACCCTTTCAGTCACAATGTCCAATATATTGGACTACAGCCCATACAATTCATACTGAACGGGTTTATTTTCATGTCGGAAAGGGTTAAATAAGGTTCTGTCAACGGATTCCCCCAAATAAAATATACGTGTATCAGCGTTTTGAAAGTTTACGTGTGAATTTGTTTTTAGGGGGCAAAAATTTCCCCCCTTTTGCATATTCTTATGGTGAATCGGCATACGAAAACCATGTAACCTCACATTTTAGGTATATGATGTGTTCAGCAATTTGATGTAAAATACTACGAAGAACATTTTTGTGGAGCATTTTAACCCTGTAGCTCCTGTTTGTATGGGACAATTTGACCTCTTTTTTTCTCAAATGCCAAAAATGTCTTGTAAAACAGGACTTTTCAAGGACAAAATGTACCACGAAAATATTCGGCGAAGGATTCTACTATAGGTCTCTGAATACATCATCATCACAGCTCAGAAATTAACTTGAACGTCAGAAATAAGCGAAAACTGAAAATATGTTTGACTGTTTATTTCGTACTTTTTAAAAATTGGTACTAAAATGTCCTACAAAATTTGATTTTTGAGAGTTAGTGTGTATGGGAAAAATGTTGAACGCAAAATTTCACTATGTCACCGTACAAAAGAAAGTTTTATATATGCCCAGCAAACATTAATGACTAATCTCAAATTGAGGTGCAGTTGAATCAAATTGGTTTCTCAAATTGATCTCAAATATACTGCTATGGCATTCTCAACTTAAAAGGCACATTTTTAATATGGAAATTTGCCTTTATTCTCAAATTAAGAATTTAAAATTCTCAAATGTATCTCAAACGGGCGGAACGGATGGAATCGAGTTCGCCAAATTTGCACATTTTCAATATGGAAATTTGCTTTTATTCTCAAGTTGAGAATTGAAAAGTCTCAAATCAATCTCAAACATGCGGAACGGATGGAATCCCATTTGCCTTTTGTATAGATTGCCGTTGCCGATAGCGTGAAATAAAAATACAGTGTAGATACATTTATGGATAGATTCTTAGATTCATTCAATAGATTCATTTATTTTATATTAAGGCAACATATCCAGTGACCAGAGACCAGTGTCATAACGTAACATTTTATTAAGGTACAAAATTTAGTTCATATTAATGGAAACGTAAGTTAAACCCATTGAGAATTACAAAATTATCAAACGTGGTGAATGTAAATTTTTCTCAACTCTTCTCAAGTCGTACTCAAGTTGATAGCAAACATTTGTGAAACTTTTGAGAAAATATTCATTTTCAAATTGTAATAATGCTGGAAAACAATTTGATATCAAAGGGTTTCTCAAAGGTTTGAGACTTTTTTTAGTGTTTGTTGGGTATATAAATAAAAAGATAGCATCGTGTTGTACAGTGTTAATGATGTACTCACAACTGTATTAAAATCAATTATTTTCGTTTTAAATTTGATTTTGTTTTGGGAAAAATCAAAAGTTTATGCTTTATTTTTAAATTATTAAATTTAAAAAAATAAAGCAACTCTGCCAGTTGTGAGTATCCTAGTGTCCAGTGATGTCATTTGACACATGTTTGGTGGTACGCCAGAACCGACAATGCACATAGCAACGATCCACCAACGCGACCGTAGGAACAATAGAAACAATAGAACAGCTAAAACTGCGGAAAGGCAGCGCCAGAGCAAAAGAATGATTGGAAAGAGGCAAAATCGTAGCGGTGCAAACTGCAGTTCAGTGCAGCAGCGGGCTGGGCACAATTTTCACCCCCCGCCTCAACTTTGCGCTTGGGCTGTGTTAGTCTGCGTGAGTGGCTCAGAGGGGGCAGCAGCAAACTGCTGTGAAGTCTATAAAACTGCAAACAATTTACAGCATTTTTGCAGCAGCGAACATTCAAAGCAACGTACAAAAAAAGTCAATAAAGTAAAAACGAATGGCCGCATTGCCAGAGAGAAAATGTCATTGAGCCTATTGAACGATTTTTGACATTTATGCATTTTTGCGATATTTTGCGCTCGATTGGCGTATTTTTTTTTTGCGTCTGTTATCAAAGCCAACTGTGCACTATTGTTGTTCTCAATGGAAACGTTTGTCGCCACATTGTGGTCTACCAGAGATATAACCAAAGGATGCTGGAATGATTGTGGCATTTCGAGTTGGATTTGGAGTTTTGTAAGGTTTTGTTTGTTCATCGTTTAAATGTTGACTAAAGGTACATAGAGGTTGGCTCGAGGTACACAGAGGCGCAAATTTCAATGTGAGCTTTGCTAGTAGACCCCCTTTTGGCTAGTTAGCTTTCCACTTGCGCTCAATGGAAGTGAAACACTTTTGCAGAGCGCAAATTTGTTTATTTTTTGCATATTAAATGAATTTCCTTGACTGTTATTTTTCAAATATCAAAGTAGCTTTGTAGTGTTGCCAACTATTGTATGTACTCAAGTACATATTTTGCCATTTGAACTCAACTCAACTCACCTCCCCTCACCGTCACGCATTTCTCTTGCTAGCGTAAAATTAACACTTGAACATGCATTTTTTGCTGTAACTGTAGCAAAGTGCGGCATATCCTCATTTCGCTGGCAAGGATGTGGCCAAAGTTCTTATGTAGCTGTTGCCGGAAAGTGAAGTGTGGAAGCTAAGGCGGGCTGTTGCTATTGCTGCTGGTGTTAAGCCTGCTGTTGACACGGCTTGGCAATAAGAAATTCGACGCCACCACCAACCAACCAGGCAGGCAACTAGTCAGCTCAGCAACCGTCCAACTAGGTA
The DNA here is from genome assembly GCA_963668005.1 of Melieria crassipennis. Classification (NCBI taxonomy): domain Eukaryota; kingdom Metazoa; phylum Arthropoda; class Insecta; order Diptera; family Ulidiidae; genus Melieria; species Melieria crassipennis. The sequence goes on from OY764961.1 coordinate 106,400,409, forward strand.
GCAACAACATTTATTTGCTTGTTAAAAATTTTGCTGAGCAAAGTGCGCTGCTGTTGCTGGTGCAAGTGGCTCAACTGTGCATTTGAGATGGGAAAGGGGCGCAGGGACTTTGAGCAGCAAGTGCAGCGCGTGGGCGTGTTGCCATGTTGGTATATAGTTTATTTACAGTTTGCCTTCCGCCGCGTGTACGCGTGTACATTTATTTATTTATTTTTGCACATTTCACTTATTTTACTTTCTATTTTCTGTCTGTTGTTGTTGTTGTTGTTGATGATGTCGTTGGGGCCAGCAAATGCCCGACAAGTGCTCAAAGCTCAGCCTTGACCTATAAGCACAGCCGAGTGGGCAAATGAGCGCGCGTGTGTGTGTGTGTACAAGGAAGGAAAAAATATGATTTCTTCCATATGCTTCTTAGTGTCCTTGTTGCAGTATGGAAGCGTAATGTAGCTTAGCGATTAGCTGGAATTATTAATTGGTCCCATCTTCTCGCATGGATTATTGATGACTTGAATTTTTTTGCCTGTTCATTGCGGGAAACGTAATGTTAATCAGTGTTGCCACTTGAAAAATTTTTTTCCAACCAAATCCGACCCCAACCGATCAAATTAAATATTTTAAATTACAATTTTATTTTTTTGAATACATTTTTTCTACTAATAAAAAGATATTCACATCACAAAACGAACCGAAATTCGTTTAAGCGGACCAGCGGACCAACGAAAAAAAATCTGACCAATTTTGGCCTGCAAAGACCAAAAGCGGCAACTCTGATGTTAATAGAAAAGCAAGTCCTAAAAGGAAGCTATGAAAATGTGGCTAGCCTATTTTTCCCCATAAACATTGTTTTGGATTTAAGGTTCCAATTTGTGAAATAATACTCAAAAGCCTGTCCCTGACCTAGGATTCAAAATCATGTTTTAAATTCAGAATAACTAGTTAATAGCCCAATTAAAATTTGATCTTCTTGTTTTTCTTTGGCTTTGATTCGACTTTCGATACCCATACTTTCTGTAACTCTTTAACCACATTTCGAATTTCAGTTCTTATACTTTCAATGCTTTAAACTCTTTCATCGCACTGCTACTACTTGAGCCTCCATGGTACGAACGATGCGTTCGAATAAATTCTCCGCGCATTCAAATCAGATTAAAGTGTCGCTAATTTATGCGGCGGCAGCTATGTACACCAGCTGCCACCACTAACAAAGTGCCACCGTAAAACCTCAGAGATTGCCGTGTCCGCTCACTACTCGCCCTCTTGCCAGCAGCAAATTGTCGCGCAGATTGTGCTTTGAGACAAGCATTCAAATTATCGCCGACCAGACCGCCATCAGCGCAACCAACAAAATGGCAGACAGCCTAAAGAAATTGCTGCTGTTCCTTTCAAAGAGGCCATTTTTCGGCCCGATCTTGATAGTGTGTTTGGGTGTTTTTGTTTGCTGGTCTGTTCGTGTCTGTGTCTGTGTCTGTGTCTGTGCCTGTGTCTGTGTCTGTGTCGGAGTGCGTCAATGAAAAGGCCAAAAAATGCCGAGCGAAAGTTTTCCGGCCGTCCAAAAAGGACACCACGACGAAATGGGTTGCCATGGGCCGGCGACAGTGTTTGATCTTTTTTCGTGGGCCTTATCCCTCGCACATTGGCTGGGCGGATTTGATTTTTGCGCGCTGTGGCTACAATTTAAATGGCATGTCGAAATGGAATCTGTCGCTGCGCTTTGCCTCGCAATGATGATGAATTTAATTGCCTTGTAGATTTAACAGTGTTTAACACAACATTAAAGTGTGGCGTGAGTAAGGAAAATTTATTGCCTAGCGTCTTGCAAATGGGTTTGAGCCGTTGCGGCGTAGAAAATTTCAGCAATGCGATAAAAAGTTTAATTAAAATGATGGAAGTGTTTTGTCATGAATGCAGCAAGATTGAGCAAAGTGCTTAGTAGTTTTCGTTTTATTTAGGGGGGCGTGAATATTATGGACGACAGACTCTGTGGTGCAAGAGAAGAAACGGTTATATAAGCTTTGAGACAGTATAGTATCAGTATACTCGTAGATGAGGGATACAGTCATCAGGACCTCTCAGACCTCTGGACAACTGCTCCTTTACTTCTTGGGAACGATCTGGGGGTCCACCTATGTAAGTGACCTGTGTTGCCGAATTCCGAACTTGTGGTGTTTTCTACGATCTTAAATTGTACCAAGAAGGGATAAATTTAGTTATCATTCGATAGCTTCAATAGTTTGGACATCGGGTGAGGTACGCTGAATGCAAATCAGATCATTGAGTGTTAAGTTCATCACTTCTGTTTATGATCTGAATTCAGTTTTAGTGATTGAATTTTAGTTCTAATATCAAAATATGGGACCGAATCTAATTAAATGTTTGTTATAAAAAAAATATGGTGTCTTATATTCGAGTTAAGTGAGATCTTAGTTAAGAAATGGCAATAAATATATGAGATCTTAACTTTGTTATCAGCTGCCGGCTGTTAACTCCAAGATACGATTTCGATTCCTAATTCCAAAATTGAGTATTAGATCTTAGTTTGTAAATCAGCGTATCGGATTATATCGGATGTGTGGATCTTTGATTTGAAAAGAATATCGCATCTTAGCTCATGCAATGGTAAGATTGGAGATTGTTTTACGAATCTTAGTTCATCTGTTGGAACGGTTATCAGATCTGAATCCGACCACATAATCCCACACTTTGACATTTTTTCTGCTGGCAAATTTACATGTTTCGATCCGACATTGCGTTGAAGAGAGTGACTCGTTCAGTGTCGTACACAGGGGAGGTTTTGGGGGTTCAAACCCTCTCCCAAACACAAAAATTGGTTTCAAATGGAATTGGGCTCACAAGTTGAACGCAAAACCCCGCCACCCTTAAATGAATTCCTGTGTGCGCCGTTGCTGGTGTTTATAAATGAAAATATGTCTGGCTTTTAATTTCTAATAGGTCGTGTCTCAGTTAGTCTGTAAAATATTTTTAATATTAATTTTTACGCTATAAATAGAGAGAAATTTCAAACCCAAGATTTCGACCCAAGGTCCTGAAACTCAGTTAAGATCGATCCAAATAGTTTTATTAGATTTTCTTTGCACTTAATTGTCAAGTTGGAGGCATATCACACACTTGTTTTTACTATATGTTCACTTTGACCGCATAATTTAAAGGTCTTCTAAATGTCCATTAGCTTTCTTATAATTTTAGCCAATTTAATAGTTTTTGAATACAACAAAAACTTTGCTTCTACATTGCGCAAAACTAGCTTCGGGATATTTTCTATCAAATTTCAGTCTTAGATCGGTATTCCTGTTACTATACACACACACACACACATACATTGACATTTTCAATCCTTAACACTTTTAATTACCAACATAAATTTCAAAATCAAATTCACTATTTACTGCAAATATATTTATTTACACACACACACACACACACACACACACAGCCACACCAAGCGACATATCCAGCTGCTGGTGTACAAATTTATTTATGCGTCTGTAAACAAATGAAAGTGTCATAGCTGCCACAGGGCTGGTAGTTAGTTGCGTTACGCCCCAAAGTTGCAGGAGAAACCAAAGCAATAATTGTAACAATAACAACAAATCTTTCAAATTTAAATCTCTTTCGTCCTGTTCATTTTTTTTTTATAAACTTCTTAAATTGTTGGGTAAATAAATAGTACGATACTCATAAACTAACACACACACACAAACTCAAACTCACAAAGTCGTAAGTGTTTGTGCAACAACTCAACTCTTTCTGCTCGGCTGCGTATTGCGAATTGAATTGAAATAAAGTGAAACGCAACACTTGCATTGTCGTGCCTTGTATCCGTCCGTCTGTCCATTTTCCTGTGTTGCCGCAACACTGCACTCGTTCCTTTCTCCTCCTCCGCTCAGTTAACGTTTTAGATTTGCCAGCTGTTGCGGCTGGTTTCTGTGGCATGTTCTCATAATAATTAATTGGCTCTGTATTTGCACATTTAAAATGTTGTTGCTGTAGGACTTGCAGGCGTCGCTGCCTCGCCTTTCCCTTCGTCCCGCTCAGCTGCTGTTAGTGCACTGTTGTCTCAATGTTTATTGCTGGCATTTATGAGTGCACATCCATGTGTGTGCTTTCATTTGATAGACATTTATGGGTATTAGTTCGTGCCATTGTCGTAATTTGTATTTAAATATCCTTGTGCAAATGTGCATGTCCTGCGGCATTTTGTATTTTTCATTTGTTGGTCTAAAAGCCCATTGTGGACCATAAATATTTGTTTTCTCTCGCTTCTAAGTAAGAAAGTAGCAATGTTTATTAAATAAGATTTAATACACTGAAGACTTGAAGCAAATTTGTGGTGTCCTTAAATTTTTATCCAAGTATTTTCTTCTATTTCGTTGTGGTAATTAATGATTTTCGAAAAATTTCTAATGGGCAAATATCGCATTTTTATGTATTAGAAGTCAGTGTATAAAATTGTCATTCGGACAAGTGAATATGAATTGTTTTAATGAATTTGTAGGTTATGTTTATCTTATTGTCGTTTGTCAGTCGACATAAACTCCTTCGATTCTGCTAAAGTGGTTGATCGATGATTTATATTCAACATACTCGATGTGTTAAATTTTCTTTCCGTCTCAGGATGTTGACGAAAAAAAGGGTTTCAATAGGCGGTTCGCTTCAGCAAAACCTTCCACAGGAGTGGTTTTAGTCCGTAAGAATTTGACATACGAATACTTTAGTATCTAAGATTTCCACCCTATTCCTAAAGATTCACTTTCGATGTCAGGCTAGTTGATCTAACAACTACTTCGATTGCAATACAGACTGCAGTGGTGCACACAGTATTTCATTTTGGGGGGTTTTGAGTATAACTTTTGAGTCGAATACCATTCCAGACCATATTTTGTACTAACCATTTTTGTGTTTGTGTATGCGCCAATGATATACTGAATCGATTCGATTCGTGGAAAAAGTATTCCGAATTTTTTAATAAAACCACTTTATTGGTTCTCTCAATTTGGTCGATTCGCTTTCTTAAAAAAAACCTCTCTTTTCGGACCAAAATTGGTCAGATTTTTTTACTTTGGTCCGCTGGTCTGCTGAAACAAATTTCGTTCCGTTTTGTGATATGAATATCTTTTCATTAGTACAAAAGATTTACTTAAAACAATAAAATTGTAATTTGAAAATGAATTTAAAGATATCGCAAATTTTTAATTTGGTCGGTTGGAGTCGGATTTGGTCGGAAGTTTGGTCGGGAAACAATTTTTCAACACTGCTCACGCTTCCATCGACTCTCACACACGGTTGCTACTTTTAGTCCATTTTAGAACCAAAAGTGGGCCTTTTTATTTTATTTTTCGTATTATATTTCTTATTATTTCGCTTTTCCTAATTTGGGCTTATTTTTTTTTATGCAGAAGGTGTGTAGAAAAATAAAAAAACTAACTTTTTGAGGGCAATCGAAGTATTTTCTATATAAAAGCTATGTTTTGTGTTTGTGTTTAAAAACCATTTGATAAAAAAAAATAGTAATTTCTTTCTCCTTTTGGGCCTTTTTAAAGGACAATTTTTGTTAAAAATTTTAATTAAGTGGCAACCGTGCTCTCACTTCGATATGTTCTCTCAATTTGGTTCGATCTCCCAATTTGATTGTTTCTTTACTTTTAAACAGATATCTTACTCTTTCAATTTTCCACTTAGAATTTGGCCTTTTAACAATTAAACCGATAAAATGTTGCTCTCTATTCAACCGCAATTAGCACTTAAAGTTTGTCCGCACTGCACTGACGCCGTTTAGTAAGTTTTCACAACGTCCCCCGAGTGCCAAATGAAACCGAAAAACAGTTCAACATTTTTATAAACTTAAAATTGTTCTGAAAGCGTTGCAGCACTTCACCATAAAACAATATAATGTAAAATAAACTCATAAATTTCTAGAATTTTTACATGAAAATTATTCTCCACAACAGTGGCAGCGACTCGCCAGCGACGCCCCGCGCTGCCATCCGTTGCAGCGTCACCATTTCGTTTGGAATGTGTAGCCAACAAAGTGAAAGGCGATAAGCAAAGTTTTTCGACTATTGTATTACAAGTTGGTGTTGCCACGCTGTCGCAAAGTGAAATAGGGATATAAGTAGAAAGAGAAAAGGAGACAGCAAGAGCGAGCAAGGAAGCAGAAGCGTACGAGTGTGGGTGCAAGTGTTGTTGTTGGCTGTAAATGTTCATATGCGGCGAGTCTCTTAATTAAATTGAATTGAATTGTCTGCAGTGTTTGTTGCCAACACTTACACATACACTTGCAAATATGCACACACGCACACACACACACACACACACACACAGTTCCTTGCTGCAGTGTGTGATCGTTTGTCCACTGTCCGTTCGTCGTTAACTTTCATATATAATTTTCAAAATATTTATGCCTGTGTGTGTGTGTTTGTTTGTGTTTGTCTACACTGAAGTGTTTGTACATTTGCATCTCAATATTTACCCTAAAAGTGTAGATTACACTTGTGTCTAATTGCACTCGCCCTCACTCCGGCGCGTTTGTCCCAGCTGCAGGCTGTTGCTTTGTGCCGCTCACTCCACTCCACTTCAGTATCCATTTTATTTGCTATCCCTTCAAGTGTCTGTGTAGCATCTATCATCGCCTGCGGTTTTGTCCAGTGGCTGCCATGTTGGTCCACGTCAGCTCAACGCTCCATGAACTAAAGTTTCAGTTGGTCAATTTATGAAAATTGCAAATATAACACCAGCACTTAAGCAACAACTTTGTTTACTTCGGCCGTCCGTCCGGTTTGTTGTGCTTGTCTGCCTGTCTGTTTAGGTGTCGCTTCTGTCGACGTGGCTAGGTTTGTTTGCCAGCTTTCGACTGTTGGTTCAATTGTTTTGTGGCGAAGAAGTGAAGCGTTTTCATTTTATTTTTGGCTTCTGGCACCAGAATTGCTTACTCGAAACAATAATTGTTTTTAATATATTTTCACATTTTTATGAAATCATTTGAAAATGCAGTCAATTGCGTGAAATATTTAAATAACCTTATCATACTTATGTGCGACGCTCAGGTCGGTTTCAGCCAGCACCGAACACAGGATCACACTTCATTGGGCATCAGAATGGGCTTTTGAGGCGTTCGAGTGTACTTGCTGAGCAACTAGCAAGCTGCCTGTCTTACCTAACTTAATCCTTCAAAGATCCATGGAATATTGGAAAAGCTGCACATTTTGATGCAGTTGGATTCAAGCAGTAACATTTTGTTTTTTATAATTTTTTTTTTATAAAATTTTTTTTTTATAAAATTTTTTTTTCAAATAAATGCAACCTTTTAGTGATATTAACAATCTGACGGTGTTGTGCTACCAAAATAGCAAATAAACACCACACAATTGCAAAATTCATTGTTGGTAGATACACCACACTTTGCTCCTGTACTCCTTTTCTTCTTTACTATTTTAAAATACCAGTGCGGATCTGGAGATTGTAGTCCTTTAAGTGTGTTACTGCACCATCAAAACATAGTATTTAGTTTCGCTATTGTGAATACCGCTTTCGAATGCTTTTCGGCGCCAATTTTTGATCTCACTTGATATTTGAGCAGTCACTGACCACAGCTCGTGCAATTAGTTGATTGCTACAAGTGCCATTGTCGAAACTCTCACATACTAATTGCATTTTCACTGCTCATTGATTGATTGTTGGAGTAGTACGAAATTTGATAAAGTCTGAAGTGCATTTCCACTTAGGCTCCTTCGCAACAGTAAGCGTGAGTAATTGCTGCATAAAGCGTATCTTACACTGCGCTATCGAGTGAGATAATGTCCATGGAGGAGAGGAGGGACGAGACCGGACTGAAAGTGGAAGACTAAGACAGCACACTGACCGTACTGTGCAGTAGTTATAATGATATGAAACATTGTCGAGAGATTAACAGACATTGAGGGACTTTAAAGTATAATTAGGTACTGAACTTTAGGTGAAAGAGATCTTGGAGTGCAGTGTTGGAGAAATATAAACGAATAATTGCGAAAGTTAAGGTAGATATGTTGTTATTTTAGGCGGATTATGGAGTGGGAAGATTATTAAAATTATTTAATGAGAGTTTTAAGTTGTTGATGGAATAGTTTGACTTTGCATAGTGCCCCAAAGTTTTAAGATTAATAGGAGTGTTCAAAAAACAAAATGAGTGTATTAGCAACTTCAGAAAATTAAAGTAATTATATTAGAAAAAACCTCTCGTTTCGAATGAAACTCCCACTTCCATCGGCTCTCACTCACGGTTGCTACTTTTAGTCCATTTTAGGACCTTTTTCGGCCTTGGCCTTTTTAGTTCATTTATTTAATTTTTTATTTGGGCCTTTGGTACGCTTTTCGTAATTTGGGCTTCTCGTGTGTAAAATCATAAAAGATTAACTTTTTGAGGGCAATCGAAGAAATTTCTATATACAAGTTATATTTTGTGTTTGTGTTTAAAAACCGTTCCTTAGGGACTGCCTGGATTTGTAAGTAAGAATATAGATATGGATTTGGAGATGGAGAAATCTGGAAATAGGTAATAGGTATTGGGAAATAGGTATTGCATAACGGTAAAAAACACCCATTGTTGAGTAGAAGGTAGTTTGAAAAAGGAAATAGATTTCGGCGAAAGCTATGTAGAGGTCAATGTACAGAACGAGAAAATAACTGAGTCAACTTCGGGAGGTCACAAGGTATACGAAATAAATCTGACTTTTATTTTTTTTACTATGTACTTAGTAGGGACATAAATACTGTTACACACGTTTTATGCTATAAAATTGAAAGTAGTGAATGTTTTTGGGCTAATTTTTGTTTACATATTTATTGATATATATTGTATATAAAAAGCAAACATTCATTCGAAATGTCCGCCTTTGGCCTTCACGCACGACTTAAGTCGGACTGGCCAATCATCAATAGCCGCACGCACCTCGTCCATCGGAAAATTGGCCACAGCACGAATCAAAGCTGTCTTAAGAGAATCAATGTTGGGGTATTTTTTGTGGCAAACCATGCCCTCTAAAACTGTCCACAATTTGTAATCGAGCGGGTTCAAATCAGGACTGCCAGAGTCGGCCATTCTTCAGAGGAAATAAATGCTGGTAAATTGTTCTGGAGCCAGGTTTGAGTCGTTTTAGCTTTATGGGGCGACGCAGAATCTTGCTGGAAAGTCCACGGCTGGTTTTGGAACAAAGAATGGTTAAGTGGTTTTACAACAGCTTTCAAAACGGTTTCTTGGTAAACTGTGGCCGATGTTTTGACCCCTTGTTCGCAGGAATGCCAGTCAGTGACCCCATCGTAAGAGACACCCGACCAAACCATGACTGAAGCTGGGTGATGACCCTTTTCGACCCGTGGAATCAGTTCAGATGCTTCCTTAGATGACCGTGCATAGGTAGGTAGGTAGGTGTGGCTGCTCCAGGAGGAGCACACTTAGGCCAGGCGGCCCATTGTGATACCACATGAGATCGAGCATCATTTCGTTCACTCGTTAAACCATTTGGAGCTATTAACGAAGCTTAGTAGACGGCGTATGGTCTTATCAGCTAGATCTTCTAGACTTCCGAAGAAGAAGTTGCCTAAGTGGGTTTGCCTTCTTCTGGATAAAGCAGGACAGTAACATAGGAAGTGAGGAATATTTTCTTCCTCCTCCTCGTCCAAACAGCTGCTACAGAAGTCGTTTGAAAACAGCCCCATCCTTTTTGCGTGGATACCGATTAGGCAGTGACCCGTAAGGACACCGATCATGGTTCTGATCTGGGCTCTGTTTAGTGAGAGGAGTTCTTTAGAACGTCGAGTATTTAATGTTGGCCAAAGTTGGCGCGCAAGGAGGCTTGTGTTGCCTTCAACCCATCTTAAATTCGTATCGTGTATAGAGCTCGCATGAGTACGAAGCTTACATGTTAAAAGAGGGACACCGAGCGTGGTCAACTCCTGGCCTAACTGCTCAGTAGTGCCCTGTCTCGCGAGCTCGTCCGCTCTACAGTTCCCTGGAATATCCCTATGACCTGGAACCCAGCATAGGCGAATATGAAGCTGCTTGGCAGTCTCGTTAAGAGATTTGCTGCAGCTAAGAACGGTCTTTAATGTTATTTTGACCGCATCCAGAGCTCTAAGAGCTGATTGGCTGTCCGATAATATAAGGATACCATTAGCCGATATCCTGTTTACCCTGAGCCACTACAGTAATCTGGCAACCTGAGCTTTAAATTAAGGTTTAATCCTTCTGAGTAGATACCACAGCCCACCTGACCAAGCAGTTTCGATCCATCCGTATAAATATGGATATCACCGCTGGCGGGGGGCGCACCCAGCTCCCATTCGGCTCTAGATGGGATTAAAACATGATAGTCCTTATCACCTTATCACCTATATACCGTGCATACACCCTATCATTTTGCTTGTTAAATTTTTCCTGCACTGTAAAAATTTTTTCATCGGTAAACAAGATTTTTCTGTGCAAGTTCTCAGCGTGCTTCTCCAAAAGACGTTTGCATTTTTCCATGGGTAGTGGGTAATTGACAATGAGTAGTCGGTGATGGTAATGACAGAAGACAAAGAGTAATATGCAATGGGAAATGGTATTTGTAACGAGTAATGGGTAGAGCAAATTAGTATTGGGTACTAGGTAATGGGTATTGGGTAAAAGGTAATGGATAACTGATAACTGGCAATGAGTAGTCGGTGATAGACAATGACAGTGGGTAAAGGGTAACGTGCAATGGAATTTGTAATGAGTATTTAGTACTGGATAATGAGTAATGGGCACTAAGTTATAAGTATTTTGTAATAGGTAATGGGTGGTGGGTAATTGACAATGGGTGGTGGGTAATTGACAATTAGTAGTCTGTGATGGATAATGACAGTGGGTAATGAGTAATGTGCAATGGGAATTCGTAATGAGTAGTGAGTACTGGTAAGGTAGTGGGTAATGGGTAATATGCATTGAACAGTTGGTAATAAAAAGTAAAAAGGAATGAGTGATGGATGACAAGTATTAAGTAATGGGAGTGGTCGATTAGTGATGAATAATGGTTCGTGGGCGAAGGGCGGTGTTTAATGGGTACTGGGTAATTGGTAATGGGTAGTGGGTATTTGACAATGAGTAGTCGGTGATGGCAATGACAGATGGTAAGGAGCCATGTGCAATGGGATATAATATTTGTAACGAGTAATGGTCGTGGATAATGGGTACTAGGTATTGAGTATTGGGCAATAGGCAATGGGTGGTGGGTAATTGATAGGGTAATGAATAGTCTGTGATGGAAAATGACAGTGGGTAATAAGTAATGTGCAATGGGAATTCGTAATGTATAGGAGTACTGGATAATGAGTTATTGGTACTAGGTAATGAGTACGGGGTAAGAGGTAATGGAATAGTGGGTACCTAAAAATGTGGAATCGATAATGGATAATGAAAGTGGGTAATATGCAATGGAAATTTGTTATGAGTAATGAGAACTGGATAATGTGTAATGGGTACTAGCTAATGAGTACTGGGTAATAGGTAACGGATACTGGGTAACAGACAATGAATAGTCCGTAATGAATAATGACAGTGGGCGATGGGTTTTGTGCAATGGGAAATGGGAAATTGTGAGTAACGGGTACCGAATAATCAGTAGTCAGTAATGGGTAGGGGATATTTGATAATGTACAATGGATCGGCGTTGCTATAGATGTAACTAAATATAATAATATAGATGTAACTATAATAATTTTTTGAGACTGCGCACGTCCACTGCGACAGTCTCACATTCTTTGTTAATGAGTTATTTTTTTATGCATTTTCTGTTAAAACAATCAGGAGTCTATTAACTTCAAAGTACTTATAAATAAATACATAATGGATAATAAAATTTTTCTAAATTTGCAATTTCCGCATTTCCCCATTTCACCCACTTATTTATTTTTTTTATATACGACAAATGCATTTTTCCTACTTTCAATACGTTTTGCATAATTGTAGCGAGATTTGTTTTATTGCTGCAATTGTCGCGCGCAAATAACAACAATATGCTTTTTCGCCAGTTTTGTTTTTGTCCCCTTTGCCGTTTTTTTTTTATTATTGTTTTTTTTGTAGTAAACACCAAGTTTGCGCTTTAAAGCGGGTTGTTTATTATGTGGGTCACATATCTGTGTGGCGCGTACATACATATCTACACCGTCATCTATGCATGTAGCCAAATGCAATTTGGCATGCAGCACTGCCCACCGTGGTCGCGCATTATTGCTCGACTGCAACTACAACTATTACTGCTATTATTGTGATTGTCATCATCTCTATTTTAATCAACGCATGTGATTATCACAAACTGGAAACTGGCACAATGTACCGTGGGGTATTCTACATAATACAGTAGTTGTGTGTGTTGCTGTCGCTGCTGATATGTCAACAACATTTTCACTCCGTCCACTGACTTGCTGGCTGACTGTCATTCGAGACAGTTGAAAGTTGCCACTAACTGCAAAGTACACTGTGCAAAATATCAAATTGTATTAGAGATAATTGTTGCAGATTGGAGATTTTTTTACTGAACTGCGAGGAATCTGAAAGAAATTGAGTTGCATGTGTTTCAAATTTTAAAGCTATAACATTTTTGACAAATTCTTGCAAAATCTCTAAATTTCTCTCTAGTGTACTGACACTAAAGCTGGCTGTTTCCCACCTCCCAGCAGTCCTCCGTCCCAGCTTTGGTTTGGCCATTTGCCGACGTTTGTTCGCTTGTATTCATGGCGATAATCACTCATTGCTCGCAGCTAGTTGCGATGTGTTGATTATTTGGTGTGATTGTGTTGATTTTGTGCGCCAGCTGGTTGTATTTGTTATTGCATTTGTTGTTGTTTAGGTTGTTTCATGTTCACTTGAAATATTTATGACCTGTCATGCAGGCAGTCATCCATCCACTTTGCTGTATATCCGCGTAAGTTACCGGATAAAATAAACCAATTAGTCCAAATAGAATTAGTTTGGCTGAATTAATTGCAACCAACTCAAATTGCATAGGTTGTTTTTTTAAGACTTAGCACTCGGCAATTAAAAATTACTTGTGTAGAAGATTCTTTATTGTGCAAGTGTTGTGTAAATTTGAGCGTTATGTGTCATTTAGTAGGTCTGAGAGAGACGACAGAGACGACAAAGCTAAACTTATGAGTGAATGCTAAAATGGTTCTAAATGACGTAAAATCAAATGAAGACAATTGAGCAATTATTACTATGAAAAATGTTGGAAAACTCAGCAATCTTGCGAACAGTGGAAGAGTTGCTAAAGTATTGAGCAAATCATAGTTGAACAAGTGTCTCTGAATTGTTTCGGATTTTCAACAGTGTCGAAAAACCATAAGAAACTAGAGAAAATTTTAGTTGAAGGGAGCCTTTCAAATACTATGTTTTTACTGGATTTTCAAAACAGATCAAAGTGCCAGAAATCATATCGGAAATTCGAGAAATATTCTGAAGAATGGCTTCCAAAATAGTACATTTTCCGAATATTCAAAGAACTGAAAGCACCACCAGACACCCCAAATAAAGTGGAAGGAGGAGTTTCAATATTCAAAGCATCACCAGACACACGAAACAAGTAGAAGCAGGATCTCCGAAGTAAATCCAGTAAAACAGATCCTTCGAAATTTCAGTACTCAACGCACCACCAGACACCCGAAAAAAGGAGATGGAGGATCTCCCAAGTTTTTAATTTTAAAAGGTGGCAAAGCCCTTGAAAACCCCTGTTTCGAGAAAATCCAATAAAATGGATCTTCCAGACACCCGAAAAAATATGAAAAGAAGATCTTCGAAGTTTTAAAAGGTGGCAAAGCCCTTGAAAAATCCTGTTCCAAGAAAATCTAATAAAATAGATTCTCCGAAATTTCAGTACTCAAAGCTCCACCAGACACCCGAAAAAAAGTAGAAGGACGATCTCCGAAGTTTTTAATTTTAAAAGGTGGCAAAGCCCTTCTAAAACACTGTTCCGAGCATATCCAATAAAATAGATCTTCCGGCACCCGAAAAAATATGAAAAGAAGATCTCCGAAGTTTTAAAAGGTGGCAAAGCCCTGGAAAACCCCTGTTCCGAGTAAATCCAGTAAAACAGATCCTCCGAAATTTCAGTACTCAAAGCTCCACCAGACACCCGAAAAAAGTAGAAGGAGGATCTTCGAAGTTTTTAATTTTAAAACGTGGCCAACCCCTTGAAAAACCCTGTTCCGAGAATATCCAATTAAATAGATCTTCCAGACACCCGTAAAAATATGAAAAGAAGATCTCCGAAGTTTTAAAAGGTGGCAAAGCCCTGGAAAAACCCTGTTCCAAGAAAATCTAATAAAATAGATTCTCCGAAATTTCAGTACGCAAAGCTCCACCAGACAGCCGAAAAAAGTAGAAGGAGGATCTCCGAAGTTTTTAATTTTAAGAGGTGGCAAAGCCCTTGAAAAATCCTGTTCCAAGAAAATCCAGTAAAACATATCCTTCGAAATTTCAGTACGCAAAGCTTCACCAGACACGCGAAAAAAGTGGAAGGAGGATCTCCAAAGATTTTAATTTTAAAAGGTGGCAAAGCCCTTGAAAAATCCTGTTCCGAGAACATCCAATAGAATGGATCTTCCAGACACTCGAAAAAATATGAAAAGAAGATCTCCGAAGTTTTAAAAGGTGGCAAAGCCCTTGAAAAATCCTGTTCCAAGAAAATCTAATAAAATAGATTCTCCTAAATTTCAGTGCTCAAAGCACCACCAGACACCCAAAAAAAAGTAGAAGGAGGATCTCCAAAGTTTTTAATTTTAAAAGGTGGCAAAGCCCTTGAAAAACCCTGTTCCGAGAACATCCAATAGAATGGATCTTCCAGACACTCGAAAAAATATGAAAGGAAGATCTCCGAAGTTTTAAAAGGTGGCAAAGCCCTGGAAAAATCCTGTTCCGAGTAAATCCAGTAAAACAGATCCTCCGAAATATCAGTACTCAAAGCTCCACCAGACACCCGAAAAAAGTAGAGGTTTTTAATTTGAAAAGGTGGCAAAGCCCTTGTAAAACATTGTTCCGAGAACTTCCAATAAAATGGATCTTCCAGACAGCCGAAAAAATATTAAAAGAAGATCTCTAAAGTTTTAAAAGGTGGCAAAGCCCTTGAAAACCATTGTTCGCAAAAACAAAAACTTAATCTTCCGAACTGGTATTTATTAGAATTTTCAAAGATGCTCAACGTACTTGAAATCTTATTGTAAACCCGAGAAAATCAAAGTGGAAGCAAAGCTTTCGTAGTGACATTTTCTTTTGCATTTTCAAAAGGCTCCCAAAGCACATCGAAACTAGAAGCTTCGAACAATCCAAAGTGGGTCCGTCCGGTAGTAATTTTCCATAGCCAATTTCTGTCTTCATGTGCTTGTTTTAGCCATTTAATTTAAGCCAAATTTGGTTTTATGATTTTATGTTCGACTATTAAACTTTTAGCACTGTTTCAACAATGACCAACAAACTTTCGGCCAAACCTTGCAGCTGTGTGCGTGTCGGTCTGTAAGTAATTTTTTTATGTGCTAATGGCAATGTTGAAATATCCACACAGCCCGCCCGCCGGCGTCGCTCATCAACACTTGCTGTGTGACATATGTTTCACGCAAAGCGATAAACGTCGACTTCCAGCTTGAACGCACCGCTGTGTTGCAGTGCCCTGCTGCGCTCTTCATAACGCGTATTAATTTTCGCTTTAACACATCGCAAAGGCGAAAGATGGAAATGTATGTGGGAAAAAATGTCAAACAACATTTTATGTGGCCAATAAAAATGTTTATGTTGCATTAAAATTATATCCGGCTAGAACTAAGTAAAAGAACAACAAATAAATTTAATACATAAGCAGCGCTGCAGTTGCTTTGTGTGCGTCCCAACTTCGGAGCTCATAGGGGATGTGTCGCCTAATGCTTGCCAGTGTTCTTGTGCGCGCCACATGCTGGTGCACTTGTGTCATTAAGACGCGTTTAGGGTATTAAAAGAGGGGGATAAAAAATAAAATTAAAATTAAAAGCAAAACTCGTTGTGAGAGTGGCGACGCGCGCCTTTGGGCCTTGGGACCTCACAGCCAGTTAGGGGAACTTTTACCGCTCACGCTGTGCTGCTGCTGATGTAACTCTTGACAAGTTGTAGTTGTTGGTTGTATCCTTGTGGTTGTTGTTGTTCTTATTGTTGTAGCTATTTGTTAGCTCACTTTGTAGCGCAAGTTTTTCCACTTTTTTGTGTGTGTGTGGGGCTGGCCCACAGCTGAGCTCATTGGTTGGCTAATTTGACACTTTGTTGTTGACACCCACAAACAACAACAACATGAACGACAACAAAAATGAGGCAATAAATAGGCGAGGGCAAAGTTAAAACAAATAACAGTGCACAAAGCTGCAACTTCAGCACAGCCGCAGCCAGTAACAAACACACACACACACACACAGAGCATAGTACGCAGAAAAATTGAAAGGCAGCGCACCAAAAGATAAATGACAATTGCGTGGAAAAAAATGCATAAGCAAACAATTCATTAATTTAATTAATTAACAGCATTAAATGGATGAGTGCGGGGCGGCACAGTGTCCGATGCAAGCCACAGTTGCCGCCATTAACCAACAAACGCAACAGCGTGGACCCACCCAACACCCAATCCCCGCTCGCCCAGGCGTGGGGTTGGCGCTCGCTGGGGACTTGGGCTGGCGTACCTTATGTCATACAACAACACGAAATACATAAAACAAAAATAAAAATAAATGCCAACAAAATAACAACAACCATGCAGCGCAGAATCGTGATAAGTGTACAAACGTGGCAGCGGTGTCACCGGTGCGCCATGTACAGCGATAATGATGAGCGAAATGATGAAAGCGCCCGGTGACAGGCGAGCGCGCGTCCCACTTTGTCAGCCAATGTGCGTGGTTATGCTTTGCTAGCTCCTTGCTGTGGTTGTTGTTGTTGTTGTTGTGCTGTTAAGCCAGTCAGCAGCAGGTGGCTGGCGGCTGACGACTGACGGTGGCAGCCAAGTGGCAAATGAGGTGCGGTTGTTGTTTATTTCTCTCCTGGGTATCCTTTGGCTGCTGCTGACGACATTCACTCGCCGCTGCGCTGTTGCCTTATTGGTCGCATAACTAGTTTAGTAGTGTGTAATTTTAGCATACCTTCAGGCGTCATAAGCATATGTTAACTGAATCTAAAGTTGAAAACATTTAGCCATTTTGCAATTGTAACATTTGTACGGGGTTAATTATGTTGTTTTGCTAATGCCTCGGGGCATGCCTAATGGAAGCCGCTAATTCGTTTTGTCAGCATGGCTGTAGGTGCAGTCGTTGAAATGCTAACAGTTTTTTGCTGTTGGCTATAATGAAATTGGTTCCGAGCGTAGCCAATATGCGGTGGGATTAAGGTTGCTATACAGGCTGGGCATTGCCGTCAATATACTAAACTCTTTTATTAGTTTGTTGTTATATGAAAAGATGCAACCCCTTTCGACCCCAAAGTTGCTTGAGAGCAACTTTACCTATTTGTCATCTTATAGCAAAAGCTACGATTGATGTATGGGTTTAATTTAAGTAAGCACCAACAAATTAATATTTTTAGAACTGAATTCAAAGCAAATTACAAATATTTTAATGTTATCCCCAAAATAATTTCCAATCATTTGCAGCGAAATCAAGGAAAGTTTGTGTTCTAATTGAAGTCTACTAATTGGGCGCGTTTGATCAAAACCATGTTTCTTTAACCGTTTCGCTACAGGTTTTTACTGGGGAAAGTTAAAATTTTAAATTTTACGTCTTAAGTAAGGTCCCACGATTGCCGCAATGCGTATAAATTTTACGCATTTTTAAAAAACTCAAATGCCAATCGTGTGATCTCGATTCGGGTTCATCGCAAATGTCAAAAATATTCGATCTGTTTCCTGTTGCGCCGAACGAAATCGGTACTGTAGCGTCAATCGTGTGAACAGTTGAAGCCAGACAAAAAAAAATTAAAAATTGAGCCGAATTTTGTCGGCAACTCAAGCACCAACCATAGGAGCCGACAATTTTGTCGGTGCTTTGAAATTTTTTGAGGGTTGATTTCAATTTTTTTTTTCGATTCGAGCAATCGTGTGACCTACCTATGAAATCGTTCGGTGCGATATTTCTGTTCGTTAGGTTGAATCGACAAAATTTGTCGCAATTGGGGCAATCGTGTGATCCAAATAAAAAACGTTTTGCTCAATTGACAAGTTCTGCGTAGGCAATGCCCGACCAGATCGGGCTATGATCGGCGCATTTGCGGCAATCGTGGGACCTAAGCTTTAGGCTTCTATGCGGTTATATTAGCAACATTCCATAAGAAAATTTTTAATTTTTATACTTGGACCCTGTATTTTAGAGTGTTTTTCTATGAGAGCAACCACATCGTTGTGGCTGTAATAATTACTTAAATATAAAACTTTTTACGCATAACGAAAATTTGAATATTTCTTCATTTACTTCAACCAAAATTTAAAAAAAAAGTATCTAAAGAAAACGTCAAATTAAAAAGTTCTCTAATTTTGTCTGCTTCTTCTTCCTGTACTATGTCAAGATATACTGTAAAAAAACGTGTATACTTCTCTTCTTTAAACTTAAATATTCGGTTTATTAATTTCGTATTTTTCCTAAAACTTCAAACTATTCTAAAGACCAACAAAAAATTTATTCTTGCAACCATAGAGGATGCAGACGTCCACAAAGTAGCATGTTGCCATATGGCAACAAAATAGCGAAAGGGTTAATAATGGTAAAAATCAAAAAGTGATATTTTGGTATTTTTCCACAAATATTAAATAAGTTTTCTGTAATTAAAAAATGTTGATACAAAAATTATTTAACCCGTTTTAAGCTAAAATTGTTCAAAAGTAAACTAACTCTAGAACTTTAACAAAGAGTGGGTTCGACGAACCTAAATGTCTCTTTGGTACCAGGCATACAATTTGTTTGGTGTTTAGAATAGTTTGAATTTGGAACTTTGGCATTACCCAGCAAAAAACTGTGGAAAAAAATTAAATATTGTAAAAGGTGACACTTTCTAGCATACTTTACGGCACTTGAGTGTTATTTTCAATTTCTATGCAGTCTATTTTATGTTCGCTTATGTTTATGTTGCCTAATTTTAGGGGCCACATAAGAAAATGTTTTAATTGTACCATTTCTTTGGCACTTCTACAATTTGCCATTAAACAGTAACAATTGTCAAGTGTTCTCGCCGCCCTTCCTTCACATTTTTGTGGTGGTCAGAATGTTCACAGAATTCGCCATTCGTTCTGTGCACAGCAGCCGCCAACTATCAATGACATTTCGAGATAACTTTTCAGTTGCGCTGTTGTTATAGTTGTTGTTCTTCTCGTTGTCGACGCGTTGTCACATGTTGTGGTGATGTTTGCTGTTGACAACACATGTCCGCTCCATCACTGACGCTCGCCGACGCCATCATTTCTAATTCAAGAAATACGCCAGAAATAGCGCACATTTTGCTTTTTGCTTGACACTTTTCTGAGGATTTTATTAAAGCGTAGCTTTGCATTGCTGCAGCACTTTTATTGCATCCTAAAAAAACACACACACACACAAATACACATGCACGCACGCATCAAAACTACAAGAATTTTGTGTAATTTGTATTTGTGTGCGTGCTTTGTGTGATGTCCTGTGAGTTGTTTATGGCTTCAATTTACCCAAATGAGTCGTTAATTTGGTGGCTTGCCATGTTGGCTGGCGAATTGTTGTTGGTGTGTGTGTGGACGCTGTTGTCACCGCTGTTCAGTGTTGCTGGAAATGATTTGATGTTTGGTTGGCTGGGCGGAAAAAGCGGGAAGTTAAGGCGGGTGACAATGCAATTTTTCGACATTTAATTGAATTTTATTAGCATTGGACGCTTTTCTTATTGCTCGCTTTTGTGTTCAACTGTACCTAAATGTATGTGTGTGTGTGTGTGTAAAAGATTTGTGTTTGTTTGTATGTGTGTGTGAGTGCTAATTTTGTTAGTTTGCACTTTTCCAACACTGAGTAAGAGAATTTCGCCATTTTATTTAGGTACTTAATGTTCCTATTGGGATTTCCCCCTCAAGGCAGAGTTGCATTTGCCTGTGTCCACATCTGTGTTTTTGATCAATAAAAATTCTAATTTATATGTCTTCTTCTCGTTTTCATTGCAGGTATGTTCACTCAGGCTTACAGTAATCGTGATTAAGTGAGTATTGAATATAGAATATTCCCAGTTGGTTTCAGAGCATTAATGCTGAGAGGAAATGCCAAAGTTATGTTTTTTACAGGGACCGGAAATAACAGTTATTTATGAAAACTATAATTGAAAATTTTACTATGAAGGAAAAATCATGCAAATAAATTAAATATACCAATACATTTATTTTCGCACCGAGAATCAAACTTGGCAATAAACTTTTTTTTTGCAATTTTTACGGAAAAATTAAAAAATAAGAATTCTTTTTTATTTATATTTTAAAAATCCTTTAATAACAATTATTTTAGATTTTTTTCATATTAGTCCACAAATAACAGTTTTATTTTGATTTTTATTTTAGTTGTCCTATGATAACAATTATTGGTGACTTTTATTTTTTAAGTCATCAATAAAAATCATTCAGTGAATTGTTTTTTTTATAAAAGTCATCAATAAAAATCATTCAATGACTTTTATTTTTTAAGTCATCAATAAAAATCATTCAGTGAATTGTATTTATAAAAGTCATCAATAAAAATCAGTCAGTGACTTTTAGTTTTTAAGTCGCAATATAAAAGTCATTTCCATTAATGCATGCAAAAGTTATGATTCTCTAGAAAATAGAATTGTCAAGACAGGTCTTGTTAAGCCGATGAAGAATATATATAAATTTCGATATTTAATGAATCCAACAGTGCAATTAATGAAAATGACTGTTATATTGCGACTTAAAAAATAAAAGTCACTGAATGATTTTTATTGATCACTTTTATAAATAAAAGTCACTGAATGATTTTTGTTGTTGACTTTTATAAATAAAAGTCGCAGAATGATGTTTATTGATGACTTAAAAAATAAAAGTCATCGAATGATTTTTATTGATGACTTTTTTAAATAGAAGTCACGAATAATTGTTATCATAGGACAACTAAAATAAAAATCGAAAAAACTATTATTTGTGGACTAATAAGAAAAAAATAAAAAAGAATTGTTATTATAGGATTTTTGAAATATAAATAAAAAATAACTTTTATTTGTCGAGTCATTAAATAAAAGTAAAAAAATAACTCTTAAACATTGATTTTTATAATAAAACTTATAACTGTTACGGTCCTTGGTTTTTTAGGGCTCTAAGCGAGAGTTAGAAGCTTATAAGTTCTGTAAGCTAAGTCTTGAAACTGTTGAACATTGAATAAGAAAAATTATTTAATAATTTCAATTCTCCAAGGAATGCATTTTTAATTTCAGTGCTTGGGGTTGGCGTCACTGCTTTTAATTACATTACTTTTAAGAGATTTTAAATAATTAGTAATTTCTCCTTCAGTCCTTCGATTTATGAACAATATAAAAATTTATATATTTATTGTTGTACAATAAGCTTAAAATAGCGCGTTCGCTGGTATCACTTTTAATGCACAATTCAGCCTAAAATGATTTAAACTAATAGTTAAACTTGCTTTCAAAAGATAATTGAGAACCCGTTTACATCAATCGTTCGATTTAAAGATTTGTGTTTGTGTGTGTCATAAAACGTTCGATTTATGAAAAAAATAAAATGTCTATATTTATTGTTGTACAATAAGCTTAAAATAGCGCGTTCGCTGGTATCACTTTTTAATGCACAATTCAGCCTAAAATGATTTAAAATAATAGTTAAACTTGCTTTCAAATTATAACCAAGAGCCCGTTAAACGTCAACATAACCTAAAAACTTAACCATACAACTTGAATAGCAACAACAACTAAGTAGTACAACAATGAGGCCGTGTTGTTATTGCACCACAATGCGATTTCGCTTTCGCTTGATGCGATTTTTGCGCTTCTTATAACGTGTGGATGAGTGATGTTGCTGCTGGTGGTGGTGTTGTTGTTGTTGTTGGTGTATGGCTGACTCTTCAGAGTCACTGCCAGCAGCAGCGGTGATGCTCAAACCACCAGCACCGCTGCCAGCAACATTAATTGGCTGCGCCGTTGTTATGAGATGCTGTCGGTAATGCACCGGCGGCAGGACGAATTGCGTTTCGTCCTGTTGCTGGGGCTGCAATTGTTTGAAGTGTTGCTGCTGCTGCCATTTGATACGTGTCAATGCTGTTGGCTGCAGTTGTTGCTGTTGATATGCATCGACTAGTTGCTGATAGCTGACGGGATTAACTGCTGCCTGACCGTTGAGCTCCTCCATCGACTCGTCGGCCGCATTGTAGTCATTAGCGGTGTTGTATGTTGCTGCTGCTGCGGCTGTTGTGGTTGCATCATCTAAATCTACGTCGTCGCCTTCGCCGTCGTTGTCGTTGTCGTCATCATCGTTGGGATCGTTGCTGGCAACGGCATTTCCATAGATGTTGTTGGCATTGAACAATTGTGCGGGGTGTTGCTGTTGTTGTTGTTGATAATAATTTGCATAGTATTGTTGCTGCAGTTGTTGTTGGTGTTGTTGGTGCTGTTGATACGCTGCGACTGCAGTTGGCAGCAGCGCTGCCTCGCGGTGCTTCTTGCGTTTGTGCCGTTGTTGTTTGGTGACGCTGTGGGGGAGTGGCGCTGCCGCATGCCCCAATATGCTGTGCGGCATGAGTTGCTGCGGCGTCATGGTGTATTTGCTGTTGGCATAGAGCCGTTGTAATTCGGCCAAGAAGTCATCGGCCAGCAGTGTGTTGGTGCTCTCCACCGCTCCACCATTGCTCGCCGTTGTCGTTGCGGCTGCGGCTGCTGCCAATGCGCCCATTAACTCCATGTGTTGCATTAACTGTTGTTGTTGCTGTTGTGTCATTGGCACTGACATCATCGCCTGCAGCGCCGTGACTGTGGGTGCTGGCAGCGACTGCGGCTGTTGGTTGGCTTCGGAGTTGACGTTGTTGTTGCTGTAGCTGTAGCTGTCTATGATGTCATTGTCAAATAAGGCCGGGCCATAGTTCGGTGCCAAATGCGTTTCGTCCGGCACCAGCGCCGGCAGGATGGGTGCCAGCTGCTGAAGTGAAGCCGCGGACCAGTCCTGATCGATGTGGTTGTGCAGCAGCGGCAGCACTGGCTTCACTTTCTTCCGGCCGTATTTCTGATGGTAGTGCATAGGCGAAGGGGGGTGATGCGAGTGCAGGGGCGGGTGTTTGTGTGCTCTGTGGTGGTAGTGTGTGTGTTTGCGCACCACGTCCGGCATGCGCACCTTGATGTGCACACTGCAGCGAGATGAAAGAGAGAGAGATAGGACGAAGGAGAGACGGGCAGTGCGTCAGAGGAGGAAAATGCAAAGCGACAGCCTTCAAAGTGGCATTGCGTGTACTCACTGTTCGCGCTCGTCGTTTGCGCCGCGTGCGCCCGCACCAAGGAACGGCAGCAGTCCCAACGCCAGCCAGATATGCCGCCTTAACATTGCCGTTGCCGTTTTATATATCCTTTTCGTGTTTTTAAATCCTTTTTGTTGTTTCTTTTGCGAAATCTTTGCTTTTTGGAAAATCCTCGTTCAATGCGTTGCCTGTCGATTTGTTATTCTGTGTTCATGTTTTATTCCTTTTCGCTGACTGCATTTCGCATTTCTCTGGGCTGCCAGCGGGCTTGCGGCGTCCGTTTGCTGTTGTACGTCCGTTACTTATGACAGTGGCCCAACGTTGGCCGATGCTTTTATTTGTGCGTACTGCGCATCAAATGCATTGTGCCGTTCCATCTTATGTTGCATGTTGTGTTGCCGTTGTTTTTGTTGGTGTTGCTGTAGTTGGCGTTATTGCTCCATTTCGCGAGATCAAATTTCGTTCATTGCTCAGTGAATGCGTAGTGAGTGAATGCACTGAAGCGGCGTGGCAAGCAACAGTTGCTGGTACACTGAGAGAAAAAAGCTACGTGTCTCTGTAGTTGTAGTTAAAAGAATATTTGAGTGATTTCAATTGAAGTTGGCTGAATAATTTTGCAATAACTTTTATCAAAATCCATGCAGATTGAGTTGTGTAGACATCGAGGTCAGGTAGTTTCTAAAAACGTTATTCCAGTATGAATAAAAAAGTGGGAAATTGAGTTTCTGGTAATTTCAAGGTTAACATTTTCCATAATTCCAACTTGATTTTTGTTAGTTTCTCAAAATCTTATTCCAGTATGAATAAAAAAAAGTGGGAAATTGAGTTTCAGTTCTGCAAAAAAATATATATATTTTTAATACAATTTTTTTCTGTTTAAACAAATTTCCCCCTTAAATTCCGTTTTGCATTGGCATTTTCAATCAGTTGCCGTATATGATCTCACATTACCATTCACAATGTTCGTCATATTTTACCATAAAGGAGCTGCACTGATATCTTTTTTTCCACGCAACTTTCTTACACTTTTCATTTCCATTTTCCATTAGTCAGCGATGCGGTATTCACTTTCGAACCCATCTAACGTCATTGTCTGTTAGTAGCATTGCTGCTGTTGCTGTTATTGATGTTGTTTTGTTGTCCAATGTCAGCGTTGCGTATGTCAATGCCACCGCAGCGACGTGACGGGTTAGCGCCGAGTCGACACAACTCAAGTGTGCATATGTTGACACAGGAAAGGGTTAAGTTGATCAGAGAATGGCAAAAGAAAATTAATTTCTTTCATCAAGCTGAACGATTGTATTACTTAAATACAAAGAAAAAAAATCATAACATCTTGAGCCATTACCCCATCAAGCGGCAACTGTCGAAGATGAAGTCGAGAAAGGCAGTGCGGGGAATATACATTATGGCCTAATAGACTCTTTTAGCCATAAAACAAAAGTGTTTACATAGCTTGAGAACAACTCGAATGCTCAGGGCGCCCACTTTGGAAAATACTTTCCATCCTTTGTTCATCAAACCACGTAATTTAATGTTGTTTTGCACACTCTGTCGCTTTTTTTTTTTGAAAACTGCGGTTAAGCACCTCAGCATTACAAAAAATCGCCAAGTTTATTTTTATATTTTTAAATCGCACTTTAAATTGTTTTGTTTAACCAGATGCTTTTTATGCCAGCACAATAAGCTTGTGTGTCTATTTATGTGGCAACATGAGCCGTCACTGCAGTGTCTGCATAAACAACATAACAACAATGGGCCACAAATGTTTACAGCGAAACCACAAACGCAGCAGACGACAGCGGACAATGCAGGCACAGTTGTTGGTTCAAAGCCCCCCGAAGCTCGAACGGAAACGGAAGTCTGCGACAGTTGCTGCGTGCGTAGTCAAAACACTGATGACTGCATGAAAAAAAGGCGGCTTTGAACTTAAGTGTATCGTTTAGGTGGCTGTCTGCCAGTCAATGTTAACAATTGTGATGGTTGCGGTTTGGGTGATGTATTGCAACTCTTCAAGGAGTCACTTTTCAAGGTTGTTCATTTTATCTAAGAGACGTAATAATTGAAGAGGGGCCAGAGACTGTGGGATATTTTGGACCTCAAATGTAAATAAACTTTGAGTGCAAGTGCCAGTATTCTTTTTAATAAAACCTAAGCTAGGCTTTAGCAAAAATTAATTCAAATCTGCTTTAAAAAAAAACCTTTCTTAACTTTACCTCAATCTGAAGATCACTTGATGTCCATAAACTATTCTCATAAATCTGAACGCACCTTGTTTGGTGCTATTCAAAGTTGAGCGCTAATGATCGTCGTTTCTTAAAGTCACACTTTATAACTTCTGCTTACACCGGGTTTCATTTGTTTCACGCAGCAAATGCGATAGTCACTGCGCACTTTGTTAATTACACAAATTCAAAATCATTCGCTGATGTTGGCAGTTTTTCATCCTCCTCCCCATACTACAGTTTATTGCACTCGTAATTCTCACACAGTTCTAATGTTTAATATCCCATGTGCCTAATGTTTGTTTAGCAAGTAAGTTGCGTCTCCCTGCGTCGCCGCAGCTGCAATTACACGCTCATCAAATACGCATAACTGCCAGAACAAAATATGAAGGAAACAAATAGAAAAAAGGATGAAAAAAACAGCTGAACAGCTGAAGAGTGGCGCAAGAGAGACGCAGAAGCCGCACTAAACTTGTTACACGAGGCAAAGGCGTAAAGATTAACAAGTCATGATTATTAGCATTTGTTGTTTTTGCTGCAAAAGCTGCGGTGCGAGAGGCACGGACGCAACGGAACGGAAGTGACGCGGGTAACATGATTTTAGTTTTTTCTTAAATTTATTTTGTATTGGTCAACCGTTTTTGCTTTGCTTTAGAAAGGCAATTTTCCACTTGAAGTCGTGAAGCTTTCTCATGGCTGGGAAGTTTCTTGCCAAAGGGCAAAGCATAAGTTTGTCTTCGACGCAACACCAACAACTTCAGCAACATAAATTGCCAGCCAGGTGTTTCACAGACCCGTCCACAACTGTCCACTCCCCCGTTGGGGCTCAGCCATCAATGCAGCGGAATGTCTGCTTATGTTATTGACTTTCTGGTCGATGTCGGTTTGTTTAGTTTTTTGCTGCAGTTGCCATATTATGTAATGGAAGTGTAGCGAATTGAAGCGTTAAATGCGATTCTTAGTAAAGCAACAACAAGGAACAGTGAAGAAATACTTGCCATAGCTATAAGAAGGCAAAAATTATGTAAAAGCCATGACTTCAGCCTTACTTGGAGTTAATCGAGGGAAAAAGCAAACAAAAAGAACTCGAACTCTAAGATTAGCAAACGACATTAAAAAAACGAATACGAAGAAAAGGAATTAAGTAAAACTAAAACTTAAATTGAGATAAAACTACAAAACTCAATAACTAAAATAAATAAAAAAAAACAAAGTGCAAACATTAATTAAAAAAAATGTAAAATAAATATTAGTTATTATAAAACTCAATTTCAAATATAATAAATAGTAAGTTTTACTATACATATACCAAACAAATAGTGATACAAAATAAAATTATAAAATAAAGTAGTAATATATAAAATATAATAAAAATAGTAATATGTAAAAAAGACAAACTGATGGTGCAAAATTCCAACGAAAAACAATAATCAATAATACTGAAAAGTGAATATAAAACTATAACGAAGACATAATAAAAAATAATAAATTAATCTAAATAATAATAACAAACATTGAACAAACTATTAACAAAAACAATTCATAAATAAATTAATACAGAAAATTGCAATTATAAAAAAATAGAAAAAAAATTAACAAAACAAAAAAACATAAAAGGTGGTAATAAATTATTAAAAAAATATAATAAAAAAATACTACCAAATAATAAAAAATCATGCAAAATAATAAAAAACAGATTAAATAATATTCAGAAAAAGAATAAATATAATAAAAAAAGATTAAAAAGATAAAAATAATAAAAAATTTATAAAATAATAAATAATAAAAAATGATTAAAAAATACTACAAAATAATAAAAAACAATAAGAAAAAATCAAAAATTATACAAAATAATAACAACATTTTAATAAATTACATTATCAAAATATAAAAATTATAAGTAAAATAAAAAAAGCAGGACAAATTTCAGTATATTATGAAAGACTAGTAAAGAAATTTAAAATAATAAAAAAAACAAATAATAAATATTGTTTTGTATTGTTTTCAAAATTTTGTTCAATATTTCGAGGCTTCATGTCAAAATTCACAAAGTTCACTATATTGAGGTGTTCACTATATAGGGTGTTCACTATACCCAGACACGACTGTATATATAAAAAATTATTTAAAAATTTTTATTATAAAACAAAAAAATTAAAAACATTTTAATAAGTATAAATTAAAGATACTACATAAACAATACTTAAAAAACAAAAGTACAGTAACATATCTAGGAATTCAAACAAAGCATTCAAAGCCAGCCACAATAACAACAACAACTAGTGAACATAACAACAATTAGAACATCAACAATCACTGTCTCATGTTAGAACAACAACAACAACAACAACATGCACGATAACAGGCAGCTACTGGCATAACTCTAGCAACCTGCCGTAAATACCAGTAACAAAAACAAAAACAGCAACGACAACTGCTGCTACAAGTATGGCCGACACATTATGCACCGATATGTTGCGCACAATGTCAGCGACGGTGCTTTGTGCTGCAGCTGAAGCAATAACCTTAGGCTGCAGCATGTCTATAGTTGTTATTGTTATTGCTAGGTTTGTAGCTGTTGTTGTTTGTGTTATTGTTGCTGCAGTTGCTTTTGTGCCAGTGTCAAGTTCATGGGTGCGCAGCCATTGTGCCGCGCGCATGCGTACAATGCCGATGAAATTAGTTTTCCTTTACTTGTTGCAGTCCGTTCTTCTGCTTTTTCTTTTTATATTTCGTTTTGTTTGAATTTTTTTTGTTTGTAATTTTTCAACAACACGTTTGTGCGCTTTGTTTATGATTTCAGCAGCATTGGGCTTTGGTTATTCGCTTTTGGTCAGCTTTGAAATGGAAATTTTCAACAATATTTTTGTGCAGTTTTCAGCGCGTCATCATGTTGCTGCGCTGTGTTGCAGGCAACAAGTTGCCAGTTGTCGTTGCTGGCTGCTATATTGTGTTGTCGTTTTGTTGCGATCATGTGTCCAGCTGTCGTCACGCGCCAACCATTGCTGGTTCATACATTGTCATTGTCGTCGTCGTCGTCGTCGTCATCATCATTGACATTGGCACTGGCAACAGCAGCAGCAACAACATCATCACCAGCAACATTATCTTCATTGCCAGTTTGTCCTTTTTTTTTACCAGCAAGTGTCATCTACGTTCGGCAGTGTCATTGCCATTATTGCCGTCGCCTTGTTTGCCCATATTTTTTTAGTTCTTGTTGATTTTCCGCGCTTTTGTGCTATTCTATTTTTTGTTAGCATTTTCTTTCGTTGGAAATTATGGCCAGCTTTGTACTGTACTCGGTTTGGTTATTCTACTTTGCGCACAATTCCACCAGACATTGTCATTATCAACAACAGCAGCGTCATTATTAACATCACAATGCTCATTATCATCTTTGCTATAAAGTTTCGTCATCACGTTCTGCTCTCTCGGTCGTTGCACCTGCTGGGGGTATTATCTTTGTTGTTGTTGTTTTTGTCCGTTGTCAGGCGTTGCAGATTTATTTTGCTTAACTGTGCGTGAATGTTTGCTATCCACCAACGAGAACTCACACACCCGGTCATTGTTTGTTGATGCGTCCAACAAAACTGAACAAAAAAACTCACTTAATTGCCAAAGTAATTATTTCGATGTTAAATCTGCACTGAATTCGTTACGCGTTTGTTTATTTTATTTTTTTCAGCTAGAAATTTAAATTTTTATTGGAAATTATTGTTAGCTATTTGCGTAGGACATTCCCTCCATGTCTGATTATTTTTAGTACAATAAAATGACAGAAAAAGTACACTTTTGGAGCACTTTCGGCAATGAAATTTACTCACATGAGAAATCATTAAAACAATATTTATTCAAGTCGGAGAATCTCTCAAAAACTGGAACCTAAATTTAGTATCTTAGGTTTTCTTTCTAAATATGTGTATCGTCGTTTGAATCCCACTGATTTCTAGAATTATTATTATTTTTTTTTTATTTTTTGGAACACTTTCAAGTCAGAGAAAGATAGTTAAGTGAGAAATCTATACAAAAAATGGGAGTATTCAATGAGAAAGTCTGTTTCAAGATCTCTAGAATTATTTGACGACTTTTCGAACATTTTCAAGAGAGAGAAAGACTGCAAAGTGAAAAAATGTCTTAACCACAAAAAAAAATGTCAGTTACAATGTCCAATATATTGGACTACAGCCCATACAATTCATACAAAACGGGTTTATTTTCATGTCGGAAAGGGTTAATATATGAAAAACTTTAAGGGTTATAACTTAAGTGAGAAAATGTCTCCAAATTTGAAAGGTGAAGTGAGAATGTGTTTTAAGATTGACGCCTAGAATTGTTTGTCGACTTCTGGAACACTTTTAAATGAGAGAGAAAAACTTAAGTGAGAAAATGTCTAAAAATGTTTAAGGTGAAGTGAGAAAGTATTTTAAGACTGATCCCTAGAATAGTTTGTCGACTTCTGGAGAACTTTTAAAAGAGAGAGAAAAACTTAAGTGAGAATATGTCTCAAAATTTGAAAGTTGAAGTGAGAAAGTGCTTTAAGACATCCCCAAAATTATTTTACGACATCTGGACCACTTTCAAGTGCAAAAATGCCTGAAATTTTCAAATTAAAATTCCTTAGAGCAAATGCGAAAGTGCTGTAAGATGGATCTCGTTTCAAAATGTCTCTCCCAAAGTTAGAATTCATTCAATTATGCCAAAAAGTCTCATAAGGTTTTTTGATCAGTTGAGCAAATGTCCTCTTTCAAACTTTCAAACATAATGTTACGAAAATGACTAGTTCGTATCTGATTGTGCTTGAAAATAAAACTACTTCAGTTATTCAGCGCAAACGCAGACAAAAATCAACAATCACTTTATTTACAATTTTACACTTGTTACTACTTTACTACTATTGCATGTTTCCCCTTTGCTTGCTCAACACAGACAGACCCCTGTTGCGCCGCGCAGCGCTGCTTATATACCAGTTTTCTTATCGCGCCGAAGTTTCTTGCAACTTCCAATTGGAACACGCTCGACCATTCTCGCACAGTCCATTCGTTCGCGAACCATCCTTGCCATATCTTCATAACACCAAGCGAATTATATAACACCAAGCGAATTCGCCGTGCTTCAAAGTGCATGCCTAAAAGTATGCTTGGAAAAGCATTCAGCATTCATAGTACAGTGTGGGCCAACACAAAATGCCTCCTCGTAGCACTGCCCACCACTTAGACTTGTTCGTCCCGAACAAGTGCCGAGGCTCCGCCGGGGGAAGATGCCAGGCGCTCCAAATGGACTACTTTCAACCTGGCGTTTCTGTTGCAGCAGCGTTGAATCCTGTACACCACGTCATTAATCCTGGTCACGACCTTGTACGGTCCTTCCCATGACGTTTGAAGTTTTGGAGACAAACCTTCCTTCCGCTGCGGGTTGTTGAGCATTACCACATCGCCTTCTTGGAACCCTTCTGGGTTAGCCCGTAGACCATAGCTGGCGTTTAACCTGTTTCCGACTAGTTGAGTGCGGCTCCGCGATTTTCTCATCGGCCCTTTCGCAGCCGAACACCGATCGCAGCCTCTGATCCACTCAGCGACAGACTCCTGGCATCCTACCCAATAGAAGCGCCTTCTTATCTTGGCGACAGTTCTTGCGATGCCTAGGTGCCCTCCACTGGAGTCGTTATGGTTTGCTTTGATGACATCGTCGATCCGACCTTTCGGGACCACTATTAGGGATTTTCTGGTCCTGCTATCCCTGCTCTCCCACTCGCGGTATAGGCAGCCGTCTTTCAGACGTAGACTTTGCCACTGCGCCCAGTAAGCCTTCGCGATCGGGCTCTCACCAGCCATCTCCTGCCAGTCCGGCCGTACTCTCCGCGCTTTGCCTTTGATGATCTTTGCGAGATCCGTATCCTCGCGCTGGTCCTTCTGTAGCCTTCCCGCAGGCCAATCTTCCTCTTGTAGAACTCTTACCGACCGAACATCCACAATTTGTCCCTTGTTTTCGGCTTGCGAATCATGCCTGCGCTCGGTTTTGCAAGAATGATATGTCAGAGCGTCAGCACATCTTGGCGACGTCTGTTGTCCGGAACGCTTTCCCCGCAGATGGCAGTCTCGTGATATGTGGCCTTGCTTGCCACATCGCCAGCAACTGACTCTAGATGAAACAGCCCGCGGCCTCGCTGGTGCCTCTGAGCTCACTGTCTGGCTTTGCGTGACACGACCAGATTGGGCTCGGCTCCTTTCCGCAGATGAATGTCGAAAACTTCCCCTCCAGACCGCCTCATACGTCAATGCGCTTGTCACCGTCTCACGGAATGTCGGCTTCATCATCATCAATGTACTGCGACGTGTCTCCGGGTCATGAAGACCTTCAATAAACGCCTCAATCTTCAGCCTTTCCAAACCTTCTATGCTGAATTCTGGGTAGGACAGTGGTACCAGCCGCTCGATATCTGCCGCATACGTCTGCAGCGCCTCGTTGGCTCTTTGTCTACGGCTCTTCAGCTCGCAATAATACAGCATTTTGTTGTGCTCGTCCCTGTATCTGGCTGCCAGTGCCCTTATGACGGTGTCGTAATCACCTCTGAAACCTTCCGGAACGGTTTTTATTACCTCAGCCGCAGGACCTCTTAGAGCCAGTATCAGCCTCCGACCTTTCCTAACATCGGTCCACTGACTCTCCAAAGCGGCCATATCGAATTGTAGTTTGAATGTGTCGAACGACGTAGTACCATCATAAGTAGGCACTTCTATGGCAAAACTTTCCTCAACTGACTGCACCCTTGCTCGTAGCTGTAGTTCTCTAAGCCGCTCGTCGATTTTTCTGTTCACCGCATCCTCTAGACTGTCAACCCGTTTGTCCCAATTGTCCATTCGCGCCTCGAGATGCTCAACTTTCACGTTCAGGCTATCGGAAATTTCCTCCACCTTCTGCTCTATGCGCGCAGAATTTTCCGCCATTTCTCGGTTCGCACTTTCGACTTTGGCCGAAATTTCCTGATTCGTAGTTTCCAATTTCGCTGCCATTTCTCGGTTCGCAGTTTCGACTTTGGCCGAAATTTCCTGATTCGTAGTTTCCAATTTCGCTGCCATTTCTCGGTTCGCAGTTTCGACTTTGGCCGAAATTTCCTGATTTGTAGTTTCCAGTTTCGCTGCCATTTGCGCTGACATTTCGCGATTTTCACGGTTGGCATTCTCAATTTTCGCAGAAGTTTCCTGAAACATGCCTCTCATTGCAACCATTAGCTGGCTCATGTCCAATGCTTGTGGTGGCGCAGCCGCTGCAGCCGTACTTTGCATCGTCGCAGCACCAGCAGGCGATTCCTCCACCTTGGCCGACGCCTCTTGCTCCTGCGTTCCGAACTCGTGTGCGGCCCAATCGATACCTCGTGATTCACACGCCTCTCGCAAGCGCAGCTGCAACTCCACCTTTCCGCCAGCAGCCGGCAAATTCCAGGCGGCCAGCTCCTTCTTCAGCTGCTCCACCTTCAGCTGCTCGAGTTTAACCATGTCTGCGTTTTACAACTTTTATTTCCAGTAGCACAATCCCACTTCTGACACCAAATGTTACGAAAATGACTAGTTCGTATCTGATTGTGCTTGAAAATAAAACTACTTCAGTTATTCAGCGCAAACGCAGACAAAAATCAACAATCACTTTATTTACAATTTTACACTTGTTACTACTTTACTACTATTGCATGTTTCCCCTTTGCTTGCTCAACACAGACAGACCCCTGTTGCGCCGCGCAGCGCTGCTTATATACCAGTTTTCTTATCGCGCCGAAGTTTCTTGCAACTTCCAATTGGAACACGCTCGACCATTCTCGCACAGTCCATTCGTTCGCGAACCATCCTTGCCATATCTTCATAACACCAAGCGAATTATATAACACCAAGCGAATTCGCCGTGCTTCAAAGTGCATGCCTAAAAGTATGCTTGGAAAAGCATTCAGCATTCATAGTACAGTGTGGGCCAACACAAAATGCCTCCTCGTAGCAATAATTTAAATAAATTTGACTTTTACGCAAACTAATGACTGATTCCATGCCATAAAATCCCAACGCATTCCTACAATTAATGGATGTTAATTCATTTATTACATAATTCGAAATTTTGCTAATATTAAATATTCAACTATTGGTTTTGCGGAAATCCTGCTTTATACTTAATTGCCGCTTTGGACTTTTTCACGAACTCTGCAACTTTATTAACACTTTTGCTATTGCTGCCTTCGTTGTTGTTGTTCTCGTTGTTGTGCAGTAAGCGAGGCAATACCAATACAGCTAATGTGCGCCAATTTAATGCTTGTGTAAAAATCCGCTTAATTACATTTAATGCCTATCGATGAGTGGTTTTTTAGTAGAATGTAGTGAGAGAATATTTGTTTGTTGTGTATTCGAAATAAGGTTTTTTTTTGTAATTTATTTGGTTTAGAAATGTAAAATTTTCTCGCCACAGTAATTTCAGTAATTACCACAAAGCCAAAAGATCAATGTTACAAAAGGTAACGTAAAAGAAAACAATTGAACACTAAAATAAAGAGAAAAAAAAAAATCGAAAAATAATTAGAAAAAGCAGCTAACGAAATGTACATGAAAATTGGATTTTTTTTGTTTGGTAGTGGAGGCAATACACTGGTCTGCTGCTGATATTGTAAGCACTTTTGTTTTTTACTAACACATACTTGGGCGTATTCACGATCTGTGGAATCTGTGCCTTTTTTATTAGAAAAATGTCTTTGGATCGTAGGAACCATAGAGAACTAATAACAACAAGCCTTCGCTTTTGTTTATATACAAGGTGCGTCCCAAAGTAAACAGGACTTTTGCAATAGGGACGTTTCTGGTGGCGCCATCTATGTATGTGTGAGGACATGCGTTGGAAAGGTACATCTTTCATTCACATACTTTCTAAATTTCATGACATTTGGTCTAGTAGACGCCGAAATATCCCGCTCAATGTGACAGTATGTTTTTAACTTTGGTACGAGAATGTCGATCGAACAAAGAGCTAATATTAAGTTCTGTTTTAAACTTGGTAAAACTTTTACCGAAACGTTTAAATTGTTAAAGCAAGTTTATGGTGATGATTGTTTATCCCGTGGCCGTGTTAATGAGTGGTTGAATCGATTCAAGAATGGTCGTGAAGACTTGAATGACGACGAACACGTCGGCCAGTCGAAATTTGTGATTACTGACGATGCCATCAAAACTGTGCGTGATTTTATCAAAATGCAGCCAAAATCATCATTGGAATTGATGGAAATGGAATTGAACATCTCCAAAACATCAATTGATCGCATTTTAACCGAACATTTGGGTCTCCGTAAAGTGTGTTCTCGCTTCATTCCGCACACTTTAACCGACGACCAAAAAGCGCAGAGAATTGAGCACGCAAAAGACATCGTTCGGGAAGCCAGACGTGATCCAAATTTCTTGTTCAACATCGTAACCGGTGACGAAACGTGGTGCTTTCAATATGATCCCGAAACAAAGCGTCAAAGTGCCGAATGGAAGCACCCAGATGAGCCAAATCCGAAAAAAACCCGCCGTGAGAAGTCAAAAATCAAAACTCATCTCATTTGTTTCTACGATTCAAAGGGAATAATTCATCGAGAGTTTGTTCCACCGGGAAAAACAATTAACGCTTTGTTTTATGTTGAAGTTTTGAAGCGTTTGGTGCATCGCATTCGTCGTATTCGGCCAGAATATCGCGAGGAAGGAAGTTGGCGTTTATTGCATGATAATGCACCGGCTCACAGAGCCCTAGTTACGACCGATTATTTGACCAAAAATCGCATTTTTACCATCAATCATTCACCGTATTCGCCTGATATGGCTCCCTGTGACTTCTACTTATTCGGTCAGTTGCATTTGCCGATGAAAGGAAACCCTTATAAGGACGTTGAGGACATCCAAAAGGCTTGTACCAACATTCTGAAGGCGATGCCGGCCGATGACCTAAAACACTCATTCCAAATGCTTTTGGACCGTGCAAAACGTTGTATCGAAGCAGAAGGAGAGTATTTTGAATAAATAAAAAGAATTATACAAAAATAATCATCCGTTTTCTTTATTTTATAAAAGTCCTGTTTACTTTGGGTTGCACCTTGTATATAAATATTTCGAGTCCTAGAAATGAAATCACTCAGGAATTTGCTTTGTGAATGTGCTTTAGTTTCATTAAGAATTTTAATGGTTTGTTTTTTGTTGGTTACGAAATAACATGGAAACTACAAGAAAATTCCAAATTTCATTTAGTATCAAACTTTTCCTTTATTTGAAAAAATCGTTTTCGAAAACTGAAGTGGGCTATAGCTCCAAGCCGAGAGCCCTTGAACTATAAAATTGACCCAATGTTTTGCAATTCTATGCTTCAAGTTTTCTATTATGGAGCAAGACTTGTCTGTGAGTAGACCAAAGATGTTACGCAGACTGCAAATAGGATCGTTGTTAGGTCACTGCAGAAGACTAGACAAACGCCGTTAGACCTTAGCCATACATTCAAATACCTTTGTGACTTTAATCCAGTAGGTATATAAGACATACTTTGATATTACACTGCGTTCTATTGACTTATAGAAGAGTACGTAACGCACCTGAATCACCCCATGAATTACTAAATTTTAGTAGGTCGTTGGGCCTAGGGGATATTCTATAACTGTTGGTAGTAGTGGGCACAATAGATCATCCTGTTCACTACAAACAACTTTTGGCTAGCCAGATTACGAAATATAGGGAAGAAAATTCATGACTTCAATGATTTTCAATTACAATTTATTACTTTCAATCGCTGACCCAAATATCGAAGTGGTTTGTGGAGAAACTACAATAAGCGTTGTGGCTTAGATGAAATACCCACTAACTCTGTCCCTGTTGTACTTTTGACAGTTCTACTGCGCTATATTTGTGTGAACACATTTTTTCACTTTCAGTTGCTGACCCAAATATCAAAGTGGTTTGTGGAGAAACTACAATAAGCGTTGTGGCTTGGATAAAATACCCACTAACTCTGTCCCTGTTGTATTTTTGACAGTTCTGCTAACCTCGTTGCAAGCTATCGTCTCTAAGTGAGCGCTAAATTTGTGTGAACACATTTTATAACTTTCAGTTGCTGACCCAAATATCAAAGTGTTTTGTGGAGAAACTACAGAAAGGGTTGGGGCTTGGATATAATTCCCACTAACTCTGTCCCTGTTGTACTTTTGACAGTTCTGCTGACCTCGTTGCAAGCACAAATAGATTTAAATGACTACGGGCGCGTTGAATTATGAAAATATAGGCCGTTCTGCCTCACAACGCAGTGTCCAGGACTATCCGACCCCCAAGGCCATAGCGTGGGCAACGCCTCTGGCGCGCGTCTTTCATTGTTTTTCATTAGCTCGGCTTAATTATATAGTAATTTATAAAGCTCGATGGTATTTCATGTTATTGAATTTCGACATTTGCAGCGCACTTGAGTGGCCCGTGTATGTGTGAGTGTGTCTGTGTGCGTGCGGCCAAAGCTCATTGCTTAATGCTGCGCGCTTTGAGGGCTTAATCGTTTTTTGAGTGTGATGATGAGTTCTTATGTAAGCGGTTACGGTAATGTGTAAAACAAAAAACACGAGAACAACAAATCATCAACAGCAACAACAACTACAAGTACAACACTAGAAGCAAAATAAATAAATAAATAAAAATAAATACAAATAGGCAAATAGTGGGAAATAATGAAAAAGAAAAACAAGAATATTCAAGTTGCCAGTGGGCCGAACGCAAACTCAACTAAACCTAACTATCGCCATTAATAATTCAATTAATCAATTTCACATTAAACGCCGCACACACACACAGACACAGTCAAACACAAATATGAGAGCAATCGAACAGGCTGCAGAGAAGTGTGAAGTGCGGCCTTCTGTAGTCGATGGTCATTGCTGTTGTTGGTGCGGGCCGACGGGCCACTGGTGGCGTGCCGCTGCTGCTTCGAGCACCTTGGCGTGTTTGTTGTTGTTGTTGTTGTGATGCCGTGCGGCCAGCTGTTAGCACGCTGCCGCAATGTCCATTAACTGGACACAAGTTGAGTGAACTTTGTCTGAACTTTTAATAATTTGTATGAGCTTTATGCGCTTTGTTGTTGTTATTGTCGATATTGTTCTTGGCTTTATTGTTCCATTTTTCTACTGTGTATATTTGTTTTGAATTTTTTTTTGCTGTTGTTGTAGGCATTTTTTGTGCCATCCTAAATGCTATAGTCTCACATATCTATCTGTGTGTGTGTGTGTGTGTGGTTGTGTCTATATCGCGTGGCCGTGTCCTCCCATATCGATTGCGTGTCGGTGCGTTTATTAATTGAGTGTGATTTCACACCCCATAAAATGGGCAGTTTTTTTTTGTTTTTTGCTTCGGCTAATGTTGTCTTCCTTCTGCGTGTAGCGTTGTTCGTCGCCATTAGCGTCGTCCGCGCAGCGTTAGGTTCGCTTAAAATTTGTGAACTTGTGTTCGAAATATCAATCAATAAATGTTTGATTTTTTGTATGCATTACAAATTGAATTGGCCACAAAAGTCGAACAGGCAGAGGGAAGAGTGACAGAGGAAACTCTGCACACTTGGCATGTTGTAACCTCAAAATCGTTTGCTTCGATGCCAACTTTTGCGCTGCTTATGGGCCACAAGTCAAGTTAAGAATTTCGTCACACTTTCGCCCCTCGATTTTCCCGTCTTAAATAGCTGCGAAATTAGCAATAACAGGAAAAGGAATATCGAAACTAAAGTGGCGAAAAAGAAAGCCGCTGTGCTGTGGCTACAAGTTTGCGGAAAACTTGTTGCCGACTTCGACACACACACAGACACAGACACACACACACACATACATGCACACATATACACACATACATGTGTGTGGCATCTGCACGCAGCTGTTGACGTCGTTGATGCCTCAATGACGGCAAACAGCTTTGGCAGAGTCAAACTTGGCTTCGAGAGTTTTCCCCAGCAGCAGCAGCAGCAACAGCAGCTGCCTAAGTTTTCTTTCACCATTTATTTGTTGTTGGTGTTGCATTCTGTTTTACGTTCTCATTTGTTGTTGTTGTTGCATTCTGTTTTACGTTCTCATTTGTTGTTGTTGTTGTTGGTATTCTTTGCACTCGCAGCGCCAAAACCAAGCTAAATCAAAGCCCAAAGTGTGCGGTTCATTGACCCACAGTCTTGCAACTTCTTGTTCTTGTTCTTCTTCTGCGTTCTGTGTGTCTGTGTCTGTTTGCACGATTTGCCGTGCAGTCTGTGCAATTCAGGTGTGATAGCCTAACCGACAATGGCGACGCTCGGTGCATGCGGGACATGGCAATGCAAATGCGGGTTGCTGGGTTTCAAAGTTCGAAAATGTCTTTTGCTACAATTTATTGCATACAATTTATCGATAAATCAGTGCGGCAACTTTGTTGCACTCTGTCGTAGTCGAAAAGATTAAAATGGAAATTTGTTAGAATACGATTTGCATGTTTTGTAAAAAGTCTTCTAGTTTAGTTCAAATGTGCAGTTGAGAGCACAAATACCAATAAATATCTGTTATCGATAAATTAGTGCAAAGACATGGTTGACGACATGGAATATATAGAAATTAAAATGTACGAAAATTTATATGCGGTTTATTCAAATGCAGCCAGTTAAATGTAATCAATTTTAAGGCAATGCAGGAAGTTGGCAAAATTGGTGGTGAATGCTTTTGCATAGAGAATTTTTGCTAGTTTTTTTGTTTTCTTTTTTTGACAGTTTAAAGTTTGAAATGCTGTTACTGCTTTAATTGGAATACAAGTTGTCACTAAAGCCGAAGTTGCAGTTGAGACGATAACTCGTCTCTAAGCGATTGCCAAATTTGTGTGAACACATTAAACCACTGTCAACGGTTTTCATCTAAACTTGGTTGCAATTTATTTTAGTGTGAATTAATGAATTTTAATTTAGTTAAGTTTCTTTAATCCGACAAACTATCAATAAAACTAATTTATAGTTTGTTGTTTTTGTTTTTTCGTCAATAAAAAAAACCAGTTTCGCTTTTTATTGACTGTCATTTGATGGCACCGTGGAACCGTTGCTCCAATAGGTCAATACAGGCAAACAACTGAGCCATTTTGAAACCAAGTTCAATAATTTTTATGGCGCACATAATTCACACGCAGTGACGTTAGCAACAGCCTGTTGCATAGCGCCCGAAAATAATTTAATGACCCATCAATTTTAGTTAAGTTGTCACTGGAAATGCACAAACTGGGCATTAACCATAAATGGACTCAGTCGAAAAGTTGTCTTAAAATTTGCAAATAACATAAAACCATTTTGGACGCTTCGTGCTAATATTTATTCAAATTATAATAATACAAATATCCAAAAAAAAAATATACAAACTGTTGATGAAGAAAATGACAACTAATGGCTGTCGGTAATAAAACAAAAGACTACAACAACAATAAAAAAATATATAATAAAATAAATGAGAACAAAAGCAAACAATTGGAAAGGCGGCGAGTGTGTCTATAAGCAAGCAGTATGACATAAATATGGCGTTAATAATGTTGTCACATTATTATTTTTGACGCCATTATGGTGCACATCAACATTGTCAACCTCATCATGGGGCGGGCATCATTATGATGTTGGTGGCATTGTTGTTGTTGTGTTTAGACGCTCATTGAGAGTGTTCGGTCGGTTGCACGCGTGCGTTGAGCCATTCATTATGCTCTCGCACATTTTCTGGTCTAGTACATTTTATGCTCATAAATTTGTGCCATCACCAAAGCCACTCACAGCACAGTACCGC
Source organism: Melieria crassipennis (assembly GCA_963668005.1). Taxonomy (NCBI): domain Eukaryota; kingdom Metazoa; phylum Arthropoda; class Insecta; order Diptera; family Ulidiidae; genus Melieria; species Melieria crassipennis. Next base: position 106,440,897 of record OY764961.1, read on the forward strand.
GCCATGACAATCAACAGCAAATATCAACAACATTAAAATTATTCGACGCAAAATTTTCGTCTTGGGTTTTTTGGCTGCGGCGAATGGGTGGGGTGCAGTTGGTAATAACAAAAATGTTGCATGTTTATCATTGTTGTACTGACTAAGTATTATTGTTGTTGTAGTGGTTGACATCATTGTTGTTGTTGTTATTGTTATTATTTTGACAATTTGATAAACACCGATAAAGCGATTATTATAATTTGTGGTTGATGAGCGTTGCTAAATTGAGCCACGTCAGAGCTGCGGCAGAGACAAAGTGAAGACAATATTTTGTGGTTTTCTTGGTTGCAATGTTGATTGTCGTTAAGGTAAATAAATGTGTTTTGTTTTATTTATATTTTACGATGTGTTAAATATTAAATATTTACTATGAAGATCTAGAATAGAATAGAATAAATATAATTAAAAAGCAGGGACCGCAAATAACAGTTATTTATGAAAACTATAATTGAAAATTTTACTATGATGGAAAAATCATGCAAATAAATGAAATATACCAATACAGTTCTTTTCGCACGGAGAATCAAACTTGACAATAAACTTTTTTTTGTAATTTTTACGGTAAAATCAAAAAATAAGAATTATTTTTTATTTATATTTTAAAAATCCTTTAATAACAATTATTTTTGATTTTTTCCATATTAGTCCACAAATAGCTTTATTTCGATTTTTATTTTAGTTGTCCTATGATAACAATTATTGGTGACTTTAATTTTTTTAGTCATCAATAAAAATCATTCAGTGACTTTTATTTATAAAAGTCATCAATAGAAATCATTCAATGACTTTTATTTTTAAGTCATCAATAAAAATCATTCAGTGACTTTTATTTATAAAAGTCATCAATAAAAATTACTCCATGACTTTTATTTATAAAAGTCATCAATAAAAATTATTCCATGACTTTTATTTTTTAAGTCATCAATAAAAATCATTCACTGATTTATTTATAAAAGTCTTCATTTTATAAATAAAAGTCACTGGCTGATTTTTATTGATGACTTAAAAAATAAAAGTCGTTGAATGATATTTATTGATGACTTTTATAAATAAAAGTCACTGAATGATTTTTACTGATGACTTTTTTAAATAGAAGTCACGAATAATTGCTATCATAGGACAACTAAAATAAAAATGGAAAAAACTGTTATTTGTGGACTAATAAGAAAAAATTAAAAAAATAATTGTTCTTATAGGATTTTTAAAATATAAATAAAAAAACTGTTATTTGTTGAGTCATTAAATAAAAGTCAAAAAATAACTGTTACGGTCCCTGTTAAAAAGAGATCGATTTCCAATATGACTGCAGATGCAAACAATGGCTCATGTAATTCGAAATAACGAAAGTCACTAAATTTCGGTGTATAAGAAACTTCAAGTCTCGTATTGAGTGTTGAAGACAATTGCAAAATATTTGTGGAAGTGTCTAAGGACTGCGTCGAATAAAATTGTCCGTTACATTTTTTCCCCTACAGTGTGATTGAAAATTTCAATAAAAAAAATTTGTATCTTAGTAGCTTTGAATTAAATGTCAGAAAATATAATGCGTCCGTTAGACTCAATACAAATTTATTTAACGCGAAAATGGCCAGCAAAGTGGAAGTACGAAAAAAAACATCATTACAATTTTTCAAAAGCAACCTCAGTGGTCTTTTAAAAAAATTGCCAAAGAGGTAGGATCTAACCTTAAAACCATTTCTCGTGTTATTAAACGCTTTAAGGAAGAACGAAGAACGTTGTGACCATTCTGAAGAATGATCCAAGCATTTCGGGAAGGAAATTGGCGAGAAAGGCTGACTGCTCAGAATCTTTCGTGCGCAAAACTAAGAAGGAAGCTGGGCTGAAGACGTTCAAGGTGCAGAAAGTTCCAGACCAAAACGCCGTCAAGAATGAAACCGCAAAACAACGAGCTAAAGAGTTGGCGCAAGATTTTGTAAAGAAATTCGAGTGCTGCATAATGGATGACGAAACTTATGTTTTAGCGGACTTTTCCCAGCTACCTGGGCAGGAATTTTATACAGCCGATTCTCGAAGAAATGTTCCTGAAAAATTCAAGTCCAAAAAAGTGACAAAATTCCCAAAGAAATTCCTTGTTTCGCAGGCTATCTGCAGTTGTGGCAAAAGGAGTAGCTCATACGTTACATCGGGTACAATCAACAGCGAAATATATGTGAAGGAATGTTTGCAAAAGAGATTGCTCCCTTTTTTAAGCCAACATGAAGTGTCCACGTTTTTTTGGCCTGACCTCGTTTCATGTCACTACAGCAAAACGGCTTCAGAGTGGTTCCAACGAAATAAAGTGATTTTGGTACCTAGAGAAGCCAATCCACCTAACTGTCCAGAACTAAGGCCGATCGAGAGATACTGGGCTTTAGTAAAAAGGGAGATGAAGGTAACCAAGAAAGTCGCCGAAGACCTTCAAGACTTTAAGAGGAAGTGGCCTTCATCAGCTATGCGGGTGTCGGACACTACCATAAAAACGTTAAAGGACGGTGTTCCTGGAAAATTGAAACTTTTTATTAACAAACTTAATATCTGGTTTCTTACTTTGGTTTTGAAATCTGTAAAAAATTTTTGAACAAAAATACTTTAACCCATTAAAGCCGGGTACCAGTTCCGCCCATACGATTTTGATAAAATTTCGTACACGACCTGGAATTGACCCAAAATGTTTAGAAACAATTCAGCTTTCTATCTCTGCACGTTGCTGAGATATTCATTAGGTATTTGGTACCTATTACGCAGCAATGGTAGCTTTTTTCCATACTTTTTAAAGTGATCAGCAAAACACGTGAACAAAAGATGTATTGTTTACAGGTGAGTTAGGAGGCAGATTTTTGCGAGGTTCTAAGGCCACTACGTTTCGTCACATTTTCCACCTCCACAATTCACAAGTTTTGGAGTCTGGTAACTCTAGCTAGATGGCGGAATTTTAGGGTGATCTCCACTAGACTAAGGTAGTTCCATCTTTATTCCAACCAACCCTATCAATGATTTTGAGATATCTCTACCACGAACTTTTCTGTGATTTTTTTAAAAAGTCAGTTTTCATGGGTACAATTTTACCCATTAGGCAGCAATGGGCTAATTCATAAAAATCGCTACGAGTTCCAAAGATTCCATCATTTTTGTAACGGACAATTTTATTCGACGCACTCCTTAGTAAAGTTTTAAGATTAAGATTTAAGAACTTTTGGCCCGTATACAAGGTCTGTTCAAAAAGTGTCGCGAATTTTGAATTTCCGCGGGATACGTATATTCGATTTTCGATCATTTTGAATGTTCAGTTAATTTTTGACAGCTGTTTGACGTGTTTTGGCTCGTCTTCGAGTTTTGCCTATTCCAAAAAAAGGTTTTGCTTACAGTTTTATTCGATTGCAGGGGCATCATGAGTTCTTGCCATAGGGTAGAACGGTCTATTAGGAATATTACCTGCAAGTTATGCGCAATTTGCGCTAAGCAATCCGTCAGAAACGCCCGGATTTGTAGAAGAACAAAATTGGGTTTTCCATCATAAGGGGCGTTCCCTACTCAGACAATCGTTGCTTGTGCGCGATTTTTTTGTAACAAAAAACACTAATGATGCCGCAGCCACCATATTCCTCAGATCTGATTCCCTGTGCATTTTTCTTGCTCCTGAAACTGAAGAGGCCGATGAAAGGACAACGCTACGCTATGATTGAAGAGATAAAGACGGCATCGAAGGAGGAGCTGAACAAGATCACAAAAAATGATTTTTTGAAGTGCTTCGAGGATTAGAAGAAACGTTGGTACAAGTGTATAATATTTGCTGGGGATTACTTTGAAGGAAAAAATATACTTTTGAACAGATACTTTTTAAACAGACCTCGTATATTGAAGACGTCAAAGGCTATGTGTTTGGGCATTTGAAATGATGATGAGCCTCGAGTTCCATTATATCCAGAACAATTTCCATATTTTTCTCCTAATTTATTTCTCTTTGGTGCATAGTTAGGGCCTCAACATGGCTAATACCTTGAGTTGGTTTAGTTCATCGATTGCAGTTCTGCCAGTTCTGGCTTTGTTAATCGATTGATGTTCTGCCAGGGTGTATGATTAGCCTATCGGTAGCAGTCCTGTGATGGAGCTGCCATCTGTCGTCCCCTAAAGGAGATGTCACCGTATGAAAACATTTATTACTGGGTTGTGTAGAGCGCCCTCTATGCATCAGTGGTTGCTAGGTAGGTAATTTCGTTGAGAAAACAGAAAGGTTGATGTCTTTGATGAAGGTCTTTTGGTTGATGTATGTGCTGCGACATATTTCCGTCAGTCCGAACTGACACTGCTATTGGTGTTGTTGTTGCTTGTTTAAAAATCTGCTGTGAGCTACTCATCACAACTGATTGGACTCCTTTACCTTAAAGGTTAAAGATTTGAATTTGAATGAAGTAAAAATTGTATATTTTAGTAAAGCGCAGAACCAAAACAGGTAGAAAACAAAGTCACATGAACTCTACGCTGGGCTGCTTACTGCATATAACATAATGTTACAAAGCTATTAAAGCTGGACAAATCTGATGAGAAGGAAGGGGGAAGTTTCTAACATTGCATGGAGTTTTTGGGAGTCCGATTTTTATAGTTTTGTAAAATTTTCTAGTACTCCTTAGAAGGAATAGGTAGAGTTTCTAAGAAAAAGGTGTCCGTAGGTCATGGACAGTGATTTTCTCTTAGCAGCCCAAACCTTGGAACAATAATGTTAATCCTTTCGATTAATATCACCAACATCTTGTGATCCAGTTCCAAAATAAGATAAGTTTTTCAGAGTTTAAGTTTTCCATTCAATTTTAAGCCGTCAAGGTTTTGAATTGTTGTGCTTGTTTTTTCTAAACAAATTGGTTTATGGTTTTGGCTTTGGTTTTTTCCGTTGGGTTTCTGTTTTTCACTTGAAATCACTTTTCAAACTACTAACAATTTCTGATTGCTGCTGCTGCCTGCCAGGTTTTCATTTCTCAAGCGTTTTATGTTTATTTGGCCGGCAAATGAAACCTGTTTGCATTGTCGCTGTTGTCTTTTTTTATTTTTGTTGTTTGTTTCAAAACTGGTTGGTGAAAAATAAATTTTCATCAACACCCAAGCCAGGTGATATTTCTTCACTCCATCTCTCCTGCTTTGAATCGATTGCTTTTGCTACTTTCAACTGCCCATATTGCCACCCTACAGTCAGCCAGTCATTTGCTTATTCTCGGCTGCATAGTTGTCACTGAAGTGGCTTCAAGTGAAGTTCACTGCCAACAGCACTGAAATCCCTTTTTGGAGCTCATTGCTCAAAGTTGCTCTGTCACTGGCAAAACGTCAAGTCTGCTTCAAGCTACTTTCGAGCTCTGATTGTTGCACGCAAACGCCAGCAACTACTTTGATAAAGTCCGACGTCACAATTCAATTGTTTTCGCCATGTGGCTTACACGTTTTTGTCGCTCGACAAGTGCAGTTGTCGCCCATTTGAATGGCATTGTCCTCCTTGCCTCATTCAGCCTCTGGTTCATGTCATTTGATTTGATGTTTTTTTTGTTGTAGATATTTTATTAATATTGTCATTTTTTTGTTGTTGTAAAATTTTTATTTTTGCACGAATGTCTGTCGTTCGTGTTTTCCGCTGTTTCGTCGCCTTGTCTGGCTGTATTTCTGTCTGCCTGCGTGTTTGTCGGCAAAGTTTGTCTGACTGTCTGCTACCGTTTCGTGCTGCTGCTGCTGCCGCCATTCCCCATAATTTTTTTTCAATTGTTATTGTCATTGTTGTTGTTTGATGTTTTTCTCCGTACTTCACCGAATTATTAGTGTCAGCGTTTTGTTGTTGTTGTAGTATTTCCATAATGTGGGAAAACGGCTTTATGTGCGATAACAAGTTTATTTTAGTCGCTTCGCATTGTATGATTGTTGTTGTTGTTGTTGCTATATGAGTTGTTGTTTTTTTGTTGCTGACGCCGCTGTTGAGTAGTTCAAGTGTTGTTTTTACAAATTGTCGAGCACTTGAACACATTAAAGTTGTGTTTTTTTGTTTGGTGTTGTTGATGTTAGTGTTGTTGTTGTTGCTGTTTGAAACACCAACCAACCAGCTGGCAACAACAACAACACCTTCAGTTGAATTGCCGTCGCGCCAGTTGAACGCATGCGGCTATAACTTTTTTCCATGTGCGGCTTGTTGCTTTCGACTTGGGAAAAGGACGAAGGGGCCGGGCCGGTGGCCTCTTGGAAAAAGACTGCGAAAATGAATTTATGGTTTTATGGTTGGTGAGAAACTTGGCGCAAATTACAAAAACAACAATTGCTGCGATGAATGAATGCTTGTTTGACACTGACGTAGAACGTTGCTTTCGTAGTCAGTTCATTGCACGCTTGATGATGACTCGCTTAGCGTTTGTTGTTTTAGTTGTCATAATTGTCATATTTTTTAAACAACCGATTAGGGGTTCTAAACAGGTGCTGGGCCCCAAACGAGTTTTTGTTGTTTTTAAATGTGACTGAAGGTCGTTCACTCGTAATTGTAAACTACGAATATGAAACCCAAAGCGTAGAGTTATTTTCATTCATTTGTAAATTTTTTTTTTTTAACTTCTAACTGCTAAAGTAGTCTGTTTACTCTTTGGTTGTGCCACTGTCCAGTCTTGGTTTCACTGTCTGTTGCCTTTCGTTCCAACTGGACTTTATTGCAATTTTAACTTAAATTACAATAACATTAAATTGCCTTTTCCCTCTCTTACTGCTTACCCACAAATTAATTTATCACTGTCAACGCAGTTGATGCCATCTCCACAAATATAACCGTTGGATATTTGTCCTTAGCTCTGCGTTGCTGTGCCGTAAATTTCCCGCATTCCCAGCCGCGCTCTCATATGCCACATCATTGCTAGTGGTGTTGTGGTTCGTATCCCCGCAATGCAGTGTCAGTCAGTCAGCGCAGTTGCTGACCAGATGAGCGGAGTTATGTCTAGTAAATTGTTTAAAAACACGGGAGAGGTTTCGTATTAAGGTCCACATATTCGACAATGCGATTTGTAGACTTAGTGCCTGATATACAATTTTGAATCAGTTTTAAAACTATAAAGCAACAAAGCTCTCAAAGAGAGGAATTCCCTCAATTAATTTCAAGTCTTGGATTGCCAGGCTCCGAATCTATTGTAGAACAATAACGATATGGACAGCTTTTATTAGGGGTTTTGCCAAGTTTCGACTCCTCGAATCTCATCATTGAGCTCCAAGCTTTTCAAGAGTTATTGCCCTTCAAATGGTTGCTGGACGTTACTAGTTACTGCTGCCAACTGTCGATTAGAGAGCAATGTTCCATCAGGTTTACAAGTGTAAAACATAGCTTACGAACTGATACTCACGAATCCGCTGCTTTTGTACATGGGACTAGGAATCCGATAGTGTTGGCCACAATTTGTTAGCCAGAGTTCAACTAACATTTTCCCCCTACACACAGTGATTCGTTCCATAGACAAAATTCAAAAAATTTATAGTCTCAGAATTTAATGATTTTGATGTCATTTGAAAGGTAAAACTCCAACTAAGAAAACCCCAAAAACTCTCTGCAAAAAATTACTTAGTGTGTGTGTGCAAAAGCGGCTCAAAGTTGAAATTTTTTTTACAAAAAAAATGTAAACACAAATTTTCTCTTTTTTAGTCTATTGAGTAGTTTTAAAAATACATGGTTACCAAGAAGTTGCTTAAACTTTCAATATAGATTAATAAATGATGTGGCCATTTTCGCTTTTAATGTTTTCTCAAAATTTGCAAAGCTGAGGCTTTTACATCACTTTTAATTCAAAATATTTTTAAGATTTCATATTTTTTATTTATTTATTATTATAATTTATATTTTATATTTTTTTATTATAATTCAATTCAATTCAATTTCAGATTTTTTATTATTATAAAAAATTTGAAAATTGGCAAAACTTAGAGGAAAATATCTAAAAAAGTATGTGAAAGTATGTTCCTGGAGATTTCAATTCAGCAGATCATGATTAACTAGTATACCAAATTTTATGAAGAACGGACCACTCCTTCTAATTTTGTCCCGCGGTTGTATGGATTCGAATCACTGTGCAACAGCGTATTTTTTAATTGATCTAACTGCTTCACTTTCTGGTTTGTGTTCTCTCGTTCTTCTGTGGATTCCCAGTATTGCTTCTCTCTTCCTTTTTCACATTCTTTCTCTAAAATGTTTCCAGCCACCACTTTGTTGCTTTCCGCCGTCTGTGGCTGAGCAACAATGTCGCCGTTGCCAGCATGTAGTATACTTTTAGGCGTCACCACAAGCCGACACGTTGCTGATGTGCTTAAGGTTAGAAAAATGGCTGTCTGTGTGTTTGTCTGGTGTGCGGTCGAGGCGTAAAAAGTGCAAAAGAAAAAGTAAAAGACATTTGCGCAGAGCGTTTCTCAAAGAAGAGAAAGCAACAAGCAAGAAAATGTGGCATGAAGTAGGCGTGTAAGGGCGCTGCCACAAGAAGTGTTGTGTAGCATGTGGCATGGCAGCAATTTCACACTTAAAATAGCAACAACAACAACAACAAGTGGCCAACGCTATTGCCCGCTGATGATTATTATGAAGATGGAGATGACGTCGCCGTTGTCGCTGTCGTTGAAAATGTCGAAGTAGATAAAATGTTCGCGTACATGCAGCAGCAGGAAAGACGCACAAGTTTCCGCTTTCGTGAGCTGAGCGCATTCGATCGATGCTGTCGCTTAGAGCCGCACACTAGTGAGCGCAAAATGATTTTGTTGTTTGGTTTTTTGTTTTTGTTTTATTCATACTGCACATTCCGCGCTAAACAAAAACGTTGTCGATGTGACGATGGCGGCAATTTTTGCTTCCTCTCCTCTCATTCCTCCCCTCTCTGTTTAACCAGACTCATTGCCACTTTGTCGTCGCCAGTCGTCTGTCTGTACGCTGCCGCCCACTCGCCGCTTCAACGCCTACCGCTGTTGGCCATAACGTAATACAAACTGTTGATATGCGTTTTGCAGAATGTGTTTATGTGTGTTTGTGTGTGTGTGTTGGTGTTGTGCACATTTATGTAGTATATTTTTAGGAGTTTATTATCATTACGCTGCCATATGGCAGCGAAATGCGAAATTTTATAAAACGTTGTTATGTTTATTGCTGCTGTTGTGTTGCAAAGTGTTTTATTTTGTATTTGTTCGTTGTTGCTGTGAGCGAACGCAATGTCTGGTTAATGGTGTGGTGTGTGTGAGTGTAAGTAGATGTGTGTCTTTTTGTCAAGCGTTTAAATGCTAACGCACTCAACACTGAAGTTGTGAAAAATGTAATGTGGGTGTACGCCTAAAAGTATGCTGCTTCGTCATTAAATATTACATGAAACTTGTTTGAAATTATGCTGTCATTTGAAATTTAAAGCACAATGGTAAATGAAATATGTAAATTTGGAAAATTACTTATTCTAGGCGCCTAGAAGTATGCAATCATTTATGAATGTTCATTTGTGCACATTACGAATCATTTCAAAATGAAGCAATCTGCTTTTACGCTGTATTAAGTTACTTAATGACTAAAAGTATGCCATAAAATTTCCGAAGATTAATATTAATAATGATTATTGACATTTATGTAACTTTTTCTTAATGCACATTTTTACTTTCGTTGCTAAATATATCCATTCGGCAACAAATTGAGCTGTATAAAAGTTTCGCATTGCTCCCAATGTAGGCTCGCCTTGCTTAGTTACGCTCTGCAATTACACAGCGAACGGGCGCCAAGTAAAAGCCCAAAACATGCGCGAAGAGCGTAGACAAAAATTATTTATATATAGAAAATAAAATACCAGCAGGAGAAAATTAAGTTACAGACATGGCATTAATACGTGACGCTGTAACATTATTAGAAAATGTTGCCGATTCGGGTTGGCTGCAGGTCGAGCACGTTGTGCGTTCGCCACATGAAGCCCACGACGACGCCGTGCAGGCATCTGCAGAGCCGCAAAAAAAAAAAAAACACGCCTGACAATTACTTTAGACAAGTGAGCTGTATTCTGTTTGTGTGTGTGTGTGTGTTTGAGTGCGTGCGTGTGTGTCTTAAATTGGCAATTGCATGCCACATATGCTCAGAGACTGTAGTCGCCGCTGTGTTTGGCTGCAAAGGGCTTGTCGCGTGTGGCCTTGTTTCTATTTTCTAGGTTTTTTGTAAAATTTTTTTTTATATCTCTATTTTTCCGAATTACACAGGGCAACAAATTTCGACTTTTTGTCAGCTTTAGGGAGCGCTGATTTCGAATCCGCAAACATGCAAATATGCTCTTTTATATGTTCCATTTATAGTCTGGAATACAAGCAAAAAAACAAAAAGATTTTGAATTGCTCAAAACAAAAAAAATTCAAAACTTTGCATATTTTGAGGCCCCTAATTTTTTAAGGAAAAATTATGACAAATTATGAAAATGACCACTTTTGAGGCCCCTAATTTTTTAAGGAAAAAGTATGAAAAATTATGAAAATGACTATGGTACATTTTTGCTAATATTTCGATGAGAATAGGAATCACACCAAATAAATAGGCTGTGTTGTATTACTTGATATTTCCGCTTTCATTTAACACCTAACCCGTTAGTTGATTTACGAAAAATGTGCATGTTTTTCAACATCAAAGAAAACGCCATGAACTTCCATATTTTCCGACTTTGAGGTCCAAATGCCGCGGATTTTTCAAACTTATAAAAAGAAATTACATTGAAAAAGAAGCCGTGAGGTGTTGTTAATGCCACAAAGTGAAAATCATGTCAACCGGTTTATTGGTTTAGACATTATAATCGAAAACGTGAAAAAAGTCAGGGAAAAAAGTGACACGTCCATTTTCTGCGAAAACGGAAACTAAGTTTTAAAAACGGTTTGCGGATTCGAAATCAGCGCTCCTTAATTACCCTAGAACTGATGTCAACACCAGAAAAGCCATTTTGCTGTTGATCAGTGTTACTCTATATTTTAGCTTCAATATTTTCCCTTATTTGGTCTATTTGTGTTGTGGTTTTAATTGAATTTTTTCGATGCGTAGCCCTGCTCAATGTGGCAATATTTCATAATTGGGTTTTTTCTGCTGGCCATAAAAATGGTGCATAGTCAGTGGCGTATTCAGGGGGGTTTTCGGGGTTGAAACCGTCCCCCTGAAATATTAGGATTTGACTTTAAAACTACATACAAATTAAAAGTAATTTTTTGGCAATTTATGAATATTAACCCTTTCGCTACAGGTTTTTACTGGGGAAAGTTAAAATTTTATATTTTACGTCTTAGGCTTCTATGTGATTATATTAGCAACATTCCATAAGAAATTTTTTAATTTGTGTACTCGGACCCTGTGTTTTAGAGTTGTTTTTCTATGAGAGAAACCACATCGTTGTTGCTGTAATAATTACTTAAACAACTTAAACGTACAACTTTTTACGCATAACGAAAATTTGAATAGTTCTTCATTTACTTCAGCCAAAAGTAAAAAAAAAAAAGAAGTACTATATCTTAATTGAAAGAAAACGTTAAATTAAAAAGTTCTCTAATTTTTTTCTGCTTCTTCTTCTTTTTTTTTTGTTTTCCCCCTTGTCGGAACGATCTAGCAAGCGCAGCACTCAGACAATTATACGTCCATTGTACTACGACTTGTTGTTCCCTGTTAATATGCTTTAAATCTACCCGACTTGATAGATCCTGGGGTGCCAAGGAGCCAAGGTGGACGCTTCTTAGCACATCAGTGCCAAACCTGATACGAGCGAACGCGGGGCAGAGACACAGGAAGTGTTCCGCCGTCTCAACGTCCTCCCCACAGGCAGGACATATGGCACTGTCAGATATGCCTACCATTTTCATGTGCTTTGCCCATGGAAAATGGCCCGTCATTAACCCGACCATCTGCCTGCAGTCCCCTCTGCCTAGTGACAGAAGAAACTGTGAGCATTATCTTATCCTCTTCCTTTACTATGTCAATATATACCAGTAAAAACACGTGTGTACTTCTCTTCTTTAGGCTTAAATATTCAGTTTATTAATTTCGTATTTTTCCTTAAACTTCAAACTATTCTAAGGACCAACAAAAAAATGTATTCTTGCAACCATAGAGGCTGCAGACGTCCACAAAGTAGCATGTTGCCATATGGCAACAAAATAGCGAAAGCGTTAAAGAATTACTTTTTGAAAACCCCCAAAAATATTTTTCTGAATCCGCCCCTGTGCATAGGTGATTCGTATTCTACAAGTTTCAATTAACTTCGGAAAAAGTTGATAGTGGCCTGAAGTCAGTAATTTCTCATTTTTCCTCCTTTCGTCACATATTCTTTCATTTTTTTTATTATCTTCAAATCTTATAAATATGAATAAATACAGCATACTTTTAGGCACCCTCTATATAAAGAATTAATATCTTAAATAAATGTCTATTCTATTCGTTTGTATTACTTATACCGGCATCAACTAATCACCCCTTGGCTCTGTTGCTCTCCTACAAGCACACTTTTAGGCGCCGATACACTTAGACCTAAGCCCGTTAATTAATTTGTGCCGCACTGCTGTTGCTCACACTCCATCTAGCTTCTACTTTTTGGCTTCATGCTCCCATGACGTTACATTCCCAATTAGTTTTCCATTACTCGAGTTTCATAGCCTAGTTTTAGGCGTGTTGCAGCACTTGAAATCCATCCCGTCTGCCTGCGTTATAATGAGCTGGCAATTTCTGTTATAACTCAAATATTAAATTACACAAAAAAAGGGCGTGTAGCGTAATGCAATACGACGGCGATTTTCCAACTACTCATGCAGACTGAAAAGAGTTGCGCTGCTCTCTCCTGTCGCGCGCTCCACTCCACAAGTATGTGTACTCCAAATGCTGTCATCATCACCAACATCATTTTCGTCATTGACATATGAGCAAACGGAAAACCACAACAACAACAACAGCAACAAAAATAGCAGCGATTGCTACGTGCTGCTATCCTTTTTAATATTTGCCCAACAAAAAAAAGAAACTTGGCCCGAAAAAGGATAAAGTATAGCGAAAATTATTTATCCAGCGCACATAGCAAGGCACGTGGACAGACTCGGACGGGGGTGTGTGTGTTCGTGTGTTTGTCTAGCAGTGAGTGTGGTATAAAGTGTGAAGTCATCGTTTTATAATCAAGTTTTTTGCGTCACCCCCGTTGCTGGCGGCTGCCCTCACGCTTGCCAAAACAATTTCGCATCTCTTTGTGTTTGTGTGTGTGTGTGTGTGCGCGCGCCTTGGACTCATCATCTTTACGTTTCTCCTTGCTTGGCTGCTCGCTTGTGGCATGTTTTCTGCCCGTCGCTGCGCTTGGTTCGGTTTGCGGGGTTTTGCTGCTTTTCAATAAAGTCTCGGAGCGCATATTACGTTGTTGTTGCCAGTGTCGGCGACATTGCTGCTGCTGCTGCTGCCGCTTGTTGCTGCTGCTACTGCTGGGCGTGAGCCGGAGACGACGACATTTTCGCCTCATCGCCCGCTGAGGGCACAAATTATACGAAATTAAATTGACCGAGAGTGTCGACGACGACGACGAAGACGAGGAAGCAGCAGCAAGCGGCTGCACGTAGTAATAGTTTTTGTGGCGGCAAACTATGCGCTGGCCATATGTATGTATGTGTGTCTAGTGGTTATTAAGGGTTAAGAAATCCTGCCGGGGCAAAGTTGCGCTCGGGCATGTCGAATGTGGCGAACTGTACGCACGAGCGCACGTCGAACGACGTGCCTAAAGTCCTCAGCTGACTGCTAAAACAGTCACTAGTGACGGCGGCAATCTGCTTGCCTTCGCCCAGCACCGACCGCCCAACAACTTGTTTATCCTTTACGCCAGCAACGAATCCCTCATTTGACGTTGGCAAAAAAAGAAGAAACTAGAAAATGCAATAAAAAGGGCGCAAGCACAAAAACTGAAGGCAGCCCGTCGACGATCGCCCGGTAGTGTCAATATTTATAGAGTGAGTCACCAGCCGTGGCGGCAACTACTTTGCAGCGTCCCGTAGTGTGAGGAAATGGCAATTTGTAAAGTGCAAAAAGAAAAAAAAAAACAGAAAGCTGAATGTAGAAGTAGAGCGCAAACTAGTGAAAAGGCCAAATAAAAAATGTTTGTTGACAAATTTTCGCAAAGTTGTCTTGTACATGTAGGGCGATGTTTGTTTAGGTGAAGTTTGTGTGTGTTGAACTTTCAAGTGCTAATGAAGCGTGATATATTCAAAGGCGTCGTAGCGTATGGCAGCTGGCACGAACGCCTGAATGAATGAATGAACGAACGAACGAACGAACGAGTGAATGAATTGAATGGCGGTGTGCAGTGAACGTGCCGCCTTCGCCAAACTAATGGTCTTTCTTCGGTTGCCCTTCGGCTCGACTGTGTGCTGTAATAATATTGTTTACATTTGGCGTTGCATACTTTGAAGCGCAAGCGCCACGTCGCTGGCTAAAAAATTGCCATGTTGAAATGCACAAACAAAGGTGTTGAGTAGCTGGCCGTTTCATTTGAACGCTGTGGACTCTTCGACATCTTAATTTTCTCTACTTTCCTGCAAACATTCATGTCACCTTCAGTTTCGCTACTCTACTTGCTTACCATACCAACTCTGTTCTTCTCTGTACTGTTTATTGTTCCACCCTTTTGCTTGTTTGCCGGGCAAATTTTTTTTTAATGCGCCACGTTCTGTTGCCTTGTGTCGGCCAAGTGTTCAAAGTAAAACATTTTCTGCTGAGTTTTTTGTTGCCCTCTGTTGCCTACCGCTGTTCATTTGCGCAGCGCATGACATCAGCGGAATGTAATGAAATTGCCATATTTATTATTTGCGCACCAACACTTGTTTTTTTCTTATTTTTTGTTCTCTTTTGGTTTACGCCTCCTTTATGTGATCTTTTATAGTTTAACTGTAAATGATGGCATATTGTGAGGCATAGCGGAAAGTACTAAGTTGAGCGTTTAGTGGTTTTTTCTATACGTTATTGTCTTGCTGACATAATTTGTGGGCTTAAAAATTTACTACTGTTGGATATACAAACGAGGTAAAATTTACATTTATTGTAGCATACTGTTAGGCGCACCGGTATTTTGGGGTTGCTTTTTCGTTAAAGTAACATTGATGTAATTTGGAGTATGTGATGAACTGCTGAAAATATAATAAATACTGAATTTGCATACTATTAGGCGTAATACGTAAAATAATTGTGTGTGAAAAGTATCAGTATAGACTCTTCTATCCATTTAGAATAAAATAAATTACTAAGATTAACATAATTTCACTGCTTGTGGTATTAGGAATTTTATATCTATATATATAAAAGAGAGTGGCAGTATGTTTGTGATAGCATCACGCTCAAACGGAACGGCCGATTTTCATGGGGTTTATTTTGTTCGATTCGTATTAAGTCAGTTCAGGTTCGTGCGAAAAAAAGATTCCGGAAAATCTATTGGAAAAGTCGGAAAAGCCATGCGATATTTGACCGTGTATTTTGCACATTTTCAGATAATAACTTTGGAACCATAAGTCACACATCACTAAAATCACTACGAACTTACTATTTAGTCATGTCCTTCGACAGAGCGAATGGGGCGAGTATTGGACAAGGGGGCGTGGCACCACCCATACAAGCCAAATCTTAATAATGCAATATCTTTGAAATTGTAAGGCGCACAGCATTGAAATTTGGTATAGCGTCGACCCATAGATGAGTCATTCTACTGGTAAGATTTAATGGGCGTTGGACAAGGGGCGTGGCACATTTTTTGTGACCCAATTATTTCGCTGAACTATAAATCGCACAGCAATGCAATTAAGTACGAACCTACCATTTATTCAAATCTTTCGACAGAGGGGATGGTGCGGGTATTGAACAAGGGGGCGTGGCACCGCCCATACAAGCCAAATCCTAATATAGAATATCTTTGAAATTGTAAGCTGTACAACACTGAAATTTAGTAGGTATTAAGTCGTTCCATAGATGAGTCATTTTTTACTGGTAAGATTTTATAAGCTTAGGGACAAGGGGCGTGGCACATTTGTTGTGACCCAAATATTTCGCTGAATTATAAGTCGCTCAGCAATGACACTTAGTACGAACATACCATTTTCTCCTTCGACAGAGGGCATTGTGCGGGTATTGAATAAGGGGGCGTGGCTCTGCCAATATAATTTAAATCTGGTTCAAGCGCAATCCATTTCTTTACTAAAACTTAGTAGCAACATTTGCTTATTTGAGGGCCTCGATTGCGTTGATCAGTAGCTCCCTCCTCTTCCTTTAGTTGGTTTTCTTCGTCAATTTACATCGCCATAGATTCGCCATCTCGCGTATTTCATTATAAGAAAACAAAAAATGTCGTGCGGGACGAAGTTCGCCGGGTCAGCTAGTAATCAATAAATTTAAGAAATAAACATATATTTTTGTAGATATAGAGTTTATGGCCTACATTTGGGCGCAGAAATGTATAGAGATAAAATGCATAGCCTATATTTGGGCGCTGAAATACGTAGCGTTATAATTCGTAGACAATATTTAGGCGCAGAATTTTGTAGAGCATTGGCAGATTTTCATCTGTAGGAGAGTTTTGTACAAAAATAACATTTAACCAGGGACCGTAAAAATTATGAGCTAAATATAAAAATCAAAATACAACACTTATTTTTCGATTTTTATTTTCTGCTCACCGAATAAAAATTATTTGTTGATTTTTTTGTTTTGATCAGAAAATAAAAATTATTTGTTTGATTTTTTTGGGGAAAAATAAAAATTATGCGGTGAGTTTTATTTTTCACTTGCAGAATGAGAATTATTTTTCAGTTTTATTTTTTCATCACAAAATAAAAATTACGGGACGAGTTTTTTGTTTTTGATTCAAAAATAAGCCTCATGTGGTAAGTTCAATTTTTCAAATTGTATTCTGAAAATTACTTTCTGAGTAATACGTTTTATTTATTTATTTATTTCAGTCTAACAACTTACAGACTAACAGAAGTGACAGATAGAAAGATAACAATTCAAATTACCTAAGAAACTTAGAATTAGACAAAGTATTGCAAAAAACATTTTTAGATAAACCAAGATCAATATTCAAAGAATTTGAGAGATAATTATATTCAGTTAATACTCTTGTCAAAGGAGCATTTCGAGCGTAGTTTGATTTACTCAAGTCAACATTAAAGTATTCTGTGCGCCGAACCGTTCTTGCTGGAATATTAAAGTTTATCCTTTCAAGAAGAGACGCGCAGTCAACAAGCCCATTAATGATACCAAACAGGAATTTCAGTGATAGAAATGATCTCCTACTATCAAGCGACTTTAAATTCAAAAGCTGACACCGAGCACTATAGGAAGGGATCGGATCGGCAAAATTCAGAGACCGAAGAGCGAAACGGATAAAAACCTTCTGAACTCGCTCAAGGCGAGATATTCCAGAGGCATAAAACGGCCTCCAAATAAAAGCCGCATATTCGAGTCTAGAACGAACAAAAGCGGAATATAGTAATTTGAGGGTGTAGGGATCCGAAAAGGGAGAACAATTACGACGAACAAAAGCTAGCATGGAATATGATTTGGAGATGGTAGAGTCAATATGTGCAGAAAAGGAAAATTTGGAATCAAAATAAACACCCAGATCTTTAATTATATTGACTACGTTTAAAACGGAGTTAGAAATACAGTATGAAGACGGAAAGGGATTTAACTTTTTGCAATAGGTTATATGGAAACATTTATTAATGTTAAGATGAAGACGATTAATGACACACCAGTCATATAAGTTATTAAGTTCAGCTTGAAGCAGAGAAGAGTCCTCAGGGGATCTAATCTCAGAGTAAACTTTGAGATCATCCGCATACATATAATAAAAAATTTGAATTCGAAAAACAAGAACTGACGTCATTAACAAAGAGTACAAATAAAAGCGGACCTAGGATACTTCCTTGGGGAACACTTTTCGCTCATGAAATAAAAATTAAGAGGCAGATTTTTGTGAAGTTCTTAGGCCACTACGTTTCGCCACATTTTCCACCTCCGGAAAATTCACAATTTTTGGAGTCTGGTAACTCTAGCTAGATGGCGGAATTTTAGGGTGACCTCCACAAGACTAAGGTCTTGTGGAGGTCACAAGACCTCCACAACTATCCCTCTCAATGGTTTTGAGATATCTCTACCACGAACTTTTCTGTGATTTTTTTAAAAAAGTAAATTTTCATGGGTAAATTTTTACCCATTAGGAAGCAATGGGTTAAGGCAAATATCATTTGAAACAATATTTTTTTCGCCCAATATTTTTTTATTTTGTACCTCTTACTGGATTAAAGGTACAAATCATAGCATATATTTGTGCGTCTAAATGTTTCTTCTAGGAAAAAGTAGATTTTCTCAATTTTTCAAGATTTTGCTCTAAGCAAAACTGTACGATTTTTCAACAGCCAACGTTACACTGTGTTGCACGCCAATAAGCAGGCAATGAAATTCTCCAAAGCTCTGCCATATGTTCAACACAGCCAGTTGGCTCTACTCAACGTTATCGCCCACAATTAATTGCTATAATTTGTACTACAACTCACCGAACAATATGCATCGCAATAAATTATAATGTAGCATACTTATTGGCGCATGTGCCTGCTGACATTTAAGTTCAGGTTATTTCACTTTTTGCTGAATTTTCAAACACATTACTGTATGATATGGAAATTATAAGGATACGCACTCATAAAAATGCTGCGCTCACTTTACCCACTCGCACTTGAAACGCCCATTGAGCAAACAAACCTAGTCGCACAACCAGCCAAACGTCTACAACGACTTAACGAATGCTGTGTGGTGTGCGTGTGTGTGTGTGTGTGCGCTCTTCAGTGCTCCTTTTGTCATATCGTATCATATCGCACACATTATCGTCATTATTATTAACGTTCGGCATCATTATCGGCCCTGTCGTGTGCTTACGTTTATGATCATTGGCCCAAATTGTTAATGTATTTCAAATGTGGCAGTGCGTGTGCGGCTTTGCTACTTTGTTGTCATCATTTACAGTTGGGAGGGTGTGTGTGTGCGTGTGTGAGTAGAAAATTTCATATGTCATGTAGAGTGGTGCTTACATTTTGTAATTTCATAATTTTTAATGAAGCACACTTTCGGTTCTCGGTCGGTCTACCAATTTAACTATATGTAGGTTTGTATGTGTGGGTTTATTCAAATTCTGTTTTCTTGGTTGTTTTTTTTAATAAATTGCAAATTTTGTTTACATTTAATTTTGGAAATGAGGCGTGCACAAATTTGTGTTGTTGTTAGAATTAATTTCCAAAAATGTTTCCAAATGGGGTGTATGGGGTAGCAACGTAAGCAGAATTTTCGGATTCTATGCGTCTAAAAGTATGTGTTATTATATTTATTATGCATATTTCTTAAGTTATTGTAAACGTTGTAAGGGTCTACTAGTGAAGTGAAGAATAATGTAAACAACAAATTGAAATTAGTGTTGGGCATTTCTGTGAGCACGGTTTGGATATTTTGATGGTTTTGATAGTGTATGAAAATTTTCTTCAAAGGGAAAATTTGGGAGAACAATCACAAACAAGAAAATTATATGTAAAGATAAGTTGTGAAATAAACTACTTATTTTTTTACACTTTTTAATTTTTGTTTGATATTGTTTTCATTTTTACATTAAGGCAGGTTTCTACCTTGTGCGGCCGAGAAAACATGTTTTTTTTGAAAAATTTTTGATGGGAAGGTTTTTAAGATAAACACTGGAAAAGGTTTTTCAGGTGTAGGTATATGTTTATTGTACAAGTAAAAAAAGTTTCAAGATAAAATATGCAAAGGGGGGGAGGGGGCCATCGAGCAATGGCGGCAGGACTTCCTTACTCGCGGAAGTCCTGCCGCTGTTTGAGATGACTTGAAACACAAAAATGAAATTTTTTCTTATTCTGTATCCTTTTGTCTATGGCTGGAACTAGGATTTTAAAGAAAAAATTAAAAATGAAGGATATATGCGATTTTGACTAAAAAACTCAATTTTTACCTACTTTTTTCAATACAAATTTCTATTTTTAATGAGAAAAAATTATTATTTCTTGAAGATCCTAGTTCGTGCCATAGCTAAGACCTTGATAAATGACTGTTTAAAATTTCGTAGCTATTGCTCAACTCGTGTGGCCTAAATCACTTCCGCAAGGTCAAAAAATGTAGTTTTGAGAAAAACGCGTTCAAAGTTTTGCTTCAGCGGCTCGGCGCGCTCGACACTGCTACCTATTTCGATAAATTGCTTCCGTAAGTCGAAAGATTTCAACTTCAAATTTTGGGGGCGTATTCTACAATCATGCATTAATCCAAAAATGCATGAACAAAAAAATTGATTTTTTTTATCGCACAAGGTAGAAACCCCCCTTAATTTTTAATTTTATAAAATTTTTATTATTTTTAATCAATTTTAATTAATCTATTAATTTTAGTAGATTCACACCTAATTTTTGCGTTTACAGTTTATTAAAATTTGCTAAAATTTACTAATATTTGTTTTGTTTTCTTTATTTTCAGGTAAGCAAACAGTTGTTGCTCTTCCACGTTTTGGCCTCTAGTGCCCAATACATGTAAGTGTTAAGTCTGGGGTTCTGCAATCTAATATTTGGTGTTAACGCATAAAGCTCCTTTCATTACATAAAGTAGGTGAAATTAACACCATTTTCAGGAATAAAAAAGAAAAAAATCTAATAAAATACACAAATTGAAAGCAAAGTGTTACGTATACGCCCCGATGGCAGTGAGACAGTAGAGACAAGGAAACCAAACTGAACACATGTTTCATCGGTTTTTTTTTGTTTACTGAACTATACAAACATCAACACAGATAAAGCTGCAAACTCAGTATCGCCACTACAACAAAAACGTGAAATGTAAAAGAAAAGAGAAAAACGCTTTAACGCCCGACATGAGTCTCTGTATTGAAAAGTTTTGAGTGCCGCGTTTAATATTTCGCACTCGAACTGCATTGAGCTCCTTGCCTTGCACCATACTGCAATTTGCAACTTGTCAATGCACCAACAAGTTTGCATACACACAAAAATTATGCACTGGCCGAACTTCCAACCGCAACGCGCCAATGCGCACTACTCGTATGCCAATTTAATTTAATTGAAGTAAAGGTCTCGTCTGGTTTCTTGGCTTGTTTGTGCGTTTTGTGCTATTTTAAATTTTTTCATTTGATTTCATTTATTTCACTTTATTATGCGCTCACGTGAGTGAGTATGTGTCACACTTCATTGGCCAATTCAGTTTTGCATTTGGTTTGTATTTGGACACCTTCCAGCTTTGCTGTATTCTCATTCAAGTATTTTTGTTGGACAAGTCGCCTGCCTTGCCTTGTGTTGATTTATGCTTTGTAGCAAATTTAAAATGCGCAAAAAGTTTTTATGAAAATTAATGACACGCAATATTTTAGGAGAAGCCAGAAAATCAATGAAATTGAATAAATCTCGTTTTTTTTTTTACAAGAATTTAAGTTTATTTCATCTATTAATCTTAAAATAAAATACCTAGACGGAACACTCATCTTTTATAATTTTTTATTACACGTTAATGAAAACGAAAACGATTTTTCATACCGCAGTACGTGCAGCACTTTAAGTTTCAATGCTTTACAAAATATTCAGCATTGCAATGAACTGCACAGCTTCACGAACTGGATGTCAAGCGGCGCAATTAATATGCAAAAGGTCATGTTGCTGCTTGCTTTTGTATTTAAGTCACAATCACTGCAGTTCGATCGGATTTATTGGTTTTCACCATGCAAATGAGTCTTAAATAATAATAACTAGAAGTGTCTATGAATCAATATGATCAGCAATGAATATTTAGCTTTGTTTTTGAGGCCAGACTATGCCAGCTTTCATGATCTTCTGCTGATCGTCTCTATATTTCTTACTAGCCATATGCCAATGGTCGACAGTCAGCCACTCAGTCAGAATCAATTCTCTTTAATATGATAAAATAATATTTAGAATATTATGTAAACAAATAGCAAAGAAAAATTAATAAAGTATACAAGAAAATTCGATTAGAAAAAATAAAAACAAATGGAACATTTTTAAATATGAAAAATTAAAATCTAACATAAAAAATAAAAGTGAAAATTAGAAACTAAATTACAAAATTTAAAAATTACAACAAAACATTAAGCATAATTTACACACAAAATTTTAAAATTTGCAATAAAAACAAATACAAATTAATAAATAAACAAAAATATAAATAAATTAAAATTATATAATTAAAATTAAATTATTAAAATTAAAAATAATAATAGAAATATATTGTATCAAAATAAGAAACAAAAAAAACGTAAACGTAAAAGAATAAAAAAAAGTAAAATAACGCAATGTAGAAAATTTAAGTACAAAAAAAGAAAAATAAAGCACAAATTTATGTTATAAAAAATGAGCTACCAATAAAAAAATATAAAAAAATAAAAAGTAAACAATTTATTTTGTTTAAACACAAAATAAAATATTCAAAATAAAAACTAAAAAACAGGAATTAAAATAAACATAAATAATTTAACTAATAATAAAAAAATACGAGAAAAATTACAAATCTAAATAGAAATTAAAATATAAAAATAAAAAAATAAAATTAAAAAATTAAAATAAAAAAATAAAAGTTCAAAAATTAAAATTAAAAATTAAAATTAAGAAATATAAAAAAGAAAGAATAATAATAAAAAAGAAACAAAATAATAAAAAATAAAATTAAAAAATATAAAATCAAATAAGAAAATGAAATTAAAAAATAAAATAAAAAAATAATAATAATAATAAAAACAATAAATTAAATAAAATAATAAAAAAAATAAATACAATAAAATAATAAAATAAAAAATTTAATTTAAATTATAAATAAAGTAAATAAAAATTAAAATAAATTTAAAAAATAAAATTAAAAAATAATACAAATTTAACAAATAAAGAACGAAAGTGAAAAAAAAATTGAAAAATAAACAAAATTAAGTAAAAAATCCCAAAATATACATGTTTTATTAAAAAAATCAAAACTTAAAGAAAATAAAATTAAATAATCAAAGCAAACAAAATTAAATTAAAAACAAGAAATTAAAGCAAAAGATTGAAAAAGAAAAAAAGAAGACTTAAAATCAAAAATAATAGTAAACAATTTAAAAAAAGAAAAATAAGACATAAAAATAAAAACAAATATAATAGTTAAAAAATAACATTTAATAACATTTAAAAAAATTTTTAAAATTAAAAAAAAAATAAATAAATAAATAAAAAATAAAATATAAACAATAAGAAATAAAATAATAACAAATAAGAATAAAGAAACAATTTAAAATTAAAAAATAAATTTCAAAGCTAAGTACATAATAATAAAAATTAACCATAAATCAAAAAATAACTATGCAAATAGAAAAAATGATTAAAAAAGAGAAAAATAAATCAATAAAATGAACTAAAAAAAAGGTTAAGTAAGGAAGCAGAATAACAAATTAATTATAAATTAAAAACAAAACAATACATAATATAAAAGCAGAACATCGAAGGCAGCGCTCAACACTTTGACACCTCAATGACATGTAACTGGCCGATTTTCGCACGACTAACACATGTAGTTACAAGCGCAAATAATAAAGTCACAACAACAAAATGAAAAATATTGCAAAAAAGTCGAGTAAAATTATGAATAGAAAGAGAAAAAAATCGTCGCAAATAAAGTTAAAATGGGGTGACGTAAATAGGTGGCAACGAACGTCATTATGCACAACGGCATTCGCGCTTCATCATCAACAACAACTCCATACGACGACGACAACAGTAACAGCAACAAACATGTCATGACGTTAGCCCGCTTAATAGTCAGCCGCGTCGAACCTATTGAAAAAGGTGCAATTTTAAGTGTTATTTGATTTTTCCCCACCATCGTTGGCGCTGGAGTTGGAATCTGAATCTCGTTGTAGTTGGTGGTATTTGTGTTGTAGTTACAGCTGCTTGTTGTACCTATTTGTTGTTGTTGCTGTTGTTGCTTTTGACACAATGCCGCGCTCCACTATCAACATGACTGCACATTGACAGCTTCAAAGCTGTAGAGCGCAAGCGTGCTGACAGACAGGCAGATAGACTGACAGAGAAACCGACAAAACGCCCGAAACACAACACAATTGAACGAATCGACCGCCCGAACGACCCACAGACAAACCGACAAACAGTCAGATGGCTGTGAGATAGACGCACACAGCGCATAGACAGACCGACAATTTGACGCTCATGTGGTGTGTGGATCCACTCGAGCACACGTCATGTTGGCGTTGTAAAGGTGTGCGAGCGAGAGGCGAAGAAGAAGCGAGGCGGGTGTGGGTGTGAGCTGATGCGAAAAATACGCGCGCACACCGAAGGCACTTGGAGTGCTGTTGCCGCGTATCGGTGGATGTGTGTGTGTGTGTGTGTTGGGCATCCAGCCGGCGTTGTGTCGTACATTTAAAAATCACTCATGTCGAGAGTGTCGTGTTTTGCGTGCTATTTCATTTTTTCCACCATATTTTTGTTCTTTTACTTTTAGTCGTATTTTTTGTGTTATTTAGCTGCCGCTTTTATTTGGCTGCTATTTGTGCACAAAACAATAGTCGAAGCGGAATGGGAAAAGTTAAAAATAATAATAAGAATAAAAAATAAGTAAAAAAAAAGTAGCATCAAAAGGAAAACAAACATTTGAATTGAAATCGATTTTCATTCTTAACTACGCAGCGTTGCAGTTGTTGTTGTAAGTTGATTTGTTGTTGTTGTTGTTGTTACAGCAATTGTGTTTGCATTTCCATTTCGTTTGCTGGTGTTGTTTTTATTGTTGTATTTGTATTTATTGTGCGCCGTAAATTGATGATGCCGCGTCAGCACATACAACAACAACAACACAAACACGTAAATTCAAATTAAAAACAAAAAAAAAAGAAGAAAAAATCGGCAGTCCGATTGCCTGACTGGCTGGCTGGGTTGGCCGCAGCTTCGTAGCTCAGCTCAATGCGCAAAATTTAATTAAAAAATCATTTTAATTGAAAGTAAAGTGAAGTTAATTGACATTTGTGTATATTTTTGACATTTGCCTCAATACATCAGACGCGCGCTTTTAATTCGTTCTTTTGTCGATTACACGATTTTTTGCGCCTTGGGGCTTCTGTTCTGTTGTGTTGTGTTGTGTTGCTGCTCAGTTCAATACGGTTCTGTTCGTTTGATTTCTTTTGCCGTATTTTGTGCATTCCATTGTATATCGAATATTTGTTTATTTGCTAGTGGCGATTTATGCATAAATTAAAATTCCCATATTGTGCCCATTTATTTGCATAACGCGAGTAAGCATTGTTTTTGTTGGGCCTTTTTCACATGTGTTTTTATGTTTTTTATTTTTTCATAAATGTAAATCAACATGCAAATTTTGCGTTTGCAAATTGAGTGTTTTTCATGTGTTATGGCAGATGTATGCCGTTGTTCTATATATCTTGATTTATATGCATTCAAAATTCATTTCGTCTTTAGATTATGTGAAATAGTATAATATTTGTTTTTGATTATGCAGATTTTTCAGTTCATTGACCGTTCTTTGTGGTTGTGCAAACTTTAATTTTTGTCAAAATGTTTTTCGTTATTGTGAGCTGTACGAGAAAAATAATAATTTATCACAATTAGTCATAGTGTTGTTTGTTGCTTTGGGTTAATTTAGACTGAAGCATCCATACATTGTTCTTGTCTCGTATCCTATGAGTTGATCTGATTATTAATTTTTTTCGTCTACGTTTCAAACTGAACTGTGCGTTGGTTTTTTTAATAGCTTGGGGCTTGTCTTTCCATCTAATCATTGGTCCATGCATCTAATCAGTTATTCATCCATCTGTTTCCTCAAATAGTCATTCATTCATAGTTCATCCATTAGTTTGTTAGTTCGTCCATTCTGACGTCACTCTTCCCGTTCTCCATGCAGATTTCGTGTATACATTTGTTTATTTTACCTTCTATTTATTTGTCTGATCGTCAGCCGCTCAACTAGCTGCCCATTTACCCGTCAGTTTATTGGTTCATCTATACATAAGTCTTTCATTTATTCATCGCATCGACCATTCTGCCATTCTACAATTCATCGATTTGCCTGACAGTCCATACTAGAGTCCTGCACGAGTATGCATTTTTGCTATTCGAAAACATTCAAATGCTTTTGAATAGAATACTTCACTTCATCTCTGCGGACCGGTCCGAATGAATACGAGTACAGCTCTCTTCGAGTACGAGTAAGCTCCGAACATAAACGAGTAGGCGTACACTATTTATTCATATTCGCTCGAAGCGGGAAAACGAGGACAAAAGCATTCGAATAATAGTACACATTGCTTCGAATATATTCGAATATACTCGTTTTATTATTCCTAAGATTATTTAGAAATATTTATGTTAGATATTTCGTTTCAGATTTCGTGTATACATTTGTTTATTTTACCTTCTATTTATTTGTCTGATCGTCAGCCGCTCAACTAGCTGCCCATTTACCCGTCAGTTTATTGGTTCATCTATACATAAGTCTTTCATTTATTCATCGCATCGACCATTCTGCCATTCTACAATTCATCGATTTGCCTGACAGTCCATACTAGAGTCCTGCACGAGTATGCATTTTTGCTATTCGAAAACATTCAAATGCTTTTGAATAGAATACTTCACTTCATCTCTGCGGACCGGTCCGAATGAATACGAGTACAGCTCTCTTCGAGTACGAGTAAGCTCCGAACATAAACGAGTAGACGTACACTATTTATTCATATTCGCTCGAAGCGGGAAAACGAGGACAAAAGCATTCGAATAATAGTACACATTGCTTCGAATATATTCGAATATACTCGTTTTATTATTCCTAAGATTATTTAGAAATATTTATGTTAGATATAAATATTTATTTATTTGTTATGCTACTTTCCTCAATAATTTTCCTTCCAAAAGTGACATACTGCGCATAAAAATATTCGATGAAACTGTTGAACTTCGAATACTTCGCAAAGTTCTCGATTACCGAATACGAGCACTGCAGTATTCGCTTCTCACCGAATACGAGGACTGCAGTGTTCGCTATTCACCGAATATGAATAGAAACGAGAAGCGACGCTCGCTGGTTCTCGTTTCTATTCGTTTCGTTGTACACATTCTTCGAATATCAAGTACCCGTACAGTACATATGTACAGTAGTGTAGCCGCCAAAATGAATATATTCATGCAGGACTTTAGTCCATACCCACTACTAGCTGTCCAGATATTTATTCATCCTTTTATTTGCCATCTCTTTTATGTTTCTCTATGCAGATATTTGTCTATCCATTCATCTATATTTCCTTCTTTGATTTCTCTGATTGTCAGTTTATACATTAAACTTGCTGTCCATCTATTCGAAGTTCAATCTATTAGTCTGTCTCTCTATTGTTCATTCATCCCTTCGTTCATTCTACCATTCAACGATTCGTCTGACTGTTCATAAACACCACTAACTGTCCAACCATCCTTTTATCTAAAATATTTTATCCATTAGACTGCCTCTCTATTTTCATTCATCCATTCGTCCATTTTACAATTCGTCGATTCCTTTCACTGTTCATACACACCACTAGCTGTTTCTCTATGAAGATATTTGTCTATCCATTCATCTATATTTCCTTCTATTGAGTTCTTTGATTTCACTGATCGCCAGTTTATTTATACGCCGTTCAATTCATTCATCCATTATCCTGTCTCTCTATTGTCCATTCATTCCTCAGTCCATTCTACCATTCAACGATTCGCCTGACCGTCCATACACACCACTAGCTGCACCTAGAACTTTTATCTGCCATCTCTTTTATGTTTTCAATGCAGATATCAGTCTACCCCTTCGTTTATTTTACCTTTTATTGATTTCTCTGATCGTCGTTTATACATTCAAATTTCTGTCCATGTATACGACATTCAATTCGTTTATCTATTAGTCTGTTTCCCTATTGTTCATTCATTTCTTAGTCCATTTTACCATTCATCGATTCCTCTGAGTGTGTATGAACACACTACTAGCTCAGCTATCTACTCAGTCGTCTTTCTGTTTCTTTTTTGTAACTATATATATATGGTTGGGATCTATCTATTCTACAGATCTATCCAGCCCCACTGTTGCACAATTCGGCGGCCTTTAGTAGGCAGCCCTTGACATCAACCTTGACCAGAGAGTCTGGATCTCTATTAGCCGGTCCGTCGCTTTGTAAAGTAAAGGATCTCAAGTTCAAGTTTCCATAGCCCAGTAGAGTCATGTGACCAAAAAAATCGGTGCCTTGAACATTCAAAGCTTCAGCGTCGAGGCAGGTCCCTCAATTTGGTTGAAGTACTCATTAAGCGGAATAAATCCCGTGATGAACCCCACAATTGTTATCAAATCACGTTGGCTCAACTTTAGCAAGCATCAATAAACATATTTTACCGCCTAGACCCATGTATGGGGCCCCCATAAACAGGGCCTGCGAGGCACTCTAACTAATACATTGGCTTCCTCCTTTTCTCCTACATCAGTATGTCCGGCAAATTTATCTGCTTATCGTATTTATCAATCATTCATTTTGTTTTGTTCGTTTACTTTTTCATCTATCTGTCTGTCTTTCATATGATAACTCAACTCTATTCAACTAACTAAGTTTTGCGTAAATCTTATTAAAAGAAACCATATCTTAACACAGATCATCAAAGAGAAATTGTTAAGAGCGAGAGTTACAAAGAGCAAAAAAATCGTTTTTTTTATTGTTTTGCCAACAGGGCTGTAAAAAAAATCACGTAGAAAATAAAGACTTTATTTTATAACCCTAAGGGTCAGTGACATCTGTGACGTTTCGTTTCTGTTTCGTATGCTTTGACATCTTAATGATCGAGTCATTGCTGTTTGCTGACCCGTTGTTGATTGACAGAGGTTGGCTTGTCGAATTTTTTTGGCACATCGACGTAATGAAATATGAAACACAAGAATGAAAAACAAAAAAAAACTTCTGCAGCATCGATGACGAAAACACCAACTACAACAACAGTGCCGTTGATTGGTGATTAATAATAACTTAAGCTACTTGTTGAATAAAAGAAACCGTTAAAGTCAGCTGGACGCGATCATTTACGACTGAAGAATAATGCTTAACACCAAATTAACGACCATTGAACTGACTGACTGACGGTCGGCTGCGCAGAAATTTGATCGCTTTGGCGGCGATAATTTGAAGACATTCTAAAGACTCGTAAAACATATGAAAAACGAATTACATTTAAGAAGCTGTTTGCGGATAACCGCAACCACATCAATAACAACAACAACAACAATACATAAGTGTTGCAGAAACATGAAACTAATTTCAATTAATTTTCATTGCACCTCAAAGTCGTATTCTAAGTATCGACTTGGCGCGGGTGAACGAAGGGGAACTAAAATGCGCGCTGCGAAAAGGCGAGCAGGAAAATTGAGATGCTCGTAAAATACGCTCGAATGCGATAAGTGCGGACTGAACGTGCAACAGCTGCCAGCCGACAACGTCACGGCACATCAACGCCGCTAAATATGCGCTTAAAATCAGGACTTGCCACGCAATTGGCCATAATTCTAAAGGGTTAACTGTAGTAGTTGCAGGCGTTGTCAGCCAGGCGACGACGATGATCGCGTGTGTGTGAACGCTTTGTGGCTGCTGTGCAGTTTGCGGGCAATGGATGGCCGCATTATGGTCAAAAGTGGCTCGTAGGTAGTTAATGACACGATCAGCTAACAACAACAAATGTTGGCTGCAAAATTGGCCAAGTGAGAGATCATCAAACAGAGAGAGAGATAGAGAGCGAAAGAGAGACTGAGTACGACAATGTGTAAGCGATTGCGCTGCGCTATTTGGCACACGAACACCAATATTTTGTAGTTGCTGTTGTTGTTGATTTGTTATGACCGCATACGAAAAGCATTTTCATGCGACTTAACAAAAAACAAAGCAAGAAACAAGCCCCTACAACCGCACACACGTATTGTACAACACAACAATCACAGCGCAACAGCAACAATAGGAAGAAGCAGCAGCAACAACAACAATAACAACAACCGTACAATAGCCAGCGAAATGAGGCTGCGGTGTGAACGAACTTAAAGTAGTCTGACTGGAAAGTTGGCTGAGCCCGCAACCGGGCCGCCAAAGCGCTGAGCGTGCTCCAGTGAAAGACAGCGAGCGGAAGAGCGAGAATGGCGCGTGAGAGGAGGCGCGTGAAGGTGTTGAAAAGCCTGGCTTAGAATGCACTGACTGGCCAAAGAGTTGGTCGATCGTTCGTTTTACGGCGGCCAATTTGTTGCTCATGCTGATCGTTAGCTTATTTTGTTGTTGTTGTTGTCGTTGTTACGCTACATAGTTGTTGGCGTGTGTTGTGCTTTTAAAGGTATTGCCCTCATTTGGACAAACACGACTTGACGTTGTTTGTGGGCTGGATGGCTGACATCTTTTTTTTTTTTTTGCCAAAATCTCACCTCTACAACACATTTGATTTGTTATGCAAATTTGTTCTAACGCAAATGCCATCCAGCCAGTTTGGCACGTAGAGCGACCTGTTTTTTTTCTGGGTTAATTTATAAACCTCAACAACACGGCAACTTTGTCTTATAACAACGTCTTTCTTCTGTTGTTGCTGCTTGGGATTTTAAGCCAGAATTTGTTGCAGCCACTTCTAAGTTGGCCATTTTCTTTGGCTCCATGGCTCAGTCTAAGCGCTCTGCAAGTCGAGGTAAATGACTTTACCTCCCATCGTTGATTTTTTCGGAGCCGCACTTTCTTGCAAGTTTGTGTTCCTCTTCCGTGTTCTTCCAGTCGTGAGTCGACAGCAGCGTTGGAAATTGTTTTTGCCATGTTTAGGCACAGCTAAACATATTTTCTCGTCTTATTTTCTCCCGTTTCTCTTTATGCTGGAATTCTCAACTGGTTTTGCAGTTTTGCAACAACGAATGCGCGCTCAAGCGTACATTGTACGCGTCCGAGCATTGTCCGTTCGTTGTCTGTCTGTCTGTCTATTCGTCAGTTCTTTTTGGCCCCTCTGCATCTAGAAGGCTTCTGTGCTGTGCTGTTCGTTGCCATTTAATTGGAACTAGAAAAACAAGCTAGAATTTACAGTTAGCTGTAACTTGCGTTCACGTTCACGTTACTGCGCCGACTTGCCTGCCGCTGTGCGCTTCTGCCAGCCTCAAGTTCAGTTCATTGCTTACTCTACTCGTAGTCCATAAATCATAGCCAAGTTCTTTGGAAGTCACCAGTGTAGTCAAACAATGCATTGGGCCGCTGTTTAGTGAGGGCGCTGGGAAATTTTAGAATTCGTAGGCTAATTTTATAATCGTTTTCTAATGAAAATTGAAATAGCCATCAATCAAATAGAAAATAAAAATAGAAGCAAACTAAATATAATTATTTGTATTTTTAATAATTATTATTATGTTATTATATAAAAATAATGATAAGCGTAGTTACTATTTCTTAAATAATTTTAATCAGAATTAACTTTTGTTTAATATATTTTTTTGTGTTTTTATTTAATATTATATTTTTTATTATTGTTAATAATTTTTATATCAAAATAATTTAAATTCTAGTAACTAAATTATTATATCAATAAATTTGATACGAATTAATATTTGTTTAACTTTTCGTTATTAAACTTTTAATTATCAACCAAATGAAACATAAAAATAGAACCAACATAAATACTATTATTTGTATTTTTAATTATTATTATACTAAAAACATTTATAAGCGTAGTTAAAATTTGTTTTTAATAATTTTAATATGAATTTATGTTTGTTTAATGAATGTAGTTATTTGTGTTTTTATTTAGTAGTTTTTATTTAATTAATTTAATAATTTTTAGATTAAAATAATTCAAATTCTAGTAACTAAGAATTTCAATTATTACACTGTGCAACACTAAAAAAAGGGACAAGGTCAAACATATCTCATTCGATAGAGGACCTCAGTAGATGAAAAAGTGCCAAGGGATTTTTCCGGGGATGTTCGATTTTTTTTTTAAATGCGGTTTAAAGATGGCGGCTTAGTGCCCCTTACTGAAACTTTTAAAAAATCATATCTCTTGACTCAAATGTCAGAAAGGAATAATTTTAACGTCAAATGAAAGGTAATGGTATGAAGTTTAAGAAAAAAATGTCCTTTTTGAAAAATTTTATTAAAAAGGACATCAACTAAATTTTTATCCTTGAATATCCTGGAAACCGTGAGAGCTAAAATTATATAAGTGACTTCTGGTAAAAGAGCATTCAAAGATCTATAATGCATATTAATTTCATTTCAATCACTTTCACTGTTAAGCCACTACAGCGTTTCAAAAATTATACTCTGCTACTTTCATGTGTTCATGTACAGAATATGTCGGGGCTGCTTACTAAAAACATCTTGAATCATATTTAGCATAGTTTTTTTTATTAGGTAATTAACTATACATTGGTTTAGTTTGTTCTTTAGTTTTAAATTATTTATTGGGCAAATTATTATGAAGCAATCGAATAATACATGTCTCAATAATAAGGTTATAGCATCCCCGCAATACCAAAAACCACATGTATTTTGTTGGTAGGATCGTTTATCGCTACTGTCAAAATTAGTTGATATTTTCCAACGAAAGAGATAGAAACTGAAAACAAACAACCACCTATTAATAATTTAATAATAATAATTGACTGGCACGACAGCCCGCTTACGCGAGACTAAGGCCTAGCTTCCCGCAACCACCCGTGTTGTGCGTGTGAATTTTTACGCGGGTTGAAGGGACCTACAGTTTAATGCCGGTTCCGAACGGCAGGTTGGGAGCTTTTTCATAAGCAATTTTTACTCTCAGAGGTTTGCCATTTCCAGCTGAGAGGGCAGCCACCGAAAGAGAAAACGAGTTTTCCCGTTATTTTTTTAGGTGTTATTGCAGGCAGTATTTGAACCTGAGGTTGCTGCCTGCGACTCGCGGTCCACCGCACTAACCAACAACCACCTATTACCTACAATTATTTTCTAATCTAAAAAAATATAGTCATTATTTGTTTTTTTATTATTTTATTATTTATTATTATTATTATTATTATTATTATTATTATTATTATTATTATTATTATTATTATTATTATTATTATTATTATTATTATTATTATTATCTTTAAAACATTTAAGTTTTAAATAAGAGTTACTATTACTTTAATAAATTTAATTATAATTAATAATTGCTTAATTTGTTGTTATTTAAATTTTAATTAATTAATTAATTTTTATATTTTTTATTATATTTGTGTTTATAATTATTTTTGAAAAATTTAAATTCTTAGTTACTGATTTCTCAATAATTTAATTCTCCAATTTTATTAATTTTTTATTTGAATTTTATTTTTTGTCCGTCTGTTTGAGGTTTTTTAATTATATAATTGTTTATAATTAATTTAAATAAAGAAAATGGAAAACCAATTACTGCTTGTTTTTGAAGTAACCGGCCAACTTTAAATCAAATTCAAATCTCGTAAATACTTGTAAATTGTTTTCTGTTTATATTAGAAATGGCTAAATTATTTTAAAAAGTTGAACAGGTGGGCCCCACGCAAATTATGCCTCGTACACTCGCCACCTACGCCACTGAGCTACTGCCAGCAATCCAAGGCTTCGCAGAATGCAGAGCGGCCGTAAATAAATAGTCTTTCAGTTATTAAGATTATGCTTTCCGCTCTGCTTCTACTTTAGTTTTGCTGGCAATGCCACAGTTGCTGTTTTTGTTGTTTTTGTACATTTTATCGTTATAAAATTACCTTTAAAGTCATCATTATTTAAGCCATGATTTGCTGGCCATTGTGGTTGTTTTTTGTTGTTGGTGGTGGTGGTGTTGGTGGCGTTGTTGATGGTGTAGTAAGCACATTCACCACCATAATGGTCATCTTTCTTACATTTATGTGCCCGACGCGCCGCCGCGCTTCACCCCTTTGCCAGTTGCGCGTGCAGCGTTGCCACACACACTTGTTGCAGCAGCAAAGTCGCTCAATTTCCCCATCATTGCTCCGGTATTTGTGTGTACGTTTTGTAGCTGTTGCGCTGCCATTCTCCGTAAAATGTTTCTGCTTTCCAGCTGGCTTTTGGGCTTTGCAAAAGAAAGAAGTTGCGCACAACAACCACAAAAACAAACCATGGTGTTTGATGGCCACAGCAAGGTGCACAAATCGGTGTTGCTGATGCCGATGTTGGAGCTGTTGGTGCCATCGGTAATGCTGTTGTTAGCGTCATGCCACATAATTTGTACAATATTGACAATTCGATGTACGATGTGGTATGGCATTGTGTCGTATTGTGGTTTATTGCGGCTGCCAAAGGCCACTAGAGCTGATGAGTTTGTCGGTGGTTTTGGTGTGGTGTGAAGTGAAGCGTTGCATGATTTGAATTTACTACGTTTTAGGGCCTGATTGCTTTTTCATTTGATGGCCTGGTGGTCAGATTGTTTAGCGATCCTTCTAAAATACTTTTTAAAAGTTTCTTATTACTATTATTATATTAAAAAATGTTGAAAAATTTATAACAATTACATGATCGGGTTGAGTGGCATTTAATACGTGAAAACAATAAATGTTTGGAAAGTTTTGGGAAATTTTGTAAAAATATGACTTTATACTCGAATAACTACTTGACCCAAAATGTGACAATTGTCACAATTTCCTTAAATAAACTTAATTACAATTTTTAAAGTCACGGGTGTTTCTTTTCTCTCGTAGTTGTGCTTTCAGTATAAGGCAATTCACGTTCTATGGATAAAGTAGTAGTTTAATCATAAGTAGATTGTCCCAAAATGTCACAGTTTTTCAGTTTTTCGTTAATAATTACAACTTTTGTATATATAATTGTTTAATCGTATATAGAACGTCTCACATATACAGGGTGGCGTAAAATTCATCACCTAATCGGCAGATGCTATAACTTTTGCAAATGCTGGCAAAAGTAAATTTTGCTTTAACATACATTCATTTATTTATAAACAAATTAAGGCCAAAGAACGATGGGTGACAACTTTTGCGCTCGAAGACAACATTTGACAACAGTTTGGATTTCGTTCACAATTGTTTAATTTTTCTGTCACATTTTTAAACTGTTTTGTCATATTTATAAAATTTGTTATCCATCATTAGAAGTATGTCACATTCTGAATATGTCCGTCATATTTTGTCAAATTATGTCACATTTGTTTCAATTTGCTGTCACCAATGTTTTGGTTGGTAATTCTTGAGTTATTCATGACATGTGTTTTCTGGGTCATTTTTTTTTAACTTAGTTTCTCAAATGCCTTACTTTTCTTAGTACAACTTTTGAATTTCTTTGTACTCGTATAATTTTTTGACGTTTCCCTGTCATTTCCACATTTCCTCAAGATGTGACGCCACAAAATTCAACCTGCTTTTTATCAAATTGTTTATGTTTTCAAGCGTAAAACCATGTGACACTAAACAATTTTTGTCACACTTAAAACTTTTGTCGCACATAAAAATTTTTCTGTAACTGTATTCAACTTTCCCTCAATGCTCACATTTTTTTTTTCAATTTCTGGTGACTTTTAATTCTTTTTCTTTTCCGTCACTTACTAATTTGTTCACATTTGTTGCCTAAAAAATGTAAAAAATATACCAAAAGGTGTTTCTTTAAACTTTTGAGTCTTTTATCATAGTTCCTATAATTCTTCCATATTTGTAACAATTTTTATTTATTAATTTATATGCCAAATTGTCTTCAGTAAATATTAATTGCAAATTTTTTTTTGCCTTTTTCATATAAAAGTCGTTTATCGTGTTCCATATCGATTTATCTACAATAATTGAGGTCAATTGTTGATCAGTGACAATTGTTGTCGCCATATCAGTCATCATTAAGATGTATGACCGCGTCTTATTTGCCACTCAGTCGCGCAGTTAGAAAAAAAATTTCGCCACCAACCTGTTAATTCAGATGATTTCATTTTGTTGCCATTTGCAAACATGTTGTGCTGAATTTTCCCCGATTTTCCTGGCCAATGCCAAGCAGCGATTTCAACTAGTTGCAGTCGCTTTTCCTCCCATCATCAACGATGCCGCAGCCGGACAAACCTGACGGTATACCGACCGAATTCTTGGGCAGCTGGCAATGCTGATCGATTAAGAGAAAACAACACAAAACGTGCGCCGCCCAAACAGCGCGCAAAGAGAAATATATGCAACAAGCGTCAAGTCTCCACTACAACCTTTGCAGATAAAATTCAAATTTGAATGTATCTACAAGTGGCAGATGAGTGGCCGATGAGAGAGCAGCGCTGACGACAGCTGGAGCGCGCTTCTTGGAACTTGAGCGGAGAGGGTGTGTCGCTAAAGTCTACACGAGCTAAATTATCGTAGAGTAGATACTTTTTGGTTGCAGCGGCACATGTGAATTTCGCTCTTCGGGTTTTTCTGCGCTCGGATTCTACATTGAATTTTTTGACTTCGGCGCTCTCGCGAATGCTTTCGCCAACCAAATTGGCAACGCTTTGGAGATTATTATCTTGCGGCGCTGCTAGAAAGCTATGGTTTTTGTTGTTTCGGTTATTGTTGTTGTTGCGTTGCTGTTGATTCTTTGCGCGTTGATTGTTGTTATTCTCTCGCAGTGGCAACACCGCACCGGACGCGCAGTGTTTGTTGTCGTTTTCGCCTGGCAATAGAAATTTTCGAAGCAGACACAGCGACTTCAATTCAGTTCGCGATGGAACTTTGAACATTGTGGATTGTATTTTCCGTGCTGCCAGCAGTGAACAGTGTTTTAACCCGTTCTACGCCAATAAAAGCAGTTACCAATCAACACTCACACATACAAACACATGCACGCGTATAGAACAACGGCCGTGCTGTGTTGCATACTTTACTTGACGAATTTAAGCATTTGTGCTAACGGTTTATATATTGTTTTTGCTTAATAAAACGGTAAAAAATTTCCGGTTTGTAAAAAAAAATTTAAGTGTTTGTCCATCACACACAAACACGGAAAACTTCACTTGGCGTGTGTCGTCGGCTGTGTGGGCTGCTAACGGAAATTTGAAAATTACAACGGTTAAGCGTTAATTTGCGGTAATTCCATTGCCTAACGGTAGCCAATATGTTTGTGTATTTTTTGTAATTTTTTTGGAATAAAAAAGTTGAAATTTATTAGCGCGTTTCGAAAGTGTTGAATGCCTGTGTTGCCTATTTGATTGTGTTGTTGGCTTTAACAACTACAAATGTTGAGCAACAATTTCTAGTAACTGAAGTTGGTGCAAAATTTGGAATTTTATTAAAACAATACCGAAAGTTAATTCCATTGACGACAGCCAACGTTCAGCGGCATTTCCGGCTGGCCACTTGTTGGGTGTTGAGAACTGCAGCGGCACAGGTGTTGCCAGCGAGTGGCAACAACAACAACATAAAACTGTTTAAAGTTGTTCAAATATTGTTTTGGCCGCTAATAGCTGCATTTGGGCCCACTATACAAGCACTGCAGGCAACCCAGCCGCTTGTTGTGAACATTTGGGTTTGCGCAGTTTTTAATTGGATTGTGCAATAACACTTACCAAAAACAACAACAATACGCAATAACAATTAAAATAAGCGCTAGTGGGAGTTAAAACAAAAAATAAACCTAGCCACTTCCAACGTCCACGTCGCCATCTCCGTTCACCGATTCGCGTGCCCTTTGCATAGTTGCGGCCTTTCGTGTGTCTCCGTGCGGCTTAAAAAGGATTTAACATAGATTATTGCACGTAATAACTGGCTGTCCTGGATACATGGATGGTTGTTGTGCATTTTTATTGCTCTCATTGCGTACACAGGATTAAATTTAATTGAAATCGCAGCGCACAACAAAACGGTTGAGGAAATAGAGCCAACTACAAAAATATTCCAGAAATTTTTAAAACAATGCAATAACAACGCTACGGTGGGCGAAATAAATGAAAAATAACCTCAAAAAAAGTTAACCAACAATTGCAAGAAACGCGCAAATAGCAGCAATTCAAATTCATATTCATATTGATTTTTCAAAAGCGAAAAGCCGCAAATGCCTAAAATCTGAAGTATTCTTTATTTGTAAACAATAAAATGTTATGGTGTGAAATTTAAAATATCCTGAATATTAAAAAAAATAAATTAAATAACTGCATATTTTTGTGTGAAGTAAAAAAAAAAACAAAATACCAACAATTAAAATAATTATTGAGAACGGTAAAACAAAGGCAGAAAACATTTAAAAAAAAATATGAAACAACTAAAACTGCAACTGAGGACAACTAAATTTTAATAAGAAATATTTAAAAAATTCAAAAAATCAAAATAGACTTAAAAAAAATTTATTGATTTCAAAAATTACTAATTAAATTAAATTATATTAAATTAAAATTTCAAATAATGTTAAAATTATTTTCAACTTGTAGCTATAAAACAACAAATCATTAAAATCAAAACAGCTGAGAATTATAAAAATTATCAAAAATTTATTAAAAAAAAAATTATTGCTTCCTTGCCGAGAAAACAAAAATTATCCAAAAATAAAAACAAAAAACATATATCTAAACAAAACATTTAACACAAAATTGTGCCAGCGCCTATTGTGTTTTTGGGCTTCGTTTGTTGTTGTAATTTCGTGATTTGTGCAACCCGATGATTTAATTTGTGCGTTTAATAGATAAAAAAAAACGAACAACCATCATCTAAAGTGTCCATTTTGCTAAACACAAACTGTTGTTGTCGGCGTGCGCAGTGTTGTTGTGATAACACATACAATAATATACAACAACAATATATAAATAAATACTACGATAAATAACGATAGCAGCAGCCAATTTGCGCTACAATAAAAACAACAAAATTGTATTTATAATTAAAAAAAAAGAAATACAAAGCAAAGTGTTAAACGATTAAAGAAACAAATTTTGCCTCTGTACTCGACCACACACACACACACACGTTTCAAATATTCTAAAGATAACTCAAATTTCATCAAACATCAACAACAATAATAATAATAATATTATTATTAACAACAATTACAACAACAGCAACAACATGGTGGTGTTAGAAACTGCCACCGCGCTGCTGGGCGGCCCCTATGCGCAGGGCGCGCCCGCCCTCAAAATGGTACCAAAACGTTATATCGGATTACATCAATGGCTGGGACCACTACGCACCAAAGAATTGAAGGAACATATTGTAAGTACGACTACAACTCGACGTTTTTCTTCATCATGGGAAAAGTATAAAAAGTATACATATGTACTTATATAAAAAAAAAAAAAAAACAGTAAACAAAAGGAAAAAGAATGAGTGCAGAAAAACTCCATCGACGTGGTCCACTTTGGGCGCAGGAAATTCTTTGTGACATTTTGCGGTTCAAATTTATGAGTTTGTGATTAATGTGTTTGTTGTTCGGGGAGTTGAGTGGGTAGGCGTACAGTGAGGGCGGACAGTTTGGCACTTGTTGTCTGCGTGAATTGCTATTGTTGTAGTAGTTGTTGTTGTTGTCATACATATTTGCAGTAGCGTTAACATGATTTTCGGGGCGCCTCTCATATCTTTCGTTGATGGTTTTTTCTACTGTGGTGTTTTTGTTTTTTTTTTTGTATTGGCGGCCACACTGCACGTTTGCGCTCGGCTTAAATGCCTCATTGATTGAATGATTGATGGACTGATTGATTGATTGATGAATTAGTGTATGGCCGGAATTTGGGGTGGCCGCACAAATTGCTCTATGAGCTGTAAGCGCGATACGTTGCATTCTGGTTATTGTTGTTGTTGCCTCTGAGTGCTGCTGTCAATTGTTCAACAAAGAAATTATTGAATAATGTCAAGTACTCGGCTTTTAATAATGAAAATTATGTTTGTGTTCTATGAAAATAATGTTGGTTGTCTATAATGCTGCAGTTTGCGCCAATGTTGCTGTCATACTAATGTTGCATAATGTTCTGTTGTTGTTGTTATCCAGTTAATATATTTTTAATTTGTATTGGTACATTATTTATAAATAATATTGTGCATTATTTATATTTGTAAATTATTTATATATAAAAAAAGGCGTATCGCTTATTTTTCTAGACCGCTCCCATTTTATATGTAAATCAAAATGAAATATATGAAATTAAAATATCTGAACATTTGTTTGTTTTATTTTTGTTTTACTTAAAACCTGCTTAGAAACTAGCTTTTTGCTGCCCAGCATTAACCCTTTCCTTCCCATTCCAAATTCAAATTTGGAATTTCGATGTATAATTTTCGATTTTCCCCATTCTATGAATTGTGCGCTTAAAAGAAACATTGTTCTGAGCTTTTTCAGCAAAATATGTAGTTTGTTTTTTTGGGAACATTGAAAATTGTTAACATTTGTGCAACGGCTCCCGTTCGACAGGGCAGCAGAATTAAATGCCAAAAATTTAATATTGCTCTATGTTTAACAAAGGATACCAAAAAACTCTAAAATTCTAACAAATAACTCTAAAAAGTTGTAAATAAAGGGAAATTTTGTTTTCATATAGAATATGTTGTAATTTTGCTTCATAAAAGCCCAATGTAGTCCAGTGTCTATCAGTGGCTACCACCACCTCGCACCACCCACTGGAAAGTCCATTTTAAAGTCCAAGAAACCATTTTAAATATGATGCAAAATACTTATAAATACTTCTCTCGTTTCAAATAACCAACTTTCAATTTGTTTCTATGGCTATTTCATAATTCGGGAAGGAAAGGGTTAAAAGTCAAATTTCAAAAACCAAAATTTTCGAACGTAACCATGCACATGTCGTCAGGCTGTCTGTCCACGTGTGTAGGTCTGGCCATTTGCCTAAGAAGATTGAAATTTGTTTAATTTGATTATTTTGTTGAATGCTCCAAATGCGGAAATAAATTAATTAATGTGTTCAATGTTATGATTTGTTTGCCGCTGGCCAAACAGCTGACATTCAATTGCACTCAGATGCAAGAAAGCCGTCTGAAATATAAAATTCGTATCTCTATGGTTCTCTATGAGTTAGTTTTTTATGTTTCTAAATTCACGCTCTCTTGCGCCTCAACATAGGCAACATAATGTGAGCAATTAGCGTCCATCAAGCGCGCGCTTCAACTCAACAATGATTGACGCATGGCATCTTACGGCATTTGGAATGCTCTATGAATTCTTTTCGACTATTCGTTTATTGTTGTTGTTTTTGTGCAACGAAGCGCAACGTTGATGTCAAAGGAACGTAACAAGTGTCAGGCTGCTTTTGTGCCGCCTGCGCGCAGCCACTTGCAGCTTCACGCGTCAAACGCGTGCAGAGTTCGTCAAGCGCGTCAGCGCATCGGGCGCACGTTATGCGATACGAGGCAACACACCTCGTATCGGATTTTTGCACTGCCGATTGTTGGCATTTTTGTGTCAATGTGTTGTTTGTTGTTGTTTTGGCTGTTTAATTTCTGACGTAGAGTGTAGCCGTTGAAGCGTGCCGGCCGCAGCAAAAGACTGTCTTGGCGAGTTGCTTTTGCGTCTTTTTAATGCTGATGTTGCTATAAACTTTTCTATTTGCTCGACGGCCATTGCAGCGTTGTCAGTTGCCCGCAGCCAAAAAAAAACCAAACAGAGCCGCAAGAGCGACCGACAGAGTCGAGCCAACGACGACGTTAATTACAGCGTAGCGTGAATCTTGCCAAGCCTTTTGTTGTTGCAGTGGTTATTGTTTGTGTTGTTGTTGTTGTTGTTGCTGCTGCCGTATTGTAGAAAGCGCATTTAATGCTTGAGGGAGGTTGCACTTAACAAATTATAATCATTTATTATTTTGTAATTTTCTTTTGATTTTGCTGCTGTCTGCCGCTGTTCATTTCTTGCTGCTGCTGCTGCTACGCGCAAAAAATAAAATTGTGAAAAAACATTTAGGAAAAAGATACGGAACGGAAAATGTTGTTGTGGTCAGCTGCTAATTTCCTCCATGCACTTTGTGTTCCGCTTTTTTGTTGTTATTGCTGCCAATGTGTGTTGCTTCATATGCAACATGCAACACGCACGCATGCAGCAGCAGCAGTAAATTTTGTAGAGCATTTGCAGAGCGCACCAGTGGAACGTGCAATGCCAACAAAGTGCACTCGGTTGGAAAACGCAAAGCGTAGAAATCCAAAGCCATCGTCAGCGCTGCGTGTGGCAAGTCGAAACCGCAGTGTTAGTGGCAGTGGCACATGCTCCATAATGCAATTGTTGCAAGTAGCTATTAAGAAAAAATTGTATAAGCAACAAAATCAACGCACAATGCATTTACAACCACCGCCGCGTACTAGAAAGTCTTTTGATCCTCTTCCATGACCGATCACACTTTGTATTCATTGGCAGTGAAGGCGCCTCGTAAATGTTGTTGAGGCCTTTAATGTTCTTCTTTATTGCGTTTTTATTATTTCTATTGTTTTTGCAAATGGCATTTTCTCTTCAAAAATGCAACGAAAATTTCCATTAGAAATTATCGAAATATTTTGTGGAAAAGCTTTTTCTTTGATTCGAGGAAATGTTTCAAAGACATTTGTTTTCTCCCAGTTCGCTTTCCCCCCCTTCTCGCTGACATCTTGTCTGTGGATTTTCCTTCGCATCGTTTTGCATCTAATGAATTTTCCTCGCAACTAATGAAGTTTGCATATGCATTGCGTTCGCATTTTCATTGACTCGAGCGCGCGCTTGTTTTATTTTTTATGTATTTTTCAGCATCAGCTTTCAAC
This sequence comes from Melieria crassipennis, assembly GCA_963668005.1. NCBI lineage: Eukaryota > Metazoa > Arthropoda > Insecta > Diptera > Ulidiidae > Melieria > Melieria crassipennis. The sequence goes on from OY764961.1 coordinate 106,483,681, forward strand.
ACTCGCACATATTTACCACCACTTGCTGTTTGCTCTTTTGCTGCTTATAAAACAAATTTCAGTTGTTTCGGTGTTCATTTTCCACGCAGCTCCTTCGGTTGCGTGCCGTCGTCGTCGTCTCTGCCACGGCGCATGTTTATGCGTTTGAGGCGCACTTGTGTGCAACATTTTGAATTTTTAATATGCGTCAGAGTTGCCATCTTTGCTGGGCTGCGAACCCTTTTGGGTGCCACTCCACCAGCGTTGCCTGCAAGACGTTTCTATCGGCCAGCGTTTCCATTTGCGTCGTCTTGAGTGCTGCTTGTTGAACTGAACTGCTGCTATTGCTTAGTCTTGTGCGCTTTTGCATATCTAAATGTCATTAAAATTTTATCCATTCAAGCAGCACCAGCAGCCTCCATCTTGTCTCTTCTTGTTCCCTCGAAAGCCGCTCGCCTTCACCACCCAACGCCTGCCGCCGGATTTGTGCGTTCATGGCTCTCTATCTATCTGTCTGTATGTCTGTCTGCTTGTTCCGTCTTCGAACGCACTCGCATTGGCTTTTGGTTCGACACTGACTTCCAGCGCATCAATGTTAGCCGACTGCCGACTCTGCTGCAGCTGCTTGCGTTGACGTTGACATTCTGCCGCATGTTGCTCATTTAAATGATGCACAAAATTGTCGTTGCTCGCACACTGCTGGCGGCTGTACAACACTTGCCTGCTTCTTCTTACCTTGCTGCACTTGCTCCACCATCCAACCAACTGTCAGCTGCCAACCGGCTTGTCTGTCTGTGCGACTGTCTAACTTTACTTTTGACTGTGTGTGTGTGTGTGTGATTGTTTGCGCTAAAGTTGGACTAAAAGTTTCACTCAGTTTATCGACTTGTTGCAACACTGAACTGAACAACGTGAACTTGATAGATGTCTGTGCGGCAGCTGAATGTGCTTTGGTTGCAAGCACATTGCACCTCTTGTGGTATTGAATTTCAATTTTAATTAACACTAAAATTGTTTGTAATTGCCTAAACTTGTACCTCTGTACAGTGTTTGCGAGATTACATGGAAAACTGCTATGAAAATGAAATTTATGATCAATTACTGCCACATCTGGAGGATTAATGCACTTGATTGAGCTTACGCTGAGCAGAGAATGCAATTTCTTTGCAGGCATTGTGGATTCTCGTAACGACAGTTGCAAATTGCACTAAAGCTGGTCGCAAATTAATTTAGCTAATATAAAATTGTCACGTGTAAAGGTTTCGGATTGCAAATATAGTGGTAAAAGTTTAATAACTTCAAAGAATAATAATTACTTTGTTTTAATACTAACTGCAGTTTAATACTTTCGTTTTGTTTAATACTTACAAAACTTTATTACAAAACTTAATAATAGCTCTTTAAAAAACTCAACTTTCTGTGATACTATTTTCTTTGATTTGTTGGTTGGTAGTTGATTTGTTGATTTCTATTGATTGCGACTGATTACAAAATTAATAATTTTTTAATTTTAATTAATTTTTGTGCCGCTAATATTATATTCAGAGTTATTTTATCAAACGTAGTCATTTAGTATTTCCTTTTGAATATTCTTGGAAAATTTTAATACTTGTTTCTTGTGTGAGTTACAATCACTTCAATCTATGAATTCATTAAGTTCGACTTTTCTGAAAAAAATCACACTTTATGTTTCAAAAATATTTCTGAACTCAAAACTAGCCATATTTTGTTTGCCTTTGACACATTTTTGCCTCAGTTGGTCTGAAAAAGTATTTATAATCTTAAATATTTTAACTCCGAAAATTCGGAGTGTGGTTTTTCAATTTCTTCAGTCCATAGTTAACTAATTGTTGCAATACTTTTAAAACAGTAATTGTTAAATTAAACATTTATTAAATTAATTTAAGCCTACAAAAATTCCGAAAACTCTTAAATATGATTAATTAATTTATTTGCATTGAGCAGATTTTGTTTACTTGTTTCTTTTTGGTTATTTTAATTAATTATATATTTTTTTTAATTTTTATTTAAATTATTATTGCTTAAAAATTTGTTCAAGAATTATTTGTTTTTACTATAATTATTCAACACTTTCACATTTGACCACTCTTTTGTAGTTTCTAAATGTTTGTTTTAAATTTTATACTAAGAACTAGTTAGTTTTGCTATTTAGATCATTTAAATTTGTTAAAACATGCATTGATTTTAAACTCCAAATGACTCCGAATTCACTAATAGTTTTCTGTTAAAAGATTTCGTTTGATTATCAAGTTTTGTTTTTAATTTTTGAGTGTTTATAAGTAACTTTTTTTTATAGTTTACTGTTTTATATCCCAAATAAACGAAAATTTTAATTAATTTACTTCATTCCTAATTGATATTTATACATTTTGTTTAAAATGCGTAGTAAATTTATTTAAAAAAGTTCGCTTTAACTGGCATTACGTTTTTTCCACTTAAGCATCAAAAACATTGATTTTTTTTGCACTCCGAAAAACTCCGAATTTTTAATAAACCGCTTTTTTTAATTGTTCGAATGCCCCAGCAACTAATTTCGTATATTTAGCAATTTTTCAAACAAAATATGCCATTTTCACCGCAAATTTTCCCATTCCAGGCTATGCTAAAGTCTTAACTTCTTCAGTTCAACATCAGAACTTTAGCTGTTTAGTGTTTAAGCGTTTTTTTTACCATCTCTTTTTGCTGTGCCCTAAGATTTTTCAGCGTTTCAAAGTAAAATGCAACTCATTACAACTTCTGCTGCCGCTGTCGGCGATTGTTGCCATTGCTTGCTATCCATACATTGTTGTTGCTTTATACACGTATGCGATAAAAATTACTACAATTATTTTATTTGTTTTTTGTGCGTCAGTGCATACAGCACCGAAGTGCTGGTTCTCCATCTTCGTCATATGCATTGTGTGTGTGTGTGTTTATGTGTGTGGCTGCCTTATTGCTGCCACTTGCTGCCAGCTGACAAAGCTTTGACGTTGCAAGCTGGAGCAACAAATGGCAGCAAATCAAAGCAGCAACATTTCGCATTTTCCTTAGACTCTTCGTTTTTATTTTTTGCTGCCACACATGTGCAATAGTTATGGTTGTTGTTGTTGTTGTTTGAAATGCAGTAAAATGAGCATATGTGCACGTGCCGCATTCACCCGGCAGCCAGCAAAAGTCACCATTGAGTTGCTTCTTCATTTGTTGCTGTTTCTCTTGTTGTCTTTTTTTATTGTTGTTGCTGCTGTTGCAAATTGCAATTTTCAAACATGAATTCAATTATGTTGCATGTTATTATTATTACTCTGGGTATGTGCAAGCAGTCGCGTACGTATGCACTTACATGTATCTGTATGTGTGTGTGCGTGTGCCTTCATGCTTGCTGATTGCTGCACATATTAAATTATTGCTTCATTTGCTTTGATTCTGCTGCACTTTACATTTTCTGTCCCCCGTGCGTGCCCACCCCCCTCCCTTCCTTCTTACAACATTTTCATATTTGCAATTTTGCTCAAGATTTTCTTCATTTCGTTTCTTCTTCTCCTTTTCAACTTTATTGCCGCACGCGCGCCACCATAATTTACCCGCAAATGAGTCAACCTCCAATTGTATGTTATTGCGTCATTGATTTGTCATGGCCACGCCCACCTTCAGCTATGAGTTGTCATTACATTTCTCCTTAGAAAACGTTTTAATTTTTGTTGTTCATTCTCTCCAGTTCTTAGAAAAGCAGCCACAATCATCGTTAATTTCGTTTTTTTTTTTTAAATTCCCTCTAATTTTCTCGCAGCTCACCTGCTCGACGCCTGTTGCTGGCTGTTTCGCCTTTGGCAATGCCAAAAACTTTTCACTATGCCCAAGTAATGAGACAAATTTTCCACCTCTTTACAAATTTGCTTAACGCTCCAGTCCGTGTACCGTGAATTGCACCGCAAATTGTGCCCTTCCGTCCGCTCGGCAGCGCGTGCGACCGACTGCTTTCGCTTTGTTCATTTGTCCATTCTTTGTGCCGAACAACATTTTCTTTATCGATCAAAATTCAATTTGTGCTTCGGTGTTGAGACGGCGACGTAAGCACGACGGAAGGGCAGGTCGGGCAGTAAAGCTAGGCGCGCGCAGCCAGAAAATGTAGAAAAAAACTTTAATTGAAAAAGTTTCCCCACTGGGTTCATGTTTTTTTTGCTGCTATTGTATGAGCGCTAGCTTGTGCCTTCATGGCATGGCGTCTGCATACTTTCGGGCGCTCGAACATACGACAATATACGCCGAGTGCCCTTCACGAAGCGAAGCGGGCGGTGTTGTCGTCAGCCTTGCTTGATTATGTTTTAATTGACCCAATTTTTTAAGCGTTTTTTAATAATAAGCGTTTTTAATTATGTGGTGGTGTCTAAGATGCTGTTGGCAGAGACAGAGAGGGAACGCAATGGAGAGAACGCAAATGTTTTTGAACTTCACCTTAGCACTAGAAATGCTCAGTAAAGAAGGGAATTTTAATGCTTTCATGAAGGTTTTTTGTACTATGAAAATTTTTCTTTTGAGCCATATTTTTCATCGCTTGACCGTTAAAATTTGAAGCTCGAGTGATAATATTTATCGCTTGAACGATATTTGTTGCTGTACCGATTATATTTGTTGCTGGAGCTATAGTAATTGTCACTTGAGCGATAATATTTTTCTTTTGAGCCATATTTTTCATCGCTTGACCGTTCAAATTTGAAGATCGAGTGATAATGTTTATCGTTTGAGCGATTTTCATAACTCCACCGATAATATTTTTTGCTCTAGCTGTAGTAATTGTTACTTGAGTGATAATATTTTTCTTTTGAGCATATTTTTCATCGTTTTAGCGATACTATTTATTGCTTGACCCATACCATTTGTCGCTTGAGCGATAATATTCATAGTTTGATCAATAATATGAATCGCCTAAGCTGATTTGTAATCGCTACCGATATTCTTCATCGATAAACGATTGTATTGACCACTCAAGTACAATATTTGTCACCGAAGTATACTTTTAGTTTAAACGATAAACGATTTATCGTCTTCGAAGCCTTCAGTACTTATGATAACCTGAACCATATTGACCTCACTGATTGCTTAAACTATAATGAGATATTTCTCATTGCTTATCAATATTTCTCGCTTAAGCAATAAAAATCACCTAAAAGTAAATGTGAAATATTTATTCATTAACATATTAAATTGAAATTGTTTCCTAATCGATGTTTCAAAATATGCGCTTAATTAGTTTTGTTATAGTTTATATGAAAACTAAATCTACACATTGACAGCATTGACGAACAAAAGTTGAGTTTTTCGCTTAAGCGAGCAAATATGCATGCAAAACTTTGCTGCCTGTGTGCAACTGCGCGTAAAAGTGTTTGCACAAAGTTTGTGCAGTAACTAAACGCCAAGTGAAATTGAGTGCAGATTTTTTAAACGTTGCCGCCGCTGCATAAATGTTTATTTTGTTCTTGGCGCAAAAGTTGAAATATTTTTGCTCAATCGATAAAAAAATTTAATAAAATTGTTGAAAGTATTTTAATTTTTCCTTTAAGGATATTTTCGTTCATTGTATGTGTTGTAGAAAATTTTTGCTTTTTTTGTATTGTCTTGGAGATTTTTATTAATTTATATTTTTTTTACATAAAATTGTTATTGAATTTTGTGTATGAATAATTTCTGCCTGAAGAAAAGTATATCACTAACTCATTTTGGCATTAGTTGTTGCCAAGTAGAATTTATACCTGAAGCATTTTTGTTTAAATAGACTAACAGAAAATCAACGACGACAGAGTTGCCAAGTTTGCATAATTTCATCAAATTTGCTGTGCATTTTATTTAATTTAATGCCATACATTCTTGCTTACAATTTGTTGAAAACATTTTTTCGCTCCTCTTTTACCTTTTATGCACTTTTACTCCCAACTCAAAAGTACATCAATTTGTCCTTTAAATTTCATTATGAAATCTACTTTATCTCAATATTACATTTCTTTTTCCATACCGCCATTTTTGCTTACTTGCTTTCCTTGCTTCCTTTTCGTACAACGATGCGTTTTTTTGTTGTTGTTGTTATGCTGTCGTAATGCATTTGTTGGTGGTGTTGACTGTATGCGTGTTGTTGTTGTTGTTGTTTTCTAAAGCATCCAAAGCCACTAACGCTAAGTAAGCAGCCACTGCACGCGTCGCCCTACGTTTCACTGTCCGAGTTCCAGAGCGCAGCGACTGCATCGTCGGCCGCCACCACGGTGCGAGTCGTTGCCACCCCGTTTGGCGTTGTTGCCATTCCTCCAGCTGGCTGGCTATAAATATTTTGTCGTAAGAAAAAGTTTTCGAAATCAATGTTTTCAAGTAATTCCTCTTTCTTGTGCTTTCTCGTGAACGGTGTGCCAGTCAGTTCTTCGTCTTGTAGTTGTTGTTGTTGTTGTATTGCTGACGGTGGTATTAGTGATTGAGTGTCCTTATGGCTGGCTTTTATTTCATTTCATTTTAGTTCTTTTTCTTCTTTATTTCACTCTTGCCTGCCTGCCTGTCTGTCTGTCTGTCGTTCGTGTTTCACTTTTATTTGTTTGTATTGTTGTATCTGCGTTTGAGCATTAGCTGAAATGTGCTTTTTATGAGATTTCCTCGCCTCCAACTTATAGTGAATTTATACTGAATTTTGTTGTGTCCCAGGCGCTCGTCGCTGCCGTTTGGTAAATCTGATAGCCTCCTCTTGCCATTGGCCTTTCTTATGGCGTTTGTGCGTACGCGCGTGCGAGTGTGTGTGTGTGTATGTTAAACTTTTTCGCTTTTGTAGTGTTATTATTGCTAATGTTTAAGACACTTATCGTGTTTTTATTTCCGTACGAAAAGTAGTTTGAGTGATTTTTTCCTTTGTGCTTCGCTTCTCTGGAAAACGCTACTTAGCAGTTCTTGGTGGTTTTTCTCGAGTGCTGTTCGAGTGTTAAATGTGTAAAGGATGTTGCGAAGAGAGCAGAGTGAAGGGCAGGGCAACGCTTTAATAGTAAATATCAGTAACGTGGGTAAATGTGGCCAGCTGAAGGATGAAAGCGAAGCTTAAGGGTGGAGCAAGGGTGAAGATGCCATCAAAAAAAGAGTTTGCGTGATTTTTGTGTGTTGTTTTAGCGTGTCGTATAAGCGACATAAAATGTGTTGGTTTAAATTGTAAAAGTTTTATGGCTGATAATGGTTGAAGCTCCCAGGGGGCATTTCAATGCTTTTTCAATTTACAGTAAAAGTTTTTTACTAAATATGTCCAACTTATATCCACATCATGTTGAAATGAATGAAAAATATTTATATAAAAAATGTGTTTATATTATTTTTAACTTTTTTCGGTATTTTTACTTTATTTTGTTTAAGGTTATTTTTAAATTATTTTTTATATTATTTTAGTTTATTTTGTGTATGTTCTTACTCTTTGTTATCTCTAATTTATTTTATATTCACGTCAAGTTGAAATAAATAAAAAATTTTTGTATAAAAAATGTGTGCACATAATTTTTAAATTATGTCGGTGTTATTATTTTTTTTTATTTTACTTTACTTTATTTTATGTTATTTTATATTTAATTTTTTTTATATTATTTTATTTTATTTTGTGTATTTTTTGTGTGCATTTTTGTTTTGTTGTGTATTTTTTTATTTGTTATGCTAATTTTATTTTATATCCACTTCAAGATCAAATAAATGAAAAATATCTGTCTAAACAAGTTTGTGTACATAATTTTTTTAAAATTATTTCGGTGTTTTTACTTGATTTATCTTGAATTTAATTTTTAATTATATATTATTTAATTTTATTATGTATATTTTTTTACTTTTTCTTATTTCACTTTATTTTATTTTTATTTAATTTAATTTAATGATATTTTATTTAAATTTATTTAATTTAATGTAATTTAATTAGTTGTTTATTGTAATTTTATTTTGTGTTATTTTATTTCATTTTGTGTAATTTTTTGGTTTTTTATTTTATTTTGTGTTATTTAATTTTTTATTTATTTAGAAAATTGTTTTTTTTTTTAAATAGCAAATAAATCGGGGTTTTGTTTTCTTTGTGTTATTTTTAAACTTGAATTAAATTTAATTTTTTATTGTTTGGACTTTATTTCATTGCACTAAATAAATAAAAGATATTATATTTTTTATCATTTAATATTTTGTTGTACTGTATTTTAGTTTAATTTATTTAAGTTTTTTAATTTTTATTTAATTTAATGTAATTTAATTTTTTACTTTTTTTATTTTGTGTTATTTTATATAATTTTGTGTAATTTTTGGGTTTTTTATTTTATTTTGTTATTTTATTTTTTATTGAATTTTTTTGAATTTCAAGTAAATTCGTTTTTTGTTTTATTTTGTGTTATTTTTAAAGGTTTATTAAATTAAATTTTTTATTGTTTGGAATTTATTTCATTTAACGAAATAAATATATTTAATTGACTTTTTTTTGTTTTATTGTATTTTAGTTTAATTTTGTCTAATTTTTTTTTTACTTTTTTTGCTTCCCGTAATTTGACTTTCACTATTATTTATTATTTTATTTTATATTTTTGTATTTAATATCATTTGATTTTTAAAAATTGTATTTTAGTAAAATTTATTGGGTTTGATTTATTTTTTTAATTTTATTTCCTCTCCTTTTATTTTATTTTATTTTATTTTATTTTATTTTATTTTATTTTATTTAAAATATTTTATTTGATTTTATTTCATTTTATTTAATTTTTATTTTAATTTAAATATTTTATTTTATTTTTTTATTTCATTTCATTTTTATTTTTTTTTATTTATTTTATTTTATTTTATTTTATTTTATTTATTATACTTCTAATTTTGTTTTATTTAATTTCATTTTTTCTATTATTTTATTTATCTTTTCCTTTAATTTGTATGATTAAATGTTTTATTATGTTTTATTTAATTTAATTTTTACTATTTTACTTTTTATTTTTTTTATTGATTCTTAATTTATTATAAGTTTTATTTTTTCTTTTTCTTATTATTTAGTTTTTGTCCTGTCTTTAAGCAAAGCCTGAGCACGTAAATCAATTAAACTTCTCCCTCTCACTAATCGAATCTGATTCTTTCGGCTAGTAAGTGTAAAATTGCCGAAAAGCACTTTAAATGAACCCGCGGGGCGCTCAATTATGGTGCATTCACACTTGTAAGTACTCCACTTGCGGGTGTTTGCGCATGAAGCACTTCCCTATTAAGTTGACACGACTGCTCCCCACAACGGAACAACACACACACGCACACAGACACACATGGGACAAAGTGGCGGCATTGTGATGGATCCCTATTAGCTCAACGCTTCTTTTCTGCTTACTTCCGTACCGCCCCCCTTCCTAAGTGGCGTGCACTATTTCTATTTTCAGTCTAATCTAATTTGCCGTCTGCATGACGCTACAAAATTTGACGAAATTTTATGCTTTGATAAACGTAAAAACGCGCGACAGCATTGTCTGCACATCACATTAAATCTCCCCCTCGTGCTGCGCCTCAAAACGGCTGAACATTTTCCCATGGCCTAAAAACAGCATTCATGCAGCATTGCAGCTACATAGGCAAAACCACATCACAACAACAACAGCAACAACAATCAACACAACAAAATGAAATGTACACATGTACCAAATCGATGCTTAAATATTTGCTCAGTCACTCGTTCACTCACTCATTCGTCAACTGAGTGCGAGTGCAAGTGCGAGTGAGTGAATGAGTGACTGGCTGACTGCGTGCTTGACGTCTGAAATTGAAAATACACGCTTGACGATGTGTTACGCACCTCTTTTTCGCCTCGATATTTCGGTCGTCGTTATCGTCGTCGACGAAAAAAGGGGCATGCAAACATTGCTGTCATTTTCGGAAAAATCGAAAGCGGCTGAGGTGAGTGCGAGAACGTTGGATTATTGCGGCGAAAAGCACTCTGGCAAAATCTGACAGCAAACTGTGCATATTTGCACATTGATGACATGAAAATTAAATGTCAAAACAGAAATGTCAAAGTCGTTGTGATTGGTAGCGGTGTTGGTGTGTCAGAGTTTCTGGCAATACTGGCTCCAGTGACATTTCATTGTTTTGTCGTAATTGAAAGCCAATTCGTTGGCAGATTCCTTTTCTCGGTACTTTATGGCACAGTTTTGCACTACAACCTCCCCTACACCCGCCAAGTTGTTCATTCAATCGTACACCAGATGCTCAGTGTAGCAAATGTTCGTATGAAGTTTAATTAATTTCTGCTGGCGTTGTGCAAAAAGCTCTTGGAAAATTGCCTGCTGCTGCTGCTGGCGTTTGCTGTCGCCGGGGTTTGTGCGCCAAAAACTATACTTTCATGTTTAGTTGAACGATTTCGACTTATTCGCGCTGGCTGTGGGCACTCCTTGTCGATAATTACAAGCGAAATTCATTTGGTAGGTCAAGTCACGTGTTACCATTTCGCTGCCGAGTGTGTTATCAGCCAGCGCTCCGTTCCCCTGAATCGCCTCGCGCATAGTGCAGCGACTAGTGGCAGACAATTGCGGTTCGGGCCGCTTCAGCAACAATGGCGTCCACGAAATTGTCTCTTGTCAGCAGTGGCAATTGCTGCACCATATGTTGCAATCGTTACGGGAATTCGTGCACGCTGTGCTAATGGCTTCTTCGACTTGTTCGCGCACTTTGTTGGGTGTCTCTTTTGCTTTCTTTTTCGCTGCCTGTGACCTCATATTTGGCAGCGCTTTGTCGCTTATGACTTGACATATTAAACGCGACACAACTTGCTCAAAGTTGCTAATTTATATAATTTGTTGCTGCTGCTGCTGCAAATCATAGTAAAGCGTTGTCGCTTAAGCGTTGAACGGAGCAAAAAAAAACAAAAGTGGTAGTAAAAAGTGCGTTTGAAAAGTGCTAAAAATTGTAGCAGATGTGACGCTACGGTTCGCTTAGTCCTCGCAAAAGCCATGAATGATTGCGATTTCCATGAAATATTTTGTTTTCACATAAAAAGTTTCGCTTAAATCAGATAGAGTTATGTTAGACTGTCAAATATTGAGCATTTCGCTTAAGTGACAAATTGCTGTTCAAGCGAGAAAGCTATGTGCAATGCTAGGAAGAGAAATTTGTGTATGAAACGAGCTAAATTTCTATGGAAAACATTGATTGCTTACACACGTTGTACGCTTTAGGGAAATGTTTCGGTTTCAATGATACATTTTTCTTTTAGTGAAAAGTTGTCAATATGACTTTAGTTTAAATCCTGTGGAAAAAAAGGGTATTTTACTATAGCTGAACATTTTGGCTTTTTCAAATTTTCTTCAATTGATTAAAATTTTATTTACTGACGTGGTCTGTAAAGATTCTAACCTCCATATAAAGAAGGCAGCACTCGTCAACAAAAGATGGGGAATCTGTTGGCGCTCCTTTTAAGAAATTTTTATTAAAATTGCAGCCATTTCGGGAGCGCAGTTTTGTTAGACAATGGTTTGGGTTAGTCTATGTAAGGTTTATTTTTTTTAAGATAAATCAGGCATTGAAATTTTTTTTGAAAAGCAATAATCCTACGCACATACAGGGTCTTTGCAACATAATTTATCGCTGTGAAATTTTGGAAATTTTGGTTTAAACGTGGCGGCAATAACATCACGAAATGCTGCTAGACAAACGTCAAACTAAAGTGAGAGAGATAGCAGAGCCTTAGAATATGTTTAAAGGACGTGTTTATCACTTATTGAATCAAGGCTTAGACGTGAGAAAGCTGTTTGCGAATTTGCCTGCGTTGGGCTAAAAACCTGTTCGAATGAACATTTTCAATGCTCTATTTGGACTAGTTGAAGAGTTGGGAGCATCGCTGGGAGAAATGTATAGACAACAAAATAATTTAATATGTTTGTATCGTTAATAGGTCGAAAACGTTTGAGACTATCCTCGTAAGTCCAGTTCACTTAACCACTTCTCCACGACTGTTGCGAGTCATTTGCACAAACTTCATCTTAGACTGTTTGGAGATCATTTTTGGTTTGAGTTTATAATAAATATTTCGAGTTTAGGGTTGAACTGAACATGCCGTTGGACACCAGTGTTGTACATAGAATTTAATTTTGGGAGGCAAAACCCCTCCCCCTACAACTTTTGAGCCGAATACCATTCGAAACTGTATTTTGTACCAGCATTTTTTGTGTTTGGGTGGTTTAAACCCCCAAACCTTCCGTCCCTTCTAATCCCGGTGTGCGCCACTGCGCCAGTGTCCCCACAGTAGCATACAAGTTAAGTCAAATTATTATAAACTTTAAATCCAATTTTGAAATACGTTTCATCTAAACGAAATTATGTGGCACCTGCGTAGTTTAAGTCACATTTATCATTAGCCAATTATACCATTAAAATAACAACATTTGTCGCTCTGCTCTGTGACAGTGAAAATGTCACTGAAAATTGTGATGCTTCAATTTAAAATAATAACAATAATAGTAGACGAGTAGCTTTCTCTTGCTATCTGTGCCACTTAAACCACTTACAATAACAACAAAAACAACACGAAATTGAATTGCATTGTAAATTTTTATGCTGGTTCACATGTTGTGTTGTGGTTGTTGTTGTTTTGCACTTTCTGAAGCGCTGGCAAGGCGCATACTGTCACAGAAATGAGTGGAGCCAGTCGGCAAAGGCGAATCCCATACACACACACATACAGAAACACACACACATGCATGCATATGTGCTACATTTTTATATTGTTTCAAAAAGAAAAAAAAACAGACAAGAAAAGACATAGAACCAAAAGACTGGCAATAAAATAGTAAATAGTAATAGTAGTAGAAATGGGACTGGCAGCAGTGGCAGTCGTCAACTTGTCGACAACTGCCAACTGACAGCAACTCGAGCCCGCTGTGCAACGACAGCACTGACGACGTCATATCATTACGTCGCGTACGTTTAACCTACTTTTCACAATTTGCGGCAGCACTGGCAGCGGCAGCCGCATTAGCTATGGGCGAGGAGCAACAGCGGCTGCAAAGTAGTCACAATGGCCACAGCAGCGGCAGCAGCAGAACATGCCATTTACTGCAATTCAACGACATCAGATGTCATTTCCTCATTATGTGGAAAAGAGCACACAGAGTGCGCCGTAGGAGTCAAAAAGAACAAATTACAACAATAACAAAGAATGTCTTGCGAACAAAAAACAAAACTAAAATCCAACTACATTGGATAATAGTTTGTTAAAAGCGCAGGGAGCTGAAAGCGGAAGTGCGCGTAAAGTGCGCGTAATTTTATTTTATAATTTTTTATCTTTACTTTTTTTGTTGCTATGCCCTGCTCGCACTTTATAGATGGAGAGAGCGCCGTCGATTGTGCGTGGTCTTGGCATTTTCCGGCACATCCGTGACGGCCCTCATTTGGCTTGTCATGGAAAGCGCTTTAACAGTTAAGTGATATGTGGTGAATTTGCATTTTCCATGGATTTTCATACGTACTTGGATTTTTTTTCAAGAAGAGTGACTCCAAAAAATTTTTAGAAATAACACTTGCAGTGCATCTGTTAAGAAAGAAATGATTTTTAAAAAAGGTGAGAATTGGGCAGCAAAGCGAGAGCGAAGCTCAGATACAAAAAAAAAATACTGTTATAAATTAAGTGAGCTTCGTTTTTTATTTTACTTTTGGTTGCTTTATTCTGATGTTAGGCCACATTCCTTTTTCTCATTTCTTTTGCCAACAAATCGGGTCATTGACATTTCCAAGCGGAAGGCAAATGCCATATGAGTTGAAGTAAAACGTCACAAAAAAAAAAAATAAAATTGAAGTGTAACAAAGAACTGGAGAACGCGCATAAAATGGCTTATAATAAAATTATATGTACACAACAAACCTATAGAATGGAATTGTCATTGAGACAAGTCTTTACCCCTTTTGCTGCCGCCTAACAATTTGTCGCTGCCGAGTTAGGTTTGTTGTCGTCGGCTCAAGTGGCAAACGTTTTTGTTGAATTTGTCATTCGGCTTTGTCGTCTAATCCGCTGCTCATATAATATTTTTATTTGACAGAAATTTTTTTTCTGCGTCAAGTGTTTTGAGCGGTTTTTATTGTACAAAAAAAAAAAAAATAAAAAAACAAAAAAAATCATAATATGAAAAGAAAATAACAACAAACATGAAATCCACAATCGTTAATCGTTTTGCTGTCATTTGAAACGGTATTCTTCGTCTGGGTGAGGGGCCGGACTCTTAAGGCGTTTAGATTTGTGAGTACCGCTATGTACCCAAAGTGTGTTAAGAGGTTTATGCGTATTTTATTTCATTACATGTCAAGTTGTTAGGGTTATTATTATTATTGTTGTTGTTGTTTTAATAAAACACATAACATTTATTGCACGCGACTGCGAGCAAAGTTTGTGTCTTTGAACTTGTTGCTGCTCTGTGAGCGGTTGGGAAAATTTTTTTTAAATAAAAGAAATTTTGGAAGGTGATTTAAATTGTTCACTGTAGCCGCCTTTAAGGTTTCATGAATTTGTCCTTTGCATTTGCAAATCTGTTGGCGTTTTAAATCGACCTGAATTTAAAAATATCTAAGTAGATCGTTCACTGCCAAAAAGTCTCAAAAACGTCAAACCTAATTCAAATCAACATTCAACTCGAATAGTCCCATGACAATTGAAATTTAATTTTCTTGCCGAATATTTGTACATGGTTTTTTTTTGTAATTGTTGGACACACGCCTCTCATTATTTGTATGCTTTGGGCACATTTTAAAAATTACAAGTTTCCATTACTTTAATTAGAAACATGTTACGCTCGTTTGAAGATTTTTATTGTTGTTTTTTTTTTTCCTAAACCAACTTTTCACCATGCCGCTCATTTTCAATGCTATTCGCTACCACTTTTTCACTTCCGTTTTCGCTGCTTTTCTACTTTATGCTGCTGTTCGCTCCTCGAGAAAGTAGCCTTTGTTTCACTAACTTTTCTCGTCCCCATCCACGTGGACGTGGAATCTCTCCTGCGGCCACACTGCTGCCGCGTTTTAAGCAATTCGCCTCACTTCCTGTCCCATTGTTTTTCATGCTATGTGCGCGCCGCCGCCCGCAGCAGCCGCTAACGGAAATTATGCTTGTTAATTCGTTGTCCTTTTTTGCTCCCCCCGCCCTCCCACACTTGCAGCTTTGTTGGGCTGTCTGCTGCAATTGTGCGTCTGCTCTTTGCGTCCGTTTTCCACGAGCACCACTGCGTCGCCTGCTGTCATTGATGGCTTTTATTTATTTTTTTTGAAAGTGGTAATTTTTGGTTTGTTTCCCACAAACTGTTCCCGGCTCTCGTCCCATGCCGCTGACCGCACAAGCTTGCCTGCTTGTCTCCTGTCGCCTTGTTTCTATGCTGAACATGTTATGTTTTTACATTTCGTCTGCACTGTGGAATTGAAATTAACGAGGCGTAAATTTTATAAAATTTTCTATGTTATTGTTGTCTTTGCATTTTTCACATTATTATTGTTAATTTTTTGGTTTCTATTGTTTTTTGATAATTTTTTTTTTATTTGTTAATTGCATTGGGCACTTGCGTGCGAGCGGTATTTAATTGCAATCACTGTGTACTTGTGGCAAATGTGCGCAAAGAAATGTTTGGAAATTTTTGTGTAGTAAAATTTTGGTAAATTTCGGTGAATGCTGAACGACATTAAAGCAATTGAAATTGTTATGTATTAACAAGAAAATGTCTAAAAAGATTGCATAATCAGCTTTAATTACACGCACAGTGGGGCAGGAAGTGAACAATTGTGTGGAATTTTTAAATACTGTCAAGATTAAAGATAAGAGATACGTGTGCGAGCAAGTTTTTGACCATTGAAAAGACTTTGCTGAGTTTTCAGTTTTTGTCTTAAAGTGAGGTTAGGTTGAAGTGGTAACTTTGGTTTGAATAAACTCATTTAAGCACAAAGGTTGGGCTCATTCTGCCTATTCATTCATTCATTTCTATATGAATCTTGCTTGAAGTTCACAGCTCTGTAACGTTGGTAAGAAATGGGGAGTAAAAATCTTAAATTATTAGAAATCTTCAAAGTACAAAATATTAACCCTTTCGACGCCAAAGTTGCCTGAGAGCAACTTCACCTATTTCTCATCTCATAGCAAAAGCTACGATTGATTAACGGGTTTAATTAGTAGGCACCAAGAAATTAATATTTTTAAAAGTGATTTCAAAGCAAATTACAAAAATTTTACGGTTATTCCCAAAATAATTTCCAATAAATTGCAGCGATATCAGCGAAAGTTTGTCTTCTAATTGAAGTCTACGAATTGGGCGCGTTTGATCAACACCATATTTCTTTAATAATGGATAAATAAAATCAAAAAATGATAATTTTGTATTTTTCCAAAAAAATTTAATTAATTTTTCTGTAATTGAAAAATATTGATACAAAATTTATTTAACCCGTTTTATGCTAAAATTGTTCAAAAGTAAACTAGCTCTAGAACTCTAACAAAGAGGCGTGGCTACTTCAAATGTCGTGTGCACACTTCTTAGGCAAATGTTTCATGATTTAAATACCAAAAAGTAATATCGAGACACAGGGGTAAAATTCGGGGTCGAAAGGGTTAACTTGATTTCAATTTCTACACATTGTTAAACATGGAATCTTACAATTCCGCAATTTTCTCGGTATTTTGTGTAAATGCCAAAAGAAATGCGTTAGCGCAGCGGCAAGAGGATGCCACATAATTCATTGCCATATTGTACTAAATAAATATGGCAATGCTGTCTGTGAGAGTTATGGCACTTGTGCAACTTAATGCAGCCACTTGTGCTGCAGAAAATTCCCAATGCATGTACCTTGTACAATGTGCGACAACACACGCACACACACACACACACACACACACACACACACACACACACACACACACACACACACAGTCAGGCACACGCGCTACGTCGCATTGAGAAAGAGACTGTGGCAAGCTCCGTTAACAGCAACGTAGAACCGCAAGGATTTAACAGCTTCCAGCTGCTTTCAGACTCTATAATACATGTGCTTCTTTCTACGTGTGTGTGTGTGGCGAAGATTTTCAGCCAACATGTGTAAAGAAGATTTGCCATTATGGCAGCAAACACGAATGAAAGAAATAAACGCGCACACACAGAAATGCCGCAAACGCAGTTTTCAGGCGCCGCAAGTGGGCGGGTCGGTGTGGTGTTTGGTTGCGGGAAAAATATGGCCTTCGATAATGCAATTTGTTTGCAGCATTTGCCGAGCTAGCAAATACTTTGCATAAGCAGAAAGGTGGAGTGCTTCAACCGGCAGTGGCGATGTAATGTGTAGCTGGATTTTTGCTACTCGTGATTTCTGCTATTTATCATTGTTGTTGATGCGTTAAATTTTTGCAACCAATACACAGCTCAGAATATGTGGAATAGGAGACTTAAGTTTAAAGTTTCACTATGCAAATTTCAATTTCAAAAAATTTTATTTTATCATAAATTAAATAAATTAGTATCCTTTTGTTAAACACGTATGAAACAATTTCCCTTTTTTTCCTTTCTATAGGAAATAACTTTACTTTTCAGCATAAAGAAAATGTGCACAATTTTTCACAAAATTTCATTGACTTTAAGAAATTTCTCATGTCAACACGCTTTTCTGCTTCGATTTCAATGATACGCTTTGGTTTTTGTTTTTCTTGTTTTCCTGTTTGGGCCAACGCTGACAGTTTTTCACCAGTAAACCATCAATTTTCAAGTTTTATTACTACAGCAACAACCACAACAACATAAACAACAACAACAACGACCAGAGCTTATAAAAAGCAGCCCAAGAGAGAGCGAAAAATTCTTGACACTTCATCGTTAAACTGACGTGGAAAATGCGTTCCTGGCTGTCGCAATGCCGAAGAAGCCAACGCTACTTGCCACTTGCTACCAGCGTATTTAGGGTATCTGCTGCCATTTTTGTTGTTGTTGTTGCTGGTGCTTCTATTACCACTGCAGCGGGCAGCATATGTGCCGCCGTCATTGGACGTTTGTGTCTGCGGCGGTAGCGTAAAATTCCCCTGACAGCAATAAAATTGCATTTTACAGCAGCAAGTCGCTGCTGCTTCTTCTTACTGTGGCCGCTGCCGTTTTCACACTTTACACTATTTCTTGTTTTTTTGTATTTTGTTGTATAGATTTTTTCGGCATATTGCCGAGAAAATATGTCGTGCTGTTTTTTTTTGTACAAGTCATTCTCTCAATATTTCTAATAAATAGTTATCAGAAAACAACAACACTGCCGTTGTCCCAGCGGCACACAAAGCAAGCAAGTTGCCGACAACGAGCATAAAAAATTGTGCAACATCATTAAATAAATTGCTGCAGCAATAACCAAATAGCAGCACAACATATGCGTCTTCTCTTCTAGTGTTGGCAATGCATAAGAAAACGCAACAGCAGCAGCAACAACAATAAGTGGCCAGGAAAAATTGCTCTCAGATTGATAACCACAGTTGGGGAGAGAAAAGAAAAAAAACGACGACGATAAAAATCAACAACAATGTTGCGAAACTGAAAATTTCAAGCGCACAATGCTGGCTTGCTTCTTTGTTGTTGTAGTTACATTGTCCAGTTGTTGTTGTTGTTATTATTATTGTATGCTGCCCAAACACTAACGCACCAGGAAGGACTGGCACATTGCTGATAGCGTTGCAGTTTGTCGTTTATTCCGCGTTTCGACATTTTGTGTGGCGTTTTGACAAGCAACAGCGTCCTCCTCCCTTAACGGCAGTGTCCTTTCCCCCCTTGCCGAGGAACTTATAGTCAAGAAGAAGCAGAAACTCAGAGTGCAAAGACACACAGATGCATACTTGGTGCAGAAATGGTTTTTTTTTTTGTTCGGGCCTTGAGCTGAGCGATTTTTGTTGTTGTCCCCTTACCGCAAATGACGCGCATCATATGTTGCTATGACAGCTGATAAACCGACCCGCCCGGCACACTGCCAAAACGTCAGTGTCACTGCTCTGTCAGCGCGCCACCGCCACAGTCTGCTGAAAATGTGTATGGGTGGGAAATTTTTATCGCAATAGCCGAAAAATCAGCATCACGCCGCCGCACTGCGTTAAAGTGCCTTAAAGGGTTGCTGCTGTCATCCATAGTCGCGCTTAATCCATCTTGGTCGCCGCACTACACAACGCATAATGAAATTCAAGTGAAGTGATTGCTGGCGTCAAAGTGTTGTCGGCACTTTAAGTCGCTCGCTTACGCGGCTATTGATACCACTTGGCCGCTGTGCGAGGGTTGCGGAAATGCCGATAAGCAGCGGATTTTCCGTCGGCCTCTTCAACCGGTTGCTGTCGGCAGCACGGACACGTGTTGAGTTTTACGTCTCCGGGGAGACGGCACATATGGCAATATGGGCTCTACGTGATTTTTTCAAGCAATGAATGAGCAAAGATTTTCATGTTATTGAAGGGGCGGCTTGAAGCAAGTCCTGTATTCGCTGACTTATTTCATATTCGTGAATGAAAGATTTTTGAATAAATTTTTTCATACAAGTATAGGAAATTCTCACATAATTATTTTTGCTTTTTTGTTTTAATTTTTTAGATTCATATTTTATTTTATTTATTATTTTTTTTGTACTTTTGAATTTCATTAAGAAAAATCACCCATGAATTCAAATCAATCAAATTGAAATCACCCATCATGAATTATTTTTTTCATGCAAGTATAGGAAGTTCTCACATAATTATTTTTCCTTTTTTTTAATTTTTTAAATTTATATTTTATTTAATTTATTATTTTATTTAATTTATTATTTCATTTAATTTATTATTTTATTTAATTTATTATTTTATTTAATTTATTATTTTTTTGTACTTTTGAATTCTTCAAATCAATCAATCAAATTGAAATCATCCATCATGAATTAATTTTAACATACACTATGATCAATAAGTACCGGGACTGTGTATTTTAAATTTTCCGCCGTTGCCCGATGCAGGTAAACAAATTTTTTTTAGGTCGGTAGGACCTTAACTGACATCTGTGTGCGGGATTGCATCATTAGGTTTTGTTTGGCAGCTGTTAGCGTCAGTCAACTTTTTGTACTTCGTCGCATTTTACAATGGATAATTTTGTTGATCAACGTATTTGTTTGAAATTGTGTCTTAAGAACGAAATTTCTTGTGCCAATGCGCTTAAAATGTTGCAGAAAGCATTTGGGGAGTCTGCTCTATCAAGAACCAGAGCGTTCGAGTGGTATAAAATGTTCAAAAGTGGTCGTGAAATGGTCGAAGACTTTCCTCGTTCTGGACGTCCTTCAACATCGAATACCGACGGAAATGTTGATATTGTGAAGAAAATCGTGCTTGAAAATCGTCATGTGAGTCTCAGAGAGATTTCTAACGATCTTAACATCTCTTATGGAAGCGCACAACACATTGTTGTCGATATTTTGCGCATGAAACGCGTCGCCGCACGGCTTGTTCCTCAAGACTTGAATGCGCCGTCTCACAAAGCACACATTATTGGCGATTATTTGAACAAACACAGTGTGAATATCATCGATCAGGCTCCCTATTCTCCAGATATGGCACCATGTGACTTTTTCCTGTTCTCCCGACTCAAGTTACCGTTTCGTGGCAAGAGATTTGAGTCCATAGAGGTCATAAAAGAAAATGCGACGCGAGAGCTGAAGGCCATACCTGCTTCGGCTTACCAGAAGTGCATGGACGATTGAATTAAGCGTTGGCATATGTGTATTGCTTCAGATGGGGCTTATTTTGAAGGGGATAAAATAAATTTAGCAGAAGAATAAAACAATTTTGTTTTTTGACACAGTCCCGGTACTTATTGATCATAGTGTATATTACAAGTAACTATATGAAATTTTCACATAATTATTTTTTTCTTTTTTTAATTTTTCAAATTTTTGTTTTATTTAATTTATTATTATTATTTTTTTGTACTTTTGAATTCTTTGCGAATTTCATTAAGAAAAATCAGCCATCACCCATAAAAAAAACTTTTCTCATTGTACATGCCGAACCGCCTTCTGTTTTTTTTGAAATTTTTTTTTGTGTTTTATGCCGCTGGCAAATTTTCGCCATTAATACTTTAAACTGTATGCGCGCTCGTTTTTGTGCTATTTAACGCGCCCAAAGCATCAGTACAGAGTGTACAAAGCTTTGGCGTGGCCAAAAATTGCGTTGAAATTCTTTTGAATTAACATAAAAATGAGAAATGAAAAGCGTTCGCGAATAGCGCCTGCCACCAGTGTGCCGCGGCCCCCGTATGTCGTTGTACTTTTCCTAAATAAAAGAGGAAAACAAAAACAACACACCATCATTGCCATCAGCACCCCACAATTCTTGTAGTCAGTTGCCAACAGCACAGCATCAAAACCAGTCCAACTGACAACTCGCAGCAGCCTCGCCTGTGTTGCCTGCAATTTCCAAAATCACAAAGGAAATTCCGCACGCCATGCCATGCCGCGCCACGTCTTCTCCTTTCGCTGGCATATCGTGTAGGCATATCGGGGCGGTACAAACGAGCGCGGAGTGGGCGGTGCCGGGAATGCATGCTTCCTGTGAAAACGAAAATGCCTTGAATGCTTGCACGCGTTTTCGTATTCTCCTTTCAGTGTTATTTGGTGTTGTTGTTGCGGTTATATTAGTGGTATTCACCATCTGCGGGTAGCAAGAAGGTTAAGCTAAAGAAAAAAGAATAATGATTGGTAGTAGATTTGCTAGAATTGGCTTGTATGTAGATAATGTAGCTCTAGAACAACATTTAAACTTTCTTCATCTTATTAAATTCTTCTTCTATGCTACAGCAGTGGCCACTTGTTGTGAATACCGCCAATACATTTCTAGTGCTCAATATCACTTTTGTTGTATTTTTTTTCCTTTTGTTCCTATTATAAAAAGCCGTTACTGATGAGAGTATCATGACAATTTGGTGGGCGGTAGAAGACGCTTCATTATTATCGAAATGTAGGAAATTTTACATTTTCATAGAGTTGGTTGCGGCGACTCGTGTTGGCTGTCAAATAAGACGTTGGCTCATTCGTCCAGTTTGAGTCCGCTCTGTGCTCAATTTGGCTAAAAGTTCAATATCTTCTTCAACATTAAGGATAAGTGTGATGATTATTAGCTCATATTTTGCCGAGTTTCAAGGCATGAATTGCTGTATTTTCACATTTGCACTTTAAGGACATTTTTGGAGTTCTTTGCGTCTTTTATGCTAATCTCTGTGAGAGTTGGCTGAGAGGTGCGATGGTCAGAAAATTAGAGACAATATTTGTAAGCTACTGTCAGGGTCAGAAAATGGTTAGAGATGAAGTTTGTTCAAAATTGAATTGACAGAAAATGAGACACAATATTTTTAATATGATGAGGAGGTTAGAAAATCGTGAAAGATGGAGTTAATTTTAACTTGGAGTCTTTATTTATTTCATGAGGAATCTATGGCAAAATTGAAGACAGTGGAACGGGCTTCAAAAACCAAAATTTATAAAAAAAAAATGTAGACATCGTCTTCTTCGTTGACTTGAAGGACACTAGCGACACAGAATCTCCAGTTAGGGATTGGAGAATTTGGCAGTATTGCAATGGTCAAATGTTATCATTGAATGATTTTTCAAGTCGACTGAGTTTCAGCATGCATTTTTTTTAAGTTACGCTGAAGTACTGCAATCCAATGACTTCTGTCGAGGACGACCTGTGGTGTCAATTTCTCTCATTAGCCAGAAGAAGTTGTAAGCTTCTCGGATCAGTTTTCTTCATTAGTCTAACCGAGCTATTGCCTTTAAATATCAGGGAATCCTCTTGGTTGTCAGCGCTGTAAGGGTGAGCTTTTCATGTAGAAGGCTGCCACTCCAACCTAACCTACACTAAAGTAAAATCCCTTCGTTGCGTTCGTTACAGCAACTTTGAGTCCTTAAGTTAAGTTAGGTTGAAATGGCTGGGTCGATCCTATCCTCCACATAGGCCAAGAAGCAAGCCCGTTGTGATAGATACCATATAGCTTTTCCTAAGAAAAGGTTACTTTATCAAACCATTTGAATGATCTATGAACCTTTAAGCAGATCTTTAACATTTAAATAGGATATCTCCGCAAGGTTTCGTAGAAACGGTTTTCCAATAGTTTGAAGCCTCCTACTAAGAGCTGCGCCGTGACAGAGGACATGGTGTATGTTTTCTTTTGCTTCTGCAGTAGTCTTTTTCGTCTCCTGTTGAGTCCTTGGCCAGTGTTGCCAGATACTTGAAATGACTTTCTTTCTCCTAAATCTTAAAAAATACTGAAATTTCCTCCCAAAAGTTAAAACATTTCCTAAGTTTCCTAATTTTTTTTTTTTATTTTGCGTAATTTTAATGTAATTAAACTTCTCATAAAAAAATAAAAATATATACATATAATTTTTTTCTAATGCAGCCTTTTTTATTCATCTTTAGCTTAACAACAAAAACTTAACAAAAAAAAAGCATATACCAAATGAATTAAATAAAAAGTGCAATTTTTGGCGGAATTTCATTGTAACAGAATTAATTGAGGACGATACAATGAACGAGAACAATAGGATGCTTTGACTATTAAAATAGTTGCCAAAATATGTTTCATTTCGTTATCCAAATCTCCTATAAATCCATTAAGGATCAGAAAAATCTCCTAATATAAAATATAAATCTCCTAAAATATTTCCTAAACAATTCTTCCTCCTAAAAGGCCAAGATTCTCCTGAGGAGGAAATCTCCTGATCTGGCAACTCTGTCCTTGACTAACCACAATAAATTCTCATATTTTCCAAACGGAGCACAAAAACTCAGTACTCCATGTAATAAATAAGCGTCAGTACAACTGATCAACCGATAAGCGGTCATTGCAAAGCCCTCTCTCTCTCTCTCTCGCACACTCATTCAAGTGCTAAGTTTTTGCACATTTTCCTAATTGCTGCAATTCCAATTTCATGTAGCGACCGGCGCTGACTTCAGTCCAATTGCGAATCGCTGCAGTGCAATAAAATTAAAATCGACTGCTGTGAAAATGCAAAAACTTGCGCATTAAATTCTAAAGCCAGCTGCAATTGACAGTCGGAAAAGAAGTTGCCACACCACACAGCGAGGACGCACTCGAACTGCTGTGGACGACCGAGTGGCGGCAGTGGCGCGTTGCGCTGTCAATGATTTGAACGTCAGTTGCAAATTGAATTGAGAACATGTCGAGGTTTTTTCTGGTGGCAAAAATGCCAGAGTGAGAGAGTGAGAGCGAGTAAGGACGAGGTAGCAAAAAGCGCGTTGCCAAGGTGATGAGAGACGTAGTGCTGCAATTGCTGAAATTTCTAATTAGCATCGGCCAAAGTTTGTCATTTGGCGCATCATAAAAACGCGCTGCCCCGCCGACTGTCCGCGATGGCCGCTAATTGAGCTGTCACATGCCGCATCATAAATTTCCATGGCGTAATGCGTGTGTGAAGAAGTGCACATTTATCAAGCGTCAATTTTTTATTTGCCGCACAAAATTTGCTCCATCCAGCAACAACAACAACAACGTGCACTCATCTCACAAAGTTATTGCACAAAATGAACGCTTCCTGCGGTGCTGCAGTCGAGTTGTCGCATTGCGTTCTACATTAAAAATGGTGGCCGGCATTTTTATTGTGGCCACCATTTTATAAATTTGTTGTTTTGCTGTTGACAATACGCAAATGTGTTGGCTATGCAACAAACAAAAGAAATTCCTGCATACGCAGATTAATAAATCATCGGCGCCGACAAACAAAAGCGCTGGCAATTTTGCACTGTCCCAACTCCGAAAAGGACGCAGCGCCGCACCTTGTGACGTTTTGTGGTGGCCAGCGTTGCCACCTTGCGCCAAAGCAATATGTCACCTCGTTGTCAGCGCTATTTTTGTTGCGGCCTGAGGTCAGCCTCAAACTGAAAAAGTAAATAGCAGCAGCCATGGTCCATGGACGAGGGGTGCGAGGTGCTGGCGGCGCTGAATGCGTATAGCGGAAGCTGTTTAAAGGATTGCCAGCTACGGACGGATGACCTTTTCGGTGTAATGTTTATTTTATTTGTATTTTCCATCGTGTGTGTGTGTGTGAGTGTGTTGCTCGTTCAGTTGTTGGTTGGTTGTGGTTTTCACGTGTTTCGTGATTGCCTGTCCCGGTTTCGGCTCGATTGGACGTTATGCGTGCAGTGTCCTTTGGCTGATGGTTTGTCCATCCTTTAGCTGTGAACTGTGTGTGGTTCCGCCGTCTTCACACCACAATCCCACTCACAGTCTCATGGTGTGTGCAGCCCTCAAATTGTATGTCCTTGTTGCAGTTTTTCCCGTCCGTCTCTGTCATTTTTTGGCTCCACTCTCCCACAATTTTCACCTCCTCCATGCAACTCTTTCTGTCTTCATCTCATCTCTTCGTTGTCATCACCTTTGTAGCGCGCGTCTGTCCGACTGTGTAATCACCGGTTTTGCGGATCACCACCATCGTGTTGCCGGACAACCCACTGTTGACAGCTCATTTTCATCGCCCACTGTGCGCACACGTTGTACAAATATTTTAAATATGCAGACATAAATAATATATTTGTGATATTTTTTCGATTAACAGTGTTTTTTCGTCTGCTATGTGCAGCGTTGCAATGTCACCAGCCGCAGCCACCACAAGATATCCGATTTTAACATTTTCATTATTTCGTGTTGGTGTAGTCATTGTGACTTAATCGTTCAATAGAATCATTTAAGGCGTATTTTGCGGGTGCTTTGTTGTATCGTCAACAAAAGTTAAGGTACGCAGGTATGTTACGATTTTTGTGGCTCACTTAGGCCATAGTGGACTTATTTTGAGTATTAGAGGAGTTCGGAGATCAGTTTTTTTGATAGGTCATTAGGGCAAAGTAGGCAAAATGAAGTTCATTATTAAATTTCGTAGTAATTTTTCATTAAATATTGAGAAGTTTACCATAGTCCTAGTTTCGAAGACGGCCTTCTTGTGTAGAACCAATAAGAGATGTTTCGAAGATGTTATGAAACGTATAGCGTACCAGGTTTGGCCTATACTGAAGCTCAACTGGTCAGTAATTAATTTAACATCTATGGGAAGAGTTCGCCCGCCTCTATAGTCCAGCGGGTAGTGTGTTGGCTTCTCACACCAGAGGCCCTGGGTTCGATTCCTAGCTCGGGCTGGTGAAATACTCATTTCCTGCTATTGCTATCGACATGAAGCAGATGAGAATTACAGGCACTGACAAACCTCCAATTGTGAAAGGAAAATTGCCAAAAACCGCCGTTCGGATCCGGCGTTGCACTGTAGGTCCCTCCCCTCCGTTTGAAATGTGCGTTGTATCACATGTTGAACCATATAGAGGTTTAACCCTTTTAGTGCCGGGCGAAAACGAGGTGCGTATGCGAGAATAACCGGCCAAATTTCACAGTTTTACTAGGGTTTGGGAAAATGCTCATAACAACCAAACGAGAAACAATATTTACATGATTCAAAAAGCAGTATACTAAGGATGAAATAGAGAATAAATAGAATTTTCGAATCCTGTATTGCTAATTATTGGTTTGTCAAAAACAACAATATTTGACACAAGCGGAAACAACGGCAATAACAAAAATTACGCTTTCAAACTGCAACTGGGACGAAATATACTGTTCACAACAACCATCGAGGAGACACTAACTGATCCTACGTCTCGCTGCGACAATGCAACGTTATTTCGCGAGAGTCTTCAAACAGTTGTTTACATAACACGCTGCCAAAAAGTTCCGATAACATAAACGTCCACAAAGAGTTAAAACAAACCACTATTATTTTTTATGTTTTTTTATTTATTATTTTTTATTTTTATTTTTTCTTTATTCGTAATGAAATTAGATCATTTATAACGTATTACAAAATTCTTTTGAGATAGAGTTGTCCCGCAGTGCGAATAGTAAAGCGCTACAAGGCGCAAACCGATATATCGGCTCTGGCACTTCTCGCTAGTGCAGCAAGAGCCGATATATCGGCCTCCGGCACTAAAAGGGTTAAGTTTGTCTCATACAGAGGCAGCCACTACAACCTACCAACCTATCATGGGAAGAGTTCATTTAGGAGCTGTTGTAGCAATTCTTAGGGGATCTCTGTTGTCCGGTTCGCTTATGACGTTTGCAAAAGCTGCCATGTGAAGAGCACACAGAGACCATACTGAACATCCTCTGCATTCTGTTTTTTTATGCTTTCAAGGAATGTTGGTTTAAATATTCTTTGTCTTTTGTCTGCCGGAACTCATCTAGTAGTCCATGTTTTTGATGTTTTCAGTGCGTGTCGGCTAAAGCGTTGGTTCACGATTTTTGTCTATGAGGCGCAGAATTAATCTCGTTGTCTGAATCAACTTAAGTATTCATCTATTTTATCGAATCTTAATTCTTATTGTAAAAAAAAAACATTGACTTGTCCAGGAGTGAATAAGTTTTGGTTATTATGGGAGTCAGTTATATTGGAAACTAACCAAAACTTTAACCAGAGTGCTATCTGGTCAGACATGGTGAAGACGGCCCTAAGTGATTTGAAAAGTTGTAGACAATTTTTCAAATTATAGATTTCCGAATTGCCATATCAGAGCAGAAAATTCGACGAATTATGGTCGTTTCCCTGTTTCAACCCTTCAAATTTTGGCTTTTATTGCTGTAGTTAGTGGTCAATAAATTCTATAAAGTTGATATAAAGTGAGGACAATCTCTCAAACCCTCGAATTGAAGACCTCAGAGTTGCCATAGAGCAGCAAATTCTACAAATTATAGTCGTTATCGGTGTTTCGGTTTCACCCCCCAAACTTTGACTTTTATTGGAGTAGTGGGTGTGGTCTCCAGTTGTGTATAAGTCGATGCATTATTTGCATGCTGTGTCGTCGTTGTTGTTATTGTTACTTTAAAATTTGCACCG
This sequence comes from Melieria crassipennis, assembly GCA_963668005.1. Classification (NCBI taxonomy): domain Eukaryota; kingdom Metazoa; phylum Arthropoda; class Insecta; order Diptera; family Ulidiidae; genus Melieria; species Melieria crassipennis. Next base: position 106,511,545 of record OY764961.1, read on the forward strand.
AGCAACTGTGATGGCAATGGTGGTGGTGCCAAAAATGTAATGAAGTGAGCGCCTTCGAAACGATACACGAAACCGAGTCGTTGAAAAACACAAACACCGGGGGAAGGGTAGGAGAAGCTGCACATTAAAATATTCATGCGAAAAATATTGTATAAGCGAAAATTGTTGCTACAGCTGCCGCCGTTGCCACCACTGCTGATAATGATGGAGCGCAACGATGCGGTGCGTTGTTTCTCGGTGTCGTTGTGTGCGTTTGTTGGCCCCCCTTGAAAATATCATTCGCAGTGCGTGCTTGAAAATACGTAAAAGGGTTTAAATTTTTCATGCTTACGCACTCCAGCAATTTTCATATCAAAAACACAACTTCCGTTTTCATGCAGTTGGGTCGCTCGACAGTCAGAAGGGGCCATGTGTACTGTTCGAGTGCCGGTTGCTGTACAACAGTCTGTTGGTGTTGGTGCGGAAGTTGTTTGGGCGTTGGTGTATATGTATGTGTGTGTGTGTGTGCGTTTAAAGGAGAAGCACACGAGTTTGGCCGCAATCCATATGGATGGTGTTGAAAGTGCGTTGTTAATAGTTGTTTTTTTTCTTGATTTTTTTTTTGTCAACGCCCAATTCGTTAGTATTTTAAAGTTTGTCGGTGAATAATTTTGAATTGGATAACTTTGCATTAGATGATTGGTTTCTTGTATTATTCTTTTTTTATTATTTCATTAAAACTTTAAAGTGTTCAGCACTCACTTTTCCGTTTAAATTTAAAATAAATTTTTTAAGTATGGCAAATTTTTCACATACGTGTCACAGCTGCATTCTAGTGCACACAAATGTGTCTAAACATGTTTTTCCGCCCAAACCCTGATGCCACTTGTACGTGTTTGTATACCAGTTAATGTCATGTACCGTTGCTGTTTACCGCTACTGCGCACGTTTGTGGGTTGTCGTATATTTCATCGTTGTTGTTGTTGCTATAGTATTGCTTAACCCTTTCGGTTATTCTATGCCATATGGCAGTCTCTTTTCAGTGCCTGTTTTAGGTCTAAAAACTTGTGGATACAATATTTTTATATATTTTGTATTTTTCTCTTAAGTTGTTTATACCAAATAATGAAAAAAATATTTTGATTAGTGTACCCAGTAAATTGTGTAAGGGTTCAGAAAGTGCGCGTTCCTATCGAGCTGCCAGTAAATCATGTACTGATCTATCAGATATGTCTCTGATATACCTACCCAGCTTATTTTATTAGTAAGTTCTGTTTTAAATCTAATGAATAAATCTTAATAATTTAAAATAATAATTTTTTTTTCCTCTAAGTCATTCTATGCCATATGGCATGATGCCCAAAAACCACTTTTTCGAACAATATTTAAAAAAAATACTTTTGATTATTCATTATGTAGGCTTAAACAGTAATAAAATGGAAAAGAATGATTTTTAAAGTCTAAAACCAAAAAAAAAGTACCGAAAGGGTTAACTTTAAGCGTAACGGTCAAGCTGAAATTTAATTCAATTTGTAGACTTTTTTGTACATGATTTTTCTTCGACCGTGTCACCACTCGGTGCTTACATCTCTTTGGCCATCATTTCCATACGTTTTACCGCCGTACGTATTTTCTCCTGTTCGCCCCCGCCCCCATTTTCACCTGTTTCCTCACCCATGGTGGGCCTCGGTTCATCCCCAATTATTTGTACCTGCTTGCTTTGCATATGATCCGGATACTCATACCCCGCCTTATCTGATTCCCTGTTCCTTACCTTTCTTTCTACATTCCCTTTTTTACTAGCCTACCCTTTTCCCTGCCATCACTTTTGTCCCTTCTTATCTTTACTACTTTTCCCCACTCGCTGCACTTGTCCATAGTTCCTTCTCTTCACACACCTCTCCCTTCATTTTCATCGGAGCCATTCCCAAGGCACATTGACTGACCACCACCAGGACGCATCATATTAGCATTGCATTTATTATTTGTTGTCTGTGTGTGAGCTCAACTATTCTCACATTTGGCTTGTAGCTGGCGGTAATTTTTCATGCTTCATGCCCTGCCCAACCATTTTGTGTCTTCTTCGCATTCACTCCTACTCCATGATGCTGTTTGAATTTATGATATTTAACAGATCAAATCCATGTTGTATCATAAATATTCCCCAAACGGAACAAATCGCAACGCGTTGAGCCCTCTCCGCATGACCACTGCGCTGCCGTCTTTTTTCGAGGGGTCTATTTGTTAAGCATAAACAATTTTAAGTGTTCAAAAAATATTTTTCAATTTTTGTTTACACAATATTTTGTATGTTGTTGTTGTGTTTTGTGTTGTTTTTCGTGAAGTTTTAATGCGCATAGATTCTATGCCCATGGAGCGCCTTACATTTGGCTGCTTTATTTGATTTATGTGCTTAAATGTTTCCAATGAAATATTTGCATTAGGCGCAGATTTTTAATTGATCTAATGTGCTGTGAAAGTAGGTGTGTGTGTGTGTGTTTATAAATGTGGGCAGCAAAATGAAAAGTGTAAGGGAAGCAATTGTTTGAAATGGATTACAAAAATTGTGAAGGTGGTAGCGCTTAAAAGGGGCAGAATAAACAGGAAGCGGTGAGGGGCATAATTAGATAATGAACATAGATGGGAACACAAAACTTGAACGGTTCAATTTATGAGTTAGCAGACAGGATCTCTGTCATGAACTTGAGGTCCTTTCTGCTTAGATCCGGAAGGTATTTGCCCACCGAATAAGCCGGAAATATTGGCTTAGAACAGCGGTGTCTCTCCGTGTTGGACCATTTACGGTTAGGCCGATTTGTGAATTTTTGTCCGACACAATGTCTATAATGAGCTTCGCTGACACCTATGATCGGTTCAGGTCCATAGGGTCGTCTTGCGACACCCTCCTTGGTCAATCTGTCTTCCTTTGCCTTCTTGTCATCGGGCCGTCTAAAAGAGAACCAGACCTTTAGACAACTTCATGGCAAGCGCTGCCTATTGAAGACTGCAGAATCACCCCAACGGTGGGGCTGGCCAGATCTACTTTAAGTAGTTGCAAGCCCGGTCATTTGCTAGTCAAAGGGGTGGCGAGAGATGGGGAGTCCCAACAATATATAATAATAAACATCAGTTATTACTTTTTCATTCACATAGGTTTTCATTTTGTGTACATTTTGACTGGTTTAATTAGTAGTTTTAGTGCACTTTTAAACATTGAAAATATTACTCAATCATCATTGAATAAATGTATTACAAATATTTTCTCTTTTCCTTCTCTTTCCAGGTAGGTGACAATGTACGTAATTCTGTGTGTAGCACCTTTGGTGATGTATAAAAATAAAATTTATGTTGCTTTTTTTATTTATTAGTTTAGATGGCGTTTTATAATTTGCAACACTTTAATAAGTAATAAGTTTTTCTAAAATCTTGTTTTGTTTTAAAAAAGGTTCTAAATTTTGCTCCATTCAGAAAGTTTACGAAACATTTGTTTTTAATTAACTGACCGACTTAAAACCTAACCAGGTTACGATCTGCCGCTCTCTCCTGGCACCTCTGCTTAATAAAAAATAGCTCTATTATTCCACTTTCGAATTACAAGAACGTGCTTCAATTTGCATATAGAAATTGCCCACAATACATTTGTGTATTTTAAACTCATTTAAGCACAAATCTTTTTAAATATTGATACATACATACGCTTTTCAAACGGCTGCACTCACCCGCTACACAGCCAATTATTTCAATTGTAAACAAAACCCAACAACAAAGCACAATTTCGAAGCAAGCTGTTGTTTGTTGTTGGCATTTAATTTTAATTTTCAATTTAAAATTTAAAATTTATTTTAATTGTTGCCTTTCTACGTGTTTGAGGTTAATTTCTTGCATTGTTTACTGTAAAATAGCGCATTGCTTATTGTTTATGCCAATTGCTTATTCTTGTTCTTTGTTTTAATTGCTGGCAATTTTGAAAATTTTCGAAATTAGAATTAGAACACAATTAAGATGTTAAATAGGTGCAAATTTGTTCACGTTTATCGACTGCACACTGTAATGCTGTGGGGTACCGTTGGGTGTGTGTGTGTCAGTGTGGTGGTGTAGGTTTTTAATGAGCTGAGGTCTGAGTGGAGTTGTGTGGTTGCCAGCTGGTTTGAAAGTAATTTTCTGGTCATTAACTGAACGAAAGTTGGTAATTTTTGATTTTACATAATGTTTGCGCTAAAACTTAAAGTTTAAATTTTCATTCAATAAATATTGATGCGGAAATATTGGAAATACAATTTTTATATTTATTTGATTTGATTGAATAAAAATAAATTAAATAAAAAATAAATATAAAAAATATATATAAAAAAATAAATAAATAAATAAAAATTAATTAAATACAATGAAGTAAAAAAATTAAATAAAAAAAAATAAAAAAATTTAATTGAAAGGGTAAAAAAATTAAAAAAAAAATTAAATAATAAAAAAAATTTTAAATTTAAATTTTCGATGCGAAAATATTGAAAATACAATTTTTATATTTATTTGATTTGATTGAAGAAAAATAAATAAAATAAAAAAAATTAAAAAAAAAATAAATTATTAAAAAATTAAATAATTAAAAAATAAAATAAAAAAGTTATTAAAAAAAATTGAAAATTAAAAAAAAGTTAAACAAAGTCAAAAATTGCTTGTGCTAGGTTCTTGAATGGTTTGAAAGCCATTAAGAGATCTTTTACTAGGTTGTTTAGTTCAAAGTTTGCACTTTGCAACCTTTTTTATATATTTTCTACAAATAAATATCTATTTTTTTATTTAGTTAATATTTAGAAAAAATTCAAAAAATCCTTGTCCCAAATCTTTCATTTGTTTCTGATTCATTCAACATCTTGGCAACTCTGCCTTACTGCCTGACTGCCATTTCCAATGGGGCTGCTTGCTCCTGTATATGAAATAATTAATTACTACGCGCACAATGTGTCGAAATTGCTTAAAGAAAACGCAAACGAACACGCTGACTTTAAACCAATTTTAATCGCCTGCGCTTCCGCTTTCGCCGAAATTCTTTAACGAGCTGGTTAATTTCATCATCAGCCGTACTGCCCTGTTTGTTGCAAGTATAAACAATGCAACAAAAAATTCAATTCGATCAAAATTGCGTTAATCTGCAGCCATAAATGCTGATCGAATTTGGCTGAAATCATGGCCAAGACCAGCTGCCACTTGAGCTCGCTTTTCAGCTTCTTTAGACATCTAACTCACCAATGACTGAACCGGTTCACGAAAAGAATATAAAAAATAATAGAAAATATATAGAATAGCAAACCTTTTTGTCATTTTCATATTTTTAAAGCAACATTCATACGAAAAGAATGCACAAAATATAATTAAGCAGCCACCGCCGTAGCCATTTGCTCGGATGATCAGTAAACTGTCGAACGTTGTGTCAAAGTCGGAACATGACAGAACATCACACGACCAAATCATTCGTTTTTGACATTTGGTCGCACACAGAATTGAGCGCAGCATTCCACTGGCTGTCGACCGGTGTTGCTCATTAGGCATCCGAGTAGTTTTGCACACGTCTTGCTTTGATTTTATTTAGTGTTTTGTTTTTGGAGATTGTTCCATCAGCGTTTTGTTTAATTTGGAAATAAAATAAAATAAAATCTTTAATTTGAAAAGACCAGCCACACTGGTTTCTAAAACGGCGCATGGCTTTTGTACTAAACAATAAAATATCAAAACAAATAAAATAAAGTGATTTCTTTTTAAAATATTTAACTAGTTGAATTATTTGAATTTGAAAAATTTCGCTAGCTTTTTATATCTCACTCATCTCTAACACAATGCAAGATGACAAAGAAAACTGAAACAACAAACAATTCTTTCTCTTCAACTCGTCACTCCCAAAATTTATGACTACTGGTTGATACGAGTTGTTTTTTTTTGTTTTGTATTATTGTTTCTGTTGTTGCATAGCTTGAGTTATGCAGACAGCCACAGCGCGTTCAACACGTGCATAAATTTGTTTATATTAAGTTTTTCATATTTTTATGCAAACGAACAACGTGCATAGGCCGAAAATGATTGTTTAATGTCAGTGCTCACACTCCACAACGGTTGGGGTGGTGGTTTACTTAATGCGACTGAAGGTCGATCTTATTTTGACCCAAACTCGCTCGGAGCACTTTGTTGCTAGATTCGAAAATTTACTGACAGCAACTGGTTTTCTATAGCAATGCTGATTGTATTGGACAAAAATGTGTGTCTGAGTTCGGAATTTGGTGCTCTGAAACGGTAATTTGTTGACAGACGTGCCAGTTGGTGAGAAATTTCGTCATTTGATTGGCATGTGTGTGATTTGATTTGGATTCTAGTTAAAAGATTTCGCTGGGAAGTTTTGTTTTTAGCATCTTTCCTATCGGTTTTTTGTATTCTTGCTGTTTGTTTTGGTTTAAGTAAAGTTTTTAGCAACTACCAGATTTAAGAATATATATTTTGATCGAGAGTATTTGTGTTTTCAAAGTTAACAAAATTAAAACTGACCTAATGTTTTCTTGTGAGAGTTTGTACTGATCTGATCTTGCGCTGTGTTGGTATCCTTTTGATTATGTAGTAAACTGATCTGATAGTAATATGGTTAATAGAAGTTAATTACCTGAAATTGATTCTTCGGATTTGGCATTGATCCTCTTCATCCTAGTTTAAAATGATTTCTTACTGAACTGAGGTGGTATGTCTGTGATCTATGTAGTCTCTTTTTAAAGTTATCTACCAATCGATCTGATTTTGAGCTGAGTTGGTTCCGTTTCATTATGTAGGAATCTGATCTGATGGGGATGGGATCTAATATAGAATTGATGTACAAAATGCATGACTTGAAATTGATCCTTGCATAGAACCATTTCAACATTGTTTAAAATGATCTCAAACTGAACTCATTATGTAGGAATCTGATCCGATGGTCATGGGGTCTACTATAGAATTGATGTACAAAATGCCTGACTTGAAATTGATCCTTGCATAGAGCCACTTCAACATTGTTTAAAATGATCTCAAACTGAACTCAGGTGGTATGTCTGTGATCTATGTGGTCTCTTTTTAAAGTTATCTACCGATCGATCTGTTCTTGAGAGATCTTGATTAAGTTGATATACAAATTTCCTTACTTAAAATTTATTCTACGGATCTTGCATTGATCCTCTTCAACCTAGTTTAATTATGTAGTAATCTGATCTGAGGGTGATGGAATCTACTATTGAGTTGATATACAAATTGCCTTTCTTGATATTGATTCTTCGGATCTTACATTGATACTCTTCAAACTAATTCAAAATGATCTCAAACTGAACTCAGGTGATATGTCTATGACCTATGTGGTCTCTTTTTAAAGTTATCAACAGATCGATCTGATCTTGAGCTGAATTGGTATCTGTTTCAAATTAATTCTTCGGATCAGACATAGATCCTCTTCGATTTATTATCAAAGTGAACTCAAACTGAACTGATGTGGTATCTCAGTGATCAATGTCATCTATATTTGTAGTCATATATCGACTTATCTGATTTCTAAACAATATATTTTGCACTCAATTGGTGCCAAAAACTATACCAAATACATTAATTAGTTGGTTGAATTTCTCTTCAAACCGAATTGATTCAAGCTAGCAATTAAAAGTAATCAATCACAGTTTGAGTATTTTTTAACTATAGCAAACATATTAAAAGGCACCTTCAACTGTCAGCTAAATATTTGCCGCTAACATAAACACCTAATTTAAATAAATAAATATTTGTATGCTTTAAGGGGGTCTTCTGGTTACGAGCTGAAAATTTAAGTCTATTTTTCGGAGTAAATTGCGAAGGAACTACTTGAGATAATCCAGTAATTTTTTTTTTTATTTTAATGATACATGTTTTATCTTGTAAGATACATTTTTGGAAATTAAAAGTCATCACACTCGCGACTTTAGAACGACCTTGAGGTTGTTGCTTTTTTCAAACTTGTTGGTAAGACTTCTTCAAGAAATATTAATCGAATTCGATCAATTTTTTTTTCAGTTATTTTATTTTGTTCCATTTTTACACTCACCAATAGACCAAAAAACATGGTCGAAAATCAAACTTTTTACAAAAAACCTCCTAGTTTTGAAAATTTTCAAAATAAAAAAATCGTACACGGGAAAACATAGCCATATATTTCCTGAATAACTGAAAAAAAATGGATCGAATTCGATAAATATTTCTTGAAGAAGTCTTACCAACAAGTTTGAAAAAAGCAACAACCTCAAGGTCGTTCTAAAGTCGCGAGTGTGATGACTTTTAATTTCCAAAATTTTATCTTACAAGATAAAGCATGTATCAATAAAATAAAACAAAAATTACTGGATTATCTCAAGTAGTTCCTTCGCAATTTACTCCGAAAAATAGACTTAAATTTTCAGCTCGTAACCAGAAGACCCCCTTAAGACAATCACACAATTCCCCAAATAATTGCATTTTTATCAAATTAAAAAAAAACTAAACAAACCAAGCAGTAAAAAACAACAAAAAACCTTCAATCGGAAAATTTGCAACTTTACAAAGTCGCAGTGGAAACCTTCAGCCGCTTAAAGAATTCACTTGTCAGTTGCGCCAACTTGAAGTACGAAGTCTTTAACCCACTTTCCCATTGGCGCAGCTGTACGCAAACCTCACTTTGGCAATGAGACTGTCATTGTTGCATACCGCAACGAAAGTGTCACACATAGAAACTGCTGATTGTCACAGTGCTTTGTCACAAAAAGTTGCAAAATAACACAGCAACAACAAAGGCAACGGCACTATTAGTCGAGTCTACAAGCGGAATTAGTCATTTGGGTAGACAATAAAAAGATAAATAAACAATAATGGTGCCGTTGTTGGTGTCGATGTTGTTAATGAGGATAATGTTGAAGCTACCTGCGCCGAGTGTTTGGTGAAAATGTTTTCAGCGAAATGATGAAAATTTCTGTGATTGACATAGAAATCAAGCGGCAGCAGTGCGCTGTAGAAATGACTTGTTGCAAAATTGGCAGCAGTTCAAGAAATTAACGACAGTGTGGAGATACAAGTAAGTAAAAAAATAAAAAATTGCCACAAAAACAACAATGATAATTTGAAATCTGAATGACTGTGCCGGTGTGACTGCAAGTGAAGTGTTGCTGCATAGATTTGTGCCTGCGATTTCCTTGGCCCATTTGTTGCTTTGATCCCCATCGTTTGATATATCTTTGACTAAATAATGACATTTTGGTAATTATTTTTCCAATTGTTATATGCTTTTATATTTATAGTTGAAATTAGTTTATTTTTATTGCTTATACATTCATAAATCAAGTAAAAACTAATGAAAATGTTCATTAAATAAATGTTAGAAAGCGTGTGAAGAGCAAATAGCTTTTTAGGTTTTACTCAGATTTATTGAAATCGGAAATTGTCGATTGATGGGCAGTAAAAATAATCTATTTTACGATTAAGTGAACTGAACTATGAGTAATCGGTGATTGTGAAACAAACGAAACGGTGACAGGTAAACGAATATTTGCAGAGCTCGATTAAGTTTCTGTTCAAGTTCGCCGAAGTCACAAAACTCGTTTTAGATTTAAAAATATTTAAATTTTCGCTCCAAAGTGACTTCTGTGACATTCGAATTAATTAATTAATTTGAGAAATATTAAGATTTTTTCGCATTATCGTTTCTAAAAAATATAAATTGTATCACAATTACAGCACTTTGAGTAAAGAAAAACTTGTCATACCAAATGTGACCAAAAATTATTTGATAGATACTAAAATATTTCCGCATTATAATTAAAAAATGTGAATTCTGTTAAGATTTCAAAATTTTGAGTTAAGAAAACTTGTCACACGAATTGTGACAAAATAAATTTTTGGTTGATATTAAAATGTTTCCACATTATCATTTTAAAACTACAAATTTGGTTACAATTTCAGCATTTTGAGTTAAAAAAACATGTCACACGAATTTTGACAAAACAAATATTTAATTGATATTAAAATTTTTTCGCATTATCGTATTAAAAATATAAATTTTGTTAAAATTTCAGCATTTCGAGTTCAGAAAACTTGTCACACGAATTGTGACAAAACAAATATTTGATTGGTACTTAAACGTTTCCACATAATCATTTTAAAAATAGAAATTTTGTTAAATTTTCATCAATTTGAGTTAAGAAAAACTTGTCACACAGAATGTGATAATACAAAAAATTCTCTCCCATTATTGATTTCAGTTCTGGTAATTTTCAGCTTAACGGTTTACTGTTGGTTCTTTTTTTTTTGTTAATTTTTGCGTTACCGTTTTTTCGTACGTTTTAACTGACTAGCAGTGTGTGGCAACGACGACGACGCAATCGAGGTCAACCAAAGAAATGCGCCAAAAGTGCAGAAAAAGCAGGAAAACCAGCACCAAAACGGGCAAACAGCTCGCAGTGGTTGGGCTCAGTGCAACTGATTCAACGCCAGTACAGTCGATTGCACATAAATTAAAATGCTACACTGTGAATAAATGTCCATTTCTTGTGGGACGAAGAAGAAGAAGTACAACAACAACAACAAAAATGCAAAGACGGCTCAATGCGCCCAACAACGAAAGCGCCAAGCGGCAAAATTAAAGAACAACAAAAACTTTGTGGCGTACAATGCAACTTTTCACACAGCATTTCTTGGTGTTGGGTTGTTTCTTTTGGTTCTTCATTGTTGTTGTTGTTTTATTAATTCTCTTGGCGCGATTGTCAGGCAGTCACGCAGATTGATGCGGCCAAGAACCGCTGAGAATGAGAAGGCAGACCATGTGTGCGTGTGTGTTTGTGTGTGTTGGCATGTGTGTTAGCCGCTTGGCAAGAGTACCGTTATGTTGACCGATTATATAACGGTTTATATATTTAACATTGTGCGTTGAATTTACATTAGCACTGCCGGCGTACATACGCGATGGAGTCGGCAACGGGAGAGCCAAGTTCTCGGACGTTCGAGCGCCTCGTATCGCAATTGGCCACTTGTCTGGTTTACCGTTTCGCTGCTGTTTGTTGTTGTTGTTATTAGTGTTTGAGCCAAGTTTAAGTGCCCATAAAAAATAAACAACCAAAACGAGTCGCCGCAAGAGGCAAAGCAAACGAAGCAGCAGCAGTGCGAGCGCTGTAAGTGAGTCAACTCGGCTCGGCGTTAGTTTTGCTGATTCTACTCGCTTTCTCCGCCACTTGACAGTCGACAGTTGTTGCTGTATTTTATATAACTTTTTTAAATTGTTTATGTTTTATTTTTATGAAATTTTCGCCAATTCTTCGCTATTGTTGGTGTACTCATTCTTTGTTTATGTCTGCTGAAGTCAGCGCTGGAATGCTGCTATGTGTTTTTGGTTTTTTTGTCTTTATTCCAAGCTTCCAGCTTCGTGACCTCATTCGATGCTATCAGCACCGCCAACACATCCACTTTTGCCTCTATCTGCTTCAGTGTTGTTTAAATCCTCTAGTTGAAAAATTCTATTTAAATTAGGTTTTTGCGCCTGTAGCCTAAAGTTCTCAGCTCTCGCTTCTTCCTTACTTGCAATTCTCTGTTTTCTCTCTTCTTTCTTCTATGGCTTCCTGTGGTTTTTCTGTTTTATTGCCTCGCCATTGGCCTCAAAAGGCGACATTTTTTCGATTTTTCTGCTGCTGCCACTTGACTTTAGCTTAAGTTACACGCACACACATGCAAACAATTGAATTATTTAGTGCGCGAAACTGGGCTAAAAACGCAACGAAACTCATCTTCAATTTGGTGCTGATTTTTTTCTGAAATTTATCTGCCATTGTTGTTGCTATAGCACAATTGCACTCTTTCAGCCGCATTTTATTGGCGCTTTCATTAAAATAAAATAGAAATAAAATAATAAATTCCAAGAAATATCCAAAAGCCAAAGCAACAGAATCCAAGCAAAAGCACAAAACTCGTTTTTTTGAGCTGCCCTCGTCGTCGGTAGTAACGCCACGCTTTAGGGCCTCGAGTCGCTTGAGTGCTGCCATGCTTCGGCAAATGTGTTTCTAATCAAATTAACACACAGCACTAAACGTTCGATTTGGCGCCGTAACGCTTAGCATCAGCCAAGTGCTAAGATTTTGTGGATTTTCTATGTTTATTAATTTGAAGTTTGTTTTTTATTTTTCTCTTATTTTTTTGTTTTTGGTTTGCTGAAAAATTAATTATTAATGCAATTACCTTTTGAGGAAGTATCGCTCAGTTTTTAGTTAATTTATCTTAACAATATTCATGCACAACAAAATTAAATCCTTGGCATTGAAACCTTGGCCCAGAATTTTTCACATAACATGCAGCGATTTACGTTGCGGCGTTGTTAGTTAATTTTTGAAAATTTTCAAAATGTTGCCAGACTACATATGTATATAATATATATTAATTAATAATGTATATTAAATATTTAGACACAAAAAAGCAGCAACTTTTGAGGAATCTCTAACCGTTTGCATTATCGATTCATGGCCCCCAATCGGCTTAGAAATCACTCTGATTCACGCCGAAAGCAGTAATTGATGGCTGGAAAATCGATCGAAAATCTCATTCATTATACACCCGCCCGCCCGTCCGTCCACTTTGTTCGCCTTTTGAAGTGATCAATTTTAATTTGCCATTCCACTAGCCACGACATGGCGCCTCGCCGCTGCAATAAAATTACATATGCAAATTAATGAAGTTAACACAAAGTACATTTTAATTAACTCTCATCATTGATTGATGCCAACAAAAGGCTCTGCTCCCGACTGCTCGCTTCATGTTTGAGGCGTTTGTGTTGACAGGTTTTTTGGTTTTGGTGTCATTCTGATTACAGTGTCCTTATTTTTTATTTGTGTAGTGTTTGTTGTTCGTGCTCTCGCTGCTGTTGCTGGTGTTACAACGGCAAATGTCAACGATCTGTCTATCAGTCAGCGTGTCGATGATACCCGAACCCAACGTGTGTGCCCGCACTGCAACAACCCGCACCACCTCACCCGCGTGCACTGTTCACAACAATAAATTTATGCTTTGCATTGGCTCCTAAGTGTCGATTACTGGCTGACTGGTGGCTGTTTGACGTTTTTCGACGTTGCGTTGGTTCATTGTGAATTCAGCGAAGCGTCGCTGTTTTGAAAATTCATTGAGACGATTGGCGATTGCCGTTGTTGTTGTTGTTGCTGCTTCTGCTGGTGGAGCTGAGTGGCATTTCAAGTGTTAGCGCTGTAGAAATTCTAACGTTGTGTTATAATGTTTTGTATTTGTTTTCTCTACCTGCTGTTGTTCCAAATATGACGTTGACGTTGGCGCATAACAAAAAGAGAAACAAAGAAAGCAAGAAATAAATGTAGAGAAATTTCACTCAAACAAAAAAATAAAAACAAACAATTGCACGACTGTGAAAATTGTAAAAAAAAAGAATGCTGTAAAATTGTTGAGCGCCTGTTGTGCCTGCCAAAAGAAACGAAGCAGCGCTACTGGGGCTCGAAGAAAAGACAGTTGCAGCACAAATAACGGTAAATAATGAAGCGTACAGCATCAGCGAAGAGAAAAAAAGCTAGACCGGAGTGCAGTGCAATGGGCGAAATGCTGCAGCGCAACGCTTGAGATTTTTGTGTCAATTGCAAAGCACACAGCTGTGCTGTCACTCGCAGAACGAACTTGCCACAGCGCACAAAAATACCAAATACGTCAGTGCCAAAGTTAAATTCTTGCAGTCAGTTTGAAAACAGCTAATTAATTAAATCCAGCATGCATCAAGTTCCTAATTAAATTTACGCCAATTATGTAATTTTCAGCCGTTTGGGCTATGCGAGCTGTAGGGTTTCGAGTGACAACAGTTATTAAAATAAAAAATTAAATATAATCAATAAACAAAAATAAAAAAAAATAAAATACAAAAGAAGATAAATATTTAAATTGAACAAATTATCGAAAATTAAAAAAAAACACAAAAAATATGACACAACTTAAAAAATTTGTAATGAAAAAAAATAGATAGATGAAAGTATATACTAAAAAAATAAATTGTTTGAAACCAAAAATATTACAAAAAAAAAAATTATTTGAGTACAAAGCATGTAATAAAAAATAAATAACAAAAATAAATGAACAAGGAAAACTAAAGATTGATGGTATTACAAAGACACATACAAATTAATAAAACATAAAATTAAATAAAACAAAATAATTCTTAAAATTAATAACAAAAACAACTGAAACTAAAAAAAAATAACAATAAAAAAAATACGAAAATTAAAAAAATAAAATAAAAAATACATTAAATCTATAATCAAAATATTCATAAAAGAAATAATAAAAAAAATTTAAAAAAACCATAAAGTAATAATATAAAAAACAAACCATTAATCAAAAATAAAGAAATAGTACAAAATAAAGTGCAATGTCAATAAAAGAAAAAAGTAAATAATTAAACTCTCATAAACACTCTCCTCTCCTTCCCTATCCCGCATGGGTATAGTGCAATGGTCCAAACTGGACTGAGTGCTATGGATGGCACAAGCCTTCCTGCCCACCCTCAAGAAAAAAATAATAATAATAAAACAAGAAAAGAAAAAATAAATAACTAAACAATAAAATAAATAAAAAAAACGATAAAATAAGAATAAATATGTAGGTAATAATAGAACATAAATTAAAATTAAAATTAAAAAACTCGACATAGTTATACAAAATAACAAGCCAAAACAAAGATTTAAAATACAAATAAATAAAAAATTTCAAAATTAAAAAAATTTAAAATCAACACATTCAAATTAAAAAATCTCAAAATAAATAAATGTAAAATAAAAAAATGCAAATAAACAAATAAAAAAAGGATACAATGGAGAAAAAATAAAACATACCAACATTTAATTTAATTACACAGGTAATAAAAATTCTAAAATTAAAAATAAATATATATGTATATAATATATAAATAAATATATATATAACATATATATGTGTATTACATATTTAATATACTAAAAGAATTCAAATGAAATTGAAATGTTTACACAACAAATTTTGTGTTTGGCGTAGCTATTTAGAGTCAAATTTGAAGAAATGAAAATATCGGTATTCACATTTTGTTAAAAAGTCACCAAAAATCCGCTGATCTTGAAGCTACCATAGTTTGTTCTCACACCTTTTAACAGGTCACTCACTATCTTAATTCATTCGTATGTATTTCTGCTCTTCTGACACGTGTTCGTGAATGTCGCATATATGTATGTGTGCCTCGTGTGAAGGCTTCATTGTCCAAACTCTACTCTATGACTCGCCACCGAGCTGACTGTTTGTCACCTTTTACGACTGTTGTTATTTCCCACAACCATTTATTCTCAGTGTTTATGTTCTCTATTATTTATTTTCCCCCCCAAAGGTGAACGTACTTAATTTTGCTGTAAATGTAATTTTTCCCCATTAATTTTTTTTCTTTGATTGTTTTAAATTGTTTGGCTTTTTGTTATTGTTTTGGCCAGTGCCATTCCATTGTGTAAATTTGAAGTGTACTCAAAATTTTGGGCAAGTTGGCAACTTTTATAATTATGTTTGCTGTTTTGTTGCCTTACCTGGTTTAGTCGCCTTTCTAGTCGTCGTCGTTGTCGTCTGTTGGCTTGTTAGTCATTTGATTGTGTATTGCCGGCTGAGCGTTTTGCTGTCGGCTTGTCTATGTCAATTTGCATACTTAACGGTAATTCATTATGAATTATGTTTTAATGAAGCATTTCGTTAATTTAGCGCGTTCGCTTTTGACTTCTAGAACAATGGCCGTAAGGCTTTACGTGTTTTTGCTCAACGCTCTGCTTAGCGCCTAAATAAGCTTTGAGCAAATATTACGTTACGTTCGAAAAATGTGTATTTGTGTTTGAAGGGTTTTGTGTGGTCTTTGAATGCTTATTTAAAACGTTGGCGATAATTTGGTGATTGATTAAAAATCGTTAAATGCTGGTTGCTTAATCGAAAAAGTACTATTGTAAGGTATTTATGCGAGACGGGGGGTAATGGAATTTATGGTTATAAAATGTTTGATATGAGTAGAGTATATCGTGATCTTTGTTATATAAAAGTGTTGAGATAATCCCTAAGGAAACTGAAATCGAGTTTCCCTGAATGGTGAAGAGTTGCAGTTGTTAATTGATTCCGAATTGTGGGTTGAAAGTTTTTTCAGAGGGAACAATTTGACTCTCAAAGGTTTGTTCTGTTGAAAAAGGAAGATTTGTTTCCAATATTTTGATGTTGGACGAGGGATTCGAACCTGTTGTCGTTGGTCATCATAGACCAGTGATCCAACGCACTAATCAGTTGAGTCGATGCGACAGCAGGATCCCATAAATGTTGAAATATTTTCATTAACAAATGTAAGGAAAATGTCAATGAAATCGAGAATCAGTTGTGGGAATTAATGATGGGAATATACCTATATTTGGGATGGGATATCATGGGATATTTTTCAGAATCTAGTACTTCAGTATCGATATCTCGTATAGGCCTCGATACTGCAGTATAGATTCGTGTAACGAATAGTTTATCGCAGAATCGACATAAAGATTTGACTCTGATTAATTCTCATTTCTTTTTTCTTATTAAAGAATTATAATCTATATATATAAAAAAAAGTTCACTTCTTGTGTGTAGCCAGTGTTTGCGAAAACGGTTCATTCTTTTGGGAAATTTTTTTTCGTATGTGATAGAAGATGTTAATGCGGTGGTTTATAGCGATATTACATGTTTGTACGGCAGGTGGGCGTGGCACCTCCCATACAACCTAAATTTTTAATATGGTATATCTTCGGAATTATAAATCGGACAGCATTGAAATTTGGTACAGAGTCGTGGCGTAAACGTGTAATTCGACCGGTAAAATTTAATGGGCTTTGGACAAGGGGCGTGGCACTTTTTAGATTCTGGTGTAACTTTTGAACTATAGCATTCACATCAACGACACTTGGTACAAACTAATGATATGGTCATGTCCTTCGGCAGGGGGAGTAGGGCGTATTTTGGACAAGGGGGTGTGGCACCGCCCATACATCTCAATTCTTTAATATGGCATAGCTTCGAAATTATAAGTTGCACAGCATTGAAATTTGGTACAGTGTCATGGCGTAAACGTGTCATTCGACCGGTAAAATTTAATGTGCGTTGGACAGGGGCGTGGCACTTTTTAAATTCCGGTGAACCTTGGGACTACAACGGTGTGGACTTGGGACTACTTGGTATCACAACGGGCCCATTAAGAGGCCTAAGTGTGTCTCATACAGAGGCAGCCACCTCAACCTAACCTAACCTAACCATGGCGTAAACGTGTCATTCGACCGGTAAAATTTAATGTGCGTTGGACAGGGGCGTGGCACTTTTTAAATTCCGGTGAACCTTGGGACTATAGCGTTCACATGAATGACACTCTGTACAAACTTATTATTTATTTTGTGTCCTTCGACAGGGGGAATGGGTTGGGTTTTTGACAAGGGGGCGTGGCACCGCCCATACAACCCAACTTTTTTAATGTAAAATAGCTTCGGAATTATAAGTCGCACAGCATTGAAATTTGGTACAGTGTCATGGCGTAAACGTTTCATTTTACCGGTAAAATTTAATGGGCGCTGGACAGGGGGCGTGGCACTTTTTAAATTCCGGTGTAACTTTGGAATTAGAGCGTTCACATCAATGATACTCAGTACAAACTAACGATTTGGTCGTGTCTTTCGACAGGGAGAATAGGGTGGATTTTAGACTAGGGGGTGTGGGACCGCCCATACCACTAAATTTTTTAATATGGTATATCTGCGGAATAGTAATTCGCACAGTATTGAAATTTGGTACAGAGTCATGACGTAAACGTCTCATTCCACCGGTAAAATTTAATGGGCGTTGGACAAGGGGCGTGGCACTAGAGCGTTCACATCAATGACACTCGGTACAAACTAACGATTTGGTCGTGTCCTTCGACAGGAGGAATGAGGTGGGTTTTTGACAGGCGGGCGTGGTACCGCTTTCATTTTTTTATACATAGATTGTTTATCCTGACTGACTGACTGATTGTTTGGTTGATTTATCATCGCCCAGCCCAAACCGCTGAAGCTAAAACATAATTTTTGGACTGTAGGTACATCTTGAAGAATTAACCTTCGCCAAGAAGGGATTTTTTGAAATTCGGGGTCTAAAAAGGCAAAACATGAGTTAAAGTGTTGTATGAAGAAACGTGATTTAATAAACATATTGAATTTGAACTTCCTGAAAATATTCTAATATAGATCAAAACTCATTCGACACGTATTTTATAATTTTTCGAAAATCAAAATTTAACGGGCCCAACAATGGGTTAAGGTACCAAACAACACGAACCGATGGGCCTATTGACTTCAACAATTGTAAAAATAATTGAAATAGATATAATTAGACACGTGTTTCTCATTATTTTCAAAATCTAAATCTAACTGGATCAACGTTAAAAGTATGTATGGAGAAACTGTGAAATGAAAAATATGAATTAGACTTGACATCAAACTTGGGGAAAGTACTCTTTGTGAGAAATAATCTGACACGTGTTTTTCACTTTTTTGAAAATCAAAATCTAACGGGGTCAACAATGGGTTATCAATTTGTATGGAGAAACAAGATTTATTGGGCGTTCCGACTTCAAAGTTATCAAAAGCAGCAATCGGGAAGTAATAAAAACGTGCTTTAATTTTTTTGAAAATCGAAATCTACCATGGTAAACCAAGGGTTAAGATTTTGTTTAGAGTAAATATGAAAAGACATGATTTAAAGGGCCTTCTGACTTCAAAATTTTTAAGACACTCGAAATCAAAGAAAAACACATGTTTTTTTTTTAATCAAAATCTGGTGGGCTCAATGGGTTAAGAATTCGTATCGGGGGAAACAGGAGAGCTTGCGTGCAAAGCCGCAGGGCCCAGCTAGTTAAAACTAAATATTTTTTAAATTTTCATCATTGGCTCGAATATCCAAACAAATTATTATGATTTAGAGAATTTGCTCAAAAATAGCAAAATTTCCGCCACACCTGTTCACTTTGTTGTCGCACCAAATTACAAAAAACATAAGAAAAAGGACAATCAACTCTGCGCCATTTTGACATTTTTAGTTGACACTACCGCAGCAGACTAGTGCCGACTCGTTTACTCACGCACACTGTGTCTCAGACGCTGATGCCAGCTCGGCTCCCGCTGGCTAGTCAGACGCGTTAGCAGTTAAGCAGCGCTGATGACTAGTGCAGGAAACGTAATAACGGTAACCGAGCTAGGGTGGTGAGGCTGGTGCGCTAACGCGAGCTAGCTGTCAGTGTCTGGTGGCAGGCTGTCAACGTGGCAACGTTGGCAGCAGCGAAGGCAGCAAGCAGCAGCAGCAGCCGAAGCGTTTTAAGGTGGCAAAAGGTGTTGATGTTGACAAGTTGTGTGCAACCCAGAATAATAAAAACAACAAGAACAACATTCAGTAACGGTGTGCTAGCAACCGCACAACAACAATAACAACAACACTCGCACACATGTTGACATTGATTGATGATGATTAATAATGTTGCATTTTTATTGCTTTTTATTTGTCGCCTCGACGTACAGCTTTACAGCACATCCCTGTAGCCTGGATGTGTTGTTGTTGTTGGTGTTGGTATTTTTGGTTGACGCTAACAGGATGAAATGAATTTTTGTTTTATTTTGTTTTGTTTTGTGCCTTTTCGAGCTTGTCATTGCTTCTATTCAAGGCGAATTTTGCAGTGTTGACAGCGGTGCTGGCTGGCGGTGCGAGAAGGCGTACGAAACGGTCGCAAGTGTGGCGCAAAATTATGAAAAGAAGGTGCAAAGTGCTGATTGACAATTCATTTTTCAAATATTTATTTATTTATAGAAGCTAGCTAGCCGCTGCGTTTCTATGTATTGTCTGGCTAACTTTTTTCTGGCATATTATTTTATATTTTTCACTTGCAATCAAATGAAATAAAATGAAATAAAAAAAAAAAATGAAATAAAACGAAATTATTAAATTACATTAAATTAAATTTAATTTAATTTAATTTTTTTAATTTAAATTAATTTAATTGAATTGAATTTAATTTAATTTAATTTTAATTTTAAATTTTTTTAAATTTTAAATTTAAATTTAATTTAATTTACTTTAATTTAATTTAATTCAATTCAATTCAATTCAATTCAATTCAATTCAATTCAATTCAATTCCATTTAATTTAATTTAATTTAATTTAATTTAATTTAATTTAATTTAATTTAATTTAATTTAATTTAATTTAATTTAATTTAATTTAATTTAATTTAATTTAATTTAATTTAATTTAATTTAATTTAATTTAATTTAATTTAATTTAATTTAATTTAATTTAATTTAATTTAATTTAATTTAATTCAATTCAATTCAATTTAATATAATAAAGTGAAATAAAATGAAATAAAATAAAATAAAATAAAACAAAATAAAACAAAATAAAACAAAATAAAACAAAATAAAACAAAATTAAACAAAATTAAACAAACTTAAACAAACTTAAACAAAATTAAACAAAATTAAACAAAATTAAACAAAATAAAACAAAATAAAATAAAATAAAACAAAACAAAATTAAATGAAACAAAATAAAACAAAAGTAAATTAAATACAGTAAAATAAAATAAATTAAAAATAAATAAAAATTAAAAAAATAACAAACAAAAAAAAGTGAAAAATAAACTTTTGTGATTCTTCACCACTTTTTGTTCCTCTGCGAAAAAGAAAAAAAATTAATATAATTATTAGCCAAATTTTGTCATGACATCGATATTGAATTGCTCATAATTTATTTTTTTTTTATTCAACTTTTTTCTCAATTTTATACATAAAAGCATCTTGTCCCACTTTTGCTATGCTGCCATATTTTGCTTTAAATATCCTGCGTCATTTGCTCTCTGGCATAAAATTATTATGGCCACTCGTAAAGTCATGAAACAAAAAAATTATGTGTAAGAAATTCGTATTTTTCCCCTCATTGGCATTGGCCGATGTGCCCGAAACTGGCGCGCTGTCATGCACCGCACAAGGACCTCATCGACATCTCAATGCGACAGCGTTCTTATTTATTTGCACTCGAGTGCGCACGAGCACACTTTTACATCATAAACAGGAATAAATGAGATTTACTCACGTCTATCCAGCATCAGGCAACCCCCAGCTACCCGGCTAGCTGCCCTCATCACGCATACTTTTTGGCGCTTAACACCACTGAGGCAGTGGTGTTAAGCGCCAACTCCCTAACACGCCAACAACCACAATAAAATATCAACAACAACAACGCCAACTCCAACCACACTTAATGTCATCTTCATCACCGACATCATTGGCACCGCCGCTCTCATCCCTAGCGTCGGCTTCGTTGTCGTTGCTATTCGCATTTCCACCGCCACGCACGTCCGCCATGCTCGTTTCCGTAACCGTAATAATCGTCAGCGCTGCCATTAGCACCACCTCAGCCCAACATCAACAACTGTAACAGCTGTGCCGCTGCGCCCGCGAGCGAGCAGTGCTGCCAGATTTTTGCCACTCGGTTGAACGCGGTCATGTGCGCTCGTGCGGCTATTCGCGCGCACTTGGTACGCTCAATTAAAATCGCAAAATTACATTTTCACTTAAATAAGTCTCGACATTACTTTGTGTCCTCGTCGCGAGCTGTATTTACCTTTTGTTGTCTTCCCAGCAGCATTCCAACTATTTCGCCCTTGCCATCGTACATCACCACCCACCTACTACGTAGTCCTTACTACTACTACTCTTTAACCAGATGTATGGTTGTTGTTGTTGTTTTTGTTTGCTGCAGTTATTGTTAAATTGAACGCGACGCTGCCAGATATTCGAGCGGTCAAGTCTTCTTCGACTGCACAGAGCCCCTCAATGCACCACCTCGTTGGGTGGGGAAGCGTTCTGCATGCTTCACAGCTCAATGCTTACTGGGCTGCGCTTAATTTTCAGACATGGCCGGCAGCCACAACTCAGTCCGCTCATTGCCTGCCACACACACACACACACGAGGATTTTATTCCTTCCTTCCGCTGATTTTCAGTTGTACCATTCTATTTATTTTACATATATATATATATATATTTTATACAACCTTTACGATTTTTATTTCATGTTTGACATGCCAAGTGAATTCACTTTACCTCATATTCACTTTACTCGCCGCTCGCTCTCCGCTCAATGCCCGGAATGCACTTCGTCCATGCTTGTGTTGACCGCTCATTCCCGCTGTCCATGCTGCTGTTGTCCATCTGTCATGTGCAGCTCGAATAATTATTTTGTGCACTTTTCATAAAATCTGTGTCCACTGCCTGCGATGCTGCTACACTTAATTAATTTCTCCTTTGCTCTACGTTATTTATTTTTTTGGCTATTAACTTGCTTGTGGTGCTGTTTCTGCGTCGTTTGCACAAATTGTTTGCAACAATTTGAACTCTCCACCTTTCCAGATTTTAAATTTCAAAGCATATCCTTTTTCGATAGCTGCTCGACACACTGTACTGCAGCATTTTGCTACTAAATTTCACATTAATTATGTGTCCTCATTAAGGTTGAGGAGCAAAATTGGTGACCAAAAGGTGACTATAATGAAAAGCAGAATCGGAGAGATAAAACAAAGGACAATAATTTAAAGGATGCTCGGGCTACAAGTAATTTTTACTTGTCTTAATGCCCAACAACATTTTCTTGAATCAATATGTTTTGAATTCAGGTGGTGGCTGGTACATTTGTCTTTAAAATATCTCCATCAGTTGCGTACAGAGGATTTCATTTTTGGGGGGTGCCTACAATTTTTGAGCTCCATTCCATTTGAAACCATATTTTGCACCAGCAATTTTTGTGTTTGAAGGAAGTTTGAACCCCGCAAACAGGGGCCATAGATTCTCTTAACTTAAAATTTTTTTAAAATTAAACTTAATTTTTGTTTAGTTTGTGAGATTGGCAATACTGTCTTATATGTATTTCTGAAGTAATTAGGAACTGAGAAATGAATTAAATTAAAAAAGTGTATTTTACTTTCGTTGTTTTACTTGATTTGTTCAGTTAGTGACAGAGTACGCTGTGATTTGTCAAAATATCTCCTTGGATATATTGATGGAGTTCTTTACACTTTTCTTGCCCTGTTAGACTAAACAACTTTCTTACTTATATTACTGAAGAAATAAGGAACTGAAAAACACACTTCTGTATAAATTTGAAGAAGTATTTTGTTTTGATTAATTCAGTTTTGGATGTCTATCTCAAAAATAAAGTTTTATATATCCGGTCGGATAGACCGAATTATATGTTCGTGTTTAACAAAGTCATCTGAGTAATGGTTAGTTGGAGTAAGGTTAGTGAAAAAGTGTTTCATCGATAAGATTGCAATTTAGCACTAAAACTGAGCGGATCATGTCTTGCGAATACATGTTGAAGGAAAGGACATTTTCATTCGACAGACCCAACGAGTTTTCTTCCAAATGGTAGAGAACATACTGGAAACTATTAAAATATGATCGCGAGTAGGAGATTATAAGAACTAAGATAGATAGATAGATAGATTCTTTATTAACTTTTTTAAATAACAATAATAAAGAATGTACGACAATGACTTGAAAAAGTCGTCTGTCGGAAAAATAATTTACTTTACAATAATAGACAATTGTATTATAAGAATTAAAAGAACTTTACGAAAGGTTAAAATTGAAAGAGATTACTGGATCATTGAGCTGACAGTAATGATTTTGAGGAGATTTGAGACAAAGTTTTACTGAGCTGAGCCAAAGAAGGTTCCTGACGGCAGCAACGGCAAGTAGTCATTCTCTCTACGAGAAGCATTATTAAAACACTTGAACAAAATGTGAGATGTAAAGCTTTCGCCATAAAGTTTACAAGCAACAGTCTTCCCTGTTCCCCAAATAATTTGGTCGAGGTAATAAATAAAATGAACCCTGGCAAAATCTGATAGCTAATCTAACCTGAACTGCAAAGAAATTATTTGCTCTCAAGTCTAAACTTTAGATAATTCATTCCAAAAGGGTGGGAGGCGTACCGGACATAAACTGACAACACAATGTATAGCTGGGCTTTTTCGTATCTTTTCAGTGCTCCAAAAGCATTGATCAACATTCAAATTATTCAGACGTCTTCTTCCTTTAAAATTGTTTGCATGTGAAGAGAAATTTACTACAGTCGCCCTGCTGGCACCTCACCCCCTGGTGCTGTGTTGCCATAACATCAAAAAGGGATTATGAGCTATTGTGAGTCGTGTCTTGCGCGCCGAGCACGTGTCGTCCTGGCAAAGGGATCCGTGTCGGCGCGTCGGCAATCAACGTGCTGCGTTGCGCCATTTCTAATTTGTACGCGTGAACATATGAATATTTTAATATTTAATGGAACTGTTAGTGCGTATACACGACACATACACACACACACACAGATATACTTCAGATTACATGGAACAAACAACAACAATAACCCTTTTCGACGCAACGCAGGAGGGTCCAGTGTTCAGTGTTCGCCGATAACTTTTTGCTGGAGGCAACACAATTTGAATTTTATGCTGAGACTGACGAGCGCGATAGGGTTGCCGCCTTGACCGAAAAAAAACGAATATCCATTTCACGGGGGCATGCACAATTTTAAATAAATATTTATAAAATTTGTGTAGGAGTATGTGTGTGTGTGTGCATGCATAAATAAATATACATAATGCATAAATTTATAATGATGCGAGCGCGAAAGGATCCTTGGAATGGGGTTTAGGGACTGGTGCCGGTCCTTGCTTTGGTTTGTTGTATACTTAAGTGTGCGTTTAAAATGTCAATGCGGATGACACTCGGCGCAATTTTTTGGGTTATGGGTTTGGCGCCAAAAGCGTCTACATTTCCTGGCCAACGGCACGAGGTCCTTAATGACGCACGGACTGCGTGTGTGCGTCGGGTACGATTTGGAGCAACTAAACTGGGCAGAGGGTCGTCTGCCTTTCCTGTGTATGTGTGTGTGTGTGTGTGTGCGAAAGCATTAGCTGGAGCACAGCATAACAACAACAATAAACAGCAGATGATTATCAGTCTGACAATGTTAGCTGTCATGTTGAAGCAGTCTTTGTTGTTGTTGTTGTTTGCAATTAACCCAGCCAGTGTTTGTGGGTGTCGACGTTGTTGAGGCTGAGAATTATTGTTGTTGATGTTGATGCCAGTATGGTTGTTGTTATTGCTGTTGCCAATAGGGTTGTTGATATTGATAGTATGGTTGTTGTTGTTGTTGCTTATGCTGGCATATATTGTTGCTGTTGTCGATTTGCTTTCTCCCTGTTGAGCTCTTGTTGGTTCGGCTACGTCCGGTTCGTTTTGTTGTTGTGCTGTTATTATAGTCTTACGTTTTGTTGTTGTTGTTGTACTGACGGTTGTCATTTCGGTTTTGAAATTTTGACTCTCAAAGGATGCATACTGTTGATGAGAGTCGCTTTCTCGCAGGTCGCTGCGTTATGGCAAAATATGCGTACGCCTGTTTGTGTGTGCGTGCCTACAAAGAGTTATTTGCTGCCAAGCAATTTGCATATTAATTATTTAAGAGAATTTTGATTAAAAAATGTTTTCCAGCTGTCTGACAGCAACGCGCACACATTAACAAATATCTGCATATAGCTTTGTGTGTGTGTGTGTTGTATGCTTAATTATTTAAGCGCTGCACGCACGGGTTAAGACTGTTGCTTTTATCGCTTACTGTCTGCTTCTCATGCAAATTTGTTAATTTTCCATCCATTCTCTTTCCGTTTGTGTTAGCTTTGTGCTCATGCTGCATTGTATATTCTTTTAAAGAAATAAATAGAAAGAATTTTGTTAAAACTAAACAACATAGAATGCCAAAAACTAAGAAAGTGCTGCACAATGTCGTTTTCCCTTTAAATCGTCTTTCTTTCACCCACCCACCCATTAGCATCCAAACGATTCGATTGTCATAATTCAATTCTGACTGTAACATATAAATGTTTTCTACACGATCCGAAATATACCAAACAATGTTCAATGTGTAAATCTCTTATGTATCGATCTCTAAGATGGCAATTGTGTCTACTAGACTGAAAAGTTTACTAGAGCCTGAGATGATAATTGTCTTCCTTTTGAGTATTTACTAGACTGAAAAGATCTACTAGACCGTAAGAAGAGAATTGTTCCTCTTTGAAGCATCTACTAGACCCTAAGATGACAATTGTTCCACTTTCATTCATCTACTATACCCTAAGATGAGAATTGCCCCTCTTTGAAGCATCTACTAGACCCTAAGATAAGAATTGTCCCTCTTTGAAGTATCAAATAGACCGTAAGATGAGAATAGTTCCTCTTTGAAGCATCTACTAGACCGTAAGATGACAATTGTTCCACTTTCACTCATCTACTAGACCCTAAGATGAGAATTGTTCCTCTTTAAAGTATCAACTAGACCATAAGATAACAATTGCCTACCTTTTGAGTATCTACTGGTCTGAAAAGATCTACTAGACTCTCAGATGAGCATTGTTCCTCTTTGAACCATCTATTAGATCCTAAAATGAAAATCGTTCATATTTGAAGCATCTACTGGATCTTAAGATGACAAATGTTCCTCTTTGAAGCATCTACTAGACCCTAAGATGACCATTGCCCCTCTTTCAAGCATATATTAGACTATATATGAGCCTATATATATATAACTTTTATAAGCTTCAATATTTTAAGTCTAGCTTCAATAATTTCCACTTGAAAATTATTAATTCCCATAAATAGTATCCAACCCGTTTTAAGGATTTTATTCTCGTATTCCTAGACGGTTTTCACTATTTGTAGTTAGTCCTGAATCTCCCATCGTGTCAGCCCTTCAATCAATCTGAATTTTCCATCATATTTCCAATATTTTCCGTATTTCCATGTCACGTTTTTGTTTGTTTTTCATCTATTATTATTTATAAAATTTCCATCAAAATTAGTCTACGAAGAGAGAGTAAAAAGTCGAATTATCATCAAGACTCGTCATGTCTGTCATGTCAGTCGCTCATCAAATGCTAAAATTTTTGTTTCACATTTTTAGCTTAAAAAAAACTGTCAACTCTTTGGACTTTTGCTGCCATATGCCATAATTTTGCTAAGTAGATCAGTGTGCGCTGTCTTTGTCGTTCTTGTTGCAACGCTGTTCATGTCAACAACTCTGACACCGTTAGAGGTGTTCGCATCTTGGTGCTATAGCTGTCATAAATAATGAACCAAATGTTCGCTATTAGCGCTGGTGAGCGCACAAGCCAAATTCTTAGTCAACCAAAATCTGAACCACGTGATACATTCGACGTGTCTTCTGTAGATCATTAAAATTGTGAAATGGGTAATTTTCTAGAAATTTGCCAATTCAAATCTCATGAAAATTGTATCGAAGCGTTGAGTTAATTGTTCAAAATGTCAATTATCACACAAGTTGTTTGGAAATAATCATATTTTAACTGACCAGAATTTATTGCTTTCCTGCAAATTTAATGTTTTTCGTATAAATTTAGTTCTTCTGTATATATTTAGTACTTGAAATTTATTCTTAATTTAGTGCGGCAGGTAAAATTCGGGTCTTTATGGGAAATTATGTGTTTTTGTATAAATTTAGAACTTAGAAAAAAATTTAGTACATTAGTACAACTTTAAAACGTTATTACATATTTAACAAATTAGTAAAAATTCAGTATTTTAGTTAAAAGTCATTATGTCAGAACAAATTTAGTAGTTTTGTATGAATTTAGTACTTTAGTACACATGTAGAACTTTAGTAAAATTGTCCTTCCAGTGTAAATTAACTAATTTAAAGGTTATTATCTCAGAACAAGTTTAGTAGTTTTTTATAAACTTAGAACTTTGTTAAATTTGTTCTTCCAGTAGAAATGAACTACTTTAGTTAAAAATACATTATGCAACATTCTGCACAAATTTATAAGTTTTGTATAAATTTAGTACCTCAGTACAAATTTAGAACTTTTGTGGAAGTTTTTCTTCCAGTATAAATTAACTCATTTAGTTAAAAAGCCATTACCTCAGAATAAATTTATTATTTTAGTACACATTTAGAACTTTAGTGGAAGCTGTTCTACCAGTACAAATAAGTTTTGTGTAAAATTCATTAATTGAGTGCAAATGTACTATTTTAGTACAAATTCACTTAGTAAAAATTTCAGTCTATACGTAGTGTTTTAAAAGTTTAGTACACGTTGAGCATTTGAACAAAAATTTGATACTTTATTTACATTGGTATTTACTATTGTAATAAAGATTTAATTTTTGGTACACATTTTGTATTATGGTAAAAATTTAGTACTTTTATGTAAAACTTAACAGTGAATGTAATTTGTATTTTTTCTCTCTCTCTCTTTGCAGGTAAGTGTTCGACACTAAAGATTTGCACTCTGTGGAGGTTTTCTCCGCAGCTTTGGCCGATGCGTAAATATAAAAATATATATATCTTTATTTTTGTTGTACTAAACTCAACATGATCCATTTTGAGAAGACATTCTTGTATGCCAATCAATGTCGCAGCTCTGAGCTGTAAGCGCCTTAAGTAGGTCAATGAATTACTGTGAGTTGCCACATGTATGAATCGTTTTTATTTCCTTATAGGCCGATAAGTTGGGATTAATTAGCAACATTTTCTTGATACAGGAAACTGGGCCTTGTTTTGTCTACAACATTTGGCAAGTCTCAAATTATGAGGCTGTCAGTTTGACGCGCCAGTGCTGGCAATTTGGCAATATTCATGCTTCACAGAACTGGAAAATTTTATTATTAGGGAGACTACTGAAGCAGCGTGTGCCAATTTAGTCTAAAATCAAAAATGTTTCTGAAATAAAAAACAGATCTCAACACGTGTGGCGGAGATTAACCCAGCAAACCATTTCGTTAAAAATAAAATTGTAATGACTTAAGATTTTTTTCAACTCAAATATTTTATTACAAAAAGGAAAATCAAATACAAAAACCATGTAATGATTTAACCATAAATTGTGCTGCATTAAGAAATCACACTATTTGTGCTGTTGTCTGCCATCTAAATTGCCGCACCATGCGACCGCTGCCTCAGTCCATTGGCCATCAGTCAAACGCAATTTCAAAGATTTTAGTGTAAATTGCCATGTTAATCACCACACCGCAGGCCCAACAATTACAAAAAATATGTATAAAAACATGAAAGATCACCACCATCACAAAAATAACAACAACAATATTATTGCATTGCAAAATAGTATTAAAACTCGCATAAGTTCTGGTTGTACATGTTTTTCTCGGCCTCTAACAATTTCTGTTTGACTCAAAATATTTCCAAAGCTTAAATGACATTTAATTATAAAAGGAAAGCGTAGAAAACAGAAACTACTTAACGGCACATGTTTATTTTTACCTTAAAAATTTTCGAAAATATTTTTTTCGAAATGCCGTGTGTGCGCTCATAGCAAAAATTATAATTTTCTGCCCGCTCGTTCGCGCGCCAACGTTGCGCCATGTCGCCGTCGCCGCGCGCGCTTTGTGAGAACGTACAGGTGTGGCGGATTATTTTTAAATAGACGCAACAGTAATACAACAACAACAACAGTATCCGACTCTAGTAGTGAGTATTTAGGATGAGTAATAATTGTGTATGTGTGTGTGTGCGAGTCTGTGCGTATGGCAGCGAGGAAAATGAAAATGCGGCTGAAATTAAAACACACACAAATTTTCCTACGTATAGCAAATTATTTGCTTTAATATTTTCTCTCCACACACACACACGTAAACCGAAAATATGAAAAATAAAATTTCGAAAAAACGCAGATAGAAAATTAAACGAATAATATTTATAAATAGCTCAAGGTGTTGATTATTCAGCAGATACTTAAATGAGTTACTTAGCGCTCAGTTGTACCTATGCAGTTTTTGTTTATCAACCTTCCTTTTGCTATACACACACACACACAACTACCTATACACATACGCACACATGTATGTATATGTTTAGATGTATATTTACCGCCAACTTGGTCATAAATCGACAAGATTAGTGGGACTTACTTGTGCGCATTAATTGTGAAAATTATGTGTGAATCGTTCGAGGAAAACATTTTGTGTTACACAGTTTGATTTTATATGAATCACTGCTCCAAAATAATTGTGAAAGAATAGACAGAACGATAAATAGATTTGATTGTAGAGAGTTCACACTTTGTTCTAAATTTTTTAGTAAGTTGCTGTGCCTGTGTGCATAAATGTTTCTCCAACGAAATGCGGTCAAGCACCGAATAGGAAAAAGTTCCTTTATTTGGTTGAGTCCGGACTCAAGACAACTGATCTTCTAACGAGCCACATTGAGTAACATTGAAAAGTGTAGCTTTATATTCATCTTCGACTGAATTCGGCCTTCTTTAGTTCCTTGAACAAGTAGTGACACGGTGTTCTAGACCTGGTTTTTCTAATAGAGATTTGGTTTTTATATGAAATACGGCCAAGCACTAAATAGTTTGCACTCCATTATTTTAATTAATTAATTAATTTTTTATTATTTAATTTTTATTTTTTTTATTTAATTAATTAATCTAGCCTTTTCCAACTCTCAACTGGCCCTGTCAGTGGTCTCTCTGTGAATAAAAGTGCTCGGTTTCTTGTCATTTTCTGCCAAGAGACCAGCTATCAAAGGAAAAATTTCGGTCATTTGGTTCAGTCCTAACTCGAACTAACTGTTCATCTAAAGAGCTACATTTAGTATCGCTGAAACGTGTAGATTTATGTTCATCCTCAACTGAATACTTCCTTCTATAGTTCATTGGAGCAGTAGTTCTAGACGATAGTAGTAGACGATTTTCTAGATTTGGTTTTTCTAATCGGGATTTTGTTTTTATGTCATCTGAACCAGTTTTACGATAGACCTCATATTATCTAGATTTTGTAAAACTTGATCCTTCCTACCGTGTCTGCATTGTCTTTTATATCAAAGTTTTATATAGTATCTGAATGAGGCAACTGTGAGCGCAGCTAAACGTTTCTAGCTAAATACTTCAAAGCTCTTATTTTTGTCAGAAGTGTTTTTAGTAAACTCACTAACCCAAAAATGTTTTCTTTTTGCCCCTGTGATGTCTTTGGAATTCACATTATTTACGCTGACGGAACATTAAGGCCTCCTTTCTGGTCAGTTTTACTAATCAATTAACGATTGATGTCGTTAACATTTTCAGCAATCAAACATAAACCAAGGAAAGAGTATATTTGTGCTTCAATCTTTTAACCTCATTTATTCTGTTTTAAGAATGCAGTAATCTCTGTATGTCAAGCAGTATTATGGGATTCGAACTCTAGTAGTCAGCGACATCAATCATTGAGCTATTAACTTGTTTTAGGCTTGAAAATGCTTTCAAAAAATTTATTATTTGGCTTCCGACAGTATACAATTATACGTGTATATATATAATACATACACTCACTAGGGCACGCAAAGGGGGTTTTTGAGGATTCAGATCCTCCCCCCCAAATATCTGTTTTTTATATAAATTGCGGGGCAAATATGATTTTAAAATGTATTGAGCTCAAACGTGTACAACTAACAGCCCCCTTGCATACACTGCAACAATGGCGCACACAAGGGGGATTTTGGGGGCTCAAGCCCCTCAATACAAAAAATTCCGCTGCAAAATATGGTTTCCAATAGAATTGGGCTCAAAAGTTGTACGCAAAGTCCTCCAATAAAGAAATCCTGTATATTGCCATTGCCTATATATCTTTCATATATATATACGCCCCCTCGATTGTGCCGCTCCCCTGTATGCCTCACTTATTGTTACGACAATTTAAAAACCTACAACAACAATTTAACAACATTATACAATTTCCTTTTTAATTTCATAACTGTGGCGGAATTTTTGCGTAACGAATAAAACTACGACAACAAAATAAAACCGTATTAAATTGATAAAATGCCGCACATTTTGTATATCTTGAAAACATTAGCAAATGTTTACTGTGGGTATCTTGCAGTTGTTGCCGTTGTTGAAGCTGCTGTCGCTCGCTACTGTGTTGACATTTGCGGTCGCTTTGTCCGCAGTCGGTAAAAACTGGCTCATTGCTGATTTTTATATTAAAATCATAAATAACTAGAAAAAAAATGCGGTTATCGTTAGACAAACCAAATCAAAACTCGAAATTTTTTGTTAAAAAACAGTAAAACATTGAAATTATCACATGCAGAATTTAAAATAAATATAAACATTTCACGAAAAACAAAAATCAGCCATAATTTCTAGACACGGTTTGTCACGTCCTGCTTGGCTGTCGTTTTGTCGCAACCGAGCGATAAATTGCCGCAATCAACACTTGAAACTCAATTTTCAAACATTTATAAAATGAAATCATAAAAACGTGAATGAATTGGTGGAGTGGCGCGAGGGTGAGAAGTCGGCGCCTATAGAGTCCAAAAACAAAAACAAAAAGAATAACAAAAAACAAGGAGCAGCGCACACAAGTGTTGGGCGTCGAACGCAGCAAATCTCGGCAATAATCCATTTAAAAGCATTTACAGCGTTTGTTGTTTTTGTTTTTATGTTGACAAATAAATTGACCTTTTTTCCCTCGCGTCCCAGGCTGCGTTGAGTGCAGTTTGTAGTATGTGTGTGTGTGTGTGTTTGGGTGTGTATGCGCGCGCGGATAAATTAAATTAAGCACTCGCATACATATATACACACACACATACGGCTGTGGCATAGCACTTGACAGCGGATATGAGTCAATATAAATTGCCTTTGGCGACCGCGGCGTCTGTGGGTGCCTTCATCAGTGTGAACGAGTGCAAAATGATATAAAGATTTATTAGACGGACAGATGGACGGTCAGAAGATCGACGCACACTGTGGCTATGGCTGTGGCTGCTGTGGTGCCAACGGTTGGCTGGGTGACGTTCTGGTGCTGGTTACAATTGTCAATTTTAATTAAAACGTAAAGCATGAACTAACATCAAAAAATGTGGGGAGATGCAAATATGGGGGCACCAACTGTACTGATTGCTTAAATTATTAGCTGCAGAAAAATACAATATTAAAAAAAATTATTAAAAACGTGAAAAAATATTAAAAATCTGGACAAAAAAAATATTAAAAATTGGAAAAAAATATTAAAAATTTGAAAAATTATTTTTGTACTCGTATGGCTTGTGAGAAATGTTTCATGTCACTCGTAGAAAATTGGGGTGAACACACATTAATGGGCACGCCGTTTCGGATCCACTGAGATTTAGCGCTATTAAAAATTGTTTGTTTATGACCACTGTTGAGGGGACAATGTGTTGCATTGTTTGAAAAATGCGACAACATAAGCGTTGAATTTCACTTGGCGCTGACATTTGGCCTTTGTTTTACTTGAGGCTGAGTATGAAATTGTTTTTTGATAGATTTGAACTTGAGGATGGATAATTGTTGGTTATTTGTTAGAGCTATGAACGAATGTTTGACGTGGAAATGTTGAAAACTTCAAAGCAAAATAAAACTTGATTGATTTACGATTTGAGATGGAATTTTTGGTTTAAGGAGGAAGTTTTTAAAATTCACATGTTGTTTCCTTTGGGTATATGTAGCCTGACTCACTTTAGTCTGGTTGATTTACGATTTGAGGTGCAATTTTTTATTTCATAAGATGATTTCATTGCGTATATGTAGCTTGACTCATTTAAGGCTTGATTGATTCGGGATTTGAGGAATAATTTCTGCTTTCACGAGATGATTCTTGGAGCCTTTATCGATCGAGAAAAAAAAAATCTTGTACTTTGTTCTTAAGGTCATTTAAAAAGCTAATTTATCCATTTGAAATATACATTGATCAACATTGAACTAAATGCTCCAAGAAAAAATAAAAAAGAAATATATTATCTTTATCTATTAAACTTGTCTTGGCAGAGTTGACCATTGAACCCATCACCCTAACACTGATTCTATTAGGGAACCTTTAATTTCTCTACAAGAGTCTTTCACTTATTTGACTTGTGCATCGATAAACATTGAATGTATTGAACTAT
Organism: Melieria crassipennis; assembly: GCA_963668005.1. Lineage (NCBI taxonomy): Eukaryota > Metazoa > Arthropoda > Insecta > Diptera > Ulidiidae > Melieria > Melieria crassipennis. The sequence goes on from OY764961.1 coordinate 106,545,577, forward strand.
ATTTAAAATGGAATAAAATACCTTGGATTTTGACCCATGAAATCGATTGATTCTTATTTCATTTCACTTATTTTAATTGAACCTTTAATTTCTCTACAAGAGTCTTTCACTTATTTGAATTGTGCATCGATCAACATTGAATGTATTGAACTATATTTAAAATGGAATAAAATACCTTGGATTTTGACCCATAAAATCGATTGATTCTGTCGAAAAGTTTTGCATCCTTTCAGAGAGTTTTTCCCATCCCATCACCATGCTTTCATTTTGTAAGTTACTTTTGAACCCAATATTATTCGAGACCATAGTTACCACCCAAAATGTTTTAAGTAACAAATATATGAGGATGATTGAATCGCAAAACCCCTCTTACGTGCGCCACTGACTAATCCTATCGGGAACTTTGAACTCCTCTTAGAAAAATCTTCCACTGACTCGAATTGTGCATCGATCAACATTGATACAGTGAACTATACTTAAAGTAAATTATAGCGCCTTGTTCTTGAACTCTAACCCATGGACTCAATCAGTGGCGCACACAGGGGGAGGAGATTTGGGGGTTTAAACCCCCCGACATATTTTTAAGTTCAGTACAGAAATTTAATTTAAAACCGCATATATGTTCAATCATCAATAACACTACTCGACACAAAAAATGCACCTAAAAAAAGTGTTTCCCAGACTAACTTTGGGCCGCTGAACACGAAACTGAAGATCAAAAAATTTTGTGAGAAGCGTTTTCAAATCTCCAAAAACCAGTTTTTACCCTGTTGTTTCAGTTATGAGCACATATCTTGTAAACGAACCATCCGACTAACACAAGATGTCCGTCGATCAGAAGATAATATCTTAGCTTTTCCAGGGATATACAGATAGTCCAAATCAGATGAAATTTGGAGAAATTACTGACGATGAAAGTTGTAAAAAAGTTAACTTTTCGACCATTTTCAAAAATCATAAATTTTCGAATACTTTTTTTTATAGATAGAATAAATGATCTCCTGTGGTTTTGAAATCCAAGATGAAAAATATATTATTTGTGCAAATGTTAAGTCTACCACCAATTGAATCGAAAGAAAAATGACAAAGTTATGATGCACTGAGTGAAAACACCAACTTTACATTTATTACACCGTGACCCATCCAAATGTTGATGTAGGCGTGAAACTATAGGTAATGTACGTGGCATAGTCAGTTTTTTATTTTCTGACATAAAGTGATTTTTTAAGGACTTTACAATTTTAAGGACATACACATTTCAAATATTTTTTTAATATTTGCGGTTGTGCAATAATGAAGATATGGGTATCAAATAAAAGAGAAAAACTGTCTCCTTTAAATAAATTTTCTATTTTGAACTTTCAGAACCAAAATATGTCAGGTAGGGGAAACATAGTTACATGTTTTGGATCTCAGTCTGTAGATTCATACATTTTAATTTTATTCTATTTCAAAGTTATCAATCAAGTTACACGAACCCCCGCCCCCCGAAGTAAAATCCTGCGTGCGCCACTGGACTCAATATTTTCTGTGAAATATTTTGACATGGTATCAGAGTGTTTCACTCATTCCAAATATGTATCGGTTATTATTGCAGTAAATACCTTAATTCAAAATAAATCTTCTCATTTATGAAATCTATCGAACTTTTCTACTCTTAGGGCCGTTTTCTCATCCTCGTGTTAAAGTGGCGGTTAGCTAAAGTGAACTTTAGCTAAAGTTCAGTTTAAAGTGCGCGGTAAATATTTTCGTTTTCTCATCTTCGTGATAAATATAAATTCAACAAGTCTGATTTTTTGGCAACACTGGTCTACGATGGGCAGCACTTGGCAGCGCAATCAGCTGTTTTTGAAAAATTATAATTATTTTGGAAGGAAAAAAGAAGAATTTTGCCTCGAAAAATCTTGCTGATGCTTTTACTGCCAAATGGGGCGTGTTCCGACGCTGGAAAACGTTGAGGGACAAGTTCGACAGCTTGAAGCGCAAGTCCAAGCTGGAACTTGCAGCGGAGAAGAGCGAGACGTATCGCGCAAGTGGCGGCCCAGCAGCGATTGGAAATGCCAGCAGTGCAAAGCAGTGAAATTGTCCAATCGGCTGTTATATGTTCTATTTGCCGCATTTTGCGACTCCGTACCTTCAAAAGCGTCTTCCAGTGCATGAATATAAAAAACACGCCGATTTTCCATACCGAAAGATCTCAAATGCAAATTTCATTTCAAATTGTAATTTCATTACCAGCTGTTTTTGTTTGTAAACAAACATATGCATGTACTAGGCACCACTTCCACTTAAAGTTCGCTTTAAAGTTTAACACGCAGTCAATCCTCCGGGTAAATTTTATCCGGAGGATAGCTTAACGGGCAGATGAGAAAACGAAAATGCGTTTATCGGCCCGTTAAACTGAACTTTAAAGTTAACGCGAAGATGAGAAAACGGCCCTTAATCGAATTGAAGATTCATTCAATCACTCAAGCGAATATCGAAACCTTTTTATCAAATCCTAAAACCTTTCCAGCGAATATTAAAACCATTTAGCGTTAACAGCTTTATCAGCAATTTTATGATTGCCTTGAAAGTTCTCTTAAAGAATGTTGTTATCTGATTGCTGGATTTTAGCTTGATCGCTTGTGAGTAGAATTTAAAGCTTTGAATACAAAATTTTAACTAAACTTGACATTCATAAGTACTCGTACTGACTACTTTTGGTAGTAAACTGGTCGACTGTCTGTCAACTGTCACTGCGTAATGACAAAATGGATGCCACTTAATCGAGTGTCTGAACGGAACACAGACCGCCTGCTGTCGCTCACATCCGCACACCACATACTGGTTGCCTCCCTCTCGCCACGCGCTCTCTTCATTTGAGCTTTTGTCCAGTCGGTGGCGCAGCTGCGATAAACGATTTGTCTTTATGACATCCTTATGCAATTACAATATTTGCCGCACTCTCTGGCATATTAAAATGTCGCTTGTATTACTGCTAGTAAATACCACATATTCTTGTTGTTGTTATCATCATTGTAATACTTGTTGTCGCTTATTTGGTTTGCGTTGGCATTGAAGAAGATTACAGCCATTCGGATTGTTGTTGTGTGGCGCTGCAATGAATCTGTCGCTTCTGCTCACTTATCTGCCCAACTGATTGTCCGACTGTCTGAATGTTTGACTATTTATTCAGTGTATAAAATATATAGTTATGTACACACCCGCGTGCATCTTCGGACTTTGGTCAATATGTGAGGGTGACAAAACATAATAAAAGTTAATTAAACTCAATCAAATTTCATTTAGATATCTCCAGCTCGGATGGCTATGGCTGCTGTGCACTTGAGGGTGTTTGCTTGGATGTGTGTGTGTGTGTGTGTGTTGGCTGTGTATGCGGAGCATTGTTGGTGGCTGCATGCTGCTATTGTTGTTGTTGTTATTGTTGCTCTAGTTGTTATTGAAGCTAATAGAATTTAAATGACACAAAATGTGCGACTGCAATGCATAACCGCTGAGCTTCATCATATTAGCTGACGTTTGGCAAGTGTTGTTGTTGTATGAAAAATTATTAGCATACTCGCAAGTGTCATAACAACAAAATTATATTTAAATATATTGTTGTTTTTTTATAAAATTTGCAGTATTTTGCTTTGGGTGTTTCAACGAAAGTACAATCTGTCTTGTTTGAAATGTCGAGCTTTTTATTTCAAATTTAAAAAATTCAATCTCAATATGTTAAATAGGCTCACTCTCCCCTCACTTTTTTTGTATATCCGTTTCCGTTTCTGCTTGTGTGCCTTGTCAAAGAACTCGTAACGCCCCAAATGCGCAAAAAAATGTCTCTGCCATCTCATCAGCTCTTCAGAATTTCGTATATCTTTTTCGTTACTACAAAAACTTGCGTGACAGCGACTGTTCAAGGCTCTGACGCGGCCTACCGCCATGCTGAAATATCTGAAGCGTCAAACCTGCGCTGCCCCCACACACTCGCACACACACACATATACGTTCCAGGTAGTCGTCTATGTTCGGCTATGTCAACCATATGTAGCAAAACGCCCAAATCCGAGTATTTTCTACTTGAGCTTTTTTTTGTGAAAATCCCCAAAACATTGAGGAAAATCACTGAGCGTCGTATCACACTCACATGACCAAAGAGAAGTCGTAAAAGCCATAAATGAGGACACATCGAGTCCTTCCTCCACACACACACACACACACACATACGCAACGCCATACATAGAGTCGCTCCAATAACATTTGCTTCGGTCGTATGATGCACGTGCAATAAAATTTGACATATGACTACATCGAGCTGTCAAATATTTTTCATGTATTACAAATACAGTCAGCCCGTCTGTCTGTCGGTCGATCCGGCCATATATCAGCCGGTGCACGGGCCAAAGTCAAAGCTCAAGTAACATGGAAGCCGAAGTGGCAGCAGCAGCAGCAGCGGAAAATCTCGGCGCGTAAACCCCCAAAGCATAAACCGCAAACACGTATAAAGTTGTAAGTTGTTACAACAACAAAAAAAAATGTATGAAAACGAACACGAAAAAATAGCAAAGGAAGCAGCACAAGTGTTGCTGATGGTCGATTTTGCTGCTTTCTTGGTTTTTTTTTCTCTATCCTGCTGCAACATGCTTTGCCGCTTTGGGGTTTGTTGGTGGCGGCGACACCACCACCAACCAACACACCGACATCAACAACGTCGAGCAAAGCCACATTTGCGCCTTGGCACAGGTTGTGTCGCACCAATGTCTGTCTAGCTGTCGCTCGGTCTATGCCTGCTGCCGCCGTCGTCTGCTTTGTGTGCGTGTGCTGTGTTCATTGTTGTTGTTGTTGTTGCCGTCACACTCTGGGGAAATCAAAACAGATCAAAATGTCATCTTTAAGCGCTTAAATTTGTGTATAAAATTGCGGGTCGTAAACCCGAAAAGCGCGACAAAGTAACATTTTAATATTGCCCCCACACACATACATCCTTCTGCCTAAAGGAGCAACACCAAAGTGTCTGAAATTTTTACGTCTCAGGGGAGCAAACATTTTTTGGGTGGTGGTGTTCGGGTGCTGCCGCACGTAGCGAGTGGCAAACAGGCTGCTTCTGTTGCTGCTCGTTTTTTGTTTGTTGTTGCTTTGAAGTATGTAGTTGTTGTAAGTTGCAATAAAAATCTGTTCAATAACTATTTTAACATGGCTCAGCGCGCAGACACAGCTACCACTGTCTGGCAGCGCGCAGCGATTTGCATCGCAGTTCCATTACGTACTTTCTTCATTTTATTATTTTGATATTATTTTTTTTTATTTTATTTTTTTTATTTTTATTTTTTGCAACATTTTCAGATTATAACAAAAAAAAAAAATATATGCAAAGTATCCGAAATTGCAAAATGGCGTTTCAGCGCTGAAACGTGTCCAGAAAGAATCGCAACGTGCAGTTGCAGTAAATCGATTCTTGTAGTTGTTTTTGTTGTACCACATATACGATAGATAATATGCATAAAATCAGGATTGCATTGCCGAGTGTCTGAGATTAGGCGAGACATTGACCCTAAATGTGTGTGTGTGTGTGAGACGTTATAATAAAAATGTTGAGCAACGCCAATCAGCGCACGAATTGCTTCGACTAAGCGTTCTCGAAATGTTCTCTATCTGAGTTTGTGTTAAGGTTTTTAATGTAAAGTTTTGTGCCATCAAAAATTCAATATAGACGATTACTTTGAGTAGGATTAGAGACTTTTGTGATGATTGGTATTTGAGTTGTACAGTCGAACTATCCTATAATGATTTCGCACGGGATCAGGAAAAAGCTTCATTATATAGAAACTTCATTATATAGAAATTATGATTTTTTTTAATCTTTTATTTAAAATAATGAGGTATTTATTGTATTATTTATTATTTATTGTATAGTTTGGATTACACCCTTCCACTTTTCTCCTCAACAAAGCCTTCTAATACATTTAGAGACTTAAAAACATTATTCGGTACGTTGCTCTTCATCTCCACAAAGCTTCGAATTCTCCGCATCCGCCAATTCTTCTTCACTGGCCATTTCTTCCCCTAAATATGTTTTACTTTTTTTCGGTTTTCAGTGTTGTTAATATGCGTGACAGAAAATAGCATGGAAAAATTCATTATATGGAGACAAAAACCGAATGAAAGCGAAGTTTTCAACTAAAAAATTTATTCATTGTAGAGAAATATTCACTACTAGCTGACCCGGCGAACTTCGTCCCGCACGACATTTGTTGTTTTTTTATAATGAAATACGCGAGATGGCGAATCAATGGCGATGTGGCAAATGGCAAATTGACGAAGAAAACCAACTAAAGGAAGAGGAGGGAGCTACTGATTAACGCAATCGAGGCCCGTAAATAAGCAATGGTGCTGCTAAGTTTCAGTAAAGCAATGGATAGCGCTTGAACCATGTTTAAGTTATATTGGCAGGGCCACGATCCCTTATTCAATACCCGCACAATGCCCTCTGTCGAAGGAGAAAATGGTAGGTTCGTACTAAGTGTCATTACTGAGCGACTTATAGTTCAGCGAAATATTTGGGTCACAACAAATGTGCCACGCCCCTTGTCCAACGCTTATAAAAACTTACCAGTAGAATGACCCATCTATGGGACGACGGGGCACTAAATTTCAGTGTTGTACGACTTACAACTTCAAAGGGGAGGATGTCATACTAAATTTCAATGCTGTGCAACTTACAATTCCGAAGCTATTCCATATAAAAGATTTGAGTTGTATGGGCGAAGCCACGCCTTCTTGTTAAATACCCGCCTCATTCCCTCTGCCCAAAGATATGACTAAATGGTAGGTTCAAACCAAGTTTCATTGCTGTGCGACTTACAGTTCTGCTGAAATGTTGGGTCATAAAAAATGTGCCACGCCCCTTATCCAACGCCCATACAATTTTAACAATAGAATGACACATCTATGAGACGACGGTACACCAATTTTCAATGCTGTGCGGCTTACAATTCCGAAGCTATTCCATTTAAAAGAATTTAGTTATATGGGCGGTGCCACACCCCCTTGTTCAATACCCACCCCATTCCCTCTATCGAAGGACATGATTGAATAGTAAGTTTGTACCAAATTTAATTGATGTGTGACTTATGGTTCCCAAGTTATTGTCTAAAAATGTATTCTTGTGGTGCCACGCCCCGTTTTCCCGACTTTTATTTTTTTATAAACCTTCACGTAACAATTTCAAACAAACCCTCCGAAGGAAGTATCCAAGTTGGTCCAGTCGTTTCCAAGTTTTAAGCATACATAACGAAAATTGGAAAAATAATTTTCTTTCATCATTGCAAAAATGCTTAAAATTTCAGAGAAAAATAGTTGGCTGGCAATGCTGTTCGCCGAAAGAAAAAGAAAAAAAGGTCTAAAATTCAACACTCGAGTTGAAAAGCTGTTTTCTGTCTGTTTTTTCTTTGCCTTTTGTCTGTTTTGTTTACATTCGGCGAACAGCATTGCCAGCCAATTCTTTTTCTCTGAAATTTTAAGCATTTTTGCAATGATGAAAAAAATTATTTTTCCAATATACGGACAACCAAAGGAATCATTCGTCGACCTATACAGAAACTCGCTATTTTGCCTTCTTGAAAGAGACCTTTCCATGGGGGCGGGATGTTCGGTCACCGAATGCACGATAACGTTTGAAATGTAAATTGCTATAGACACACCCTAACGTTTGAATGTAATTTGCTATAGATACACTCTAATGTTTGTTCCTTATAATGTTTACCTCTAAATTTATCAGTGTTTCTCTACTATATTATGCATGTTTTATACATATAAACCTTCCTCTTGAATCACTCTATCCATTAAAAAAAACCGCTTAAGAAACCGTTGCGTAGTTTTAAAGATTTAAGCATACATAGGGACAGACAGCGGCAGCGACTTTGCTTTATACTATGTAATGATATGGAAATTCATTATAAGGAGATCAAAATGCACTTCGAACGATAAAGCTGTGTCTTTGAAATTAATTCATTATACGGAGAACTTCATTATATAGAAGTTCACTATAGGGAAGTTCAACTGTATTTGAAAATGTAATGTTCTTGGATAGAAAGCTGAGCTTTGGTTCGGGACGTATGTGAAACATAGGAGATATGGTCTCAGATGTGAATCCTTGAGCTGAACACTCAATGTTCATCAGTGCTGAAGAAAGTAAACTACCAAAAGTTTGCTTCAAAGTGACTAGTAACAAGTAGAAACTATATGTTTTTCTATGTAATCGATAAGGCGTGGATTCCTACGAGAAATCCATAAGCTCCAATGATTAAGTGGGTTGTTCAGAGCAGAACAGCTTCAATGAGTGGAGATAATCCGTATTATCGATGCAGTTCAGAGACTTTGATCTAATTTTCGACTGATGATCTGATTTCTGTTTCAACTTGAAATTTTGCTGCATTTTCAGTAGAAGATATTTGACTTTAAACCAATTTTCGAAAAGCTCATGAAATTTACTACAAGGTGTGATGTACTTCAGAAACCTTGCAACAATATCTGTAAGACTGATCAGTCAGTATAACGGTAATTCAAATCAGTGTGGTTCGATCGATCGATCTTTGTTTTCTTGCTAAAATGGATGTGATGATTCTTCATTAGTTTCATTTGTATTTTTATTTATTTTTAACTTCTATTTCGACTAACTGCATGTATCTAAAGTGTATTTTTTATTAGCCGCTAATGTTCATTAGAAATTCCCCGAAAAAATCTCTTACCCCAAAGTTTGGTTCACAATTTCTATTAAAACTTGTTCCTCAATAAAAGTTGAAATATCTGTGCTAATTAGAGACAAAGCGTATCTCAAAGTCTAATTTACTGCTACAAGAAAAACTTCACTTCACTGAGACAACTTTCGTTGTTTTACTAATGCAAGGTGCGACATTGAAAATGAAATCTATGTCATTGTATGGTTCACAAATTTCCTTTTATGCTCACTACAAAAGTAACATTTTAGTGGTTGTTATTGACATTGTCAACAATGAGACACGCCAACAACAATCAATGCTTGTAAATTTTCGATTGAACCGAACAAACGATTTGATTTTGTGGTCGCGTTGCATTGATGGCGTTTCCGAGTATTTTTTAGACAACGGCAATTATGTTGTCATAAAGACAAACAGATAAAAGAACCGCCTTTTAAAAATGAGTTCCTCGCCCTAACTGCTCCCATCTACAATAGCAAAGGTGAAACGACACAAATGTGTGAAAAATCACAGCTACACGATTTGTTGAGAAATTGTGTATTGCTCCAAAAACTCGAATGCACTACTAACACTAACAACAACAACAACAATAAAAACAATGCTTGACAGCACATAATGCGGTCCATAGTTCTGTACTCAATGGCGCAGAACTGACCGCATCGAGTGGCGTTGCGTCGCAATTGTCCGTTGTCGACTTTGGAGTTTAGCTTTAATGACAGCAAACAGTTTGTTGGCAGATATTTTCAGTTTACTCCTAAGCCATGAGAGATAACAATAAATTTTTGGATTTTTTTTGTTGACACTAACAACACTAACAACAACAATTCGCACATGCTAATCAAATGCGACAATGCGGCATTTTACAATCTCTGTTTGGTTTGCGACGTACAAGTACAACTTTGCATGTGTACTGTCTAATTTGTTGTTGTTGTTGTTGTTGTACTTATTTATATACCGTCTAATTGTCATAAATTTGGTGTGCGTGTCTGGTGTGAGTGATGTATAAAACAACAAACAACAATACCTGAGCTCTGTTTAAAACCTGCACAAGAGAGATTTTCTTGGCGTTGTCATGAAAAAATATTTTTTTTGTTAACTTTTTTTTGCTATATCCCGAACGTTGCATAAGTTATCAAAGCAGCAAAATGTTCAGTCTTTTAGCCCAAACCCAACCAGCAACCACTCAGCCGGCGGGCAGCCTGACAGCGCAGCTTTGTAGATGTGAAAGAAAGTTGAACGATTTTCCGTTTTATGCAGAAAATGCTCAGTCTCATACTTTGCTTTGCACCGTTTAGGCGAAGACGAAGAGGGTGGGGGAAGTAGTGCTTTTATCAGCACCACATTCTACTTCACGTCATTTAAGCTTTGTGCATGTGTGTGTCTATGTCTGTGTGTGTGTGCTTTTTGGCGCATCTTTTAAGTAGCTCATATGGCGTCAACTTAACCCTCATCACACGGAAATTTGTATACTACAGCCAAGACATGTGAGCTAGCTGCGTCCTTTCCTATGCGTCTGTGTGCTTGTTTGTGTTTGTGTGAAAATAAAATCTTTCAACAGATTTTGCACATGTTTCGTGTTATCGTGCGCGCACGCTAAGCTAGTCGCGGCAACAACAGCGAGGCCACATCCAGTGTCTTCCCCTCTCTGCCACACTTCGACCCGGTAACGCGCTCATCAAGTGCGGTGTGCACAATTTTTCCACATTTTCCGCACACACACACGTACACTGACTCATACTCGCACGCCCACTTTTAGCTCGGTGCGCGGCTAATGTTCCGGCGTTTGGCGCCTCGTTTGAATTCCTTTTGGCGCTCTTTTCATGCATATTAAAAGTTTCCGCCTGTGAGTGTGTGTGAAACGTTTAGATGGTATTTTTTTCAGACATCCGTACACACAGTCACCTGAAAACACCAGCAGCAGAAATTCGTTGGCTTCATATATAATGTGCATAATAAAAAAATTCAAGGAGCGGACTTGTGATATGCGAGCGTCGGTTAGCTGATTAAACTTTGCACATTTGTGTGTGTGTGTGTGTGTGTGAAAACCTTTGCTTGACAGCTTTGCTTTGCTTTGCTGCGCTGTTGTTGAGCGTAAAATTTTATTGAAAAAATATGCACACACTCTTATGTGTCGGCTTGAAGGTGTCTAAAAGCCAAAACAGACAATTCATCTATTAACAGAGCCACGCAATGCGTTCATATTTGAGTTGAGCTCGGCCACGAAATAAGCGAATTTAAATCTTTAAATTATCTAATAAGGTTGAAAAATCTTCAAACTCATTGAAGAAGCTGTAAATTTTCAGTTATAATTGCAGTTATAATTTAACAATTTTATCTGTGCTAGGACTTGGTTCGATCTGGGGATGGTTAAGCGAATTTAAATCTTTAAATTATCTACTAAGGTTGAAAAATCTTTCAACTCATTGAAGAAGTTGTAAATTTTCAGTTATAATTTCAGTTATAATTTAACAATTTTATCTGTGTTAAGACTTGGTTCGATCTGGGGATGGTTTCGCTTCCGTCTCAGTTACGTTTTGATTTGATCTTCGTTGAAGTTTAATTACATTTCGGTTCCTAGCTGCTTAGTTCGATCTGGGGATGGTTAAGCGAATTTAAATCTTTAAATTATCTACTAAGGTTGAAAAGTCTTTAAACTCATTGAAGATGTAGTAAAATTTGGTTATATTTCAGTCATAATTTAATAATTTTATCTGTGCTAAGACTTGGTTCGATCTGGGGATGGGTTCGCTTTCGTCTCAGTTACGTTTTGATTTGATCTTCGTTGAAGTTTAATTACATTTCGGTTCCTAGCTGCTTGGTTCGATCTGGGGATGGTTAAGCGAATTGAAATCTTTAAATTATCTATGAAGGTTGAACTCATTGAAGATGCTTCAGTTATAATTTAACAATTTTATCTGTTATGGTTTCGCTTCCGTCTCAGTTACGTTGTGATTCGATCTTCGTTGAAATTTAATTACATTTCGGTTCCTAGCTGCTTTCAGGGTTAGATTTCAAGGACTTTGGAGCGTAATATTTAAATTGATTATCATTCATACGCTTTCAAAACACTCGCCAACATTCAAGAGAGTTGCCAACTGTATGAAAAATCTTTATCAATTTTAATCCATTACATCACTAAAACAACCAAAAATTAATTTACATTGAAAGGCATTGCAAAGTGTTCACGTTTTAAATTGCCGCCACAGCAACAATAAAACTAATGAAGCACAAGCCGAATTAATTTTCCCCAAAATATGCATGTGGCAACGCTGCCACGCTCAATGATGTATTTGTGTGTGTATGTGTGTGTGTGGTGCACACCACGGCGAGCGCGCTAAAGAGAACGCTCACAAATTTCATGCTTAATTTAGTGCAACATTCAGCAGCCGAGCGTCTGCGTCAGCGTCAACAGTAAGAAACAATAGCAACAACATCTTAGCGGCAAACAAATGAATAAGTAGCGCAACAAAATCATATTAACGCTAATAATTAATCATACTCACTTTACACGCGCTGAGATCTGCACGCCGCGCTCCGCCCCACCCCGCTCAAACCATCTGCGTCGATCTGTGTGCGCACACAGACGACGAGTGTCCTAGTCCGCGTTCGCGAGCGATAGTCATGCGACGGTCGTCACATTTGTAGCTGACGTTGCCGCCGCTGCCCCGTGCGTCTGGCTGCCTGTCTGTTTGATGAAGAAGCATCATCAACGTTTTGACGCTGCAGTTTTTGATGATTGTTGTGTTGGTTCGTCGCTTGCGCAAAAATTTTTAATTTGTCTTAAAATTGTTTTCATAATTTTTTAAAATTACGTTTTTCTTTTTATAAGTAGTATTTTTAATAAGTTTTATGCCGGTAACGTTTTTCTGCCATTGTGATTTTTTTCACTTCGCACAGAAATTTATAATTTTGTTTTGTATAATTGTGTTTTTAAAATTGTTAATATACATTTTTATGTTAATTATTTTGAAATTTTTAATTTTTTGTTTTATGTTATTTTGAAATTTTTCTCTATTTCTACTTTTTATTTTTTTAATTTTTATTTTTTAAATTTGTTTTTAGATTGTTTTTTTTTAATTTTAGAAATGTTATATATTTTTTTTATGATAATATTGAATTTATTTCATTTTATTATTTTTTGTTTTGTATTATTATGTTTTAATTTTTATTATATTTTTTTAAATATTTGGTTTATTTCACTCAATTTTTTGTGTACATTTTTAGTTTCAATTTCGTATATGTATTTTTTATATGTATATGTATTTTTTATGACTTGAGTTTTTTTTAGCTTGAGAGAATTTTTTATTTTTTATAATATTGTTTCTATAGATTTTGGTTTTTACTTTTTTTCTACATTTATAGTTTATATTTTGTGTTTGTATTTTTTTATTATCTGTAATTATTCCTTGAGTTTTTATTCATTATTTTATTTTATTGTTTAGTTTTTATCTTTGTTTTGGTATACTTTTTTTTCTTTTTTGTTGGTTTTATATTTTTTGTTTAGGCCGTTATATCGGCTCTTGCTACACAAGCGAGAAGTGCCAGAGCCGATATATCGGCTCGCGCCTTGTAGCGCTTTACTATTCGCATTGCGGGACAACTCTATCTCAAAATAATTTTGTAATACGTTATAAATGATCTAATTTCATTTCGAGAGAATAAAAAAAAAATAGTGTTTTGTTTTAACTCTTTGTGCACGTTTATGTTATCGGAACTTTTTGGCAGCGTGTTATGTAAACAACTGTTTGAAGACTCTCGCGAAATAACGTTGCATTGTCGCAGCGAGACGTAGGATCAGTTAGTGTCTCCTCGATGGTTGTTGTGAACAGTATATTTCGTCCCAGTTGCAGTTTGAGAGCGTCATTTTTGTTATTGCCGTTGTTTTCCGCTTGTGTCAAACATTGTTGTTTTTGACAAACCAACAATTAGCAATACAGGATTTCGAAAATTCTATTTATTCTCTATTTCATCCTTAGTATACTGCTTTTTGAATCATGTAAATATTGTTTCTCGTTTGGTTTTTATGAGCATTTTCCCAAACCCTAGTAAAACTGTGAAATTCGGCCGGTTATTCTCGCATAGGCGGTTATTTTTCGCCCGGCACTAAAAGGGTTAAATTATTATAGGTTTTAATTTATTTTATGTTTATTTCATTTTGGTGTTTTTATTTATTTTTTTAATTTTTTTTTTATTTTGTTTTTATATCTTTGATATATGTATTTGTTTTATTGATTTCGTTTGCTGTTTAATTTTTTTATATTTTTTATGCATTTTCCTTTTTGTTGTTTTCGATCTGTCATTTGTTGAATTTTTTTTAAATAAATTTTTAGTAGTTTCTTGAATTTATAATTTTTTTGTTTGTTATATGTTTTAATTTATTTAATTTGGCTGTTTTTAGTTATTTATTTTTGTTTCATTTTTTTTATTTTATCTTTTATATTTTTGATATATTTTTTTATTACTTTTGTTTGCTGTTATATTTATTTAATTTGTTTATTTTACATTATTTATGTTTTATACTTCTATTGCACTTATTTTGATGATGTTTATTTTGTTCTATTTGATTAATTTCATTATTTAAATTAAATTTTGTTGGAAATTGTTTTTTTATTTTCTTTGAGTTTTTTTTGTTTCTTTTCTTTTGTTTTAAGTTTTAAGTTTTATTTTTAAAATTTTTTTTATTTTTTATTTTGTAATTTATTTTTTTGTTTATTTTTTAATTAATTTATTAGTTTTTTTTTTTAATTAGAGTAGTTTGTTTATATTTTTTTCTTTAAATTTTTTATATTTCTTTGTTTATTTTATGCTTGTTTCATTATCAAATTTCAATATATTTTGCAATTTGTTTTTGTTGGTTTGTTTTAATTGTTGTTGATTTGTTTTATGAAGAAACATAAATTTAGGTTGGTTGCTATAAAATTTTGTAGAGTGTGTGCAAAGTTTCCAACATGCACAGTGTGAAAGAAAAATCACTGCTATGAAAATAATGGCTCGCCACAGTCGGTAATTGTTTTCGCTGGCGCTCGTTGCTCAAGCACCAAATGAGTGTGTAATTACAACGCACGCCATGCCGTCTGCCCAGTCAGTCCCTGGTCGCAGCAGCTCCTCGACGGCTATCGTGTGGCCACAGCATTGCTTTGTTCCTCTAGATTTAGCTTATCATTGGCCGCTTACCATAGTGCGGCTCCCTTTCACTCTCTCGCTCGCCCGGACTGTCGACTGTCGCTTCGTCTCGGCTTTTTAATAAATTACCCAACTATATTGTTTTACATGAAATTCAACAAAATCACATTAATTAACTGCGTAGCATCGAAATCATCAGCTTGCCGGTGCGCTCCCTTTTCCCAATCTTCATATTTGTTTTTGTTCCACTTTGGTGCGTGTCTTGTGCCATTTACGCTTCAAGATGCTGCTGCTATGTGTGTGTGTGTGTGTTTGCGGTTCGAATCCGCGCCAATGCTGCGGCCATTCGGTGCGGCAGTGTTTGTGACACGCCTGTGAAATGATTTGTCTGCGCGTGTTGGGTCGCTGTCGCTCATCGTTTAGCGTTTGGCACAGCCTGATGAAATGTCAGGCCTGCATGTTGCCAATTAATTTCGCTAAATTTGCTGCTGGCTTTCAATTTCTCGGCCTTTCAGCTGCCAAATTTTTGCACTCGGGCCCTTGTGGTGCACTGTGTTGGGCTTAATTGTAGTTTAAATTGCACTTAATTAGTCAGCGCTCTCTGCTCTTTGTAATATTTACTAAGCTGAAAAAAGTGCAATTTGTATGGTTCATCCGTTTTGTTGTTGCTTCATCGAAAACAATTTGAAAAAAATAATTCGTATGAAATGGTATAAAATTGTTGCAAATGCACTTTACGAAGCTTATACAAATTTAATTTATGCAAATCACTTTTTTGATCAACACAAATGAATTTGAATTAATGTTGCATTCAACAAATTAATTTCTATTTATTGGCGAATTGTTTATTATTTATTAGTTAATGTGTAATTGCAATTAAGTTGTGGCTGTTGGCCATTTAAATACATTCATTATTAATTTGCTTTGTGTTTGGCAGCAGTCTGTGTTTTTCGAAAATATGTGCTTAGGACTTAAAAAAAAATAATGCAAAATTCCTAACCGTTACAAAGCGAATGTGCGAGAAGCCTTCAAACGTAATTGAAAAGTTGAAGTTCATTAGCGCATTTAATTGCCTTCGATTCTTGCGATTTGTCACACACCTTTTCCAAACGAAAAGTGCTCACCCTCTGCACGCCGCCGTCAGCCTGCCATACAGTCAGTCACCTGCACCTGCTGGCCACTGCATCCCCCACATGCGAACGCAGCAAACGCGGTTCGCAATTTACCTTTGATTTCACCTTAAAGTGTTATTAATTGAAAACAACAAAATAAAGATAAATTTGGCAAATTTATCACTCAGCGCTTGTTGCCACACTGGTCAATTAAACAGCGCGCCAAAAGGCAGAAAACAGCACGCATACAACAACAACAACAACAACATAATAAAAATGATCAAAATCAAATGCCTTCATTGCCGCCCCGTTTTTTTTCTTTTCTATTGTAGGTTTCACTTAATTAATTTTTGTTGGGTTTTGTTGTTGTTAAGTTTCGTATCGTACTGTGTACTTTTCACATTTCGTTTTGTTTTGTTGAAATTATTGAATTTTTAATTGATAAACACCGACACAGCAGGCCGCAGCCGGCAATAGCCCCAAACCCAAAAATCTGCGGTGTGTTGCTGGTTGGCTGACGAGCTGGCGGGCTGAGTGAATGTGCTTATGATCCGCTATTCATTTAAATGAGTGCGCTGTTTGCTCGACTCTATGGTTGTTGTTGTTGTGTTGCGTCAATGCCATTTTGCACCGAATAACAAAAACCTTACGCAAGTACTTAAAATCAACGTTTGTATTGTTTTAGTTTGCATTTTAAATTGTTTGAATGTTTTTTGTAATTTATTTTCAATATATTTTCCTGTTCTAAATACGAGTATATAAAAAAAATATTATTAAATAAAATCAATTATTTTTGCATGAAATTAAAAACTCTACTTAGCATAGTTGAAATTATTCGTTTTAGATCAAATATGCACCGTTTTGTTCCGTAACTTGTTGCCATTTTCAAGGCAATTCCATTATGTTTCTTTTTCAGAGAAACGCTCGTCCCTATGGGCGAAAAAATTGGGACAGTAGATTTTCTTAAGCTTCTCATGAGTCAAATGTTTCACCAACAAAATCATTTTCTACAGACAGGAATACTGGTAATGCTGTAAGGTGGATGCTTAAGAACTTCTAAACGAAACGAGCTTCTGGCGAGTCACAATGGATGTGTGTGCTCTGACGTTGTCCTGATGGAACACAATTACTCTTCTATTGGGCAAAGTTGGCCGTTTTGGAGCCATTGCTGCCTTCTGACGGTCCAATTGTTGACAGTACAGGTCCGAATTACGAGTTTGTCCTTAGGAAAATAACTCATTGTAGATGATTCCCACCAAACACACAGCAAAATCTTCTGGCCAGTCTCTATCGATGTGTGTGGCCTGACGTTGTCCTGGTGGAACACAATTCCTCTTCTATTGGCTAAAGTTGGCCGCTTTGGGGCCATTGCTGCTTTCTGACGGTCCAATTGTCGACAGTACAGGTCCGAATTAACAGTTTGTCCCAACGAAAATAACTCATAGTAGATGATTCCCACCAAACACAGCGAAACCTTCCTAACCAAAATCTTCTGGCCAGTCTCTATCGATGTGTGTGTCCTGACGTTATCCTGATAAATCATAATTCCTCTCCTATTGGCTAAAGCTGGCTGCGATTTCCATGATTTTTTTGAAATTATCGGCAAGTGGTCTTCCAGGGCCCTCTTTGACATCGAAATAACCAGAACAGAATTGATGAAATTGTGCTGTTTTAGTATTAGGATCTTAAGTGTTTATGATCCTAATACAATTTCAGCCACCTGATTTTAATTTTCACCTTTATCGAAGAAAAATTTTAACTGTTTGATGCGCGCTCAAACAAAACTGAGTCCATCAATCACAAAACTGTCTGAAAAGTTTATTTAGTACGAAACCTTGTGTTTCAAACATCGCTAAGCGTTTTTCGATACAACGCGACATACGAATTACTAAAGTCATCTATTGGAAAATAACAACGTACGACAAAAATAAAAAAAATGTTCACACCGAAAAAAATCCATATGGGCGTGAAACTAGATACCAAACATAGTAATACTGCTTTTTCAGTTTTTTTATTTCTACATCCTTTGTCCTTTTAAAAGGACTTCAAAATTTTGAAGGGGATAAAAAAATATACAAAATACCTCACCTCGTCCGAATATGGCGATATGTATATCAAATGAAAGACGAAAGGCTCAAGAATTTAAATAAAATTAATTTTTTATCTATTTGTAAAAAAGGATATGAAAAAGGTCCTTTGAAAATTGTAATCCTTTATATCCCTGAAAATTTATATAGAATTTTCTTGAAAAGTAAGTATGTTAAAACCCCAAATCTCCTTGATCACGTGTCAAAATTTCATTATTCTCGCTTCATAGATTTTGTATCTTTTTATTATTTAAAATACTGATACTCAAATAAATTAGAATTTTTGTACTTCATTAGAATTGAAATTAATAACTTTCGAACTAATAAAGTTAGAGTAATTAAATTTTGACACGTGATCAGGGAGATTTGGGTTTTTAATATACTTTTTTTTTCAAAAAAATTCTATATAAATTTTCAAGGATATAAAAGATTAAAATATTCAAAGGACTTTTTCATATCCTTTTTTACAAATAGATAAAAAATCAATTTTATTTAAATTCTTGAGCCTTTCCTCTTTCATTTGATATACCTACATATTGCCATATTCTAGCGAGGTTAAGTATTTTTTGTATTTTTTATATTTTTTATCCCCTTTAAAATTTTGAAGTGCTTTTAAAAGGACAAAGGATGTAGAAATGAAAAATTTACTACGCAGTATTACTATATTTGGTCTCTAGTTTCACGCACATATGGATTTTTCCCGGTGTGAAAAATGCTGTCGCACGGTGTAATAGATTCCTTTTTTATTATCCTTTTTATTTTCAACTGAATTTTGTCTGTTTTTCTTTCAGTTCCTTCTTGACTTTAATGTATTTAGATTTTTCGTGTTTTTGCGTATTGAAAAATATTTGAGAGTTTATTTTTAGAATCTCAGTGCTCGAAATTAAGTTGATACACCTGTCTTGCGTCGAGTTTACATGACGCAGAAGCAAATGTTGGGCGTGAATGGCTGCCAAATAAATTTTTAATAAATAAATATGCTTGTGACGAAAATACTTTGTAGCAGCGGCTGCAATGCAGGTGGGCCTGATTGGTTTGTTGGCTAACTGAGCGCCGCCGATTGGTGGGTGACAGTCGCGTTGATTAATTGGTTGTGGAAAATTTGTGTTTGCTGCGACATTGAGATTTTAATTAAAATGGATCGCAAGGTTGACACATTTCAGAGACAATTCTTAGGTGAAACATAAAATTTTGGTTAGACTCATTTAAATTAAAATCAGCGTTGACCTAATCAATCAATGTTTAAATGTTTTAATGTCATAATTCGCAGTGCCAAAATGTTGCACCGGCTGTCAATAAATGCAGCAATGAGACAAGGACAGACATAAAATTAGACACCAAATCGTATGTGGCGAAAGTAAATCAAGCGCCACAGCACACTTTTTCTCAATCATCAAATTTTTACTCTCACTTGAACGCCCAAATTCCCAAAAAAATGTTTGAAAGCGCCATCGTTAATGACAGAAGAGAAACAACAAAAAACCGCACAAAATGCCGAATTATTATTTAATTCAGTTTGAATTGTCATCATTTGTCAGTTGTGTTGACTGTCAACAACAACCGCGGCGCTGCACAGTTTTTAATTATGGCTGAAAAATGCAAACACAAAAATTTGCGCGCACATTTTTATTTAAATATTTCATTATAGTTTTTGTTATTAGTCTATTTTTTGTTTATTAAATAGCTTGCGCTGCCAACAACAAAATTAGCAGCGCAAAGGTGTGCAAAATGCGCAATGCGGAGTTAGAAAAGTCAGCAAAAGCAAAACAACAGCACCATTTAAATTGCATTTTAAATTGAAAGCGAACTAAATGGCACACATTCCGACACTATAAAATGTGAAAATTGCGCTACAACAAAAGTGAAAAAATTAAAAAAAATTACAACTTGCAAAAAGTAAAAACAAAGCTGGTTCGAAAAGTGAAGAAAATTGCATGCGGAAATGCGGCAAAAGAAAATAAAAAAAAAATTACAAAATATATTTGAAAAGTAGCATTGCGCGCAACACAAGTGCGACAAAACCAACAACAACAACAAACAGCCACAATTACAGTCAGCAACAGCAGTTGTCATAATTTATGACAATTATGTTTTGCGGTGCAGCAACGCGCGCATAGTTGCGGCGCCATGACGCCACATCCCGAGCGTCGCATGCTTCAAAATTCGGGCCGCACGCTTCACCTGCTCGTAATTAGATCAAAGCAGTGGCGGTGGCGGCGGCAGTAACGGCGCAGGGGAACAACGTGGTGCGAACGCACTGTTGGTGGTTTATGTAAATCGTGTAATATATCAATTGTTGCTAAAATTTATACGCCTGCTGAAGTCTGTGTGTGTGTGTGTGTGTGTGTAAGTGTGTGAGTGTGGTTGCTGCTCCATAAAACATTCTGACCATAACACACACACACATATATATACACTACACCATCTCCCATGACACACGCACGCACATTTCATTTAATTATGCCCAATTAAATTTCGAAAATGACAGAAATTTAGCAAATTCTGCTGGGCGCCCACTTATTCATAACAAAAGCGAATAAGTTAATTAAAATTGTAGATTGAAATGCAAAGTTCCAGGCGTTTGGTAAGCAAACGAAAAGAATTACAATGACGAGTGGATGGTAAACAGTAACTGAAACTTAAAGCAGAAGTTTTAAAAAAATTGCGTTCAATTTGAGTTTAATTGCTTTAAATCCTAATTCCAGTTGTTCTGTTAACGAAAATAATTGCAATAAAGAGTGAATGATTTGCAATGTCGCTTTAAGTGATGCTGTCAGCTGTTCCAGGTTAACAGTAACTGAAACTGTAACCAGAAGTTTTAAAAAATGCTGGCGTTGCACAGTGATTCGTTCCATAGACAAAATTCAAAATATTTATAGTCTCAGAATTTAATGATTTTGATGTCATTTGACAAGTACAACTCCAACTAAGAAAACCCCAAAAAAATCTATGCTAAAAATTAATTAGCGTGTGTGCAAAAGCGGCTCAGAGTTGAAACTTTTTTCACGAAAGAATGTAAACACATATTTTTTGTTTTTTAGTCTATTAAATAAAAAAAAAATTTAAAATATATGGTTACCAAGAAGTTTATAAAACTTTCAATATATATTAAAATATCATGTGGCCATTTTCGCTTTAAACGATTTCTCAAAACTTGCAAAGGTGAGGCTTTTACTTCACTTTTAATTCAAAATATTTTTCTAAATTAAAAATCTGACAATTGGCAAAACTGACAGGAAAATATCTAAAAAGTATGTGAAAGTATGTTCCTGGATTTTTTATAATTTTAAGAATCATTCCTTTTTTGTCGGATAATGTAATTACATCCTCCGATATCTTCCGATCTCAGAAAATAATTCAATTTGAAAAGTGGTCTAAACAAATATTTTTCGACAAAATTTATTTTATTTATCCCTAGAAGTATCAGCGTGAAAATGGGCAACACTTATTGATCTGCTTGCAACAACATCTGCTGCAAACAATATTTGTAACTTCTTTCACACCGCTGGTGAATTTCCACATGTTAAAGATAGCAAATGTTTAAGCAGTTCTCAAAATGATGAAAGACTACTGATCCTGAAAATGCTTTCCAAGGTAGTGGAGACCATACTTCAATCTTCTTGAGCTAATGTGGAGCACAGAGACTGCTTAGGGGTCATCCCCTGCGCGTTTGTTCGTGTTACAAAAAAAAAAACAAAAAAAAACATGGATGACTCTAGTGACTTCAAAGCGAGTCCCCATAAATTCTTTTTTCAAAAATCTATCTCTTTGTATCCTTGTAGAACACATGTAAGGTGGTCGAAAGACAGTATCTACAAGTATAACTTAAGTGGCTTTAAAGCAAGTCTCCACAAGTTCTTTTTTCAAAAGCCTGTCCACTTTACAGAAGAAACGCTAAGCGGAATCAAGCGATAAAAAATGATTTTAATCCTCGAAAGATCCAATGTTGACTGCAGTATCTATTAGTAGGACTCTGGTGGCTTCAAAGCAATTCTCATTAATTATCTTTTTCAAAAAACCATCCCCTAAGCTTTGCATCCTTGCTTTGTATTAATGGTTTGTCTATAAACAAGGAAACCTCTTTTGTAGCGTCCTACACCCTTCACCCTACACTGTTTTCCTTTCACCGTCCGCACTCCAACAATATTTTTGCTTTGCATCAAATCTTTGATAGCACATAAGTCGACTATTTAGTTTCTCATTTCCAAAAAAAAAAAAAAAAAAAAAAAATACAAAACTATTTCCATTCTCTCATGAAAGCATTCAAGAAGCTCACACACTGTGCCGCCTAATGCTGCTGTCATTTTGGCGTGTCTGTATTTGACAGTCGCTTAAGTATGCGTAATGTACCGCGTAGCCGTTGCCCCATTAAGCTTTACTTTATTTGCTACATTTGGGCGGTTCGATGCTGTCTGCATGTGTGTGTGTGTGTGTGAGACTACGTGTGCGCATTGTAATTGCCCACTACACAACGGCATAGTATCTGTATATGTGTGTGTGTGTATAGTCCATGTGTGCGTTAATGATGTGAATTATAATTTGTATTGTTTTAGCTGTTATTTAGAACGGCTTTTGGCATTAATTTACGCATCACCAGTCGCTATTTTGTTTTCATTTTTATGATTTTTCTTTCCTATTTTTGGTACGTTTTGATTGCTGATTATAATAGTTATCCCATCTTTCAACACACATTATTATATTTGTTTAGTTATTTCGACACTTTTGGGCACTCGATTTGCTTCCTACTAGGCTTCAAATATGTTTAAATATTGCATTCGATTTTTCATGGCCGCCGAATTGTTTTACTGCGAGCCAACGCAGAGATGCCAACACAGTCACGTCCCACTCGGTTCTGGCTAATCATAAATTTTATTCACACTTCTCTTTTATGTGTTCAAACACTCGCACACACTCACACATCGACAAACTCATATAAATGTGTGCATTTGTGTGAGTTCATGCGTCAACAATGGGCCGCGGGTTTTTGTGCTCGCATTTCAATTCATCTGATTCCATTCCCTTTTTATGTAACCTTCTCCCTCCCGATTAATTCGGCGGTTTTGTGGTGCTAATTTTGCTCATCTAACGGTGTTGTTTTGTTGCTTTGTTGTGGTTGTTGCGCTTTTGTTTACTCGTTATTATTGTGCGCGGGCATTCCATTGATTTTATTAATTATTATTTGATGTATGCTTCTAGGCGTTCCAACCAGTGTATTAATAAAATATTAATTATTGCCATTTGAGCGTTCGAACAGCGTTTGAGGGCGAGTAGATATGGACGAGAAACGTATTGATTGAGTGCGCCAGTGGTCAAGGGAAGTGGATTTGTTTGTGGGCTTTGCAGTGTTATGATGAATTATAGGTGATTAATTATTAGGAAATAATATGTTGTAATAATAATTTTCACTAGAATAAAGTTTGGGTTATAATTAGGTGAAAGCGATTTCATTAAAACTTGGTTTGTTCTAAATAATTTATTTATCTATTCTCACTTTTTATTGCCAGCATTTTTCCGCTCGTAACATGTTTATTTTTCACACTTGCTTTTTCCGCAAACTCGACGCACAATTCACTGGTAATTAAAATTCCCATTAACAATTTTTTCCCAATTGCTACAATTGCTGTTTTTGTTGCCTTGTTGCAAATTCTTCGATTTCCAATTCGATTTCGATTCGCGCTTTCTCGCCAAATGTTTGTGTCTGATAGGTGTTTGTGTGTGTGTGTATCGTTGCCGTAATTGCAGTCGAGTGTCGGTTGGCTGGTAGGTAATTTTATTTTTTATTTCTTCGCGCTATTGTGGAATTATTTGGCAGTGCGCCCAATTTCTTTGCAACACCAACAACTGAATGAACAACATTTTATTCCACACTTCAATTTTCATAATCATAATTCGCTTGGCAGAGTGGAGGCCAAGCAATTTTGTTGAACTCGTTGTACTGCCATATAAATGGCAACAACAACGCCAAAATTCCTTTGGTGAACTGCAAAAATTTAGTTGAAAAAGAAAATACTTGAGAATTTTTCATAACAAAAATTTGTGTTCTTATAATTGCCTAAGCAAGTGCCCAAAGTGCTCGAAAGTGGCTTAACGAGATGATACAATTTTTTAAGTGAATTTTTTACAAAAGGTGAGAACAAAAATGGGGGTTTTGTGGGGTTCTAAATCAATTCAGAAGAAATTTGTTGATCAAATTAAATTGCTAAAAGGTGACTTAGTGAAAAGGTGGTTTTGAAGTGCTGCCTACATTTGAGTGTATAGAATTTTGTATTACAGCAAAAATTACATGGGAACCTGAATGATTTTTTTTAAGGGACACACTCCTTTCACACTTGGAAGTGAATAATTCTTATCTGCTTCATGTGGATAAAAGTAGATAGAGATAGAGTAGTAGATAGAAGTAGACGAGTGTTTTACCGACCTAGGAATCGAACCTAGGGCCTCTGGTGTAAGAAGCCAGCGCACTACCCGCTGGACTATCGAGACCGGCTGCAGTGCAGAGTTCGGAAGATTTTTGTAGTTGTCTCTTCGACTGCAAATAATAAAAATAAATTCTATTTTTACAAATAATAAAAATTTTTATATATATTTTTATTTTTATATATATTTTTATAAAAAAAAAATATATACAAGAATATAGGTATATATATTTTTATAACAAAATTTTTTTATTATTTTTAAAAATAATAAAAATATATTTTTAACTGCCACTTATTACACTACAGTTGCATTAATTTTAATTTAATTTCAAAGCATATAAATTCAAAATCTTGTTGCAATTATCTCTTGACACGAATTTTCGCTCGAGTGCCCATTGGGTTCTTGAGAAAACAGTCTAAAAATAGCCACATTCGGCCAACCATTCGACGTCTAATTAAAAGTGACCGACCTGGCGGCGGCGCCTTTAACACCCCAACATATAAATCACATCTGCATCTGTTCGTAGGTGGCGCGCGGACACGGCTCATTTGGATTTTTACCATCGAGCAATTAATGAGAGCGCGTTCAAGTGCAACGAATTTCGCATTAGATCGTTTCGCATTTTTCAATAAAATAATTCGACCAAAAATTTGTCTTCAGCAGCTCAACTCAATTCTCAGTGGTTATGTAGATGCATTCTAATTTTTATAATTTAATGCCATGTTTTTTTTGTTGTATTACATCAAAAGACATTTTCCATTTTCCTGTCGTCACTGGCTGTCTTTCTGTCTGTCAGCGTTAATCACAGCTTGACACTATCTGTGATTGGAAATTTGCAACGCAGCGTTCGTTTTGTCTTCGCTGCTGCATGAACTTTTTTGATGGTTTTTCTTTTTAACCAAATATTTGTCATTGCTTATGTGACGCCAAGTTGTTGATATGCTAATGATTCGGTTGCTACGACCTGCAAGAACTAACTTAAAGTGACATTTGTGACGTCAGCCGGTGATGGCTGCAGCGTGCGCCGTGTCGTTTTTCATTTTCGATTTCATTTCAAGCTGTTGTTCGTCTTTGCATCTTTCAACTTCAGCTGCTGCTGATAACCACGTCGCCGATAATAACAATTTGAATATGAAGATTAAGATCTCATTATAAGAACGACTTTTGCATACTAATTTTTGGGCGACTGGTGCCGATTCAATGGCAACATCCACCAACCGCAACAACAACAATCATGTCCGCACTGCTTTACATTCGACAAAGGTTGACAGTTAATAATTTGTTGTTCTTGTTTTAAAATGTGTTATAGAATTGGGTATATTTTTTGTTTGTTTCTAATTTGCTTGCTGCGAAATGGTGAGCACGATTTTGAATAATTTCATCATCTGCATTTAAATTAATGAATTTTTTGTTGAATTTTGCTCGAGGATATCAGCCAGAGTCAGCAAAATGTATAACACAAAATATTTAATGGAACTTTTGCTTACGGACGCCTGAAAGTGTGTTGTTTGCATTTGTGATTTTGGTTTTAGGATTTTTGAATTTTCAACGAGAGTATGAAAATTGATCTCTTTGAGTTTTAGGCGGGTTTAAGCGTTGGGATCTTCAAAGGAAATTTGATTTGATTGGATTTGATGTCTTGTGTGTTTGTAATATTCTTAAAAAAAAGAGAAGCAGGGTGCAACAGGGGAAAATAATAAAAGCAACGCTAATCATTTTAAAATACAGATCTGAAACGAGGAGGAAACAATAGAAGAAGTACAATGATTTCAAACATGGAACGCGAATAAAAGGAAAAAAATTAAAGGAACATTTTAACAAATAAAAAAAAAATTCAAAAAATAAATAAATAAATAAAAAAATAAAAAATTGCAAAAAAAATAAATAAATAAATAAGAAAATAAAAAAGTTTAAAAAATAAAAAAGTTTCAAATATAAAAAAAATTCAAAAAATAAAATAAAATAATAATAAAACAAATTAAAAAATTCAAAGTATAAAAATAAAAAAAGTAAAAAGTAAAAAATTAAAAAAAATGTGGAAAAGACAGAGAACATAGAGGGCCAATAAATAGATTAACAACAGTCAGGAAAAGAGCGAATGGCACTAAAAGATCCACAGAGGAAGAGGGACAAACCGAAGGATGTTATGTAGAGTTATAATAGATATGATAGAAGAAGAGATGTATGAAAATAGGGCGAAGGGAGAGAGAGAAAGTAATGAGACACAAACAGGAAAAAAATTATGTAAAGTTGTAATAGTTATGATAAAAGTACATATGGATGAAACTACGAGGAGAGTAGAAAGAAGGTAATAGGGCACAAAGAAGAAGAAATTATGTCGAGTTTAAACAGATATGATAAAAGTAGAGATGAATGAAAATAGAAGGAGAGTTTGAGAGAAGGTAATGAGACACAAGCAGGAAGAAATTATGTAAAGTTATAATAGATATGATGGAAGTAGAGATGAATGAAAATAAGAGGAGGGTAGAGAGAAGGTAGTGGGCCACGAAGAAGAAGAAATTATGTCGAGTTTTAACAGATATGATAGAAATAGAGATGAATGAAAAGAAAGAGAGTAGAGAGAGAAGGTAATGAGACACAAACAGGAAGATATTATGAAGAGTTAGAATAGATTTGAAGGAAGAAGAGATCAATGAAAATAGGGTGAAATAAAAGCAATATGGAAGCTCTACTGAGCAAACGAAAGGAAAATCCGTTTTTGAAGAAAAATGGAAAACATTAGAGTCCCTCACAAAGTCCTATTACCGAAAGTCTGTTAAAGTCGGTTAAATATAAGTCGTGACTCACGTTTTAAAACGCTTACAATTTTCTGAATGTCTCACTACTTCTAGCAATTTGTTCTGTTCCAAATGTAAAAACTTAAAAAACTGGCAAATTGTGCGGTGAGTTCTCTTGGCTGCCAGCACTTTTTGCGTTCAACTTTTGACTTTTTCGCTGTTCAATTTAAATCCCAACTAATGCCTGCTGGCTTTGCTCAACAAATGGCTTAATTTTTTTCCACTTGGCGTTCGAATTTTTTCAGTTCCTCTCTCTCTCTCTCTCTTTCTCTCTCTCTCTCTCTCTCCAAACTAAACGTCTGCCTTCCTGCTGGCTACCCATAATTGCATTCCTTCGCCGAAGCATTGTTCCAGCTAGGTTGCTTCTACTTTTGCTGCTTCTTGTTCTGGGTATGCGCTGTTTTTGTGTGTCGGCTTCGTCTTTGCGTGTGCCAAAACATCCCAATTTTGTATGCCAAAATATGCACACAACCAGTCGCCGCCATCACCACCGCCACCGCTACCAAAGTAATGACACCAACAAAACTTGGCAAATTCATTTATTTACATTTTTTTGCTGTTGTTGTTCTTGGCTCGTCTTCCAGCAAATACCCTAAAGCGCATCTAAAAAAAAAAAACAAAAAAAAAATTAAAATAAAAAACATGAAAAAAACACGAAACAAATTCCCCCAAAAAAATAGCAACGAGTTCTCGGCGGCTTTTACGTGCACGCACGAAATTCATTGCACGTTTTCAATGCTTATTCTAATTTTATGACTTAATATACTCGTTCGTTCCAGCACCGGCAACCTTAGCCGCCCGCCCCCCACCCTTGCTCCCATCAGCACTAGTTGCCGCAGCGTGTCTGTTGCTGCGCTAAGTCGCCTGGCGACTTTTACTGCCTTAACGCTGTGCTTGTGCATTTAATGCGGCGCTAGTCCCACTGCCGCATCCACCCCTCCCCTCCCCTCCCCAGTCCAATCGCGCAATGGCACTTCTCTTCAACCCCTTTTCGGCGTTGTCCTCATTGCAGAGCCGGTTGCGTTCGGCATTGCTTCGTGTGCGCTGCGCCGTTTTGCGGCCCGCTCGCTAGTTTATAGTTGGGAAGCCAAGTGCTGGCCTCTTGGAAATTCCTCAAGTCGGGCATTTATTTAACTTGGCCACGCTGCCTACATCGACATACACACTCGCACTCGCAGCCAAGCCCCGGCCACATCCGCACGCTCATCGACATCCTGAGCGCACTCATCATCTTCCATGCTATTTGTCACGACATGGAATTCTTAATTTTATTACTGGCCCGCGCGATGCTGCGCAACTGAGCGGCAGCGCCGTGCAGCATATGCGTAGCAAGAAGCAGACGAAAAGGACACCAGTCGGCTGCCGGCACGGCAAAAGGCGAAATAAAATAACGTGAATAGTGAATTCCTTCATGCAAATTTCATGCAAACGCCAAAGAAATTACATTTTTATGCGTAAATTGAAATGTGAGCGACGTGCAGCACAGCGCTGGGATGTCGGCGGGGCTGGGGAGGGTTTAAGCAAATCGCTGGTCCAATGAGCTGATTGTGGGGCCGACAATGCCCTTGACGATGCTCGTGATGAGGAGGCGTGGGTGGGTGGGTGGAGGCGATAATGAGGGCTGCGACAATGCGGGCGGCAACATTCCTCCGCCTGGAAGTTGTCATGGTTTTAATTAATTTTTTGTCTTGGTTGCTGTGCTATTTTTTTTGTGTGTGTGTTTTGTCTTTGGTGTCTATGAAGTGATGGGTTTCTTGGGTACGTTCAAATGTGGTGTTGAGGGTGCAAACGAAAGGGATTGTCTTAGATATAAAATATATGGTGCCTGTAGGGGGAGAAAAAGCTCTCTCCAGGCGCCTCTGCGTCGTGCGTGCCGTCTGCAATCAGTCACATCAAGCATCAAAGATTCTCAAGGGTAAAATCAAAGAAATCATAAAGGAAACATCGATCTGGTCTTTCCCCTCTTAGTCCATAGGGTAGAAGTACTTAGATTCAATAGAACAGAGCCGTTAGGGGGGAAAACGTTGGACCTGGGACGTTCGAGGTAATCGCAGAGACTAAATTAGAGAAATCCCCGGGACTGTGTTGAAGCTTTTTCGGATTTCTTCCTTCTCGTCAGAGCTGCTCGAGAGTAACGATCTCTGCTTCATACTGCGAAAATTTCGATCTGACCCGGTCAGCTTCGGTTTCTGAGATTCTAAGTAAAACATTGGAGAGTAACGTTCGGGCCTTCGAAACCCCTAGGTCTGCGTTAAAGCCTTCTGGGATTTCTTCCTTCTCGTCAGAACCAGTCAAGAGTAACGATCTCTGCTTCATACTGCGAAAATTTCGATCTGATCCGGTCAGCTTCGGTTTCTGAGATTCTGAGTTAAACATTGGAGAGTAACGTTCGGGCCTTCGAAACCCCTAGGTCTGCGTTAAAGCTTTCTGGGATTTCTTCCTTCTCGTCGGAACCACTCAAGAGTAACGATCTCTGCTCCATACTGCGAAAATTTCGATCTGATCCGGTCAGCTTCGGTTTCTGAGATAAACATTGGAGAGTAACGTTCGGGCCCTCGAAACACTTAGGTCTGCGTTAAAGCCTTTTGGGATTTCTTCCTTCTCGTCAGAACCACTCAAAAGTAACGATCTCTGCTCCATACTGCGAAAGTTTTGATCTAATCCGGTCAGCTTCGGTTTCTGAGATTCTGAGTTAAACATTGGAGAGTAACATTCAGGCCCTCGAAACCCCTAGGTTTGCGTTAAAGCCTTCTGAGATTTCTTACTTCTCGTCAGAACCACTCAAGAGTAACGATCTCTGCTTCATACTGCGAAAATTTCGATCTGATCCGGCCAGCTTCGGTTTCTGAGATTCTGAGTTAAACATTGAAGAAATCCCCGGGGCTGTGTTAAAGCCTACACGGGTTTTTCCTTCTCGTCAGAGCTGCTCAAAAGTAATGATCTCTACTGGAAAAACTTCGAACTGATCCTGTCAGCTTTTGTATGTAAGAGTCTGAGTTAAACATCCTTTAATCTTTTTTAATGGATCTAAGTTTAAGTTTTCAAAATTTATGATTTTATTTAAACCTGTACTTTTTGCATATTTCTGACTCAATGCATTTTCTTAAATCTGTTTCTAGCCTTTCTAATAAATTTGTTTTTTCTTCTTTACAGGTAAGTTCAACCATTCAAACAATATGTGATGAAAGCACCCGGTTCAGGGTAAATACTTGAATAAGTTCTGTTATTTCTGATTCAATAATTTCAATAAGGTTTGCGTCTTTGCTACGAAGGTTTGAGTATTAATAAGCCTTGAGGTGATTTTAAGTAGAATAGATAATGGAGGAGAATAATGATCGTATCGGACTGTCTTGATTTGGGTTGAGAGACACAGAATTCTTGGTTCCTAATCAATAGATGAAAGGGCACCAAGTCATATTATTGCCCTGACTTGGTTCCCTGGTTTCCGCCCTTAGTTGATAAATGAACAGAGACGAAGCCATGCAACACTGTTCTGACTTGGCTTTTGAGTGGTTTTGATTGTCGTTAATGAGTGGTTTATTACTGGGTTCCCTCAACACCCAAGAGTTAGGGTCTATATAAATAAAGGATTAGGTTTTTGCGTCTTAGTATTTAGTCACAATAAGTGTGATTGCCTCTGCTACTGTGGCTATAGCTTTCAATCTACACTGTACAACACAAAAAAAAATTACCATGTTCTGACAACGGATTCTTGTAGAGGGGGCAACAAAAAATATACGTGTATCGGCGTTTTGAAAGTTTACGTCTGAATTTTTTTTAGGGGGGTCAAAGTTTTCCCCTTTTTGCACATTCTTATGGTGAATCGGCATACGAAAACTATGTAACCTCACATTTTAGGTATATGATGGGTTCAGCAATTTGATGTAAAATATTACGAAGAACATTTTTGTGGAGCATTTTAACCCTGTAGCTCCTACTTGTATGGGTCAATTTTACCCTTTTTTTCTAAAATGCCAAAAATGTCCTGTAAAACAGGACTTTTAAGGACAAAATGTACCACGAAAATATTCCCCATAAAATTCTACTATAGGGCTCTGAATACATCAAAGCTCAGAAATTAACTTGAACGCCAGAATTTAACCGAAACTGAAAATGTGTTTAAGAGTTTATTTCGAAAATTTTATAGATCCTTCCATTTCAATATCTACTCAGCTTCTTCCCATAGGTCGAAGATGTTTTCTGACCATGAGATCGAACCTATTAATTTATCTCCATCTTTTGTGATAGGACTTTCAATGAGTTATTATGGTTTCCTTATGTGTGGCCCAAACCTGATCTTTATTTCCGTTCAAGTATGACATGTTCGTTTCAATGCTGAACAGAATTTATAACTATTACAATTTTTTTTTTAACTTTTTTGAAGTCTTCTACAATATTTGTGTTGAAGGTTAGTGGAAGTTTCTCACTGTGTAGGCGGTTTGTTCACACATTTGTAATTACAAATGAACTCTTTTGCCGTTGTTGTTATTGT
The DNA here is from genome assembly GCA_963668005.1 of Melieria crassipennis. NCBI lineage: Eukaryota > Metazoa > Arthropoda > Insecta > Diptera > Ulidiidae > Melieria > Melieria crassipennis. The sequence continues at coordinate 106,577,326 of OY764961.1, forward strand.
AGTTCGCTGTATTGTGTTGCGCTTTTGTTTTTTTTTTGTTAGTTTTGTGATAAGACCGTCAACAACAACAGCCGAGTGTCAACATTTCCGCTTCGGTGCTGATTCGATTTCCATTTTACATTTCAACAGCGGCACAGCCCGAACAATAACACATGAAATTGATAAAAAACAAGTAAAAGGGCAGCAACAAGAAAAAACAATTTCACTGATAAGTAAACAAGAACACACAGTGAATGTACCCACATGCTCCCAGCACTTTGAGTGTTGGATACAATTTTGTGATAAAAAACAATTTAATTTTTTTCAAGTAAACACTCAACGCTGTACTCGCTGCAGCGATTTGCAATTAATTAAAAGTGGCAATGTTTAAGTGACAAAAAATCAACCATGCACATTGTTGTCGCGATTGTACAACTATGTCTTGTGGCTTATCAGAAAATTGCCTTACGGTCCCATTTCTTCGTTGATTTTTTTTTTAGTGGTCATATAAATATGTGTGTGTATGTGTGTGAGGGTGTGAGTGTGTCAAGTTCAAGCGCTGAAAGCCACCTGCTGGCAGCTAATTACTTGAAGCTTCATGAGTTGTACAACGTGACTTGAACATTGAGGCTGACGAGTCTAAGAGGGACGGAATGGTTGCCTACGTTTAGCTTTTGCGTTGTAGATTCTTCTTCTGTAGATTGTTGAGTCTTCTACCCAAAATTTAAAAACTGTCTAATGCTGCCAACTAAAACTATGCACAACTCATGCAAAATCGAAGCGAAAATAAACTGAAAAGTTTTTAAGCTGTGGTGTCTTGGTATATTTTGTTTGCTATGTGGGCTCATAAAGCCAAGAAGAAGGTGTTTCTGTTGGTGTTGTTAGACAATGAGTTTATATTTGTGATCAGAAATGATGAAATTATGTTTATTCATTCGTCTGACCGCTTATGTGTCCGTTCGTTCCTCCGTTAAGTCGTTGTTAAGTCTAATAGCGTTCAGATATTTTAAATAATTAATTATGGAGAAATTTTACTGGAATTACAACTAAGATTTCCAGGAATATACATAGACACTTTTTAGCTGGGTTGGCAACCCAGTGTGACTATTTTAATTAAATATAAAAAGGCTCATAAAAATTCGGGTAATCTAGCATTTGTGTACATATGAAACTGGCAGTGGGTATGACATGACCCCTAAACCCATTATGAGACATATTGGGCAATCTTTTTTTAAAAAATATTTGTTTTTATATTTTTTTTAAATGGCAGTGGATATGATATGACCCCTTAACCCATTATGAGACATATTGCGCAATGTTGTTTTGAGAAATAATTTTGTATATATTTTTGTTTAAACCGGCAGTGTATATGACATGACCCTTTAATCCATTATGAGACATATTGGGCAATCTTTTTTTAAGAAATAATTTTTTTTTATATTTTTCTTTTAAATGGCATTGTAGATGACATGACCCCTTAACCCATTATGAGACATATTGAACACTTTTTTTTAAAAGAACTTATTTTTAAATAAAATGTGACTATGATAATGATGTGACATTTAATTGAATTTGTTAGACATTTAAGGTTCCCTCAAAAAGCACCTGACCGTTAAAAAAACCTTGCCAAGACCAACTGAGATATTCGCAAATTTTTTGGTATATTTCCTTTTGTCGCTATCATCTTTGAATATTAGAGCAAATTCAATTTGAACAACGCCGCAAAAATTCCCGTTATCCATTCTCGATTACATAGCGAACATTCTTGCACAATTCAAAGGAAACTTTAGTGCTGCCAAATGGCTGTTGTCGGCGTAGTTGGGCATGTGTCACGCCCAGTGTTCGGCTGCTCGTCCGCGCTGTTAAAGGAAATTCCCCTGTGTGTACATTCGCCGACATACACAAGCAAACACACACACACCCATATATATTTGCAATATACACACACAAAGACAACCCCCACACACACACACACACACACATGCCACCTTATAAAGTATGCAAGTGAACGTATGCCAGGCGGTTGCCCCAAAGCGTAGTTGGGGAACTGCCACCACCACCACTAACAACAATAACAACGACGACAGCGTCAGCAGCTATAAAAGTAGTAGAAAATTGAATTTCCTGGTATTGACTTAGCAGACAGCGGCAACTTTGCAATTTCCACTGGCAGCATTTGATCTGTTGTTGCTGCGCTGCTTTTCGGTTGACAGCAACAGCAACAAATTGTCAGACGATAGAGAATAAACGACAAATGCCGCACAAAAGTCGCTGCAAAATGTCGAAAGTAAACAAAAAACTAAATACAAAAATTCTATCAAATAAAATTTAAATTTTCCTCGCAAAGCAGCAACAACAACAATGTTAAAACTGTACAAAAAACGTGCCCACGCCACACTGACAAGCGTGTAAATTTGTAAACATTGCAGACGGGTGTCGAATACACAACTAAGCAAAAAATAAAAATTGAAGAAATAACAACGCGCGCGCGCGCGTGCTGAAAGGGTGAAGCAGCGAAAAATGCTGCCCGGTGGCAACCCTTGTCACTCAAATTGTGATGAATTAGCGTTTGCAATGATACTGCCATCATCGATCACGCGCTGCGGACGCGACGCACCGCAGCCGCTTGAGGCAGTGTTGAAAGGGGGCGGGGTGGAAGGGTCAAAGTCACTCTTGTGTGTGTGTGTGTGTGTGGGAGTTGGTGCGAGTTTGATATGTGGACGTCTATGCGCAGTGCTTTTGGGTGACATATCCCTTGGGACGCGGGTGTGAGGTCGTGGACGGCCGGCATGCACTGGAAGTCGACTAGTCGCTGCTGGCATATTACAATCAAATTTGCTGCATGCAATATGTCGTTTACGCTGCTTCTGGTGTACTCCTTTGCTTTTCACAGTAGAAAATTGCATGAAATACACTGCAGCCTCATTTTGATTGCAAACTTACACCGCTCTATGTCTTCCTCGTCACTTTAACCCCCACGCCATTGCCACATACAATGCATGAAAATTGACACAAAAAAATCATCGGTCATTGCATTCGAGCTAAAATCCGGCCGCCCTTATTGCTATACGTTATCCGTGTTACCAACGCCAATAACAATGGGTGACCCTCTTTCTTCCATTTCATTGATTCCCCGCTTCGCCCAATGTTCCATCCCCAACGAATCGCACGAATCGAATTTCAATCGATTCTCGGCATAAAGTAAAGTAAATACAATTGATTTCGCATTTGATTTGATTTTTATTGTACGGTGAGCTGTATTTGTTTTTGCTGTTTTTGTTCTTGTTGTTAGTGCATTTTGGGCACTGTATTTATTTTTTACTTGAATCTGTTTTTGGATTTTTGTTGCGGTTTGTTAGGAAAGAAAAAAAAACACGTTTTGTACAAATTGAAATCAAATGGCGATTTGTAGTTGTTGTTTGTTAAAATGGCGTTTGATAAAATTTTGTTGTTGTAAGGGTTATTTGGATTTTGAAGTGTAGTTTTTGGTGTGAGCAAAGGCAGAGTGTCAATATAGTATAAAATTCGTTTAGAATTGGAGGCACACTGCAAATATTAAGCCGGGACAGACTGTTGAAATTCTTCTCATTGAATAACACTATGCACCATGACGAATTTTGTAGAGGCAAAACATTAAAAGTAAGGCAAATTACTCTCTATGTCTTGATGGTCTGAAGAAAAAGTTTTATGGGTTTTTTTTTATACAACTATTAAACTAAAAAATGGCTTTTAATATTCGAGTTTTATATTCAAACTTTGAGCTTTTCATTGAACTTTAAGAGGTATAAGGTTTTTTTTTAATAAAGCTAGTAAACTAAAAATTTGCTTTCAATATTCGAGTTTTATATAGAAACTTTGAGCTTTTCATTGAACTAAATTTTAAGAAAGTATTTTCTCTTAGAATAGTTCGAATGTGAAAGTGTTTTCACTCTGACAATACTTTGCAGATAAAAGTATTCTGTCACAGTCTGTGGGTTCAAAATTTATAAACTCTAAGCTACTTTCTGTCAGCGCTAACCCCATGTTGGTTTTCAGATCAATCTGTTTGTTGAAAATTTGCTCAGAGCTAAAAAATAAGTCAAAGAAAATACAGTCCGTCTAGTTTCAGTACATCACATCGGATCACTTTCCGTCAGCACTAACCCCAAGTTAAGTTTTCGACTAAATCTCAAACTCAGATACCTTTCAAAGTTGCTCAGAGCTAAAAAAAATCAAAGAAAATACAGTACGTCTAGTTTCAGTCCATCACACCGAATCACTTTCCGTCAGCGCTAACCCCATGTTCAGTTTTCGATCAAACTTCAAACTCAGCTACTTAAAAATTCGCTCAGAGCTTAAAAAGTTACAAAGTACAATTTGTCTAGTTTCAGTCAATCACACCGAATCACTTTTCGTCAGCACTAACCTCATGTTCAGTATTTAATCTTACTTCAAACTCAGCTACTTGAAAATTCGATTAGAGCTAAAAAAAGGCAAAGAAAGTACAGTCCGTCTAGTTTCAGTCTATGACACCGAATCACTTTCCGTCAGCACTGACCTCATGTTCAGTTCTAGATCAAACCTTAAACTCAGCTACTTTGAAATTCGCTCAGAGCTTTAATAAAGGCAAAGAAAGAATAAGTCCGTCTAGTTTCAGTCCATCACACCGAATCACTTTTCGTCAGCACTGACCTCATGTTTTGTTTCAGATCAAACCTCAAGCTTGAAATTTGCCCACAGTTCAAAGTCACAGAAAGTACAGTTTGTCCTGTCTGAAATTCATAAACATTGAATCATTTTCCGTTAGTCTTATGTTAAGTTTTAAAACTAAATTTAAGTTCTTTGCTTACAACAAAAAATAATCATAAAATGTATCGTCTGGTTTAAATCTAAGCACCAAACGACTTTCAGTCAGCGCTAACCTCACGCTCAGAATTAATTGTAATTTTCTTAATTTTAAGAAAGTCACAGAAAATGACTCAAAAAATCTCTAAGCTCTCAGTCAATCTAAACATTTCACAAGTTGACTGACATTAAAAAAGTCATTCAATCTATCTTTTATCTGTGAATACTTTAAATATTCGATACTTTATCCGGCTCTGTGTCCACTTTTCCCATTCACAGTTTAAATCACCAATTTAATTATATCCTCATATATATTTTTTTTGTTGCTTTCGTTAATTGACATTGAAGTTAAGATCGCAAAAAGCAATAAAAATTAAACACAAAGCAATACTGAAAGAAAGCAAATAAAAAACTGAAACCGTAGAGGCAAAACAACAACGGCAAATATAGACGTCCAGCTGTGAGTAATGCGGGAAAAATCCGCCGTCGTTTCCAATTGTACAAATTGCATTAGTGTTGGAATCACTTAAGCCAACGACGCCATACGCAGCCATTGCCACTGCCACTGCCACATAGACAACAACAAAAGCAGAAACAATAATAACGTACAACAACACGCAACAATATACACGTCAGGGTAAATTTACTAGAAGTTTAATTCAATTAAAAAAGCTTTGCCGAAGAACTGTCAGAGCACAAATGAAAACAAAAATACTAAAAATAAAAGTAAATAAAAGACAACAACAGTGGACTGGAGACAAGTGCAGTGCAGGCGACCTGTAACCGGCTGAGGCACCCAAGTGAACTTCACTTGCGAGACAATAACAAAATATGTACAAAATTTAAAAGCGAGAAAGTGTGCGGGCGACCAGTGTGCAGACGCAGACATGCACATCCGGCGTCGCTCTGGCCAATTTCCTTCGAATAGAGAATTCCTCCGTGTGAGGTTGCAGCGACCGACTGGGGGTAATTTAAAAAAATTACCCCATAGGTGGTCCATTCGGTAAAATATGCGAGCAGATTTCAAAGCCATAGCGCCAAAGTTTCATCTCGAGCAAGTCAGCAAGACATTAAACTAAACCCTCAAAGTGGTTTATAGCGGGCGGAATTTAGCTGCGGGCAGCTGACATCCACTATGCAGCCACATTTGGCCGCCCTGTGCGTCTTTTCGCCGCTTAGATAACTAACCAGCAATTTTATGCACAAAACATGTCCGGAATTTGCACAAATGGAGGGTTAATTCGCTCTAACAGCGCGCCCAAGCACAGCAACAAAAAAAAACCAATGCTTCAGCGAGCAACTATGACAAAGAAGGGTGCCGCCTCTGAGTGAGGGAGTGAAGTTGGTGAAATGGCAATGGGGGGAATGCTGTGTGCCTTTGTTGCGGTTTTCGGTAGAAATGTTTGCGGTTTTGGGGCAGCTTATTTGCTTTCTGGCATCGTAATGGCTATGAAGTGGATTATTTTGCGTGAACTTGCGTTGGCTTTGCGTTCTTAAAGTTCTGCTGTATGTAGTAGGAACAATAAGTGTGTTGCAGTGAATTTGTAGTTAAGATGAATTAAGTTGATTTTGATGTCAATTTAAATCACTTTTAACACATCAAATTGAAATCGATTGAGAGAAATTTCAATCAAGCCATGTCAATCATAGTTACCGAATCTAATTGTTGTATTTAGGTGTATTGAAAAATTGTTTAGTTTGATTTTTTGTGGGTTTATGTTCAGCAAAATTAAACTGTGTCAAAAAAAGTAAAGTGTGTAATATTACTCCTGGTGTAAATTTAATTGTTGCGTAAATCGGCACGTAAATTTGCTTCTTGTGTAAATTTACTATATGTGTAAGGTTACTAATTTATTCTCAAATTCTTTAGATTTTTCAATTCCTAAAAATGTATTCAAGGATTTGTTAAAAAGACTTATAGTATAAGTATTTAATTTTTGTTAGTCTGTATGAATTGCTAATTAATTCTAGGCTATTTTTGAAATAAATGAAATTAAATTTACTTATTAGGGTAAGTTTTTTCAATATCAAAATTTATTTAATATGCAAACTAACTTAAAATGTGCATTTCAGTGGGAGTACGTAAATTTGCTTCTTGTGTAAATTTACTATATGTAAACAAATTAGTAACCTTATTTGTTTAAATTTACCTATTAGTGTAAGTTTTTTCAATATGAAAATTTATTTAATATGCAAACTAACTTAAAATGTGCATTTTAGTGGGAGTAGCACGTAAATTTGCTTCTTGTGTAAATTTACTCTATGTGTAAGGTTACTAATTTGTTTAAATGTACCTATTAGTGTAAGTTTTTTCAATATGCAAATTTACTCAAAATGTAAATTTCAGTTGGAGTAGAAGAGTGGCGGTGTAAATTTACTCATTTATGTAATTTTGCTCAATATACGGCAGCCGCCGTGGCTCAGTTGGTTAGTGCGCTGGACCGCGAGTCGCAGGCAGCAACCTCAGGTTCAAATACTGCCTGTAATAACACCTAAAAAAATAACGGGAAAAACTCGTTTTCTCTTTCGGTGGCTGTCCTCTCAGCTGGAAATGGCAAACCTCTGAGAGTAAAAATTGCTTATGAAAAAGCTCCCAACCTGCCGTTCGGAACCGGCATTAAACTGTAGGTCCCTTCAACCCGCGTACAAATTCACACGCACAACACGGGTAGTTGCGGGAAGCTAGGCCTTAGTCTCGCGAAAGCGGGCTGTCGTGCCAGTCAATTATTATTAATTATTTTAATTATATATAGTTACTTATGTAAACTTATTCATGTAAACTCATAAATTTGCTCCTTTGAGTAAATTTACTCATTACTCAAAAATGAAAATTTCAGTTGGAGTGGGTATATGAGTGGCTGTGTAAATTTACTCATTTATATAAGTTCACTCAATATGTTTAGTTATAGTAAACTTATTCGTGTAAACTCATATAAATTTACTCATTTGAGTAAATTTACTCATTAGTGTAATTTTTCTCAATATGCAAATTTTTACTCAAAATGTACATTTCAGTTGAAGTAGATGAGTGGCTGTGTAAAATTACTCACTCATATAAGTTCGCTCAATATGTATAGTTACTTATGTAAACTTATTTATGTAAAATAATATAAATTTATTCATTTCTGTAAGTTAACTCAATATCTATGGTTACTCATGTAAACTTACTTATGTAAACTCATATAAATTAACCCAATTGTGTAAATTTACTCAACATGAATAGTTACTAATGTAAACTTATTTATGTTAACTCTTATACACTCATTAGTGTAAATTTACTCAATGTGTAAATTTAGTCACTTACATTAACTCAACGTATACATTTTTAAACTCTATTTACCGCATAAATATATTTACAGTGTATTTTAACACTCTACGTAATATTACAACTTGCCATAATTTTTCACTTCTTAACTGTGCACCTGGACTTTTACTCTATAAAAATTGTTATACTTTGTAATTTGATACTCAACATTCATTCACACCAAATAAATCTGTAAACTACATAAATCTGAATGCACCATAAAATTGTTTACTATCTCGCATTAAGTTGCGTAATTTTCAACAGCGCATAAATCTTGCAATTAAATGTGCGATTTTACACCGAATCTCTTTCTTTCTCATTCTCTCTATTTCACTTTGTGTCTCTGTTTCCATGCTTCATGTCATAGTTTTTCTTTTTCGCACCAACTCATCGACATTAGTTCCACCATCTGCCGCCACTTTTGCCACACCAATGGACACAGTGGAGTTTTTCTCTTCTCTACCACTCATTTGTTTTGCTTTCCGACTGCGTTGGTTGTCTGCACATTCTTGATACTAGTTTTGATACCGTTATGCAAATTTTTTCAGCACTTGTTTTTGCAACTGTGTGCACCGTTGTCCATTTTTTAACGCTTTCTTTTTTATTTTCAGTCCCTGTTTTGTTTATTTGTTTGCTTTTATCTATGAGCCAACGATGCACCAACCAACACATCCACCAAACGCTAACTTACATATTTTTCGTTTTTTTCGGTGTTGTTGTTGTTGTTGTTTAGCTAAATTACCTTTTGTCTAATTGTTTTTGTCCGAATTGTGCGCGCAGCCGCGTGTATTGAAAAAAGTGCGCGTGTTTGTTTGTATGTGTGCGTGGGTGTGCCTATTGTTTTATACACAGCTGTATGTGTTTATATATCCGCGCTGCTTCTGTGTCTGTGTGTGTGTGTGTATTGATTCTGGCGCACCTTTTTTCCATTTATTTATTTATTGTCGCGCGATCCCTTTTTAATCTTTATTGTTTTCACATTCCGCTGTGCAATTTTAACGTTTTGTGTATATTTATAAAGTGACAACGATAGCTTTTAATCGATTTTAGTGACAATGAAGTTAACCGATTCCGTTTTCCCCACAACTTTGATGGCCGTAGTGCTGATTTGTTTAACGTTTGTGTGTTCGATGAAAGACTCTGATCCAATAAAAGTCGTTGTAGTTGCCAATTCGATGAGGAATCAGTTGGCTGGGGTCCAGAACACGGGGCTTCAAAATTTGCGAAGCTCATTATTCCACTCATATTTCATGCAATTTTTCATGTATACAACTTGCTTCCTTACTAATAATATTCAATGTAAAAAAATCGATTGTCAAATTCGAAATTGATTCTTGTAGTAAATAGTCAAATTGAATTTCGCTCATTATTCGTTGTATCCTGTGGCACACCCTTGTCTCGAGGGCATTCAAAAGTGTTGTGCGGAGTTGAAACACTTTGGGGGGGGGGGGGGGCTTTGTTGTTGGGCAGAGAAGGCAGCAAATTGCAAATTGAAAACTGTCTGAATGAGTGAAATCAACTCAAAATTTAATTACAATTTAACGGTCATTGCTCGGCGCACAGCGTCAGTGGATGAAAGCGAAAGAGGAAAAACGAGAATTGATGAGTGCTGCAACAGAGAAAAAGCCTACAACAGGGTTGTCTCCGCTTAGTTTTGGGTGAAGTGAAGCAAAATTTGTAGATGTTTGAAATTAACAAACGACCTTTTTTAATGGCTTTATATGAAAATGTCAGATATTTTTCTCTTGGGATTCATAAAACTCTTAAATGAAAACCGATTTTCATATCCTCCAAGCATCAATGTCACTTGCTCACTGTTCACTCACACTCAATTGTATGTCTGACAGCGCTTTTAATACCCAATTTCCAGTGGGATATTTAAAACAAAACATTAAAAAAAAATGAATGAAAACATTCACTGTTTTCGTGCGCTTCAGGAATTCAAAATGTATTTAAAATCCATTTATAGCTGAAATAAAAATTCATTGCATATTTGTGGGCGTTTGCTGTTATTTTTAGCTTATCGCGCTGATGCCGCTCGTCGCGTGCGCCATTTACAACCTCAAAACTTATTTCAGCATTTTTTTTAATTTCTTGTTTTTTATTATTTCCATTTCACAAACAATATTAAAAATATTTAGTAAATGTTGTTTTTGTTTTAAAGGATTTTTGTTTTGTTGTTGTCTGCTTGTTGTGCTTTTGTTTGTGGCTTCGCTGTAAATTAATTTGTGTGGCTTTTGCAGCGATTTTTGCATTTTAGTCTGGTGATTTTTGATAATTTTTTATTGTTGTTGTTGTGATAGCAATGTGTAATTTTTTTGTTTTTTATTTAACAAACATTGCAGACTTGTATTAAATATTTAAACACTTTGTAGTTGGAATTAGTAAAAGCGAAAATTTAGCTCTAGACTGTAGAGAGAAATTAATTGAATTGATTTGTTGCTAAAATGAAAAAGTACGTGAGTGGAAAAAGTAGTAGTTAAGGAGTAGAACAGAAAGAATAGTAACAAAATGTACTAGAAAAAAGTTAGTAGTAGAATAGAGGTAAACAAGAAATCTTCATCAGTTCATCAGTACATCACTCACTTTCATCACTCATATCAATCAAAATGCTACTACAAAATACCCTCAAAGCAGGAATAATCAACTATTGCAAAAATGCCATGGGGCAACCCTGTAACCGTTTCAAGGACCAAGTCGTGTTCACAGCTTTAGTTGACATGTTTGAACAGCCTATACAAATTTTTTTTTATAAAAAGGCACAAAAGTACACTTGAAATTAAAATGAGCAGTAAATGCAAGTGTAATGAAAAGTAGAAAAAGAGTGGCAAAAAGTAATGCGAAAAGTATGTAGCAAAAATCAAGTAAATTAGCAGCGCCTTCAAGTTACCTTTCACTCACTTCCTTTCCGCTCACTTACCTTGGCCTGCTTTGAATTTGCCTCATTTTGCTTTGGCCGCGTGCTGCACGTTTTACTGCACATTTGCGCTTCCACGCTCGTCCTTTCCAACGCCATTTCCCAGTCGCCTCCGCTAACCCGTTTGGTTGCATTAAAAATGCAGTAAGTAGTATCATTTGCTTTGCATACTTTAGGGCGTTTGAGAAAATGACGGCAAATAAAACGCCACGAAAATGCGACAAACTTGACAAAAAGAAAAACAATTAAAAAAAAAAACTTGAGCACACCAGGCAAAAGCAAGCTCGCGCGAAAGTCAGCGCCGACAATGTCAGCTACACGACTACAACAACCACAGCAACAATGGACTTAACAACAACAACAAAAACTACAGCAATAGCAACGATTGTCGCAGATAGCGGCGCAAAAAAGTGCCAAGTAATGTCGCGTCATCGACGTTGGTTGTGGCAAGTGGCGGCTTGTGGCTGCGGCTGCAACATTCTGCCACTTTTACCACCATCACTATGACAATTTTTGCCGTTCTTCTTCTTCTTCTCATTTTCACGTCATCCAAGCTAACATTTTGTTCTTGGTCTACTTGTTGGCTGCTCTATTTTTGTGCTTTTTTTTCCATGTCTCTTCTGCTGCTTCGACATGGCTCGCATGCCATTAAATTGTGACAAATAAGGCAACAACATGCACAACAACAATAACAATAACTGAGTGCAGCATGCAACATGCGCGACAATTTGCACTTCATTGCAAACTACTTGAGCAGAGTTCTGACTGTGTTCAGTGCTGTCGTGTGGCATGTTCTTGTTTTTTTTTTTAATTTTTTCTTCAACATATTTATTCGCTTTTTTCTTCGCTTTCTCCATCTCGCGCATTTCCTTCCTTTAGTGCTTTACAATTTTTTATTTGCCGCTTTTTGCAATTTTTTTTTTCTACCTTTTACTTTTCTGCATTCATTTATTGTTGTTTTTGTTCATGAAATTTTTAGTTGTTGCCGCCGTGTCGAGGCGGAAATTGTTTTGTTGTAAAGTTAATGCAGCCTTAGGTGCTGCAACGTTTGCTGCCTTTGTACTCGAGGCGAATAAAGCACTTTCGCGCGTCTGAAAAGTCGCACCAAAGAACACCACAAAAAAAAATTGTGTGAAATACCGCAAGTGGGCGTGCCACACACGCAAGTTTTGTCATTTCGGAAAAATTAAGTCATTAGGCGTGTAATTATTACGGTTCGGGCATGTCATTTTGTGTTAAGTGGAATTATAAGTGTGCTTTTAGGGGCTAAGAAAATGAAGGAGCAAAGTTGAAGGCTGCTGAAGAAAAATTTAGGTTGAATTTGTGATGAGCAATTCATATTTAAACAGAAAAGAAGTCGGTAGAGTGGTTTGTGTTATACCTACTATGAAAACAATTAGTGCATAGTTTTAGGCAGAGTCAGTAATTTAATTTACTTTGATTAATTTTTCGCATAAATTGCCTAAAAATTAAAAATTCTTTTGTGATAAAAGCCACTTTTCAAATAAATTAAACCCTTGCACGTTTTAAGGCGTTAAAGAATACAACTTTAGCAACGTTTCAGGTTCTTTGGCCAGCCGAAAAGTTGTAAAACACCAATTAACGCTGAGGTCTTCATAGATTAATGTTAAAGTAGTCTATATAGTATCTGAAAATTTATTGCATACTTTTTGGGCGCAACAAAGACATGCCAGTCATGTTTTCCAAACATTAAAGCTTGTTGTAAAGCGTTATTTTTTATGATGAATATGATATTTTCAAAGAATTCTTGCTTTTTTTTTAGGCGCAAAAAAGCACATTCAATTCGACCTTAAAAAACGCGCCTAACTGCCCAACAGTAAGCAATAATCTTAAGTAATTTCATAACTGCTTGGAGCAGTTATATTTTTACTTTGTGGCTGTCCCCTCGACCGTCATTCGTTGTCGTCTTCAAGCATGCAACTTTTTCCGCTCTACATCCTTCGCGACGCACGCACATTGTGACCTTGTGGCGGCCGAATACACTCACCTCAAATGTTCATCAGTTGCGCGGTTTCATTATTTTTCCGTTCTTTGTGCATACTTTTAGGCGCACAAACGCCCTAAAAGGTTCAATGAACATTTTGTAACAGAACCAAACAATGCTTTCGCGTACACGTTTACATTATTTAATGAAATTTAAAAATTCTTTGACCCAACTGCGCCAACAAACGAGCGTGCCGGCGTTTACCGGAAAGTACAATAACTACACCAGAAACAACAACAGCGAAAAATTGGAGTAAAAAGCGAAGCAAATAAATATTTTAACCCGTTTGCGCGGCGCTGACTGCGCCTCGACAGCGAACATTTTTTACATATTTTATATGTAATAAAAATTTCATTAAAGCCACATTTACACAATGCGCACAGTTTTGTACAGAAACAACAACAACAAAAGGAAAATAAAAAAAAAAAACAAATTTGTATCGCGCGGCCGGCCTTTCAGTTATGCCGCAGATAGCGTATTTTTGTTGCCTTTTAATGTTTTGCGCATTGTTGTAGTTTAGTGTTGTTGTTGCTGCGTTCACAAACAAAATGGCAACATTAAAAAAAAAAAAAGAAAACGAAAACAGCAACAAAATAACTCAAACAAGGTAGAATGTCAGCTGGTCTGGGGACTGTCGGTCCGACCATCACACAGACGCACAGCATTTACGTCAACAGAAACATCAACAGCAACAACAACACAACCAATCATAAATGTGTTGTTGCTGTTGGCTTTGTTTGCAGTTGACGTTTTGTTTGAACTTTTGTACAAAATGCGGCCAAAACATTTCTTGACTGTTTATTTTCAGCCAATTGTGCGCCTGACTGTCTGTGTGTGTACCGACTCTGTGTGTGTGTGTGTTAGGGTGTTTCTGTTTACGATAAAATTGTTAAAATTCGCAACAATTAATTATGCTATCGTCATCGGCTGCGAGCAGCAAACCAAAACAAAATGAATACAAAAAATTGAAATAAATGCGCGCCCGCTAGGGTTGTCATTATATTTTTGCATTTGTCATGTTTGCCTTCTGTATTGTGTTGTTTTTAATGACATTTATTAATAAAGCAAAAACAAACACTACAAAAAAATCTGTCACAAACATAACAAACAAAATGTAAATATTTTTTTTTGTTTTTATTGTTTATCGCAATTGATGAGGTGACAATAAATTGTGTTTGTATTGGTTAGAGCCGCTTATTCGTGCCTGCTGCTGGCAGCTAAAGTGCGTGTGCTGCTTTTTTTAAAAACTTTATTTGCAATTAATTAAACTTAAAAAAATGAGTTATTTGCGGACAGTGCTATGATTTTTGTAGATATTTGTCATATTTGTAAAAAAAAAGTATTGTTTATGTTTAATTTCTAAGTTTTTTTTTAATTTATTTGCGTCAGTTTTTGTATATATTTTACATAATTCTGTGAAGAAAATTTTAATTCCAAATCATTAAATGATAGTTATTTAAAAAAAAAATATTAATATTAAAATTAGTATTTTTTTTATTATTTTTATAAAATTATAAAATCTTTGAAACATTTTAATAATTTCTGTAGCTGTGGAATTGTCCATCCATCCTTTTTTCCCGTCAATTGAAGTCGGTAGGAGTGGCTTAAGACCCAAGGCGAAGCTCACATAGGCCTTAACCCTTTCGAGACGGAGTTTAATTTTTAAATCCTGAATGCTCTTGGTAGAAATGTTCCTATGCTTTGAAAGTTGGGCCTAGAAAATTATGTTGTATACTCACAAATTCTGAAATCATTCTTTTATCCGGGGACATATGTTTTGCGTGTGTCATAAGATCTGAATAATTGTTTTGAGGGAGTGCTTAAAACTTGGTGGGATGTATTATCTCAGTAGTCCAAGGGTTAAGTAGTAGCTAAAGGCTTTTTGTGATACCATAATCAATCAATCTTAGGTCCGCTCATTCGGACCATTGAACCATTTTGAACTTCTTACGAAGCCTAGTAGATTGTTATTAGTTTTTGCTAAATTGAGCCTAAGACCGCTCATTCATTGAACCACTTTGAATTACCTACGAAGCATAGTAGACTGAATAGACCCATCGACTAGAACCTCTAGATTGTTATAGAAAAAGTTGACGTGGTAACTCTTTCTTTTTATAGATAATTCGGGAAAGGTGTATAGTAGGTACAGCTTTGACAAAAGTAATTTTAAAGCATACCCAACCTTGTGGCGTGGATGCCAAAAGTCATTTGAAAGCACACTCAACCTTCTGGCATTGATGCCAATAACCCTTCAGAACACCAGTCATGGTTCTTATTTGGTCCCTTTTTAGTGAGAGAAGTTCTCTAGAACGACGAAAGTTTATAAGGTTGGCCAAATGTGGAATGCTTCAGTCCATCTTAGGTTAATATTTTGTACGGAACTGAGATGAAAACAAAGTTTACAGGTTGGAAAAGGAAAACCAAACGTTGCATTGTTTGGGAATAACTGTTCAGTCGTATTCTGTCGAACGAGATTGTCTGCTCTACAGTTCCCTGAAGTGTCCCAAAATGTCGGAACCCAGCATAGGTAAATATGAATCCGTCAGGCAGTCCCGTTAAGAAATTTGCTACAGTTTAGAAAAGTGTTTGATGTTCATAAGACTGCATCGATAGCCCTAAGAGCAGATTAGCTGTACGTTGGCATCTCATATATCTCGGCCCACATCCCGCTTAACCTAAGTCAACTAGAAACAGCGCTAATTGCTGTGATCTTTCCCTGGAAGACGCTACAGTGATTTGGCAGCCAAAGCTTCAAATTTAGATTTAATACTCAGTCATGGGAGTCATGCATTTCTTTCATTCAATTCCTATTTTTCTTCTCTATACACTTTTCGTCTCAATACTTCTTCTCTTCCGTTTTTCCGAATCATCTTACTCTTTGTTTTCTGGTAGTTTGTAGTGTATAGTTATAAGCGAAAATTGTTTCAATTTACTTGTTATTTTTAATGTTAGTTAGGCATACATTTTTATAATCTTTCCTCTGTCGAAGTGCATTTAAGAGAGCTCAAACTCTCACTGTACCCTTTCTGTTCTTAAATAAATAAATATGTAGTATCAGCCCACTTTGGCAAGCAACTTGGATCCGTCTCTATTGGTATCACTTTGTGAGGGGAGCACCCACTGTTTAATAGGTTCTACGTGGCATTGAAACTTGATAATCCTTATGAAAGGAAATCTTGACGGTCATTTAATCTACATTCTGAGATACTCCGTTGAATAGGTTTAAAATTGTTGAGTGTCTAATAAGACCATCATTTTATTGCGAGGAAAAGCGCATTCTGATGACAACATTGACTACCAATCAATTAATCATTATTTCGCCTAAAAGTATACCATAACAATAAAGCTTTACCAACTGTTGTAGTAGATAAGTGAATCTATACTACTATGAAAATAGTAGCTAAGTGCATCTATAAAAATAGTTTAATAGTTTATTCAGTCAGTCAACATTAAGCCTACAAGTATGCAATAAAAACTCAATTTCAAAGTCACGTTTAGTGACCACATTTTACAAATGCTTTAGCAGGTACTGCTTTATTATTATTCACTACAAAATCTATTTACTATATAATTATTTGTTCATAACAAAAGTTGTTTGTGGAAATAAAGTCAGTTTATGTTGCGTCTTTAACGAAAGCAAAATTCGTATTAGAGTAACACAAAATAAATCGACACAAACGCAGCAAAACCCATTACAATGCACGCAATAGAACACTTAGAGAGCGACTCTTGCATTACAACTATAATAACATACAATATAAACCAAAAACAACAACAATAACAAGCAGCTAAAGGAAGCGTAAAATACAAATAAATACGAACGAAATGAGGAAATATGAAGGACAGACAACGACGGCAGAGATAGACAACGAGACAGACAGTCGCATAGACAAGGCCAACAAAGAAAGCCAACCATGGGGCAGTGGTACGTATAAGTAACAGTAAAAATTGCTATGCTGCTACCAACAACGGTCACATCAACAACAACAAAATAACAACATTATAAAATTGAAAGGATTGCAAAACAAGAAAAATGGATTTGTAAGTTAAACGGAAATTGCTATTTTATGGAAAGGAAATGAAAAGAAAATGCAAAGGATATGTTGCCTGCCAAACGAAAGGATCGGATGTTCATGCTAGAATGTTGTTAAATATTAAAAACAAAAATAAAAGTAAATACAAATAAAACAAATTTTATGTAAATTTTATCAGTTTAACATTCAATATGCAACATGGATTTGAATTGGCTGCGGCATTGAGTGTCAACTGGCTAATGACAGCAACTGTTTGAATATGCAGAAAATCGGCGAATGCTTAAAGCAAAATATTTTTGAATGCATTTTAATTAAATATGATTTTATTTATTCGCATTGTTGACCGGAAATGTGGTGACGAATCCTCATCACAAATCTGTGTTGGCCTTATTTTGGGTAGGAAGAGGGGCGACTGTCCTCCGCTGCAGTCACGGCATTGTGGTGCATTTGTTGCAAATTTCTCACAAACAGCACAGCACACTAATAAATTCATAAAAACGAGTGCGCATTAATTGGAAAACTGTCAGCCACACAATTAGAACGCACATAAATTGTGTAACGCCACAAGAAGCGCTAAGGGCGGCGGGCAGCTGTGCAGTTGTTGGCATTTTTCGACCGCCACTACTGCTGCTGCTGTTGTTGTTGTTGCAGCAGCAGCTGCACAGAGTCGCCCAGCATTTTTCATGCAACGACAATATCATAATTTCTGCCGTTGCCAATGCTGCCAGACATTAGGGATTTATTATTAATAAATATTGCAATAATAAATAGCAGAGCAGTTGTCGGAAGATATGGTCAGCGCATTATGAAAATTTTAATAAGACGGCTGTGCGCACATTTCAAGCGCATTGCAATTTACAATACTAAAGTATTTTGCGAAAAGATATACGTAATGCGAAAATGTCCAATTAAAGCATAGCAAACATTTTTGTACACAAGACAAAAATGCGACAAGTGTTTATCATAGTTACGGGAATAAAAAATTGAAAACAAAGTGAGAGAAAAAATAGGGCAGCTTTCGGCAGTGATCTGATCAGCTGTTGGAAATATTGTTGAACAGTGATGAACTTAAGAATAGTTTATGTGTTAATGGCAGCCTAAAAGTATGCAATCAATTAAACGAGTTGTCGCAGTTTGATCCCTCAGCGCTGCTTTGTATAGTTCTATGAGTTTTTAAAGCATACTTTTGAGAGCAAATATTGTTTGATCTTAATTTAAGTTGGGCTTTTGGACAAGGACATTGCTTAGGTCTATGGCCCATTTGAGTCCAACAACTTCCTCTGATGAACACAAAAACGCAATGTACTCTACATGAATTTTTTTTTGCATTGACTGATTCATTGTTGCCGAGCCCAAACTGACGTGTAAGGTAGGTAGGTAGGTAGGTATAACCGGCCACGAATGGCCACACATAGACCCTTATTGGGTCCTTAGTAATGCCAGATGATGAACTGAAGTGGAGAGCACAAACATGCAATTTGAACCGTATACCGGAGTTTTCAGTCTACAAACAAGTGAAAAATCTCTTCTTAATAGATGCTCATTTTCTCAAATGAAACTAAAGACATGTCAGTTTTATTTTTCAACTTGGCAAAATTTAGTTGCAATGTTCCAGTATTCAATTTTGAAACCACCATTCCCAGTAGATACTAAATTATATACTGATATACAGTCGTGTCTGGAAATAGTGAACTAATTATTGCAAGGTTGTTCACTATATAAAGGTTAACATTTTTGTTCAAAAACTCGTTTTATTTGCTCAAAATACACTTTTTGCTTTTTGCTTGAAATTGTTTTCAAAATTTTGTTCAATATTTAGAGGCTCCATGTTAAAGTTTGGGTGTTCACTATATCGAGGTGTTCACTATATAGGGTGTTTACTATACCCAGCCACGACTGTACTTGTCTTCTGGACTACGTGGCACTCTATCCAACCCAAAAAACACAGAGGTACACTTTGCTATCTTTTCAAAATTTTGATATATTGCCTTGCCATCTCCTTCTCGATTGGCGAAAGTACTTCGGATGAAAAGTAATTCGACATGTCTATTTTAGTTATTAAAAAATCTACCTTTGATGAGGTGCAAATGAGTTTAGGTTTGTATACGCAGAAGCAATAAAACCATATCATCAAATAATTTGTCAATTGATTTTCAACTTAGTAAAAGTACTTTTAATGGCAAATATTTCGGGAAATAATATATGGAAAATAATTTGAAATTCAAAATCTGACAAGGTTAAAAATGGGTTAAAGATTTCTATGGAGACTTAAAAGGAACTAAACGACAACGGTGTTTTGACTGTTCATTGAGTAATTGGCATCCATGCCAGAAGGTTGGGTTTGCTTTCAAAAGACTTCAGGCAAAGCTGTATGGAAGGAGAAGAGAAAGAAATTATTATCTAGAAGAAGAAGAAATTCGCCTGGGAAACTTTTTCGACAATCCAGGAAATCTAACCGATAGAACTATTCACATTTTTCTAATTTTTTTCTTAGAGTAAGTTCGGGTAATGTGATATGGTCGGGTAATGTGATATAGGTGCTTATTTCACAAGTGCGTTGAGCTGTTTCAAAATTAACCTTTTTAAAACATCATAACAGCTAAAAAACTCGTGCTGCATGATTTTGGATGTGATTGCTTAAATAGTTTACCGTCAGTGTGATGAAGTGCTTTGAGTAGGCTTGCACAAGTTTTTGGTCACGAAGTTTGAAAGCATAAAAGGTAAAAAAAAAATATTATTACAAAGTTAGAGGCTAATCAGAAGTAAATCAGTGATATCGATTATGAATTTGCGAGGTACGCTCTTCTCAACAAAATTATTATTGTTTTTTTATAATATTTTTTTCGCAAAAAGTCAATTACGGGTAATGTGATAGGTATACCAAAGTTCGGGTAATGTGATGTAGTACATCTCTCTCTACATCACAGAAATGTTTACATACTTTATTTTATATTATTTGAAGTGGAATATTCTCAAAAATCTGTTATGGTTAAGTTTTAGATTAAAAAAATCCATGAAATCATGTTTCTCGATAAAAATTTTTAACCCTTGGTTTACCCCGTCAGATTGTGATTTTCCAAAAAAATTATAAACACGTCTCTAATTATTTTTGATTTGGAGTATTTTCACCAAGTTTGAAACTAATAGGTCCGTTAAATAACGTTTTTTCGGGTATATCACATTACCCGCCACTTTTATCAGACGCCAATATTTGGGTATTTTGATTTTTAATTAAAAAACTCTTCAACACTTTATCTTAAAGAGTTAATAATCATAGATATACTAAATAATGCATCAGTGAACAGTTTGAGACCAAAAAAAGTGTGTTTTAAGGCAAAATGTGTCGGGAATCGCTGTAAAACAAGCAGGTATATCACATTACCCGAACTTACTCTACCTCTTATCTTGGTATTTTTTTCTAACTTTCTCAGTGTCAACGCAGCATCGCTCGGGAGTATTAGTAAATAGTATAGTGATGGCCAAAAAGTAGTGCTTTTCCTACTACAAAGTAGTCAAAATAATGACAGTGGTACAACTACAACAATATCCATCTATGCGCTGATATGGCCACAATTTTTTGTTTTTACATTGGCACTTTCCCCCACATGCTTTCAATAGTTGCCTTCGCAGCGCCTTCCCGCTGTCATTTGCCCCAACACGTGCATTCACTCCGAGGGGATTAATTTCAGCGCCAACCTACAATAACAACCAGGCAGCCAGCCGGGCATTCAAGCAAACTAACTAACCAACCAACTGACAAATGAAAAGGTGAAACAGGCTCACGGTTGCTTTTGCCTTTGCTCGCTTCCCTTTTGCTCTGACCACGTGTTATTTTATTTTCTTCTAACACTAACAATAACCGTTACAGTGCTGCGACTACATGTCGCAGAGAAGCAAGTGCAGTGTCATATTTTGTGTTGACCGCGCTGTCCGCTAGCCAAACAGTCAGCCAACAACCGGCCAATGTCTGCCGTTATGGGCCGTGGCCGGCAACTTGGGGGGCGGGCAGACTGCCAAAAAAACCAGAAAATATAATAAAATAGAAAAATGAAAGAAAATCAAAACCGGCGCCCAAAATATATCAACACACACAATCAAACGCGTGTACACAAACACACACACACTTACACGTACATGCATTTGTTTTGCCACTTGTGGGTGACGGCCAGTGCACTGCTGCTCGAAGCGCTCTGTGCGTGCGTACCGTCGGACAGACAAAATGAAGCATTTCCCTTGAAAGGAAAACCAAAAACAAAAAAGTAAAAATTCCGGAAAAAAGTAGCCAGCTGCAGCAAACCAGACCAAAAAAAAAAGAAAGTAAAACGGAAGTTATGTGTGCGCCATCTTACTTTCATCTATTTTACTGTATGTCGCTGATGTCTGCCGTTATGGTTATTGTTGTTGGCATTTTTTGTTTGTACTTTTTATTGTTTTCGTACGCATCGTTGAAGCACCAAAAAATGTGAATGTGTGGGTTATGAAAGTGGGCGGTAGAAAAACGTTAAAGTGACTTCCGGTATGTGCTGCTGGCACATACCCACACACATACACACACACACATGCATCGCTCATTCGCTCAGATTTTTTTCTGCATGCGAGTTCAAGTGGAATTAAAAAATAGCAGTCGTAGACAAAACAAAATAAACATCCACCAAAAAAAAAAGTGAAGAAGAATTCCGGCAAAAAAAAAAGGGCAGCCCATCAGGATCAGCTGGTTGTTGAATTCCTGCACAGACGCTGGCACATTGCTGCTGCCGGGTAATTCTGTGCGCTCTTCGGCACAGCTTGATTTGGTTAGTGCATTGCATGGCGAGCTTAACTTTTTATTCCCACTTTGCCTTCATACGCATTTTTTCAACATTTTTTTTATTGTATATTTTTTGTTTCCATTTTTTTTTATTTTTTTTTGCAAATAGCTAAATTATGCATATGAAGTGACAGCGTTGTTGGTTTTAGCGCTGTTTTGATGGTGTTCCCTTTCGTGTTGGTATTGGAGTTGTCGTTGTCAAAAGGTGCTGAAAATTTTTGCAACGTTTGCTTTGGTAGTCGAAAAATTTCCGGTTATAAAATGGCATACTGTCATATTTGGTTGTTGTGTGTCTCTGCAGTTTTCGTTCGTATTCTCTTTTTCAAAGGTAATTTTAAGGTGTACTGCGCTGACGACAACAACACACAGCAACACCTTAAAATTGTGTTGGATTTTTTTCTTATTGTTGTAAATCAGTTAAAGTCTGATTGTAGCGTAGGGTTTATTTAGTTAGAATGACACTTTTTCACAGTAAATGTAGTTTGTATTTTTAAGTTTGTTTAGATAAGAAATCTACTTTTGCTGATTGCCTGGGTTTGGTGGTTGTGAGGGGTTCAAACCTCTTTCACATGTCTGTATCTTGCAAACATTTTAGGTGACAAGTATGGTTTCAAGTGGTATTGAATTCAAAAGTTGCGTACGGAGTCCTCTGGACCTCCAAATGGGATATGGTTTGATTGGTACAGTCGGACGCCTCCAAAGAAAATTGTGAAGATCCCTAAGAGTGTGGCAAGCCAGGCTGAACTTCGAATGAATCTGACGATATGAACCAGTGGTCGAGTCTATCATCTAGAAAGCGTTGGCATAAGTTTGATTTGAAGTGCAATAAGACTGCCTTGGAGACAGAAACATACCCTATGTCCTAACCAGTCATCCTCATGACGCAAACCTGACTGCAAAAGTATCTATTAAAACCCCTGTAAGTATGCAAAGTTTGACTTTGTTAAAACGCAGTACTCTTTAGGTTCAGATTTAGTCACAACTCGTGGAAGATTCTGCAATCAGGTCGAACACTCCGTTGGAGATTCATATTCTTGTCTCTCTGTTAAAGTTCTTATTTTAACTTTAATTCCTGAACTGGATTCCAGAAGCCAGTGACTTCTCGCTACGACCTCTTTCAAGCCAATTTTTTATTTATTTATTTATAATTCAGTCAAACGAAAAATAAATTTTAATAGAGCATCTACAAACTGGAATATTACAAAATAATAAAGTTAAAATTAAAAATATTCAACAATAATTCTTAAGACTATAAATCTTGGAAGAGAGAGATCTAAGTGTGGAATGCGATTAAGTTCCGAGAGCGTCCTAGCAAGAGGAGCGTTTTTAGCGTATTCCGGTTTGCTCTGTTCGATCCCTCTGTATACCACAGTGACCGAACAGAATTTAATGTAATGGTCCTTTGAATGTATTCAAAGGCTGTCGCCATTATAGAACGCTTCTTCATATGACGAGATAAAGTTGTTTGTTATTTTTAATTGTTGTTTTTTAATTCCTCGTCCTGCGTATTTTTGTTTCTTTGTTTCAAGTCTGTTTTCTCAATGAGGCAAACTGGTGTTTTTGTTTCTTCATTTCTCAACTTTTCAAATCTTTTTTACATTCCCAAGTTTTTTTTCGCTGCATAACCCCGAAATGGCCTTTTGGCGTTTAACTTTTATTTCTAAATTATTTAGCAGCATCTTTCCATCTCTCTACCCCATCCAACCTACAATTTGCTTTCCTACATTGCTTTCTTTATATCCTGTTTTTTTCTGCCTTCCCACCTCACTTGTCACATTTAGTTCTGCACCCCCCAAAATTTCTCCACTCCGCCCGCTCCCCTGTCGTATAATGGTGTCCGTTCATGATACTTTGAAGTTTTCTCCAATTAAATTCAATTTGTGAAAATACTCTTAATTCATTTTCACCAAACATACGCCCCTTACTTACCCCTCTTTCCTCTCACCGCCCGCACATTGGTTTTTTTTTGTTTGTGGCCCTTCCACGGTTTCGTTTGTGCCGCCTTCAGCCCCGCACGTTCTTGTAGTCACCTTTCACCCCGCCATGTAACGGTAAGCACTCAAAATCACATTAGTAACGGTGTCAAGCCAACGCTAGACGACGGCACGAAAATGTAGAAAATCGCAAGGAAGCTTGCAACAAAAACAACTTTCTGACTGACATGCCGTGCATAACCGAAAAGTCGGTGGGCGGTAGTCGACGTCGTGCGGCTCAGCGATGCGTCGCGGCCGTCCTTAGCTGCAGCTTAGTCGGTCTGAGGCCTTGCATGACATCAATCATTATACTTTCCTTTCGTGTCGCATCGCATCGCGTCGCGTTCTCTGCGTGCATGAATGGTGCCAGCGGCGCAGGAACACAACAAATATTTTCGCATTACATTTTCATTTGACAAAACAGCTGCAACATACGTTATCACACACACACACACACACACACACCCACCTACCGGTCTCGGTCTATTGGGCCGTTGTTGGCGTGAAGTTTTCCTGTTTTCATACTCATTTCAATTCTTATTTTCATCACGTTCTCATTTCGACGGGCCCCGCTGCACTGCCTTCATGTGTGTGCTTGCGTGTTGTGTTTGTGTGTTCGTGTGTGTGTGTGTGTGTACTTGCCAAAAACAACAATAATATTGGCATCGATATGGTCCTATCGATGGCAACGCGCCGAATCGATATATTTGAATATGTGCAGAAAAACAATAATAAACAAAACGGCGCAACAACAAAAGACGGTGAAGCATCAATTTCGACACCCTTCGCCACCATATCAGTGGCATATCTGTACGTGCGTGTGTATGTGTGTGTGTGTGTGTGTTGACGTTGGCACATTATTCGCTTCAACGCCGTCACCATTTTCATTTAGGCATTGCCTCGGGCCACGGGCATCGAAACGCTTTGGCACGACACTAGCAGCCGCTGTGTGAGTGCCACCGCCTGGCACTGTGTTGTCTTGTCGCTTCGTAGGCATTACAAACAACAAAAGCAACACCAACACCAGCCAGCACCCATCTGTGACAATCTCTGAACATGCATTCATATCTACATGTATGTGTGTGTGTGTATGTTGTTATATATTTGTGTGTGTTTGTGCGATTTTATGAAAATTGATTTGATGTAAATTAAAAGCAGCTTTCGTCAATTTCCACAACAGCTTCTTCTGCATATGCTGCTTCTTCTTCTTCTGAATATGCTGTTCCTTCCTCGCTTGCCCGCACTTCCTGTTGTTTTCTGCGAATTCCCTTTACGGCTTGGTTTAATATTTTTTCAATTTTTTTTCCCCCCTCTGCAATTTTCATTCTTCATTTTGTCTCACATATGCCCAGAAAATGTTATGTTATTGGCGTTGCTATTGGTTTCTTCTCCTTCTCTTGGCTTCTTTCCCCATCAACGTCAACGTCAACTTGGCCGCTTCCGCTCTGCTGCGCTCTCTCCATCCATTTTCCGCCCCCTCATCTCGTGTACGCCATTGATTTTTATGCTTCCCTTTCCGCTGTCGTTATGTTTTCATTTTTGTTGTTGCTATTTTTTTTCCATCGCTGTATTTCGTAGATTTATGCAAATTTTTAATGGATTTTTAAGTAGGCTTGAAATAAAGCAAATCCAATTTGCTTTCTTTTTTTTGTTCGTTGGTTGCCGGCTGTTCCACCTCTGCCGATGTTCGACTTCCTCTCCGGCAGCTGCGGCCTCTAATGTTTTGTACAGCAATCAGCTGCTTAATGAAGCGTTTTATGCTACGCTATGTTGTTATTGTTATAATGTCTTGGCCATAATCGTTTATCTACACGCACACAGACACACACACATACACATTCTATATGCATTTTTGCCTTCCGTTTCGGTCAAATTTCAATAAATTCCTATTAATCAAATTTTTCCTAACGCATTTTCTCTTCTTCTAATTTTAGGTAAGTTCATCAAGCGGTATTGCTTTGGACTTTGGAAACGCTGCTGTAAGAATAACATTTTTAATTTTTTATATTTTGCTTAATTCCCTTAAATTTTATATGTCCCAAGCAATCGAACTCATTGAAGTAAATATTCACATGAAAGAATGTTTCTGTTCAGTTGCGTCTAGAGTCTATCTCAGACCTAAAACACCCACATGTCTCGGTCTCCTATATATTTTTAATTCGAAACAAGCAACAATTCTCATTGACATAAAGAAGTCGACATTCCAGATGGCTCAGTCTCATTGGTCTTTTAAATATCCTCCACTATGACTTAATAGAACCACTGATATTACCAGACATAAAGCAACCAACTGCCCAAGTTTTCTGTATATTTCTAATGTCTTTCAAACTAACGAGAAACAGACATAATTACGAAGAATAGACAAGAAAGAAAAAAAAGGAGGAGAAGGAAAAAACTCTCTGGACCTAGAATTCATCGCAAAACTAAATCAAGTCCCAAATAACTTAGTAACTAGATTAACTATTATTATGATACAAGGAACAAGCAACGAAACACACTGCCACGAAGATTCTCCCCCGACTGCAATAATTCTTTAACTGTTCTGTTCTGTTTTGAGCTGTGAGCATATTTTTCTGCTGCTTCAGACCTAAAGATTCAAAATTTCTGCGTCGCCTATAACTTTTAAATGTCTCCCTAAATGAGACAGTAAAGCAGTATTTGGTTAATGGATTTCACCACAACAAAAGATTTAGGGCTTGGATCCGGATTCATTCAATGCAAACTCCAGTAAATAGTGAATATTTTTTCTCTTTCAGCTGACTATGACAATATTTTATGTGTAAAATCATCTTCTCTGAAAACTCTCTCAACTCCTCTTTAAGTCCTTTAAGTCTCTTCAAGTGACTCTCATTTGTCTTATAAATGAGATTATATTCTCTTTGAGAAACTCTCTTGTAGAGGTGCTTGTGACTTTCTTTAACTCTTTGAGTTTCTCTAATATGTACAACCGTACAGATATATCGCCGATTAATGGTTTACATATAGTTTTCTCTTCGCCTTTAGGTCTCTCCTCAAGTTACTCTCATTTGTCTTATAAATGAGATATTCTCTTTGAGAAACTCTCTTAAAGAGGTGCTTGTGACTTTCTTTAACTCTTTGAGTTTTTCACCCGTTTGAAATGTGTGTTTTAAAACATGTTGAAAAAAACAGTGTTGCATACGCATTTCAAACGGGTGGAATCTGTGGTATCACAACGGGCCCGTTAAGAGGTCTAAGTGTGTCACATACAGAGGCAGCCACCGCAACCTAACCTAACCTTCTCTAATACGACTGTACAAATATATCGTCGATTAATGGTTTACATTTAGTTTTCTCTTCGCTTTAAGGTTTCCCCTCAAGTGACTCTCATCCAGAGTTGCCGCTTTTGGTCTTTTCGGACCAAAACTGGTCAGATTTTTTTACTTTGTTCCGCTGGTCTGCCTAAACAAATTTCGGGTCCGTTTTGTGATGTGAATATATTTTCATTAGTACCAAAAAATTACTTACGGCAATAAAATTGTAATTTGAAAATGAATTTAAAGATATCGCAAATTTTTAATTTGGTCGGTTGGGGTCGGAAGTTTGGTCGGAAAAAAATTGTTCAAGTAGCAACCCTGCTCTCATCTGTCTTATCAATGAAAGTATATTCTCTTTGAAATACTCTCTTATAGAGGTGCTTCTCACTTTCTTTAACTCTTTGAGTTTCTCTAATACGACCATATAAATATATCGTCGATTAATTTTGTGTCGCCTTCAAATCTCTCTTCAAAGTAATCTCAACTGTCTTATCAATCAGATTGTACCCATTCTCTCTGAAATACTCTCTTATAGAGGTACTTGAAACTAGTTTCATTTCACTTATTGAAGTCCCTCTAACACAACCGTTCAAATATATCATCGACTTCTGGCTTGTCGTCCATCTTTTCTCCATAATGTTTGTCTTTAAAACCTCCTTACATATCCAATTAATCAATTTGAAATTTCTCTTAATTTTTCTCGTCCAGCTGACTTATTTGAACCCCTTCTAAGTAGACGAACAGATTTCCAGTCGGTTTGTGTTGTCCATTAGTCTCCTCTCCGTCTTTAAAACTGATGCAAAATATTTTATCGATCCTAGAATAAGATTATATTTTCTGAAGTCCCTCTAACACAACACTTTAGATATATCCTCGATTTCTGGCTTGACTTCTGTGTCTTCTCTTTTATGTTTGTCTTTAAAATCTCCTTACTCATCTCATCAAATTGAAATTTCTCTTAACTACTCTCTTCCAGCTGAGTTATTTGAATCCCTTCTAAGCAGCTGTCAGTCGATTTATTGTTGTCCTTTAGTCCCCTCTGCACCTTTAAGATTTTTGAAATAAATTTTGTTGATCCTATAAAAAAGATTAGATTCTCTCTTAAATACTCTCTTACAGTTTTGCTTCAGACTTTAACCATTTCTGTACTCTCCGTTCCATTAATGTAAGCACACAATTACATTCTCGATTTAAGGTTTCTTCGTTGAATTTTATCACCCTACTAATCCCGCTCTTTAAATATCTCTCATTGCTCTTTTCAATTAATTTAAATTCTCTTTTAAGTACTTTTAAATTACTTGTCTAAGCCTCTTCAATGCACCTACACAGGTACATACGTACACACTGACATTTTATGGTTGTTCCTTTTCAGTAAATTTCTATTCACTCTTTGAAAATTTGCTAAGCTTTCTATTCTCCTTTGAGTGCTGTTCCCTTTTCGTTAATTTAAGTCAATTTTTCTACCATTAACTGTGCGTAATTGTTATGAGTCCTAACTTGTGCCCACAAATTTTTACTACCGTCGCAGCAATAATGCATATTTGAAATTATTGGCAACTTTGATGCGCTCACAATTTCACTGAAATATTCTCTCACTAATTTTTCCTGTGCATATTTTATTATATGTCATTTTCATTTGCGCATTTAATTTGCTATTGTGGCGCTTTAATGCCCGCCAAAAGGCAAAAGCGCTAAAGTAGTATTTCGGCCACTGTGTACTGCCAAACCCAGCGCCAATAAGTGCTTGTAATTACTCGGAGTCGGCAAGCATATTTGAGCACCTTTCTGTCTCCACACGCCCTCGACACTGTTGTCTACCAAAAGAATTTCCAACGACGCACGGAGTAGTCAGTCTCGTGTGGCCAACGCAGAATGTATTTGTGTATTTGCACGCATTGTGCGGGGCCGGTCACACGGCGGCCGCGAGTACCTCATAAACAGGCTTTTAATTTCGCCGCGAAAAATTAGACTCGCCAGTGACGCGACGTTGGCATGCGCCAGCGTTATTTATTTAGCTCACTTAGTGTCCAGCGGTGTGTCTAGTTGGTGCGCCACACTTTGCGTTTAAATATTTTAGCGGCGTTTCGCGTTTACTTTCGCTTTTATTATTTACTTTATTAATTTAAGTGTTTTCTGCTGCGGGCCAAATTAAAGCGCCGACCGCTGTGGCCAGCCTTAGAACACTCCCTATGGAGTAGTTGTGGGGCGTGGATACTGCGAAAAGAAGCTAACAAACAACAAGAATATGGCGGCCACTTTGTTGCTAGCGAAGGTAAAACAAAAATAACAAGAAAAATTCTTCCTGTAAACGCAGCTCATCATTGCGCTGTAAAAAAGCGGCAGTGCGAGTAGAAGCAGCAGCGAAATTATTTATATTTCAAGTGCTGTGCGCCTAAAAGTATGCAATGGTCGACGCCAAAGGCGCCAAAGCCTCTCGGCCTTCTCTGCCTTCGCTGTGTTAGTGTTTGTTTAAGGTGCTGCTTGTTTGTGCGCTCTATGGTTGTTGTTGTTGTTGGTTTTTTGTCGTCTGCGAAATTATCCGCCAAACGGAAATGTAAAATTTTTCAGCATGTCCTGTTTGTCTGCGCTGCCATGTTTGTGTGCAAACAGTAACAACAACAACAAAAAAATAAACAACAACAACAAAAAAGAAACAACAACAACCAAAAGTAAGCATTGCACACCAGCTCCTCTGGTCTTGGCTTCAGTGGTTTTTTTCCTAATATTTTTTTTTGTGTTTGTTTTGTTTGTTTTTGCAAACCTTACCTTATCTCACATACCGCTGCGTATGCGGTTGTTTATTTTATTTTATTTTTTTTCTTATAGCCACCACACTGCGGGCGACCACACCTAATTCATTTCATTTTTTAAATTAAATGAAGCTCACGAACAAAAAGTAAAAGTACAAAATGAAAATACACCAACCGACAGAGATACGGCGCGCACAAAAGAGTGAGCAAAAAAGCGCGTAAACTAAGAGTCGAGTTAATTTCAGTAGGCAACAGGGCAGCACGGCGGCTACGGGCATCGGCAGGTGCTGAGAGGGCGGAAAATTAAGTGAAATAAACTGGACATTAAATGGTCTTAAGTGGCCTGCGCGGCCTGGCTGGTATGCGCAGTAAAAGTGCAACGCTTCAACTGACCGCTCCAGTTCAGCCTTCCGCCCACTCGCCTCGTTCGGCTGGTCGTAATTTATGTATGGTAGCGTCTTGTCGTAGAGCCGTGTGCTCATTTTATATTCAGAAAATTGATTTAGTCTCGTCGTGCAATTTCCGCCATGTTTCCTGCCGTTGCACACTGTGTAATTTTGCATATCTAGCGGAACTTTATTCAAAAATTCGAATGTCAAAAAAAAAAAAAATTTAATAATTCAAAATTAGCTAACACATTGAGGGATTCGATTCTCGTAGTATTTTCTGTTTGGCAAAATCACATCGCGAACGATCATCTTGAATGTGCAGCTATTTGTATAAAAGAAAATTGTTGAAATTTGTGAGTCACTTGTGATTTAGATGTAATTCGAGATTATCACGGCGAACGCGCATATACAAGGTGCGTCCCAAAGTAAACAGGACTTTTGCAATAGGGACGTTTCTGGTGGCGCCATCTATGTGTGAGGACATGCGTTGGAAAGGTACATCTTTCATTCACATACTGTCTAAATTTCATGACATTTGGTCTAGTAGACGCCGAAATATCCCGCTCAATGTGACAGTATGTTTTTAACTTTGGTACGAGAATGTCGATCGAACAAAGAGCTAATATTAAGTTCTGTTTTAAACTTGGTAAAACTTTTACCGAAACGTTTAAATTGTTAAAGCAAGTTTATGGTGATGATTGTTTATCTCGTGGCCGTGTTAATGAGTGGTTGAATCGATTCAAGAATGGTCGTGAAGACTTGAATGACGACGAACACGTCGGCCAGTCGAAATTTGTGATTACTGACGATGCCATCAAAACTGTGCGTGATTTTATCAAAATGCAGCCAAAATCATCATTGGAATTGATGGAAATGGAATTGAACATCTCCAAAACATCAATTGATCGCATTTTAACCGAACATTTGGGTCTCCGTAAAGTGTGTTCTCGCTTCATTCCGCACACTTTAACCGACGACCAAAAAGCGCAGAGAATTGAGCACGCAAAAGACATCGTTCGGGAAGCCAGACGTGATCCAAATTTCTTGTTCAACATCGTAACCGGTGACGAAACGTGGTGCTTTCAATATGATCCCGAAACAAAGCGTCAAAGTGCCGAATGGAAGCACCCAGATGAGCCAAATCCGAAAAAAACCCGCCGTGAGAAGTCAAAAATCAAAACTCATCTCATTTGTTTCTACGATTCAAAGGGAATAATTCATCGAGAGTTTGTTCCACCGGGAAAAACAATTAACGCTTTGTTTTATGTTGAAGTTTTGAAGCGTTTGGTGCATCGCATTCGTCGTATTCGGCCAGAATATCGCGAGGAAGGAAGTTGGCGTTTATTGCATGATAATGCACCGGCTCACAGAGCCCTAGTTACGACCGATTATTTGACCAAAAATCGCATTTTTACCATCAATCATTCACCGTATTCGCCTGATATGGCTCCCTGTGACTTCTACTTATTCGGTCAGTTGCATTTGCCGATGAAAGGAAACCGTTATAAGGACGTTGAGGACATCCAAAAGGCTTGTACCAACATTCTGAAGGCGATGCCGGCCGATGACCTAAAACACTCATTCCAAATGCTTTTGGACCGTGCAAAACGTTGTATCGAAGCAGAAGGAGAGTATTTTGAATAAATAAAAAGAATTATACAAAAATAATCATCCGTTTTCTTTATTTTATAAAAGTCCTGTTTACTTTGGGTTGCACCTTGTACAAACTCTGTTATTAGCTATCAGCACCTTTTTCGCCACCTTATCAGGTAAACTTGAATATCGTTATGTATATTATTAGTGGTTACAGAGCAATTTATTCGGACATATAAAAATTTTTCAAATGTTGTGATTTTGCTTCGAGATAACAAAATGTATCCGCGTGTATCCGATTTAAAATGTCTCTTAATAACTGCTTTGGTTCATGTTTTTGAAGATTCAGTTAAATTTGGCTGCCCATATTTGCCCCACTCATACAAAATTTTTTTTTTCCTTGGTCTCTCCACGCTATTTGAAAGAAAATTTTTTTTACGTTGTTTCATAATTTTTATGATAGAACATTTTTTTTACGCTGCCTTACCACATGGACTGCGCTTGAACCAGATTTAAATTATATGGGCGGTGCCACGCCCCCTTATTCAATACTCCCACACTGTTCTCTGTCGAAAGAAAAAATGGTGGGTTCGTACTAAGTTTCATTGCTGAGCGACTTATAGTTCAGCGAAATATTTGGGTCACAAAAATTTGCCACGCCCTTTGTCCAACGCCTATCAAATCTTACCAGTAGAATAACTCATCTATGGGTCGACGCTATACCAAATTTCAATGCTGTGCGCCTTACAATTTCGTAGATATTCTATATTAAAGATTTGGCTTGTATGGGCGGTGCCACGCCCCCTTGTTCAATACCCGCACCATTCCCTCGGTCGAAAGATATGAATAAATGGTAGGTTCGTACTTAATTGCATTGCTGTGCGATTTATAGTTCAGCGAAATAATTGGGTCACAAAAAATGTGCCACGCCCCTTGTCCAACGCCCATTAAATCTTACCAGTAGAATGACTCATCTATGGGTCGACGCCATACTAAATTTCAATGCTGTGCACCTTACAATGTCGAAGATATTCCATTATTAAGGTTCGGCTTGTATGGATGGTGCCACGCCCCCTCGTCCAATACTCGCCAAATTCGCCCTGTCGAAGGACATGACTTAATAGTAACTTCTTAGTGAATTTCATTGATGTTTGACTAATGGTTCCAAAGTTATCGTCTGAAAATTTTCAGAATTCACGGCAATATGGCAGGGATTTTCCGACTTTTCCAATAGATTTTCCGGAAATTTCTTTTCGCACGAACCTGAACTGACTCAATACTAATTCAACAAAGAAAACTCCATGGAAATCGGCCGGTCGGTTTGAGCGTGATGTGCTTACACACATACATCCACTTTCTTTTATATATATAGATGGCAACCCTACTTGAAAGTAGGCGGACCATGCCCATATTCATACCAGTTCTCAGGTGAAACACCAGCAGTATCTGTACAAAATTTCACCACGATATCGTTACGCATTCAAGAGTTATTAATTTAGTTCCGCTAGATTGACCATTTCACACAGTGTGCGTTGCTTTTATCTTTTTCGTATCGTTCCGGAGGCGGTCGAGTTCGTCTTTGTTGCCACAGCGCCGCAAATGAATTGTACTATGTTCTTTTTGTTTTTTGCTGTTGTTATTTAATGAGGTAATTGGAAATCTAATTGTTGCTTTTGTGTTGTTTTAAGTGCACTCGAATTGTTGTTTTCTAAAATACATCGCTTAATTAAGAATTAAACATTAAAAAATATATTTAAAAAATTAAAAAAATATTACATAAAATATTTAAAAACTAATATTTAATGAAATAATTATTATTTATTCATTAACTAACTAAAAAATTAAAAAAAAATATTTAAAGCTGTAAAAAATAATAATTTAAAAAAAAAAAGAATAAGAAAATTAAAAATGATAACAGTTTTATGAACATAGTTCAAAAATACTTATTTAATATTTATTCGTTAACTTTACTTAACTAAAAAAAGTGAAAAATTACGAAAAAATTATTTATAATGAAAACAGCAACTAAAATTAAATTAATCAGTTCTGATTATTTACGGCGAAAGTTTAAAAGAAATTGTTTATAAAACATAAAAACAAAAAAATAATATACCACATAAACAAAAATAAATAAAAAATATAAAATAAATAAAACTATAATAAAACAAATATAAATTAAAAATGGAATCAAACATGGAAAAATGGAATTTAAAAAATCGCTTTGCAGGTGCACAAAGCAATTTAAATAAAAATAAATTAACAACAAAATTAAATATTTTTGTATATACAGTCTGTCCAGTAGAAGCGTGATCGACCAAATTTTCACTTATCAGAAAAATTTGAATGCACCTAAGTAGCCTCATCATTTTTGTAATACGCACTGCAAAAATAGTCAGTCTCGTGAAACAATTACAAAGTACGCGTTGTTTTAACAAAATGGGTTCCTTGTACACGAACCGACTTGAAGCCGTTTTCCTTTGTTTACACCCTAGAGGGCCGTAAATGTCACGTTTAGCTTTAGCAAAATATATGAAAAAGTCGAAGTCATTCGTAACGAGTTGGACGAATCGGTATATGGAAGCAAAAAATGTTGACGATTTGGCTGGGCGGGGTCTTGAAAAACAGACCTCCCCAAAACAGGACAAGAAAATCATTGATTTGTTTGCGACGAAGCCGGGCTTATCGTTGCGTAAAGCAAAAGCAGTTTTAGAGAAAAGTGGTGTTCAAATATCAAAAGAGACGATTTGAGGACGTTTAAGAACTAACGACGTTAAATACCGGACCTCTTCGAAAAAACTGTTGCTTTCATCATCACACGTTCAAAAACGGCTTGCCTGGGCTTATGCCAATTCAGATTGGAATTGGAATAATGTAATATTCACGGATGAATCCCAATTTTGGGCAAATAGTAGCATACATCGATCTTGGTGTCTTGCCATCAACCGATTGCTCCAACGAACTGTTAAAGACCCAGTAAAGGTCCGTGTTTGGGGCTGCTTCTCAGAAAAATAATTTGGGCGACTTTTCGTTATTACCACCAACTTGAACGCGGTTTTGATGAGCAAAATTTATGAAAAAGCTTTATTACCATCAGCTGCGAAGATGTTCGGGAGAAGAGGACTCTCTTGGATTATACAAGAAGACTACGACCACAAACATGACAGCCGAATGTGTGCTGAGTGGAAACAGCAAAATGGGGTAGAAGTGTTAGATTAGCCCTCACAATCGCCTGATGCCAACCCGATAGAAAATGTGTGGGCAATTGTAAAGCAGAAACTCAGGGGAAATACTATATGGACAGCAAAAAAAATATCGAGACAAATTCGGCTGATTTGAAGTCGATTGCCTCGGCAACTTAGCGCAAAGTATGGGTCGGAGGTTTGAGGCCATAATAGCGAATGGCGGCGACTATAGCTGTTATTAAAGATATTACGTACAATAAATATTATAAACGCATAAAATGTAGTTTGTTTGAAATGAATCGGACAAATAGTTTCCAAGTTACGACGATCACGCTTCTACTGGACAGACTGTACATAGATTAAAAATAACAATTTAAAGAAAATCGATGAAATCCTAAAAATCAATGAAAAAAATATTGAAATCATTAAAAAAATTAATTAATATTAAAAAAAATAACAATCATTTCAAAATTTCAAACTAATAAAAAATTAAATTCCAAAACTAAAAAACCAATTAAGAAATTAGCAATTTAAGAAAATAATTTCAAAACAAGGAAATAATGAAAAATGAAATTAAAAAACAAAACCCAAACTAAGCAAATAGGGTACAATAAATTAAACAAATAAATGAATACAAATTCAAATTAAATAAATTAAGTTATGTTAAAGAAAAAAAAAAATTAAAAAATAGTTACAATGTTCTAGAAAAAATACAGTACTTTTCGCTTAAAGCAAACTTCGAGGGACTGGGCAAAATGGTTCGTTTTAACCGAAAGTTCGCTTTAAAAGGGGTCCGTAATAAGCGATAACATAAAGCGCGTACTTTTGAAATTAGTTCGATTCGTTCGCGGAAAATCGTTTTAAACAGGTTCGTTATAAACGAAAAGTACTGTATTAATAATTCAATTTAAATTAATAAAAAAACAAAAAGAAAATAATTAAAAAATAAAAGTAAAAACAATAACTTACAAAAAATTTAAAACAAGAATTATTAATAATAACAAAATTAAACATTTGCAAAAAATTCATAATTAAAATAAATTTAAAAAATTAAATTAAAAATTAATTAAAATTAAAAATTAAATTAAATTAAAAATTTTGAAAACAATTAAAAAAAATAATAATTCTAAACAATTATTAATAACATATTAAAAAAAATTTTAAATAAATTTAAAAACAATGAATAAAAACTTACAAAACGTTAAGTAATAATAATAACAAAAATTTAAACTTAAAAAAAAATCAAAATTAAAATAAATTAAAAAATTTGAAATTTTCACATTTCATTAAGAAAAATATAAAATTGCAAAAATCATTTAAAAATAATAATTAAGAAATTAATAATAATCAATTAATGGGAAATTAAATTTTAAAAATTAAAAACTAAATTAAATTAAAAATGAAATTAAATTAAAAATTTTAAATTCAATTAAAAATTAGATTAAATTAAAATAAATTAAATAAAATTTAATTAAATTAACTTAAATTAAATTAAATGAAAAATTTTGAAGTTAATTAAAAAAATTAATAATTCAAAACAATTAATAACATATTAAAAAAATTTAAATAAATTTAAAAACAATGAATAAAAACTGAATAAATAATAGATTTAAAAACAGTAAAACAACATTTTACAAAATTACAAAATAAATAAAAACAAATTAATAAAAAGTTAAACATTTTTTAAAAAACTTTTATAAATAAAACTAAGAAAATATGAATTTATTATTTGTGGTAAAATTTTAGGAGCAATTTTTTAATATTTTAGTTGAATCAAGATAGGAAATTAAAATATCCAAAAACAACTACATTTTTCATTTATTAAAAATCAATTACAAAAAACTAAATTTTTCTTATTTGTGGCAAAAGTTAAAAACAAAAAAATTATTCACAATTTCAATTTAATTAGAAAAAAATCTTAAACTAAATCATAACAAATAACACCACTGATACTGGTTTTAATTGCATTTTTCCATTATCCCTTTTGTTGCACTGGTGCGTAAGAATAATTAAATATTTGTTAACCCATCCACTAATTACAAACCACTCCAAACCGCTCCCCCTCCCACACCCACACCATCTGTGTCCATTAAGAAAATTAAAAGAAAACAACACCAGCGGCTCTTTATCACACATTTTATGCGCGCAGTGCAACTTTTTGCACTGTCCGCCCATCCACTCGCCCGCTTTCGGGACGCTGCTCTGGCTTATTTTTATTTACGCACTTGTCACAGTTTTTCTGTTCGCCCTTTTTGTATTTAATTTCTACCTTTGCTCTGAATGTGTATGTGTGCTCACCATAACTTCCGCTTCAATCCAAGGGGCGGAGCGGTAGAGCAGCGAGTGGCGGTTAATGTTAAGCCAACGGTTGTGCGTGCTAAGCGGCAACAATAATAGCAACCCTAAAATGCTGCTACTGATTTTTGCACTCGTCTCGCACTGCCTTCGCCTGGTTTTATTCTACTTTTGTTTTTTGCTTTTTGCTGTGCACCTTTAAGGCCAACTGACTGGGTTGTTGGCTAATAAATTCAAGGATTTAATTGGTGGTCGGCCATAATTGGTGCCGGTGGTAATAAACCGTCTCGGCCACCTGTGCGAAAGTGTAGCTTTCGCGCTCGAATGCGGCTAATAATGGAAAGTTATGGGCTTTTGAGTGGGTTGTGCCAATCGCAACGATCTGTGTGTATGTGTGTGTGTGTGTGGCTGGCGCTCTCGTTTTGCCCCAAGAAGTTTTTGAGATGCTTTTTGGTTTTCATAAAGGTATGCAAAATTTAAGTTGCTTTGCCTTTGCGACTGGTAGCCGCTTTGAAGTTGCGTCGCACAACAAATTTATACAACGGCAGCCGCCTGCATTTCTATGCGCGTTGGATGCTCGTGTTTTCGCACAAATTTCATTTCCTTTGCGCTTTTCCTGAAATAAATTAACTTTTGCTAAACTTTGTGTCACGCACACACACACACACAAAAATACCGCTGGCAAGCGAGCACTGCTTATGTCAACCGGCAGCTTTTCGTGGAAAATCTTCAAGTGTAAAGTTAAATTCTGCATACTTTTGCTGTTCATGTTGTTACTAGTTGTTGTTATTGTTGTTGCTTTTATCATATGAAAATAACTTGTCATTTGTAGAAGCTAAATGGCGGTCTCGCACTTGTAAGTTGCCACCGGAGCGGCAACGTCGTCGACGACAGCAGTAACAACAACAACAACAACACTGACTGTCTGGCTGCTGGCTGTCTGTCAGTGTGTAAGGAATTGCATACATCTTGGCGATATTAATGCGTAAATTCACTGACATTGACTGACAGCAAGACAAACAGACAATCAGCGTCGTGGACGCAAAATACCAAAACTGCTAGACGAGTGAAGAGACTATGACGCGCTAGCAAAGTTTTGGTGGGCGGCCACTTACACAGCAAGCGACGTCCGACAGCCGACGCTTGCGTGTGTGAATGCCATGTTTGTATGTATGTGTGTGAGCCAGCCACTTCAATTGCCATCGTAAGTATTTGCTCGCTGCAAACTTCGAAGTTTCTCCTTTCGACGCTGTGGCAGCTAGTCTGCAGCTTAAAAGATAAAAATCGTTTGCACAATTATTATTTTCACTCCCATCAGTAGTCAGACGAACAGTCAGCCAACCAGCCAGTCATCCTGTCATCCACCCAACTGCGCTCATCATACGAAATCTGACATTTAAATATTTACTTGCGTAAACTTGTGACATTTCCTCATTTTTCTGCCTCCCTTTCCTTCTCCCTGCGACCGCTGCTGCCGACACTTGTGTACAGATCAGTCGCTTGCTCAGTTACGCTTATTTAGCACTGGCGCGCCGCTATACCCGATTTAAGTTGATATTTATATTGTTCGCCATTGTTCTGACATATTTGCGGCGCCTCTCCGCTCCCTCAGTTAACCAACTGACGCTTGCCTGTACTTTTTCCTTTCCAAAACGCCGAATTCCTTATGCGTCGAGTTTAAAGTTTTTGTCATGCTTTATTTCACTGGTGTTGTTGTTGTTGTATATATGTTTTTGAAAAACCTCTTCTTGTGCTTGGTTTCCGTCAAACAAGTGTCATTTATCATTTGTGTAGGCGCGTGTGTGCGTCAACTGGTGTGCTCGCTGATGTATTTTGTAGGTGAAATTAGTGGCTCGAAAATGTGCGTCTGTGAGTGTTTTGAGTAACTTTGCATAAGTGTCATTTTACAATCTGATTAATGAATATATTATTTAAACCTTTAATGTGGGCAAAATGTTGGGGTTGTCTGAAGGTTCGAAGCAATTCGTATGCGTCTATGGGTTCAACGCGGTTCAAACTTCTTTTAAATAGAACAAAACTTTAAGTTTCTATTGCGTTTGAAAAAGGAAATTTTAAAGTCGAAATTATTTCACTAACGTTTGCTAAAAGTTTAAATCTTGTAGGGTCTTCTAACAAGAGTTATGGATTCTCGATTCCGTTTACTCGTTTACTCCAGTTTTATATATGAACACCTCAAAGCTTAAGGTTTATGTATTACTCTGCGTACGTAAGGCCCCAAGTTTTCCTGGTTTCTAAATTAAAAAGTTTGCAGATTTGTTTTTTAAACCTTAACCCAGAGCATTCTACTCTACTACTCTGCTCTACTCTATATAAATTTTTCAATTCCAGTATATAATTCAATTTTAAAATATTGTTTACATAATTTTAAATATTTTTTTTAAATATTTTCAAATATTTTTTTTAATATTTTCAATTATTTTTTAAATACTTTTAATAATTTTTTTTTAATAATTTCAAATATTTTTTAAATAATTTCAAATATTTTGTTTTAATTTTGTTTTTTCTTTTATTAATTTTAAAAATGTTTGAAATAATTTTAGATATATTTAAAATATTTTTAAATTATTTTGTAAGTATATTTTTTTCATCAACCCTTTGACTACCGCATATCTCATTTATCCTCACAAGTGTTTGCTTCTTTAGCTCCCCATATTGGTCTTAATTTTTGTTTTTTAATTCCCCATCAAATATTTAACTTTTCGTGAGGAACAATTTCCCCCTTCGCTCTTTTCTAGCAACTTTTCAAATAATAACTTCTAGCTGTTGATTTGCTTAAAAATTGTAAAGGCAAAAAGTTGAAACTTTGCTTTCATCGAAACTTCAAACTTCCGCAAACATTTGCTCAACAGCTTTTATTAAATGCTCGCATTGTATTTGTATTTGGCACAGCCAACAAGCCGAAGCTTTTGTTTCTATTAGTTTTTCTTTTGTCTTGGCAGACAATTCAAATAAATAAATAAAGACCATAATAGAAAAAGCAATGAAACAAAAATTCCTTGCTATAAATTTCAATCAAAAGAATTTTGTTCCATCCCCCAGTCCCTCCCCACCAACAACTGGCGCCTGCAATCATTTGTTTTAAATAAAACACCCCACACGTTTTACATTCAGCCCGTTGCTGCAACATGCATAACGGCCCGTAAATGCCTTTAAATGGCGTGCTTAATATTTGCTTAACCCTTGGCAGCACCGCTCACACTACAAGCCGGCTCCTTTGTGTTGCAATGTCGTTTCTTGTTTTTCCGTAATAATACGTCTACACGTCAATCTCGCAAGCTGCCAACCAGACAGCGCCAAGATGCGCCTTTTATTATATATTTTTTTTGTGTTCCACTCAGCCCATAAAGTGATGAGAGCTGAAGAGGCGAGCGACGCGGCATCACTTTTAAACATATTTGTTTTATCAAAATATTACAGCAATAAAGTTTCAAGTAAAAGAACATCAAAAGTTTGCTGCTAACTGATTTTTCAGTGCCGCCCACACGGGCGACCTCGTCCTCGACAATCGCTACCAGCGAGTAGGGCAGCACGCCCTATCGGCAGTTGGCGTTTACTTGTGCGCCTCATAAAATATTTTCTGTAATATTTCGTTAGTGGTGGGAAAAACTTGAAAACACAAAAAGAAAAAAAACTTGCATGTTTGTTCAGCGCTGCTGTTTACTATCGCTTGTGCTTGGTTGGGTTGTGTTAGTGTGTGCGTGTGCAACAAGTTTTCGTTTGGTGGCATTAACACATGTATGCACATCACTACTGTTTTATACGCTTGCGCGCCTCTTGATATGCACCAGAATTTTACTTAGTAAAAAATTGACTTATAAAATTGGTGGGCAAATTAAAAAAAGAGAAAAAGTAATGACACATAATTAAATAAATTGCTTTAAAAATGCAAAAAAACAATATTACTGACATAATTTTTCATAAAAGTTGTTACTTCAACAAACAAGTTTGAATTTTGAGCATTTAATTTATTTTTTATTAATATTAATATTTGTATTAAAATTTTTTATTTTTTTTTATTAATTTCTTAAATGTTATTTTCAGTTTTATAATTTATTTTTCGTCCTAGATTATTTTGTTGTTTAATTTAGTTTATTACTGACATAATTTTTCATAAAAGCTGTCATTTCAACAAATAAATTTGACTAGAGCGTTTTATTTATTTTTTCTTATATTTAATTTTTATTAAATATTAATAATTTTTTTTTAATTTAATTTTATTATTATTTTTTTCTTAATTTAATTTAATCTAATTTGTTTAGCTTTATTTGTTTATTTAAATTTTACTTGACATTTTATTTATTTTTTCTTATATCTAATTTTTATTAAATATTAATATTTTTTTTCATTTTATTTTATTATTATTATTTTTTAATTTAATTTAATTTTTTTTGATTTATTTGTTTGTCTTGGTTTATTTTGTTATTTAATTCAATTTAGTTTAATTTTATTAAATATATTTAAATTTTTTTCATTTCATCTCATTTGATTTTATTTAATTTAGTTTAATTTCATTTCATTTAACTTCATTTAATTAATTTAAACTAATTTAATTTCTAGTTTCATTTCATTTAATTTTACCATAATTTAATTTCATTTAGTTAAATTTAATTGTAATTTTATTTTATTCAATTAAATTTTTTTAAATTTTATTTTGTTTTATATTATTTTATTTTAATTTGTTTTATTTTGTTTCATTTTGCTTTATTTTATTTTTTTTATTTTATTTTTTTTTTTAATTTTATTTTATTTTATTGTGGCCTTACTTAAATTAATTTAATTTTAGTTTTAATTTAATTGATTTTAGTTTATTTTAATTCAATTGAATTTATTTCATGTTATTTTAATTTAATTTCTTGCAATTTTCATAAATTTTTTCACTGTGCACTAACTGTAAATTTACTTTTAGCACAAAAATTAACATTACCGAACCACTTTTTTACGCCGACAGTGCTTTGCCGCCAACTGCTTGCTGGCCGCGTTCGGTGGTCGTTGTGACGCTGTTTGCCATACGGAAACTTTTACATACTTTTGTTTAAATATTTTCCTTGTTTACTGTGCACTTTCTGCAACATTGGCAACTTTTTTAATAACTACCTACACAGCGTCACAAACCCCCTTTCTTCCTCTACCTACCCCCTTCCTCCTTGTAGCCTTTCCTTACCATCAAACTGTTGCACTGTTGGACTACACACATACACAAATAAAGGCAGAAGGTAGTAGGAGTGCGAGCGACTGTGTGGAGCCATTTTTGGCATACGAGAGCAGTCGCCATTTTATCAGCGTTGCCAACGGTTTTGCCAACCAACAACCCGACAACGCTTGTTGTCAACATCCTTGGCCATTTGTGTTGTTGTTGTTTTAGTCGTTTTTAGTTGGCTAACTGGCTGACTGGTAGCTGTTGGTTGGTAGCGGCTGGTCGTTGTTGCTGCTTTGGGTGATAATGATGATTTGTTTTTCGGGTTATTTGCCTGTAAATTGTTTGCACGTTAGTTCTGTTGAGCGCTCGCAAATGTGCTTTATGCTTGTTTGCTGAGCCCTTAAGCGTTCCAGGCGGTCGTTGTGCATATGTAAAATTAAGCCCTTTGCCCTGCGCCTATTTCAGATTGCTTAACTGCACTCGTGCTTGTTTTTTTAAATTCATTTTTTTGTTTGAGCGATCCTTTAAAAGTTTGCTTTATAGTATAATGTGTGTTAAATTGTTGCTGTGTTATAATGAATGCTGACATGGCGCTGTGTACGAGGCGACCGACCTCTTTTGCTTGATTGAAACTGTCTTTAGACGCGGTACTGGAGTTGCCAGAGTGTATGCAAAACAAGATTTTTTTTTGTAATGGAAAAGTATATGTTGTGATCAGCTTTAGCTGAGGAATTGACTTAGC
Source organism: Melieria crassipennis (assembly GCA_963668005.1). NCBI lineage: Eukaryota > Metazoa > Arthropoda > Insecta > Diptera > Ulidiidae > Melieria > Melieria crassipennis. The sequence continues at coordinate 106,620,553 of OY764961.1, forward strand.
AGTGTTGCCAGATCAGGAGATTTCCTCCTAGATTTAGGAGATTCTTGTTCTTTTAGGAGATTTTTTAGGAGGAAGAATTGTTTAGGAGAAAGCTTAGGAGATTTATATTTAATGTTAGGGGATTTTTCGGATCCTTATACCCGTGACAGACATCTAGTACAAAAATCCTGCTAGTACAAAAAACCAATGTCTGTCACTGGCTTTTTCAACTTCTGTTCGAAAGCAACTGGATTTTTGTACTACAATTATAGTACAAAAATCCAGCAGAATACCACGAATATGAATTTGATTTTTCAGTTTACTACAAAGGGAATCGACTGAACATACTGCAAAGCTCTTTAAGCTCTTCATTGACAACCTCACTGCAGGAATAAAGAATAAACAGAAAAAATATTTCCGTTATTTTTAAATTCGTTTTCGCCGCTTGTTAGAGCTTTGATTGTAGTATTCTTCGTAGTACAAAAATCCTATGTCTGTCAGGAGTATTAGTGGATTTTTGGGAGATTTTTTAATAACGAAGTATGATGTATTGGGAACATTGGCAACAAAACATATTTTCGCAACTATTTTAATAGTCAAAGCACCCTTTTGTGTTAAAACCTTGTAAGCTTACAAAATGTAAGCTCGTTCTATCTCGTTCTCACTTATTGTTTACACAATGAGAGCCGCCAAAAATGGCACTTTTTGTTTAATTCATTTGTTATGTATTTTGTTTTTGTAAAGTTTTGTTCTTAAGCTGAAGATGAATAAAAAAGGCTGCATTAAAAACAATTACATGTATATATTTTTATTTTTTATGAGAAGTTTAATTCTTTTAAAATGATGCAAATTAAAAAAAAGTTTAGGAGATTTTTTTATCTTTTGGTAGGAAATTTCAGTATTTTTCAAAGATTTAGGAGAAAGTCATTTCAGGTATCTGGCAACACTGTGACTAGTCTGATTTGCCCGTTTGTCTATCCGTCAGTTAAATGGTGAGCACCATAACTTTTAAAGGAGTTGGGAAGTCGGTATACAACTTGCTAAAGAGTTTAACGAAAATTCAATTAAAAAATATTAAAAGGCATAGTCAGTTTACCTTTATGTAGTGTTGCCACATAAACATTTTTGTCAATTTAAAAAAAATCTTATTTTAAACAAGTTTTTATGAAACTTGCTGAAATTGTTGACTGAAATTTCAACTAAGAGAGATATAAAAAATGTGCATGGTCGGTTCACTTTTAAGTGGGTTTTCCACATAAAAGAATTTTATAATATTCTAACAATTTCTTATATTAAACAGTTATGAATTTTACTGAAATTTCAACTAAGAGTTCTTCAAATATTTAACGTGATTCGCCCACTGTTTGGTAAGGTTTCCATATAATAGTATGCAAGAAAATATGAAAATGTTCAGATATTGACAATTTCTAAGAGTCCTAAACAAAATCGCATAGCTAGTCCACTTTTGAGTAGGGTTGCCACATAATAGTATGCGACAAAATATAAAAATTTTCATATATCAACCACATATGGTTGGTAATGGAACTCTAAGTAAGAGTTCCTATAAAACTGGCGTGATCAGCCCATTTTTGAGTAGGGTTGCCACATAATAGTAGGCAATTAAGTATGAAATTGTTCATATCTTAGCTGACTTTTAATGGAACTCCAACTGAGAGGTTTTGTGAAAATCGCATGATCAGCCCATTTTTGCGTAGGGTTGCCACATAATAATAGGCAATTAAATATGAAAACGTTCATATATTAACCACATATAGCTTATAATGGAACTCCAACTGAGAGTTCTTGCATGATCAGAACATTTTTTAGTAGGGTTGCCACATAATAAAATAGTAGATATACGAAAAAATGTGAAAATGTTCATACATAGTATATCTACTACATAGCGCTTTTAGTGGAACTGCCACTAAGAGTTCTTATGAAAATCGTATATCCTATTTCCGAATAGGGTTGCCATATTGTAGTATTTGGTAATATATAACAAAATTTGCCCATTTTGTACATTATGTATTATACCGAAACTACGACCAAAATATATGGTGAAAGGTAACCTGTTACGGCCATCTTTAAATATAGTTGCCATATAGCAATATTTAATAAAGTGTTCATGTATTAAACACGTTTGGCTTGTAATGGAATTTTAACCTAATTCTCTTAAAAAATCAACGCAATCTGTCCGCTTTCGAGTAGGGTTACCATAAAAAAAGTAGTTTCGTCATACAGTAAAATTATACCCATGTGAGCTTAAATGGAGCAATAAGATTAATTTCATAAACAACAACAAACATCAGAACAACAACTCAATTTTACATAAACCACTTGAACGTAATGCATCTAATCCGACATGAGTACAGCTGCTACTTTCACTTCCAATTTCTCTCTGTTGCTCTTTCTTTTACATTTTGTTTGTTTTCTTTTTAATTGCCGCCAACACTTTACTCATCTTGCCTCGGTTTGGCCTCTAAGTGGCTTGCAAACCGATATTTTAATCGCTTTCATCGCTGCTGCAGCATGTTCGCGGGCGCGTTGGCACATCCGTTTCCGTTTGCGCCACTAATGGCCTCACCAGCATTAGTCGACTTTGCATTAACATGTGAATTTCAGCACTCATCGTTCATCACATCGTCGTCAACAAAAGCATTTAATATGCGGATTATGAGTGAAGTTCGAGTTGGCTGGCAGCGGCTCAAAAAATTTGAGAACATTGCACAGCCACTTCCGGTTCGGTGTCTGTTTTGCTATTTGATTTTAATTTCAATTTGTTTTTTTAGTTGTTAATATTTTACAGTTTTTTTTTTCATTGGCGCAGTTGTTATAACTGCTGTTGTTGATTCTTTTGGGCATTTGTTGCGCTGAAAAATGCGATTAAATGCTCGACTGAATTTTAAACTGCCAGCAGCACAATGCTGCAACAACAGTGGCAACTTTCATCGCCCGCCGCTGTGCAAATATTTATGCCGCGTTTGCCGCTTTGGTTAGACAATATCCTGTAATGGCGCATCCGGTGCAGTCAGCTGCAGTGTTGCCGCACCAGTCAGGCTTCCTTCTCTACAACTACATCTACATCAACTTGAACATCATCAACATTTGACCACCAATCAACGTACCGGAAATTTTAAATACTTCATTTCCAATGTTGAGCTATTCGGGTGCTGGTTGCTGCTTGTGCAGCGATGACTTTTTGCATTGTTTGTTGCTACATTGCTGTCTGAACATTGCAACAACTGGCGCACATGGGTGACCACTTCACTCGGCACAGACAATAAATATCCGCTTGCAACATATCCTGCCGGTCGGCGGACAGCAATCTCGCCTTCTATGTGTGCTGCATTGCTTGTTGAGGGTGTGAGCACGATTTCAAAAAAGTGCTGTTGTAGTTGCTGTGTTGCTAGTGTTTGTATTGCAACCGGGCATAGCTGTTGTTCGCATTTCGGTTATGGGGCATGCGGCTATCATGTTTGCTCGGCTTTGGTGTTGGCAACTTTTATCCATTGTTGTCCACTCACACGTTGCTATTGTTGTTGTTTTTTGTATTTGTTGCTGCCAACTTTGAAGGTCGCCGCAGACAGTGTGCACTCGTCGCTCGAGCGACAACGTGTGCGTGTCTGTGTTGGTAGCATTGTAGATTTGCTGTTTGTTGTTTGGCTTTGTTCATCAGCGGCACCTTTTCCCCAGCTGCTGTCGCTGTTCCATTCACACATTCCATATTTGTCTATTGCCCTCGCCCGCTCACCCTTTGGCCAGCGTCCGCTTTTGCTGCATTCCTGCTCTTCTTCTCATGGTCGCCACCACCATTTGTAATGTTATTGCATGCGCAATTGTTGGTGCTGTTGCTGTGCGTTGGTGTTATAGCACTACACACATGCAAGCTTACACATTGGTCATCCCTCCACAACTGCCCGCGCCCAGCGTCGCGGTGAGTTGATGATTTCCGAATGCACATTCCATTATGCACAACTTCCTGAATTTTCATTGCGGTCATTGTTGAAGCGGATGTGTGGCGTTCGTCCCTCAGCGCGCAGCCGCTCTTCAGCTGTCCCTCGACTGCCCGCCGAGTACGTGTCCGTGTGCATCGAGTTCTGCGGGTATCTGCTTTTCAGGCGCTGGGCCTCATCTCGCCGCAGTGGGATGGCGGCGGTCACGTTGTGTGCACAACGAAATGGCACGTTTTCCACGACGCGTTTTTGTGTTGACTGCGCTTGCCCAGAGATCAACTAACAGTCAATACAGTTCAATGGCTGTAATGCAAACACCAACAACATGGTTATTCGACGACTCGAAGCTGCCCCGTTCGAAATCCGTAAAGTATGCAACGAATGTTGGCGTTGTGGTGATTTGCGCTGCTCTTCCATTTGCACACAATTTATTTTTATTTATACCTTTCGGGTTTGTTATTATTAATTGAAAGCTTTTGTTCTTCCTGTTTGATTGTAATTGTATTTAAATTGAAATTGTAATTAATTGAAAACTTTTGTAGGCATAAGCGAATAAATCAAAAGTTTTTACTTGGGGTGGTTTCGCAAAAAGTAAATATTTGGTTTGGCTGCTGCGTTCGCTTAAAACTTGACACGATGGAATATTTTTGTAGTGTTTGGTTTTTGTTGCAGAAAGCATTTTCGTTTAGGCTTGACATTTTTTTATTTTGCAATTTTTTACTGAATTTTTAGGTTTAATACATTTTAAATTAATTAATGTTTATCTCTTTGTTTTCTATATTTTTATGATCTAATATTTTCAATTAATATAATTTTTGGACGCTCATGGTAATTGCCAGTTTTTATTTGTCTATATTTTATATGCAGGAATTAAGAAAATATACTTTTTTTATACATCAACAGTTGAAAGTTTTTATCCATCAGAGTTGACTAGAGCCAGAATTCACAATCGCGCAAAAATATATGAGAACTTTTTAAAGAATTGATCAACAAATTGATACAAAATAATGTTTTTCTGAAATTTGTTGTGAGCTCTTTTTCCTTAATTCAACTAAAAATTATTCCCAAAAAGTCCCAGCAAGTATTTCTAATTTCAATTTTTAATTAAATTTTCAAGTTTAATACTTTTAAAACTAATTTATGTTCATCTTTTTGTTTTCTATATTCTTCTGATCTAATATTTTCAATTTATTTAATTTTTGGTCGTTCTTGGAAATCACCAGTTTTTCAGTTTTATATATGTATTAAATTATATGCATTAATTAAGAAAATATTTACTTTTTTTATATATCAACAGTTGAAAGTTGACCAGCGCCAGAATTCAAAATCGCGCAAAAATATATGAGAACGTTTTTCAAAAATTTATCAAAAATTGATACAAAAGAAATTTTTCTGAAATTTGTTGTGAGCTCTTATTTCTTATTCCCATTCAACTAAAAATTATATATTTATATATTATTATTATTATTATTATTTACGAGAATTTTTCATAAATAGTTGAAAGAAACTTTGTGTAAGTTCTTGGCCAGAATTCTCCAACTTGCTGGTCGTAAAGTTCACTAGCGACCGAATTCAAAATCGCGCAGAAATATATGAGAACATTTTTCATAAATTGACAAATAAATTTATACAATAGAAATTTTTTCTGAAATTTGTTGTGAGCTCTTTTTCCTTAATTCAACTAAATATTATTCAGAAAAAGTCCCAGCAAGTCTTTCTAAAACATCCAAATAAATGAACCTGTTATGTGCGCTCGAAAGTATGCTAAAAATTCGTGGAACTCGACAGCTGTAGCTTAGCGCTGAGTGAGTTCATTCAGCTCGTGAGCAGCGTAGCGGTGCCGGCGGCAGCTGCGGAATTTGCGGCAAAAATTAGTAATGCGCTGAGGAGGTTTTTCATATGGCTGGCCAGCCAACTGCGGCGCCCAACGATGGGCAACATGTTGCCAATTACAAAAATTCGCCTCTGCGCTATCGTTGCATTCGTGTATTCGCATCCTGGCCGGCTCACGTGCACGCATGGCAGCGCAAAAGCCGCTGGCGCTGCTTCAAGTTGGCTGTTAGTGAGTTGTGGTTGCCGCCAGGTGGGCGGCGTTGTCCAGGCGCGGCAAGGTTGGTTGGAACAACGATAAAAGTTTTTAGTGGTAGACGATGAAGGGGGGCAGGCAGCATGCAAGCATAATCATAAGCTGATAACAACAACAATAACACAAACAACGATGACAAAAACAAATGCTGCGCGAGTACAGGAAAAATTCGGAACTTTGAACGTCGAGATTGTGCAACCGCATTTTCCTCGCTGCTATCAAACGCAAGTGTGTCTGTATGTGTGTGTGTGTGTATGGCACTGAGCTACGTGCACATTGTGCAACTGACGATTATTTCTTTGCGCTTATTACACATTCCCCACGTTCGCCACTGCTGGCCTTTCGTCTTCCGCTGTCCCGTCTCACTTGTGCAGCTGTCGTCGGCGGCGCACTTGAGTCGAGCCGAAATGTTGCTGCTGCCATGCACAGCGTCGACGCATACGCTTTGGTTTTCGGCCATGTTGCTCGTTGATATTTTCCGCAACCGCTACCTGCAGCTCATTCCCACTCTCACCCGTCCAACATTTGTGTGTGTGGGTGTGTGTTTGCGTACATTTTGCACTTGACGCTACCAAGCGGCCAGTGGCAGCTCTCGAATATTTTGCTTATTTTTCAGCAAAACTTCACAAGGCACAAGGTGTGCGCTCAACAACAACAACAACAACAACACCAATAATCGCTTGAGCAGCATGCGACAGGCAGCCGTTGATGACGTTGAAATGGGGGGTTGTTGCGGCGAATGGGCGAACAGTCGGTCGGCCGCCTGATACGCTTTGCCGGCCAAAATTTCAAATGCATTTCGGTCGAGTTGGTCGTATAAATGGACGCTGCATAGCAGCCCGAGTGCGCTATGGCCATTTGTGTTTGGTTCTGTGCATGTGTGTGTGTTGGTTGCCCAGCATGGGCAGCCACCTTTAGCTGCAGCAGCCACTCGTTGCTCTGCTCGCTCAGCGCACGTTTGCGGTCAGTTGTGGTCGCTTTAAAATCATTAATTGAAATCATAAGCTTTGCTACTTTTGATTTTTGGTGCCAGTGCGGAAGTTGTTGAGATTATGTTGCATAAACGGTTTATGAGCGGTGGAATGGCAGCAGCCAAAGTGGCTGGAAATATTTACATTAATGCGAAATTTAAAGCATACCTGGCATTCGCAAAACGCTGCTTTGCATTGGCAAATTTTTTTTGTGGCGCAGTTTGTTTGAAATTTGAAATGTAAATAATGAAAATTTCAATTTACGATATTCTTTTATTTGACAATTGATTTTTTGAAGATAAGTTTGGCTGTTGTTTGTTTGAATTTAAAGTTTACATTAATCGGCCAACTTCGCCAAACAAAAAAATGCCATTTCGGTGTCTTTAGTCACTTATACAAAAGATTTATACGCTTTTCTTGTTTTGCAAAGGTAACACGCCGGTTTCTTTCAACGTTTTCAAATATTCTTTGCAGAGTCCCACATTTCCGTTTTTTGTATTTTCTTGGCTTTTTAATTGCTTGCCGCTCTTGTTTTTCTGATAATTCTTTATTTCCTTTTTTTAATTTTATTTGTTTTTGTTCTGTTCTGCTTGAATTATTTTGTTGTTGTTGTTGTTGTATTATCAAGCTGTCATGTCAAATGACATTTGCCATATTTCCTGATGAGCGTTGACTGGAGGACGCGAGGAGCTGTGGAAAGGACATTAGACGCCCATTGAATGTGCACAGTTGTTTTCCGCTGTCAGAGAAGGAGCATGTTGCAAGTTTTTTCATTAATTTGTATTTCTTTTTTCCCAAAGCAAAACAAAAAAGATGCAAAAATCGTTTTGGCAAGAAATTAAGAACAACTTTACATATTCTTGCATATTGTAGATTCTTTTATCTGCATGGAGTATTGTTTGTATGTAAATTAGTGAATACAACATTGAAGAAAGAATACAGCAATGTTTAGTGTATTGGCTTACAGGTCTAAGCTTAATAGGTTCGAGTCCTCGATATTATACAAAATAAACTATTAAACTTTTGTTTTGTGTCAATTCTGAATTCTTTTTGGTACCGAGTATTTTTCAATACCTGGTACTTTTCAATAATTAGTTCAAATATGGATGTTATATTGAGTACTTTTCGATATTGCACACAAGTGTTGGTTCAATGCTGAGTACGTTGTGATTTTGAATACTCTTAGATGTACTACTACTTTTCAATACCGAGTACTATTCGATATTAAGGGCTTTTCGAAACAAATAAGTATCGATTCAATTTTGAGTATTTTTCGATTTTGAATACTTTTCGACACTAATTGCATTTTTTCATTGAGTTTTAAATTGAACTTGAGTACTTTTCTGTACTTTAATCAATACTGGCTGCTTTTCGCTCCCGATTACTATTTGATACTAACTTAAACTTCAATATTAAGAACTCAACATTGAGATAAGTAAGAATTCAATGTATAGTACTTGTTTTCTATGAGTACTTTTCTGTACTTAGTACTTTTGATATCAAGAACCTTTCTACACTGAGTGGAAGTATTAATTGAATGCTAAGTACTTTTCGATGAGTAATCAGTATAGGCAATTATTTGATACTAAGAACTTTTGAATATTGAACACAGTCTCTACTCTCTATCTCTACAATCTACTTGACGCTGAGTAATTTTTGATACAGAGTACTTTTTCATAATGAGTATTGCTGATCACTTTTTACAAGTACTGATTCAATACTGATTATAAACAATGCCTTCAAACTGAATACTTTTGAGTATTGAACACAGGAATCAACTTGACGCCGAACACTTTTTCGTAACGAGTATTATTTGACACTTATAAGAAGTACTGATTTGCGTACTGAGTATAAACAATTACTTGATGCTGAGTACTTTTCCTATTGAACTCAAGAATCTACTTGACGCTGAGTGCTCTTTGATACCGAGTTATATTTCATAATGAATATTATTTGACACATATAATAAGTACTGATTTAATACTGAGTTCAAGAATGGCTTGATACTGAGTACTTTTGAATATTGAACACAAGTGTCTATTTGACGCTTAGTACTTCTTCATGCCGAGTACTTTTTCGTACTACCTTTCGACAGTTAGTAAAAGCACTGATTCAATACTGAGCACCTTTCTATACAGAGTTGCTTAATACTTCGATACCGATTACTTTTTGGTACCGGTTACTTTTTGATACCGATTACTTTGTGATACTGACTATTTTTCAATACGGGCTACTTTTCGATACCAAGTACATGTTTCATACTTTTTGACAGCCAAAATACATCCTTTTACTTTACTTTCTTAAATCACGTACTGCCAACTCTCTTTTCAAAATCGACTTCTTACTCGAAGAGACAATTTTCGTGCGTGTACCGTTGCGGAAAATCACATCAACATGGTTGTTCTACCTTCCAGGTCATTAATCTTGCCCTTCCCTTTATGCGCCAGAACCCTTTCGCAGCACAATCATTGTCACTCAACCAGCGGGGACGGCCATTTTTTAATGCTTTGTTTGCCAAGAAAACGAGAAAAAGCGGCAGACTGAAAAAAGCACACGCAAAGCTAAAGGCGTTCACCTCTCGCTTATGGCTGTGCACATTGCCGCCGCCGCCGCCGCCCTGCACATTTATGTTAACAAATTGTTCACTTGTCTTTTTGGCCTTTTAGCCAGCTGCCTGCAATTTACCCTCATAAATAAAAATGCATATGTAAAGGAAAACAAATACAATAAAGCAGCCACATTTCGCCTCATTTCATTTCATTCACGATCTATTATTCATAAGATTATTTTCTTGATAAACAAAAAAATAAGTAAAAAACAAAGCAGTCAGCAATATTTAAATGTACGAAAAAATGCACATGTGAAATTTATTTAACTTCTTGCTTCCATTCTTTTATTTCCGGCGCTTCTTTGCCGCTTACCTCTTGCTTGCCACTACTACTGACGGCAAATGCATGTGGCAACACTGGCTGAACCTTGCTAGGCCCGTACAATGGGGTGCTGTGCGCTACAATGGCGACTTATTAAGAATTTAATACCTGCGAATGACACATGAATGCGTCTTGGCCATATTTTCCATTGCTGTCACATTGTGGCTCCGTCTCGCTCGCTCCGCATTTCAGTTGTATGCTTTTTTTGCCCCCGTCTGTGTTCTGCTCTTGGCACGAGATGGGTTGAATAGCGTTGAAATTTATACCCCTACGGGTAGCAGGCACCGAAATGTTGACAACAACAACTACATAGAACAACAAGAAAAACAACAATGACCACAAACAATGAGACGGCCAGCGTATGCGTAAGATTAAAGCAATCCGCAGGCTACTGCAACAACAACAACCGTCATTATGCGCTCGAGACAAATGACAAAAGTTGCTGCAGTCGGTTTTTGATCCACTAACTACTCCCCTCGTTCTCTCTTCCGCGCTCCCACATTCCGCTTATCCGGCCTATATCTAACTATGCGACTATCGACCATCTTTGCTTTGTTGTTGTTATTGTTCTATAGGTCGTTGTTGTGTTGGTGATTGCGGTTGCTGCATTTGATCGGCTGACGTGCGTTGGGTTTCTGTAGACCAAACAAAAAACCCCCAAAAAAAATTCATCTCATATCCTGTATTTAGTTTGGGCACAAATAGTGCTTGTTGTTGTCCTTGCTGTTGTTGTTGTTTGTATTTGATTTTCATGCAATTTATTATACAACAACAATGCCGATAAGCGCCAAGATAGATGAAAGACATTAGCCATGCTGTTGCTCGCTTTAACTGTTGTAACTTTAACTTATTGTTGTTGTTAATGTTGTTTTTATTAAATAGATGTGTGCAATTCAAAGGCCAATGCACAGTGTCCATTTACCATTACCAGAGGTCCGCTTGCTACAGAAACTCCCCTAAGCGAGTCAATCGTTTATTATTACGAATACTTTTTGTTCTTGAAATATTTTTACTAGTTCGACAATGTTTGTTGCTGTAGTGATTTCTTATTGGTGTTGATTTCAACTTTTTCTTATAATACTGATAGTATGATACTTTGTTGTTGTTGTGCTTATTCATTTAATGCCAAATGTTATGTGATATGTGGTATTAAAGCTCTAAGAGTTGTGCCGAAAATTAATAATCCAACTTCAACCCGTGAGTGATGGAAAATTGTGCATTGCTTTTAGGGGTTCAACAGTGTCGAAAATTGTTCAACCATTTGGAAAAAAATTACAATAAAAGACAACTAATATATTGCTCTTCAAATTGGATAAAGATTAGCAGATAACAAATCAAAGTTGTTTATAAAAATGAAAGCCGATATTTGAGTGAATCAGAATAATTCTATACAAAAAATCACCGAATGTTAAATTTCAAATTTGAATTTGAAATTTTTGAATTTCAAATTTTGGCTTCAAGTAGTGCCTAAAAGAAGCCAAGAAGCATAGAAGGGGAGTAAATAGATAAGCTGCAAAGAAAATAGTTGAACCAAATTACTGAATGTTGTACCAGAAAAAGCAATTCAATATGTTGTGGATGAGAATACAAAGTAGTGAAAAGATAATAACTTCAAGCAAGAACCTAATAGCAGCTGTAGATAAATTACAAATCAATATATTTTAAGCAGGTCTACCCACAATCTACAAAAGAATACGAAAGAAATAGAAAACAACAAATAGCTTCAAGTCAAAGGCCGAATGTGTGTAATGAAGTAATGTAAACACTTAAAAAAGCTAAATGGCATAGAAAAAGTGGCAATAAATAAGCTTTGATTATAAATAAGAAATTGACTGAATCTTAGTGCAGATATAGCCAACAAAATAGCAAATCAGTATTTTTAACATTAGGAAGACCGCAATTTTTTTCTTACCCACAAAGACTACATGTCATATTCGTTGATATCTCGAAAAGTACACATCGGATTTGGCTAATTTTTTACAAAGAAAATTTTAAAGAAATATAATTTTTTTTACGATAAAAAAATAAAAGTCACCAAAGCAAAAGTTGTTTAAAAAACCCGTCACTATTACCGCAATGGTCTTTCTAGTGTTAAGGAGCTGAAGAACCTTGTGCGAAAGCATACAAAAAAGAGGCTACGTGTATGTCAATCAATCATCTAAGTGATCCTAGTTCAAACTAAGATTCGTCCAGAACGAAACAAAAATATGGCTTCGGATCTTTCAGAAGACTTCTTTCCAATCCGATTCCCATCCCCCAACTCACAGCCTATAAATGTTTCAAGCCACCATTTCTCCATGGCACCTAAACCTTCCAACCACCTTCACGAACCTCCTTAAAGTTTTGATATTTAATGTGTTGGTGTAATACATTTCAAGTCTCACAAGTCTCGTATTTGACAAATATTTGCTTTGAATAGCCAACGCCAATAGCCAACGTCCTCGCTTTGCAGCCCCACGAGCTTTATTCCTTTTTTAACTTTAGCCTTGATGTCATTTCGTAGAAAATTGCGCTCTTCTATATCTCCCAGCAAACCTAAATCTATCCATCCATCTATCCATCTAATGCGCCCACACATATGCAACGCTCATTGCAAGAACTCGTTTCGGAGTCATTTGGGACGCTCGAATTATTCGAGTCGTTGTGCTATATTTTTTTGAGTCTTAGTGAATTTAATTTATCTACGCAGTCAAAGAGAAAAGTTAAAAATGTAAATTGTCAAAATGTTCATGAATATTTAAAAGCACATTAAAAGATTCATTTGCTCTTTGCAAAGTTGCCGCTACTTGGGCACTTTCTGGCTGCTGCCGTTTGCTGCTGCTGGTGCTGTTGTTGTTGCTGGTGTTATATTATTGTTGATAGCCTGGTTTCGTTTGTTGTTATTGCTGTCGCCGTTGCTCAGTTGATATTCCTTTGTGTCTTTAAATTGTTTTCATCAACGATTGCTGCCTACAAAACACATCCCACACCTTCCATCGCCTCAAAGCCATCGGTCTCGTTCCTTTGCGAGTTTGCGCCAAGTTTTTGACAGTACGGCCGCTGCCTTTTATACGTTTATATTCGTTGTTGTTGTTGTTGTATTTGTGTGGTTTACTGTGCCGGTTTCTTGGTATTTTCGCCATTTTATTGCGCACGTGTGAGTGCGTACGCTGCAGCGTGCGTTTATTTATTTATGAATTGCTGCCAATGTGTTGTGGCTGCTGCTGTTGTTTGCATTTTCATGCATATTTTTTCGCATTGTTTTTTGCTTTCATTCTTTCTTGTTTTTAATGTCAACGACAAAAGGCAATCAAATTGAAGAAGACAAATTATGAAACCCTTCTGCCAGCTGCTGGCGTGTTTTTTAAGAGAAAATATGGGCGACATCATTTGATAAAGGATACAGAGAGAGAAATGTTATGTAAAGAAGAGACTTCATATGGCAAAATTTATTTTGGAGTAAAGACTTCATGAGTGGGTTTGTTTTTTTGTTGCAATGTGCAAAAATGAAAAAATATTGAAGGCAAAACTCGTTAGCATCTTTTGTTGTCTTGGCATTCCTTTTGATTTAAATACCTTTTGTCGACACTTTAAATTTTGAACCAATTTACGACAACTGTCTTCTCTCTGTTTCTAACTCAGCATCTTTAAACTATCCAAAAGGCAAGAGACAGCAATCGACCGCAAACAGCCATTTACCATTTACCCATTTTTGGCAAGCAGCAGCAGCAGCAATCGGCTTATGACTCTAAAATGCTTATCGCTCGCTACTTACCATCTTCAACTTTCTGCTACAATAACAACAACAACTTTATTAAACCTATCGCCATTTCAGTGGTTTGCGTGGTAGTCGTTCATTTTGAAATTTATGCCGCCCTAACGCCCCACTGTCACCCACCCACTATTGCCAACACTCGTTCTCTCTCTCTCTCTCTGTCTCTCTCACTGCTTCTCTTTATCACTTCCACTTCTATCTTTGTACAATCATCTTAAATATTGCCACATTGCCGCACATCTCGACCGATGAATAGTCAACGCTAAAAATTTTATCGCTACTACTTGTTCGCTTCCTTCCGTTTTCAAATAGTTTTGTTTTTTTTTCATTTATTCCCAGTTTTGTGTTCTATTTTTGGGCGTTATTTGGCAGCAATCAAGTGTTCATTGGGTAAACGTTTGCGGCAGCTTAAAACATGCTTTAAATAAATTAAATATAGGGAAATGTTAAATACTGGACTGGGTTCTGGTATACACATGTCTCTCTTTGCCTTCGAAACTCAGAAAGTATTCGTTGTAGTTTCGAACGAGTAGGAAATAATAGTAGTTTTTCGAGATATGAAGTGCAAAAGTTTCAGATGCGGAAAGCTGTGACGTCGTTTAGAAGTTGTAAAGTGGAAAAACCAAAAATTTGATTGAAGCAATTCATTAATTTCCTTGTAATTATTTTTCATACCTGTGCCCCTTCGTTGAATAATAATTTAGTTAATTTTAATTATTTTTCATTTTAATTAATTTTTTTTTAATAATTTTTGTTTAGTAATAATAAAATCAAAAAAATTATAATTAAAAAGTTTGGTTTGATCAAGTCATGTTGAAAAGAACTCTGAGTTTCACATAGATCTAAGAAACTATGCCCTTGGCAAAGACCCAGTCTTCAGTAGAGAGAGACAACTATGCCACCTTTGGACGACTACTTCTCTTTGTCTAAAGAACGACAAGGGGCCCGATTAAGTGGTCTGTTTTAGTCAATTTCCAAGAGTGTTGGGTGGTTAGCAATTAAATCAGGCAGAACCAACGAATCGCTAGAATCTTTTTTGAAAATTTCACAGCTCGTTAAAAGCTCCATTTAAGCCATTAAATTTTTTTTATTAATCTTCCCATAAAAAAATTCAATTTATTTTGTATAATCTTTTTCCTTATTTCATTCCTAAAAATAACTTCAGTTCCTTTTTCTTTTGCACTGTTTTTCCTCTCTATTATTTAGCTTATTTTGTTCTGTCGTTGAAAATTTTTAGCATTTTTTTTTACTTTTTCTAGTTTGGTTTTATGTCTCTACTTCCTTTGCTGCTCAACGACTTTTATCATCACCACTTCCTCTACTTTCTGTGCGTTATTAATGCTAAAACTCTGCTTCGTGCCTGCAGTCTTTTTTTTAGCGCATTTATCAAGCGCTTGTTTTCCGTTTCCTGAGGTTAAGCTTTCATTTCCCGAGAGCTGCGATATAAATTCAAGTTGCTTTGCATTCATTATGGCAGACGGTAAAAAAAATATCGATAACTATAGTATCGATAAAATATGATCTGTTATGTGTATGAAATTGTTGTGGATTAAAAACTATAATGCTTTCATGTGAATAGATTTCACTTTTAGAAGAAAATTAAATGCCGAGTAATTTTGAATGACAAAAAATTAGGGTAAAAAAAGATCTAAAAATGTGATGGGCTCAGCTTACGCAATAATCAATTTTAGTTCATATAATCATTTATAGTTCATATAATCATTTATAGTTTCAATCTATATGTAACAAGAGCGGAGTTGCTTCTATTTGGGCGACAATATCGAAAACATGAACCATCTCTAGAAACAATAATTTAATCAACCACGAGACGACTTTTGTTCTCATCAACCAATCGATAACTCTTTCTCTCTTATTGCCATCTCTCAACTTTCATCACTAACATTTCCAGGAATTTTCATGGTCTACGCTGACGCTTCTTAACTGCTTGTGTCCATAGTGATGGCCGCAATTTTCCGTTAGCAATTATGTAGCGCATTCGTCAACGACAACGCGACCACCGCCAGGCGGCTGAACATGACAACAACAATCAACTGTAAAATCAGCTTCCGGCCATATGAAAAAATTTTCTTCTTGGTGCTGCTTTGCGCCTTTTCACATTCCCTGTTTGTGTCCGTCCAATGTCGCTATGCAAGTTATTTGACGACTATACCAACTGGTAGCTGCATGCCTGATGAAGACTGAGGATGTTTTTTTTTAGGGGTGGATGTAGGTATTGTGCCAGCGGCAGGTAGATAAGCATTGCGACTTGGCAATGGTCGGAGAAGGAGAAATTGATTGCCAATGGGCATTTATGCCAGCGAGCATTTAATTTATTTTTGACGTATGGTGGAAGCGTTTTTGATAATTACAGATTTGTTTTCGTTTTTGTTTCGTACAGTCCATTGTCTGATGCCAGCAGGAATTAATGTTTCCGAAAAGACAAAAGTATTCAGTGGTTGGAGTAACAAAGTCTTGGAAACAATTCGCTACGGGATTAATTAAAAGTTATTTGCTATAGAAATAATGTTTGTTCATGATTGATTAAACAAGTATTGTTGCAAAAAATTTATGCATTTTGAAAACTTAAATTTTGGAAAATCTAGAAATGAAATTTTTAGTTGTGACTGTTTTCTATAGCACACTTTTAGGAAACCCAAGCTCACCCTAACTATTTAGAAGCTCAAAGCATAACTGTGCGCATCTTTTCCCTCCTAAACATTTTCAAGCCGACATATAAGTTATTTCCCCAGCTTTTGCCTTTTCCTGTTGCCGGCCTCTTTTCGCCCTGAAACTTTGGCATTCATTCGTTTGCCATTTCTTCGCATCGTCGAGATAGCGTACGACAGTCGTCAGGCTTGTAGTCAAGTTGCAAGTTGTCATATTCTTGCTGCTGCTGCCCCGCCCAACCACTTTGTCCTCAGCTGTCTTCATTTGGCGTGTCTTGTTCCGTTTTTGGTCGCCGTCGCTGCCGCACCCAGCTTCGTCAGCCCTTTTTCATGCTTTCACGATAGCCATTCATCTCGTGCAGCCACTACAGTGTTGCATAAAACATAAATAGGTGTCCTTTGCTGTTCTCCGATTACTACACAGTGGCTTCAGCTGCTGTTGCTGCTGCTCGAGTTCGCTCCTAAAAGTATGCAATAGCTGTCGCTTGTTTGGCTTGAATGTAAAATGTTTCCCTCATGTTTTTCTCGCATAATTCTTTGCAGCTTCTTTTTCTTCAGCCGCAGGGTTGTCTACACTGCACCGTCTTCACTCCACCACTCGGTTCGACGTATACGCCCGCCCTCAGCTCCGTTCCTACCCGCGCTATAGCCGCATAAACTAATTTGAAATGAGGTTTTGGCGGTTTTTCGTTGCTTTTACAGCTTTAGAGAGCGAGCGCGGGTTTTGTGGCATTCCCCTTGTGGGCTGCCGTTGATATACCAGAAGATGTTGTCGTTCCTGTTGTTGTTGTGTTGCTACTGCTCTGCTGCTATTGTTGTTGCTATAGTGTGTCTGTGTGTGTGTGTTAGTTGCTTCTGGCAAACAGTTTCTGTTCTTCACTCTTAATAAAAATTCAACATTCTGCTTAAAAGCCGCACGAAGCAGCAGCAACAGCAAGTAATATAAAATACAAAATTTAAATGCCATGGAAAACGAAAAATAAAATTACGAAAATTAAATAAAAACATTAAATTAAATAACAATATTTTTTCTTTACGCTGTGTTTTTCTTTGGTTTTTTTTGTGTATTTGTATTTCTTTCAGCTTGCTTGCTATGCGCCCTGCGGCAGTTACTTTGACTACCAGCAGTTGCTGGCTGCTCCTTTTTAGCGTTGCCACTTGCGCATGTTCGAGTGCGCTTCTTAGCATATTTGGTTGCCTTGGCCACTGTGCGGTGCAGCATATTTAATAAGTTGCACAATTTATTGCATATTTTTTAGTTGAATGTTGCCGTTATGTTGTGGTTGTTGTTGTTATTTCAATTCAGTGCGTGCATTAAAGTTGAGTTGAGGTAATGCGCCGAAAAGTGCGCTGTATGGCATATGAAATTTGTCCATCAATAGTTTGTGCTGTTAGGTGTTTGCACGCCTTAAAGTAAGCTAACAAAAAATATTAAAATAATTTTTTGTAAAAATGACCTTTTGATTTATTTATAGAATATTTAAAAATATTAAATAAAAAATAAAAAATGTATACTTTGTTAAATTAAAGTTGAGTTGAGGTAATGCGCCTAAAAGTGTGCTGTGTATAGCATATGAAATGTACTGTTAAGTCTTTGCGCGCTTTAAAGTATATTAAGACGAGAATTCAAAATTTCTTATTTGTGAAAAGTAACAAAAAATTTGTACAGTATTTATATCTTATTTATTTATAATCTTTTAAAATATTAAATACAAAAAATCTAAAAATAAAAAATTTTTACTTTGTTAAATTAAAGTTGAGCCGAGGAAATGCGCCTAAAAGTGTGCTGTATGGCATATAAAATGTACTGTTAAGTCTTTGCGCGCATTAAAATATACTAAGAAAAAATTCAAAATTACTTTCTGTATGTAAAAATATTAAAAAAAATCGTTTTATTTATTTATAAAATATTTCAAAATATTAAAACAAAAAATCTAAAAAGAAAATGGGCGGTTAGTTCAAGTGGCGATGTTACATCCAACAAGAACATCAGTATGCAAAAAATTGTTACTTTGTTTTTCATGTTATTCTTTACTTTTGCTTTTACTTTGCTTATAATTCCATTAACTTAGCAAATTCTCAACGTTTTATGAGCCCAAAACTATGCAAACACTTTGTGTGTGTGTGTGTGTGTGTGTGTGCGTTGAATTTGCCGCCTGTTAACACACCATATTATCTTTGTGCTCATTAACAACCAATTAGCATTAACTACAAGCACTCACAACAACAACAACAACAACTACATAAAAATACAACAACAAAAACAAGACAACTATAACTGCAGCCAAACTTCTTCATTATTTTGGCGCATATCGCTCGCTGGCTACCCGCCGCCGTCTGTCACAGTGTTGCGCACAAAGCAAAGAGCTTCACACGAAGCGTTGCCAGTTGTCTGTTGCCAATTTGCCACACCGTTATCTAGCCAACCTTAGCGCCATCAACACGACCAGCGCGCATCGCACTCCACTTCATTCAAGTTGTCTTTTGGGTTTCCTTGCTTCCTGCCTTCCTTTTTCTACCTTCCGTTTGGCGTTGCCCCCCAACTGCTCCCCTCTAACAATTATACACGCCATTTTCAATTTCAACGCCACAGCATTGCACGTAATAGAACTGTTGCTGTTGTTGTTGTTGTTGTTGTTTATGTTATTTGGGCTGCTGCCATATTCGTAGTTGCTTGTTTTGTGTTTGTATGTGTATGTGTGTGTGTGTATGGCGTGTTATTCTTCCGCCTCTGATAATGATGATGATTTCACTTTCGGTAGCTGCTCTAAACTGATGTTTGCTGTGTAGTTGTGTATGTGTGTGTGTGAGCGCCTGCCAACTTTACGCCTCCATCTCCATGCCGCTGGCTACACACACACACACACACACACACAGACAGCCGTTGGCATGGCGCGTTGCAGTCTTGTCTCTTACGGTCTGCTGCACTTTATTTAATACGCGTTCGGAAGAAGTTTGGCCGCCGGCGTTATATCAGTGCTACTTAATTTTTGTTACTATATAAATATATAAATTTTGTTTGTGGGTTCTCTGCTGTTGTTGTTATGGCATTGCGGAAGTGGCGGTTCTAATTATGGCTTGGCAACACGGCCTCTTCGTACTTCAACGTTGTGGCATTTGATCTCTCTTCCCCCCAATGCGTTGCCAACAAATCGATAAAAAATCTCTAGGGTGATTTTTTTTGGCACTCCATAAGAATTTCGCCCACTCGAAGTCTGTCCTCCCCTATGCTCAGTTTTTATTTTTGTCATCTGTATAGCTCAAAAAAAGTAATGAATAAATAGTTTGCCACTGTTCTCACTCCGCTGGCTTGGAAATTTCCTCATTTCCTGCGTCCAGTTGTGGGGCCTGGCCCTCGGCGGCATTGCTTATTTCGCATTGGCCTCAGCTAATCCTCTCGAAATCATCGAAATACCTAATAAAAATTACCAATATTTACTTTTCAAATGACATGCCACAAATGAATGAAAATCCCTTGTCAAGTTCGCTCAACAGTAAAATATGAAAGCGGCAGCTGTCACACAAACAGTTCGACGCCGGCCACAAGCAGTCGAACGCCTGGGCGCCAGTCAGAGGGTGGCAGATGCCCAGGCTGGCTGCCATTTGCCATAGTAACGACGGGTTTCACTTTCGGTCAGGAGGCGGGCGGTGGCACTTTTGCGAGCAATTTCTTTAAAAGCTTCAATAATCTGAAAAGCGCTCAATACAAATGTCTGTTGCGTAGAATCTCACACACACAAACACACACTCGCACTACAGACTGCACAGGAGCTAAAATAGAAAAATAAAAAAACACATAAAATGCAAATAAAAGAACTTTCCAATCTATCGTCAATGCTGACGAAACCGTTGAGCAGATAAATGCGAAGCACAACACCGCACAAACGGAGAAACGTACCGACAGCAGCAACAGTTCACTTTACGTACGAATATCCTTAAAGTGTCGCATAAGAGAATTCAATGATTGGCAGCAACCTTTTTCGCTCCCCACACCCTCTTCATGTTGTTATTTTTTTTTGTTTTTTTTTTTGCAAAGCTGTTTTGTTTTCATTCGCCTTCTTATGTGACTGTGACTGGAACCCTGCTTTCGTCTGCCGCCCAGACCGCAGCTACTTGTTGCCTTTGCCTTTCCCACAAACTCAGACAACCCCACATCACGGAAACAACATAAAGTTGGGCAGTGAAAAGAAGTCGTTCGTTGCGAATGGGCCGCAGGGGGCGGGCGGCATAAAAGGCCACTTTCAGTTTTGCTATGTGACGCATAAGCTGTTGATTACCACAACATTATGTACGCACGCATAACTTTGACAGCATTGAAGCCCTTAAAGCGTGGCGCACACACACAGTGGCTAACCGCAACATACGCCGGCTCGAACCAACATCCAACAACTGACCGACTCGTCCAACACGCCCCCTGAAATGCAACAACTAGCGCCACACTTCACTCCAACTCTCCAACCTGGCCACACAGTAGGGCAACATTGGCGCATGTCGCCAACAGTCCATAGACCATAGACTCCTTTGTAACACACACACACACACACAAACTGTACATATTATGTATGTATGTACATATTTTTATGATTTTTTTCCCCCAATCCTACATTTCTTTCATATTTTCTGACATGTGTCACCGTTAAAGTAGTAATTTCTGTCATGCCGACAAGGTCATTGATAAAAGTGGTAGTTGTAACCGTCACGCACAAGTCGGTGGGCGTAAGTAGGCGGGCCGCACGTCAGTTTAGTCCCGAATCGGTGCTGCGTTAAAGGTTTTGTAAAATTATGATTGAGGCCAATTTCGGGCCATTTGTTGTGTGTGTGTGTTTATGGGTTCTTTGACTTTCGGCTGAGTATCGGCTTATGTGCAACATTGAATGTCCCATTTTATTAGCAACATTTTTCCTTTTCGCTCATAAACTTTTTGCATGATCATTTGTATTCGATTTATTCAACAAAATATTAATGTCACATTACGTTTGCTTTTACTATCTTTTTAGGTAAGTGACGACTTGCTTTCAATTGCTTTGAGTCAGCATCAAGTAAGAGTTTTACTACATTTTTTATCATTTAATTTGTTTAAACTATTTTGTTATAAATATATAAACTATAGAAGTGTAAAACATAAATATTTGACCATTATCTGCTTAGTTAGTATACCCTAGGAAGCGTTATAAGATGAATACAGACTAGAGTTTAAAAATATGTAGAATGTAAAGATTTTAATATTAAGCAAATTGATTGATAAACAGTTCGACTTAAAGTTCGTATCATAAAAAATCTAGAAGCAGCTTCACTGTTTGGAAGCCTGAAATGAGTATTAGGTATTATAATTTTTTCGGATTCGGTAGCAGTTCAATGACTTCGATCTGCTATTCCAATCACGGTTGCCACTCAGCTAAAATGTTTTGTACCAAAATGTTCCTTAAAAAAAGCCCAAAATGGTAACGAAAGGGCCATTTTATGTTTTTGACAAATTGTTTTTTAACAACAACAAAACATAACTTGTATATTGAAATTTTTAGCGATTTCCTTAAGGGAGTGTTCCCGTCTAGAATGCCGATTTTAGGCTGTTTTTTTTTTTTTTGGAGCTACAAGGCAACATGCAATATTCTGGTTTTTTGCTTGTTGTTCCTTATTATTTGGAGAACAGAAACTCATATTTGTGTCAAAAAATTTTATTTTCTAAGTACAAATTTTCAGTGGTCAATGTCACCTTGTTTTCACTGCTGGCCGATAATAAATTTCGGGAACCAGTAATCTGAAACAGAAATGGGTATGCAATTATTAATCTGCAATAAATTCCGCGGATGCTAAACCACAGTTTTAGTCAAAATGTTGATTAGAAACAAAATGGCGGCCATATGAAAAAAAATTGTCGCGTTTTGCCACCTTTTTTTACCTTTAGAGTGCTTGAAAATATATTTAACAATCATTTTTTGATGAAAACTTTGGTTTAGCATCCAATGAAAACTATCTAGAACATTTTCCCAAAATTTCAAGTCGATACCTCTCATAGTTGCTGAGAAAAGTTATCGGCCAGTACAAAAAATGTGGTTTCGAGAAAAACGCGTTTAAAGTTTCGACGAATGTATCAGCGGAGCAAAAAGAGCTGAGATTACTTCAATTAACATGCAAAAAAGTGGGTACTGAGTTTGCGGATTGAAAAACGACTTTGGGGGGTGATAGTATATAGTATAAGGTACAATAAAACGCAAAAAAAAAAATAGATTTTTTCAAACTTCTACCCGGGAACACCTCCTTAAGTCAGTTCGTCTTTTCTTTTTTTGCTTTCACACTTTTGTATAAAAAAGGCCCAAATTACACAAAAACGGCCCATAGGCCAAAAAATACCACTTTAGGTCAAAATGGACCAAAAGTTGCAACCCTGATTCCCATAGTCCATTTTTTAGATAATAAATAATCGTATTCAGAGAACTCGTATACCTTGATTCCATCTGGATCAGTTCGAGTTTTGAATCTGGTTTGCGGACAGTCCATATTTGAAATTGGGAGACGATTTATTTTAGGACCAAATTCACATTTATGGATTCTGTATAGGAATGGTGTATCTATGTATATTTGGAATATGGGATCAAAATAGTTTATGTTTTCTATATGATATCGAAGCAGTCAAAATTTGTGATACGGAATGTAAAAGTTCGGATGGGAGATTTGCATGGTTCGAGTTTCGTATCTGAAATTCGAGAAGTTCAAATTGCGAATCTTAAGTTCGAAAAGTCCCCATGTTCTATCTTTTAACGGAATGTACGGACTTTTGAACTGGGATCATCATTTCGGATATGGTATTAGAAATCATTTTCAAGATCCCATATTCGAACAGGCCGTTCTGTTCTGATTGCTGAGCTCAGATTATCATTTCGGATATGGTATTGGAAATCATTTTCAAGATTCCATATTCGAACAGGACGTTCTGTTTTGAGTTTTGAATTCGGATCATCATTTCGGATATGGTATTCGAAATTATTTCCAGGATCCTGGATTCGAACAGGTAGTTCTGTTGTGACTTTTGAACTCGGATCATCATGGTATACGAAATCATTTTCAAGATACCATATTCGAACAGGTCGTTCTGTTCTGATTGCTGATGGTTCGAGTTTCGTATCTGAAATTCGAGAAGTTCAAATTGCGAATCTTAAGTTCGAAAAGTCCCCATGTTCTATCTTTTAACGGATTGTACGGACTTTTGAACTGGGATCATCATTTCGGATATGGTATTAGAAATCATTTTCAAGATCCCATATTCGAACAGGCCGTTCTGTTCTGATTGCTGAGCTCAGATTATCATTTCGGATATGGTATTGGAAATCATTTTCAAGATTCCATATTCGAACAGGACGTTCTGTTTTGAGTTTTGAACTCGGATCATCGTTTCGGATACGGTATTCGAAATTATTCTCAGGATCCTGGATTCGAACAGGTAGTTCTGTTGTGACTTTTGAACTCGGATCATCATTTCGGATATGGTATTGAAAATCAATCTCAAGATCCCATATTCGAACAGGTCGTTCGGTTCTGGCGTTACTATAGAACAGTTTCTATTTCTCATCTTATGTTTGAAATGTTCGGATCTCTGGAACAGTTCAAATCTCTTACTGAACCACTCATAGTTTTGCATTTTCCTAATTTCGGTGTTTGTATTTAGACAATCCCAGTCTCTGATCTGATATTGTGAAGCCTTATTGGACTGTTTTAAACTTCGTTTAACATAAAAATTTTTTTTAAAATAATTTTTGACCATATTAAAACGAAATCACATTAAAAATCCGAATGCAACAAACTATAACTCGCGTGCAATTTATAAATTTCAAGTAGATACTTTTGCCATAAGTTCGTATAGTAAAAAAAAATCAAAAATAAAAATGTGTGAAAATAAAAAATTAAAATGTGTTAAAAATTAAAAATCGTACAGAGCAACGAAAAATCAAACAATTAATGGCCTGAAATTAAAATGCGTAAAATTGTAATGACAAAATATTCGCCATATCAATTGGCCAATAATGTCGAAGCGATTTGTATGCGCTTGCCAGCCGCCATGCACTCTGCATGCAAATGAGTGGCCCAACAACAACAACAATTATACCATTATCGTTAATGACAGAGTATCGTATCGGTGGCGGCAATTGACATCGTTGTGACAAGCAATCGTTCGTTTTCGTGCCAAAATTTCAAACACAGCACGTAGTGTCAATAATTTTATTTCATTTGTTGTTGTTGTCATTGGTGCTATCACATTACTGAAATGCATACCGAGACACACACAGGTGTACCCATGTCTAGATATATCCTGATTGTGAGTGCATACAGAATTGCAATTCGTTTAACAAATTAATGGGAAGTGACCCAGTGGGAAAATCTCTTTCGATTTTCGTTCCATGTTGCTTTAGATTCGATGTGATATAGGTTTTTTTTGCTGAGATTCGTCTTCAGTGGGATATTTGGTATTAAAAATCTTCATAGTTTGAGGATAACATCAGATATCATTCCAATTGTCTGGGCTTTACATTGGATATTTGAATACTCCATGTATCGGACTGGGAATTTTAACAATTCCGTTTATGGTTTAACACAGATATGCCGACTGTACTATATGTAGTAAACCTGTTTAAAGGTGCTGCAGTAACTGTACTTTAAATTTGTTAAGCGATGCCCTGAAATGTGGGCAGAGTTACATATAGCACTTTCGGCATATCTGGGTTAAATGCGTTCCAGATCTGTAACGTATCTGATATTCGAAATGTTAGGCTTTCGAATCCAGTATCTTAATAACATAGATTTTGAATTTCATATTTATTATTTTAGCTCTGTTATTCAAACGGTCCAGGATTCGAATCTGATATGAAATCTTGAACTGTAGTCAAAATTTCGGATTTTGTAGAGGCACAGTTAGAACTTCGAATGCAGCACATATCCACAGTTTGGGTTTGGATCTAATTTCTGAAGTGTTCTAATTGTTAATCGGGTATCTGGTTTGTCCGTACTTGAGATTTTGCATTGAAACAGTCAGAATTCCGAATCAGATATTTTGTCTTCATCTGATTTTTGATTTGAACAATGCACACTTCAGGTCAGGTAGCCGTCCAGTGCGAATTTCGAGTGTGCTGTCGAAATAGTTAGGACTTTGAATTTGGTATCTTAAAGTTTTCATTTGGAATCTGTTCTTTAGACAATCAATTTGTCCATCAATCAATCAGTTATGGGTTTTGTTATTTGAACTGATCTGATGTAAAATTATTCCCCCAATAAATAAGCTTTGTTATTAACTCTCACTACCCTCACTACTGCCTGTAATAACACCTAAAAAAAATAACGGGAAAACTCGTTTTCTCTTTCGGTGGCTGTCCTCTCAGCTGGAAATGGCAAACCTCTGAGAGTAAAAATTGCTTATGAAAGAGCTCCCAACCTGCCGTTCGGAACCGGCATAACACTGTAGGTCCCTTCCACCCGCGTACAAATTCACACGCACAACACGGGTGGTTGCGGGAAGCTAGGCCTTAGTCTCGCGTAAGCGGGCTGTCGTGCCAGTCAATTATTATTAAAAAAATTATTAACTCTCAGCAGTTGTCTGAACAATTTTATGATGATTTTTATTCCCCCCTCCCCTTTTGTGGACGGGGAAATTTCTAAAATTCGCCTATTCGCAGCCCATTTAACGTTCGTAAATCGTAATGCTGGCATGATGAGGCAGACTCGCTGACATGACTGCATTTGTGACGCCGTCCAGCGAGAGCAACAACAAAAATTAATTTTGTAATTTCCCATATATTCGCGACTTGGCGGCAGCCGTAATGTGTTTACTTTGCCGCAAATATTAGCCGATCGCCGTTTCCTCCTCGCATACTTGCATGCTGCATCTCACTGTGCTGTTGACAACAACAACAACACTAACACTAACAACTGCTATTTCGCGCTGTGGCGTGAATGACAGAGTGTCGACGTTTGACAAATTTACTCCTTTTCGCTTGGCTGGGAAAAGCTCCGTTATGCGAGTAGTATATACAGTTGTTTGGCTGGCTGACACTGGCGTGAGAGTGGGAGTGAAGGAGCATGAAATTTGAATAATGTTGCGAGTGGGCGGAAAACGACGCACTTCGAGTCAGGAATGAGTTTGGCCGTTGAGGAATTTATTGCATTTGTTGTTGTTGTTGTTGTTATTATTATTGGCTGCGTTTGTTGACTAAAGTTTGAAGGGAAAATTTGGAGAAATATGCGAAAAGTTGCGCTTTGGAAGTTTTGCACAAGATTCAAGAATTCTAACCTCAAAATGCTAGTGAACGGATAGTAAAGGAATGTCCCAACGAAATGTTGTGTGTATGTATAATGAAACGTTGGGAAGGTTAGTTGAGAGGGGGAAAAATGTAATTTTGCGTTGTTGTTGTTAAATTGTTAAATAGGAATTCATTAGCTGAGAAGCCACAGCTGATAAAAGGTAAATTTTCGTATTTGTACTACGAAGTAATCGGTTCTTGGCAAAATAACCGGTTGACTATGTAAGTTGTAGCTATTGTCGGGCATGTCATTCTATCTCTTTTGTACTTTTAGCGACCATCAAAAATGCATTTCGTATGTTGTTAACGTGATGTGATTTTGTTGTTGTTGTTGGCAAGTTGAGTTGCAACTACAATAGTGCCAGTGTTACCAGCTGACATTGTTGAAAAAATATATAAATAAAAATAAACTGCAAATTATAAATTCCGTTGGCATTTTTGTTGTGACTGTGTTGCCTGACACTTTTGGCCAGCACACGCAAATGTCAGTCAAGTCAATTGTTGAAGGGCACCAACCAGTTCATATGCATTTCAAGTGCAGCAGCAACAACAAATTGAACAAAAGTATTGAAACTACCCCCGCTCCCCTTGCAAGTTCACCTTCTCATTTGCTTCCACTCTTCATTGCTCCAATGACAATTGGCCTCTGTGTTGCATGTATATGGCAACGCCTGCTAATGATGTTGTTGTTATTAATGACACCGTCATGTAATGCGGCCGACGGCCGATGACACAATATGTCCGATTTTCCGATAATAATCACCAATCGCTCTGCCAGCCTCAACCAAAAATTATTCAAATATTTTTCGTCGCGCTTTTGTGTTCTATGATGAAGGCTGCCTCTCGTCGGGGTGGAGGCGTGAGGGCGAGAGACAGCAATTTTATTATGCTAAAACCGCAATGCGTGCCACTCGATCCCCAGCCCCATTAGCGGCGCTCTTTCTACCTTCGACCTCCTCCGTGTTGTACACTTTTGACGTCAGCAAAATGCTTTTGAGGCGTGTGAAAAGGGTGTCTGTCTGTCCTGTCTCTGTGTGTGTGTGTGTGTGTGAGTTTGCCTATTGTGCGTAACAGCAAGCGGACAAGTGCCTGTCCAGCGCAAATATTTGCTTTGCTCCTCGTTGTGGATTTCGGACCAAACCTCGAATATAAAAATCTGTCCTGCCTTCATTCTATCAGTGTGGCTCACCTCCACATCTCACTGCGACCAATAGGATGTGCCCTGTTCTAGCTTTTTCGGTCGTTCGGTTGGCCGTTCCGTCGGCCGGCCGCATACGATCAATTGCATGACGCACACACATACACACACACACACACTCAACGACGCATCTATTGGCCGTTGTCGCACATCCTTGATGTGGTAAAAATTAATGTTGTTGGCACAGGCAGCAACGGCGGCAGCAATTGCGGCAGGAGTGGCAGTGGCCGCATCGATTGCAATGTTGGATGCCACATCGTATGCCGCGTACATATGTGTGTGTGTGTGTGTGCGTGTATCAGTGTGCATATGCAAATGAGTTGTTTGCTTTGCTCGAAATTTATATGGCCGAGCTTATGGTCGCCACCACCAACTACAACAACAGCAACAACCTCGTCAGCCATTGCTGCAGCTGTTGCAGCTGCATAATCTGCAACTCATTTGCATTATCGCATCCAACTATTGTCCGTTGCCGTTACACATACGCAATGTGCTCTTCATCATCATCATCATCGTCATCGCTAGCAAAAACAATAACAAACAACGGGCACAACAACTACATCAGCATCACACACACATAGCTATCATTGTAGGCAACGTTATTTAGCATGGTTTTATTATTGTTGTTTTTGTTGTTATATCCGTTGTTATCTGGCAAATTTTTGCTCTTTAGTTTGAGTTCTTTTTCAGTCGGATTTATGGATTTTTATTGCGATTTGCTGTTCTCTGATATCGGCAGCCATTTTGATGCAACCATTTGTACATTGGTTCATCTCTCGTGGCATTCATTTGACAATTCATCTGGCTCTGATTTACCAGATCATGCAGACAGCACAATGTAGATTTATGCACTCATACGTGCAAGCGTCATCAGTGCTTGTTCTTGTTACTGTTGTTTTTTTTTTGTTTTTAGTGCATGCACAGTGATTCGTTCCATAGACAAAATTAAAAAAATTGATAGTCTCAGAATTTAACGATTTTGATGTCATTTGAAAGGTAAAACTCCAACTAAGAAAACCCCAAAAACTCTGTGCAAAAAATTAATTAGTGTGTGTGAAAAAGCGGCTCAAAGTTGAAACTTTTTTCACAAAAAAATTGAAACACATATTTTCTGTTTCTTAGTCTATTGAGTAAAAAAATTTTAAAAATACATGGTTATCAAGAAGTTACTAAAACGTTCAATATAGATGAAGAAATGATGTGGTCATTTTCGCTTTTAATGTTTTCTCAAAATTTGCAAAGCTGAGGCTTTTAGTTCACGTTTAATTTAAAATATTTTTCTAAATTAAAAATCTGAAAATTGGCAAAACTTAGAGGAAAATATGTAAATAGTATGTGAAAGTATGTTCCTGAATTTTTTTAAATTTTAAGAAGCATTCTTTCTTTTTCGGATAATGTAGTTACATCCTACGATATCTGCCGATCTCAGAAAATAATTCAATTTGAAAAGTGGTCTAAACACCTATTTTTCGACAAAATTAATTTTTTCATCCCTAAAAGATGTAATCAGCATGGAAAATTGAGAGAACTGCAAAAAAGCAAAACATACATCTATTTTTATCATTTTTATTGCAAAACTAAAGGATCCTAAGACAATTGCTGTTACCAATTATTATTACCAATTATTAATGTTGACGTTACTGATTAAATGTAAAATCTGAAAAATATAGCCAACACACTGTGTGCAGTAGCTCTCCAAAAATTACGAAAATTGCAAATTTATGTCTCAGGCATTGCCAAACTACAAAAGTTTAAGAAAAACAAAATAGAGATTTCTGTTCAGCAGACCATGATTAACTAGTATACCAAATTTTATGAAGAACGGACCACTCTTTCTAATTTTGTCCCGCGGTTGTATGGAGTTGAATCACTGTGCAATGCTTCAAAACACGTTTAAAATTATTTCATCTGTATATGAATTTTTGTATGTAGGGACGCATTTACAAATTCTAGCATATTCCAAATTCTATCCATGTCTAGTAAAGTCTTCTTGTTAGCTGTCTTCTTTTCAGCTATTGTTTGTTAGATATTTTCCATCTACTGTTTGGCTTTCGTTTTCTTCTCGCATGTGAGTGGCTCGACAGATTTGGCAAAGCTACAACTCCCGTAGAGCTGCTAAATTTTTTAAAAAATGTCTCTAGGGTGACAACAGTGATTACGCACTGCAGGTCAATTGGTCTATACGCAGAACGATTAGAGATCCCCACAATTCTTTTGTTAGAAACTGCAGAGAAGAAGACGAGTGTAAAACACTTGAACACTTCGCCTTGAAAAGATTAAATTCCTTTAGAAATATTCTAACTAGCTCTCCAGCCAATCTTTTGGAGAGAAGACTGGAATAGACTTGGCCTTGAAAAGACTAAATTCCTTTAGAAATATTCTAACTAGCTCTCCAGCCAAACTGTTGGAGAGAAGACTGAAATACATCAAGTCCTATCTTGACGATGCAATTTGGCTCTAATGTTTAGCTTTCACTCCCATTTAGGGAAGACCTATTCGACGGAATTGATCGATTTGACCGCCTACCTTTGATCAAATTTCCCCAACGACTGTCGTTCGATTTACTGGTTCCATCATTAAATTGCTAGAATTGATCTGAGTTACATCTCTCGCTCTCTCTCTCTCGCTCTCTCTCTCTTTCTCTCCCTCTCTCTCTCTCTCCCTCTCTCTCCCTCTCTCTCTCTCTCTCTCGGTTATATTCTCCATATATAAAGATATTTCAAACGATAAATATTCCATCAGACCTTCAATAGAGCTCGCAGTGTGTCCATAATTGTATTATAACTCAAACCACTTCGAATTTCTTATGATTTTCAAATTCTTAGAGATAATTCTTTAGAGATTATTCTGCTAAATGTTCAAGAAAGTGGCTTTTGATTTTTTATTTTATTATATTTTATCGAACTTAAATCACCATTACTTTCTTTAAACCTAATGCAACAGCCACCACAGTAATAGCGATGCATTTAGATGTCTTTTTGACTGGTGGGTAGCGCGTTCGACTTCATATCAGAGGCCCACGGTTCGATTCCCAGCTCGCGCTGGTGATTCATCTACCTCTTATAGCTATTCACATGAAGAAGATGAGAATTATAAGAATCGCCTGCGAATATTCTTTCGAATTTTTAGGCCTCATAAAAACTCAAACGAGAAGTTGTTCAAGCGAGCAGCAAAAGAGCCTCTAGAGTCTTGAGTTCGAAAGCAGATTTGCAAGTGGATAGGTCACTTGATCCGCAAAGGAGGCGGCAGCATTTCAAAGAAAACCCACTTATTCTGATAGAAGATAGACCAATGAATTTCGTGAGTGCTGAAGGATGGTCGACCAACTGGGACTACGTTGCACGGACTTCAAAGCAGTGGCCACGAATCGAACCAATTGGCACACAAGATTAATGTTCTTTTTCCCGTTTCGAATTCAATAAAAGGACTATGATAATCAATTAATGTCCTATTTCCCGTTTGGAATTCAATGAAAGAACGATGATAATCAATTCACATCTAACTTGTGCACATTCAACCTTCGTTTATTTTATTCTATTCATCTTCATCATTCATATTCATTTGTCATTTTATTCGTCTGGATCATTTATATTGTCCACCTCATATTCTGATTTATATTCATATTCTACATTTATTCATCAGTTTCCACGCAATTGTTTTATGTCATTTATTACACCCACCTTTTATATAGATCCCTTCTGTTCTTCCCTTTCATCCATATTGCTCCATTCAAGGTGTCCATCCATTCCTTCTATCCCATACATGAAATTTTTGTTCGAACTCACAACATTCCAAACTTTAAACTCACACTTCTCTTCTTTGTCATTCGAACCAACACAAAGTTCATGCATTCCCGGTCAAGGATAAAACATATGTGGCACAATTTAAAAACAAAAACAAAAAAATTAAAATAATAAAACAATTTGCTTTCTTCTGCGAGCATTTAGTGGCGTTGCATTGCACGCGTCATTGAGCGCATTTAAGTTTGTGGCTGTGGCTGGCACTTCAGCTTCTCAGTGACATGTGTCACAAAATTAAAATTACAATAAATAGCAACAACAATACAGACCGAAGAACGACAACTGCAACAAACAGCACAATTACACGCGCCACGAAGTGCTCTCGCAGCAATTCGCTGTAATTACACTTGACCTTTTTTGGGGCCTCGCCTTGTGTGCTTTGTCTGGTTGGGTGATTGTTTGTATCTTTGTATGTGTGTGCTCGCATGGTTGTGCACTACCGAGTGCAATTTAAACACAACAATAACAACAACAATGGTGTAATTGCGCAGCACAATTGCGCAACACATACGCGTGGAAAACGGGCAGCAACAGCGCTCCCACTTACATGTAGACATTAATAGAATTATCCTTTTGTTGTGCGTCGCAAACACTCTCGCTCCCACACACCCAAACACACACTCAAGCACACAATTTAGGTGTATATGTATGTGGTGCATTCAGGTGATAATTATGTGCTTGTCAAAATGTCAAATCGTTTGAAATGTGGGCAACAATGCGCTCTCGGTCCACTGGTTACACTGTAAAAATTGTACAAAATTGTTTTTTTTTATTTATGCAACTAATCTTAACTATCAAAAACATTTTTTGTTTCAATTTGGGTATTTAAAACTATTGTTACTGTTTTTGTAGGTATTACCAGTAATTTTTGTTACTATTTATTTATAATTTTCAGTTTTGGACTTTTTGTTTTCTCACACTTGATGAATTTCTGGTTATTTGATGTTTTAATCGGGGTGTTTTAAATTAAGGTTTTTATTATTGTTAATTTGTATTTTAGTTATTTATTGTTTGTTAATTTGTATAATAGTTATCTTTGTTACTATTTTTTATAATTATTAAGATTCTAGTAGTTTCATGTTTTCACTGGGATGTTTTAAATTAAGTTTTTTTTTATTATTGTTAATTTGTATTTAAGTTTTTTGTTGTTTGTTAATTTATATAGTAGTTATTTTTGTTACTAATTTATAATTTATGAATTTCTAGTTATTTCATGTTTTATTGGGTTTTAAATAAAGTCTTTGTTTTAATTTTTGGTCATTTGTTTTATTGTTTTTTTTTTTATTTTGTTTTAATACAAAACTATGTCTTAATTTTCTTGTCATTGATATTTTTCTGATATTAATTTTTTTAATTTTGTTTTATTTTTTTTATTAATCGTTATTTAATTTGTTTATTATTATATTATAAAGTTTTTACTATAATTTTTTTGTGAGTACTTTTATTTTTATATTTTTTTATTATTATATTATAATGTTTTATTATATTAGTATTATAATTTCTATTATTATTATTACTCAATTGTTTTTATTATTCTTTTTATTACCTTTTTTATTTGTATTTTTTTTTGTTTTTACGTATATTATTCTTAACGTTTTGTTTTTTTATTTATTTTTTTTTTATGTTTATTTGCTTCAGTGAAAAGATCAATTTTTGCAGAACTAAGTAACATCAAAACAAATATATTTTTAATTTAATAATTTAATTTGTTTTAATGAGTTATTTAAATTAAAATATAATTAATTTTTAATTCGATTTAATATAACAAATTTAATATATTTTTTATTATATGATATAATGTATTATTTTATTAATTATTATTATTTAAGAAAAAATTTATATTATAATTTTTTTTTTTTTTTGTAAATTTAGTATTTCATACAAATCTAGTGAACCTATGCTTATTTATTCAAATTTAATAATTTTTACTCTTTGTTCGAGTGTACTTGAGCCGAGTGTGGGCGGCGCTGTAGCCGAACGCCAACTATGAGGGTGACATTATTTGATGTAACTTGTGAGATTGCCGGCCAATGTCACCAAAACTCACACACTCACAGATAAATTATTGCTCGTATTGGCATTTGTGTTTGTAATGAGCTTTAAAAAAGTTTTGGTTTAAATGAGATCTTGCTCACATTCACTTACAGTCAAACAAACAATAAACACACACACACACGCACACGTTCAAATGACAGCCGATTGTGCGCTCAACTTTACACTTCTACATTTCAACAAAATTAAGTCAGCCATTTGCAATTTCAGCATCCGTCAGCGTTGGTGTGTCCGCTTTTAGCCACAATTTCATACCAACTCGACTCTACTTGCCCGATACGTAGCAGCACTGTAGCTGTAGCAAATTAGTAATTTTAATGCATGCACTCACATCTATACACAGCTCGATGCACACACTCACACTCGCACATTCAACTGAATTTCACACATTCCGGCAGCTGGAATTTCCAGCCATGCAAAACTATCAACACTATTAGCTGAGCTTGTTGTTGTTGTTGTTTGTGTTTAAGTTGTGGTTTGTTGCAATAATGTGTGTGTTGTGTTTTGGCAGTTGTTGTTGTTGTTGCTGTTATTGTGTTTGTGGCAATGGCCGCTGCTGTTGTTGATATGCGTGTTATTTGCATTTTAATAAATAAATACAAATAATCAAATTGGAAAATTTCTCATCTGAATTTAATTACAATAAATACATGTCAATTTATTGCGCAAAATATTTGGCCACATGCACACACACACACCCACACACACACACACACACACACACACACAGAGGCACTCACGAATATGCAAATAGTTTAGACAGTTGGCCGTTGCGGTATGTCTGCGCTTGTCAGCGCAATTAGAATAGTCCTTGTGTGTGTGTGTGTGTTGTATTTTTTTTATCGATTCTAATTTACAATTAAATATTTTGCATTAGGATTTAATTAGATTTCCGCTTCTTTACACTCCCGTTGTTTGCACTCATCGCGCATGACGCTTTAAAAAGCAGCTTCAGTTGCCTGTAATATTCCAATGTGCAAATATTTGTTCAATAAATAATTTTGTATAATTTTTAAACTTACAGGCAGCGAAAAATTTCTTTCTTTCTAAAGTGAGCTGGGAAATAATTTCAAAATTCCAAAAGTTACAATTTAGAATCCAGTTAAGGTTAGAGAAAACGAGAGAGAGAGATGAGAGGTAACCGGTGTTGCAAAGTAGAAAACCAGTATTAATGAAGTCAACAAAAGTGCTCTATTTCAAAATTAATACTAGAATTTCAATTGAATGTTATGTTTTCAACTATTTTAAAATTTTTCAATTTATTGCAACAACACGAATTTTACTCAACCATTAAATTTCCAGTTTTCAAAATTATGAAATCAACCTAAACGTAGTGCAAACTATGACCGCTGCTGCTGTTGCTAGTGTTGATGTTGCTATTGTTGCACTTAATGAAGTTGCAACGGGCGCAATTTGCTCACTGGGCGCGGATCGGGCGTGCGTAATTTAGCTCGAGTGGGATTAATGTTAAGCGCCATTGGCCGTTCGACAGCGAACCAATAAGCTTTAAATGCATTATTTGTTTGTGTATTTGTGTGTCTGTGTGTGCCTCTGTGTGCGTTCGAGCGCATCAATTGAAATTAGTGAACATTAATGCTGAATTATTGCGTATTTGAATTTATGGACAGTTATGACAGCTGATGGGCAGCTTAAATGGTTTGTAAGAGCTGCAGAGAAGCTCACCATTTTCATAAATTTCCTACAACTAACTTTTTTTTAAATGCGAGAATGAACGATGAAATTGTAATTTACACATGATTTGACGAAGCTGTGCGCTGTAATTATTTTGAAACACAATTTTGTGTATTAACTTTAGGTTTTTTGGAGCTAAATACATAAAGCACACATGTTGCAAATTCTTTCTTAATTTCACATAAAAAGGCGCTCCATACAAAAAATATTTACTCGTACCCATTCGAGGCATAGAAAAGTGAACTCAAAGGACCCAAGGTACAGGTTGCTGATTTTAGCAACACAACAAGTTCTATGCGATTTGAATTACAAAATCGCCATAAATATGCACCAGTGTTCGCAGCAGCAGTTCCAACAACAATAAAAGCAATAACAACATTAAATAAATCACATTGTGCACATGCTACGTTTTTATTTGCTTATTTATTGTAGAATTAAATTTTTTCTAGCATACTTTTAGGCTGTTGACGTCAGTTTTTGTGCTAACGCCAACAGTTCATGTCATGTTTTCGCTGCTTAAAAAAAGAACACGTTTGTATTGCTTTCAATGCCGCTTGATATTGTTGTTGTTTTAGCACTTTTCACTCATTTTTTTATTTTTTCTCATGTTTATTTATTTCTCATGTTTATTTGTTTTCTTTTTTCAACCTTTTTTTTACTCTTTTTGCGGTTTTTTCTTTGACCGCCAGTCGTCGTGTTGTTCATTGCTTTTAATGTAAAACAACAAAATCTTGGCCAGTCATTTTTTCGTTTTTCTTTAGCAATGCCTTTTCACTCTCTCGTTCTCTTCTCTCCCCCCCACCCCCCACTCACTGATTCAATTCACTGGCCCCACATTTTGCACACTTGTTCGCTTTCGCAAACATAATCCGTTTTCTTTTTGCTCATCTGCTGCCTGTTGTGTTGTGTTGTTTCGTTTTTCGTGCTCTTTTGTTGATATCTTCTTCTCTGTTTGTCCTGCTGTACACGTTGTTTTGCCGCAAAACAAAGCGCACAGTAATTAAAAATTCTTTTTTTATGCATGTGTCCCTGTGCTTTGGTGTACCGCATACACATACAAACACACACACAAACGCACGCACGCACATTAACACACCTCGTTGCGCCATTTTTGAAATTCTTAACATTTGTTCCCTTCGTACAACGGCAACTTTTGTTGTTTCAGCGCATCTGCGCAGCTATCTACAAATGTAAAAGTTCGTATGTGTGGAGTCTATATATGTATGTGTGTGAGTGTATATATGTGAAACTCCGTCAGCAGTATGCTTTTGTTCGGAAGGACGAAAAAGGGTTGCTGGAAGTGTGTTGTTCGAAAGACACAAGGACATTCCTTACGTCAGTGTGCATAAATTTTAACTTTCTGTTTCTTGTGGATTTTCAGGCAAAATGGTGGAATGTTGTACACTGTAAATTAAACTCCTCACACCTATTTCTTGGTTTTGTTTACCTCAATTAAACTTTCATACAGTCGTATGGCAAATGCCTTGAATGACTTTAAAATCGGTGGCTAAAATTGTTGCCGTGTTCGCATGCAGTCAATGCGATTTTGTAATCATTTTGCGGTCTGAAAATATGCAACAAATAAATTGTGCAATTATAAAGTGTGACTTAAAATATCTTGCATTGTTTTTTTTTAATTTGTGGTAAGTGAAATCAAAATATTTTCTTTTTTGAAGAATGGGAGATCTTTTTGGAAGGGCAAGAGATAGTTTCGAAAGTCTATGTATACATTTAATCTTTGGTTATAATTAAATAGTCAAAAAGAAAGACCCAATTTTTTCCAGAATGAGAACTTTGCGTAAGACGAGAGAACTTTTTGAAGATTTGCTTCATCTCGGACTTTTGACTAATTTTTTGTAAAATGGTCCTTAGATTGATTTGCTGTAAGATCTTAATTTGTTGTAAGATTGGATCCAAGATTATAAATACTCTTTGGAAATTAAACATCTTTCGAGACACCTTTTGAATTTTAAAGGATTACTACCTCCTTATTGTTAGATTTTGCTTATAAAAATTTGATGACTAATACTTTGTCTGCGTGCCTGTGTCCGTGAACACTTCCAACAATATATAATAATAATTATTATTATTTATTTTTGCTTTGTTCATACCAACAAAATGCTGTTTTTAATGTTCATTGAAGTGTTAGTTTCGCTTTACGCATTTATGGTGTCAAGGTTGTATAAAAAATCATCACACAAACAGTAACCAATCATTTCTCCCCTTTCCTATCGGCACTTTTGTCGCTATCTTTTCCACTCTCGTGTTTATATCTGAACGTATTAGCTACACTTATTTGAGTTTTGTAGGCTTCTAGTTGTTTTTTCGACTTCTTTTTTGCGAAACAAAATTATAGCGTGCAGCTACAACAAGAAGAAACACAATTGTAACCATAACAATCACAACATGCACAACGCAAATACAAAAAATTTTCACCATAAATAGTTAGGCATTTTGAACATTTAATAACTGTAATTTCATGCGTGAACAATTTGGCCAAAACAAAAAACACTATTTTTTTTGTACGCTTAGACACCACAATTATTACTGCTTGCGTGTGCGAGCGGTGTATATTTGTTTGTGATAGTTTCGGAAAATTAAACATTTTTTAATGTTTCAAAAAATTACATAAAAAAATTTAAATCATAAAAATTAAAAAAAAATTAAAAAATTAATAACAGTCAGTTTCGCTTATAATGTATAATTTTCATAAAGTTTAAGGGGTCATTCTCATGTGAAATTTTTTAAAAATTAAGTTTTTTTTTAACATATTTGGAATGTATCATCCTTGAAGAAGGTGCTGTCAAAATTGTATTGGAAAATTTCAAGTATTTCGGCTTCTACAGACATTTATATAACGAGCGGTCAAGGTTTCTAGCAAGGATTCAATCAGTTAGTCAAAACTTTAAACGTGTTTTTCTCGGAACGCCTTTTTCTGAAATGGCGGGGATGATTTAAAAACAACCATTCATCCGATCTCTCTGCGATTTTGTCACGTCATTCTGCATACTGTTAGCTATCGCCCCTAGTAAATTCACTCTGATATGTTAAAAATTTCATATTTTTTTTCATTGATGAAATCTTCAAAAACAACAATTTTTTACTGCTCTATCTTCCAATGCCTGCCATTTTGTGAGATTCTTATGAAAAAATTCAAATTTACTACGGGCGAGAGGTACGTTCATACTGATTAAGAATTTCTTTGAAATTTATGTTTCAGATAATCCTGTGACTCAAAACAATCCCCGCCAGCTGACCATGACGTGGCAGAAGCCGTGTCTTTAATCGAAAAAAAGCGTTTGAAAAAATTAAAAAAATTTTTTTATTTTTTTTTATTTTTGTACCATAACAATGAATAAATTAAAGTGGAATATCTTTTTTTGATAATTCCTCGTATTCACAAAGTAAATAATTTCTGAAAAATGTCCATTTTTCCTGTCCGCGCATGAGAATGACCCCTTAACTCATAATTTTCATAAAATAACAAATAGTTAAATTTTTAACATTTTTAAAACTCCATTTTTTATCATTAGGTTTCGTAGTTTATGTGTTTAAGTTTTCTGATTTTATTTTATTTTATTTTATTATATTATATGTTCTTATTATTTTTATTTATATTTGTTTATTTATATATTATTTATTTTTACATTATATATTATATTTTATTACATGTTCTTTTCAAAGGTTATCAAAAGTTGTTGTTATTTGTTAGTCCTGGGGTAACTTCAAGTGCTGCTTACCTTTGTAGCAGAAGCCACTACAAAGCAATTTATTCAATGCTTTCTGAAGTTTTTTCAGTTATCAGCATACAACAAAATGGTTGAAATCCCACACAACAGCACTTTTCCATCCTTTTGATATTTCGCAGTGAGCTGTTTATTTTCACTCTATGCTGCCTATTTCCTGTCTTAGTCTTCTTTTTTTGTCTTGTTTTAGTCATTGTTGTTGTTGATAATTTGCAAACATTTTTGTAGCACTGAAATGCTGTGCGTTTGGAAAATGTTGCTTTCATTTTCTACACATCTGTCCTTCTATCCACATCTCCCACTTCAAAGCAATTTCACTTCACTTTCGTTGCTATTTCACTTTTCAGCGATACTTATTTCCAGTGTTCACTACTTACTCACATCGCTTCCTCGTTTATTTTATTGTTTTACAAATTCCTACGAACTTATTATAAAAAATTCAGAATTATGCGTAAAAAAATGTGCGCATTAAATGTGACAGACAGCGCTTTGTATTGTCACACTGCAGCTGCAGTAAATGTCTCGTTCGCGTTGTTATCCTTTTTGGCAGCCAATACTGCGCGCCTTTGCCGCCGAACGTCCTCGCTGGGCAAAGCTATGGCTGCGTCGCTGTCACATGTCTCGGAATTTGCCAACGCTGCCTGGCGGAGGTGTCCTCGCTGCTTCAGCGCAGTGATGACACCGTGGCGGTCTGTTGACGTCGACAGAAGCGCTACAAAGGTGTTGCAATTTGTTGATGTTGACATTGCACGTCAACGTACTCGTACGCGAGGGACTCAGTGGGCGGAAATGACACACAAAACGAGCGCCGGCAGCGACCGCCGCATAAAGAAAGCGAATTTTTATATGAGTTTTACTGCTGCCGCTTTTGTATGCAAAAAGCTGTTTACTATTTTATGTAATAAAATTTAAAGCCGAATAAATTGCACGGCTCAAAGTTTTTCCGTCACTTTGCATAATTTTGACGCTCGCTCGTGTGTTGTCAAAGTCAACACGCAAATTGAAACAAATAGAAAAGAGCAACTTTTAAATTGCACACAAATTTTCGCTTAAAGCTTGTGAGCGAATTTCTGTTTAAAATTCAAGCCCACGTTTAAAAGTGTGATATCGTTTTTGTTTACACTTGCAAAAAGTTTGTATATGTATGTATACACACATGTATGTGTACATGATTCATGGGCTGTATGCAGACCTACATTTTTAATTGCGCTTAAAATATGAAAGACAGTCGCGCCGCAGCAACACGAACAAGTCACATTTGGCTTAAAATATATAAACAGCGCCCAACTGTTTCTTCCTGCGCACGAGCTGCATCGCATTTACGACTGGGACGTGGTCTGGCGCATGTTAAATATGCATATTCTAGCAATAATAACAACAACAACAACACCAATGCAAACGTTGGCATATATTTTCCACATGAATAGTGGATGCAATACGCCTGGAAGTGTATTTTCTCTGTCTGCCCCTCTAAATTGACCCATATTTCTGATGCTGTATTGCTGCTATAGCTGCAATAAATTTTTTATAATAACCATAACTTTTTGGAGCATACTTTTGGGAGCGGAAAATAAATAAATAAATGAATTTAGAAGAACTCATCTTTGAGAAATCCGAAGTGTGAATGAAATGGGTCGATCGATTGGGCTAAGGATCAAGAATGATAAGAATGTTTTTGAAATTGTTTAAATATATTTTCAGATTTCTCTCAAAGCCATTTGAGCCTAAAGGTATGCAGTACAGGCTAAAAAATTCTGTAAAGTTCGTAGCATAGTTCAAACATATTTCTGCACTTCGATTTGGCATTTTTAAATCATTTGTTTGAAGTATTTGTGCCTAGAAGTATGCAACAAAACTTAAAAAGGAATTTAAAACATGTATAAATAAATACAAGTTTCTTTAAACCCCTGAAGCCTACAAGTCTGATTTCAACTGAGCCCAACACAACTGAACGTAGGATCAAATAGAATGTTTTTGAAATTGTTTAACAATATTTTACGTTTTTTTTTTCAAAGCCATTTGTGCCTAAAAGTATGCAGTACAGGCTTAAACAGTCTGTAAAATTTCTAGCACAAAGAGATCTCAGCACTTCAAGAAAACATTTTTAAATAAGTTTTTTTTTTAGGTATTTTTGCTTAACCCTTTCGGTACAGCTTTTTACTGGGGAAAGTTAAAATTTTTAATTTTACGTTTTAGGCTTCTATGTGGTTATGTTAGCAACATTCCATAAGAAATTTTTTAATTTTTATACTCGGACCCTGTATTTTAGAGTGTTTTTCTATGACAGCAACCACATCGTTTTGGCTGTAATAATTACTTAAACATAAAACTTTTTATGCATAACGAAAATTTGAATATTTCTTTATTTACTTCAGCCAATATTGTTTTAAAAAAAGTATCTAAATTGAAAGAAAACGTCAAATTAAAAAAGTTATCTAATTTTTTCTGCTTCTTCTTCCTTCACTATCTCAAGATATACCATTAAAAAAACGTGTATACTTCTCTTCTCTCAACTTTATTATTCAGTTTATTAATTTTGTATTTTTCCTAAAACTTCAAACTATTCTAAGGAACAACAAAAATATACTATCCACACGTTTTTTTACCTAAAACAGGCACTGAAAAGAGACTATGCCATATGGCATAGAATAACCGAAAGGGTTAAACGAATGCAACAAAACTTAAAAAGGAATTAAAAAATGTCTAACATATGCACTAAGAAATTAAATAAAAATTGCTATAAACTTGTGGAGCTATAAGTCTGATTTCAAAGCACAACTGAGTCCAAAATCATGCAATGAGTTTTGGAAGTAAAGGCTTCAGGTAACCGAAGCGTTATCGTTACTACTTCGAGAATTAGCATTGCAAAGTGCAGCTCCCTCAAGCTCAACCATTGAGCGTTACAGCTTCCTTGCTTTCAGAAGAATAACCAGTATTCTTAACCGTTTCGCTATTTTGTTACTTTGTGAACGTCTGAAACATTTATATTTTTGGTACTTAGAATATTTTCAAATCTTAGAAATAATACATAATAAATAAACTGAAAATTTACGTTTCAAGAAGATAATTTAATTCTCCTTCTCCTTCTTGAATTTGCATATTAAAGAAAAAAAGCAGAAGAATTTAATAAACAAATTTTAATTATTTCAAACTTCATTTTTGCTAAAGTAAATGACGAAATTATCGATGTTTAATTATTCGCAAATATTTGTATGTTAATGTAATTATTACAACACTATAAAAAACAGGGTCAGAAAAAATAATACAAATTTTACTTCAATTTAGACACACTTTTTAAATAATTTTAGCTGAAGTAAATTAAGAAATTATCGATGTTTTGTTATACGTAAAATTTTTTTTTTTATTTATTACAACCACAACGGTATTACAACCACAACGATATGGTATATAACTGAAGTATAAAAACAGGGTGGGGTAATTAAAAAAAAACACACACACGGAAGACAAAACGCATAAATTTGCATTTTTAACTTTTCCCAGTAAAAACCTGTAGTGGAAGGATTAAAGGGTTAAATTGAAACATAAGCCGTTAACTGCTTTGAAGGATTCTGAATCAATATTGTTCATTGATATCTCTTTAGGTTGGCTTTCTATAGAAATTTTATTCAAGAATATAAATCCAAAACATAGGCAAATAAATTGAAATGATTAAAATTTCATTAAACATAGTTTTAGGCAAATATAATTTTATTATTTAATTTCATTGCGTTACTTTAGTACAATTTTAAGCGAATTAAGTTTTATATACAATGTTATAACTTAAATTTCCCATACTTGAGCTTTTAATTAAAATATGCTTTTCTGTTTATCTCTCTTTACAGGTAAGTTTCAAACAACTGTAGCGGCAACATTGCCTTTTACACCCATGCAAACTGACCCTTAACCCTTGTGCTGTTGTTGAGCATGAGATCATGTTGTAAGTACTTGCAATAAAATTTCATTAAACCTGCCCAACGCGAGGAATGTGCTTTACCATTTTGCTTGTATTTTTCGTTTTAGTGAAAGTTGTGTTTTTATCAGTAAAACGTCAGCGTTGCCACCCGCCACCAACTTAATGTGGCTATCCTTAGCTTTGTATGTGTGTGAATGAATGCGCGCGTCGCAAAAGCGTTGACCATAATTAAAATGTGTACGAGTAGTGCTAGTTGTTGTTGTTGTTATTATGCTCCTCTTCCCCACTCCCACACATTTAGTGTCGTTTTTTGGCATTTTAGTTTTTTGCTGGAAGTTTTTGGCTGTGATTTTACCGGCGCCACAACATGAAAACGCCATTTCCTCTGCGCCATGTTTCAGTCGTTCGACTGGAGTCGTGTGCGTTCTAAAAATATTTTTGCACTCGTGCAGCACGTACTACAGCTGGCAACATTTCCTACTCGATATCGCCTAACAAGCGCCATGTGTATATATGTATGTGTGAGTGGGCGAGTAAG
This sequence comes from Melieria crassipennis, assembly GCA_963668005.1. Taxonomy (NCBI): domain Eukaryota; kingdom Metazoa; phylum Arthropoda; class Insecta; order Diptera; family Ulidiidae; genus Melieria; species Melieria crassipennis. The sequence goes on from OY764961.1 coordinate 106,664,117, forward strand.
TGAGTGTGCGTGTGTTGGGCCACTGTGACCAGTCACCAGTGACCATTCGTTGTAGCAAATTTCGCAGTTTTTTTTAATGGTTTGTATATTTTTTTTTGGTTAGTTTTGTGGCGCTGTTGCTGCGTGCTGAAATGCAATAAAAGCTCATAGAGGGCAACCTGAAAGTATGCTTGTTATATTGCGCTCAAAAAAATAAAATAAAAATAAAATTTAGTATATATAAATAAAGCGCTAAAAACGCATATAAAATAGAAAAATCACAAACCTTCAACACGATATTTTGGGCGCCAGCTCTCTCCAGCCTTTGTAGCCAGTCTGGGTTGGAAAAGTATCAAATTGAAATCTACTGACAACAGCAACAACAACACACATACAGCTGACTACAGTCGACAGAGAGGTGGGGTGTGCCATGGCGGTACGAACACCTCCGGTAATTGCGTGCTTGTGCCAACGCCATTTGGTGCATGGGTGCGCTTTGTTGCCGCGTTTTATAGTTTTGTTTTTTGTGGTAGAAATATAGTTTTGAAACATTGTTGTTTGTTTTTGGGGAGACCCTGTAATTTTGTGCGCATTATTAAATGCTGATATCGGTTTTTGGAAATATAAATAAAGAGTTAAGGTCACGGGGGGATCAGATATGTAGCTAGAAAGATTATACATATAGTATATTGTTTGTTAGGTAAAAGCATGTGTTGGCTTTCAAGTTGTGAACTAAATGTAACTAATTTTGTTTGACTAACAATTTAAAATTTTGTAACTGTAATTTAAAGATTTGAAAAAAAATTGTATGAAAATTTCAAGCAAATTTGAAATAAATTTGTTTTTTATCAAAAGTTGAATCAAACAAACAAACAAAATAAGTAAAAAACTTAAATATTCGAAAAAATTATAATATTGAATAAAACTCAGTCATGCCTCATCAATTTAATTGAAATTTCATCAAAATTGACAGAATGTGATTTACGAACGATTTCTTGCATACCTTTCTGTATGACTGGCAAAGTTTAATTTCCTGTTTAGCCTGGTGATGATTCATGGCTGATTCATGCTAATTTACGTTTAATGACGTTACTTAGCTACGTTCTAATGCTGAACTGAATTAAATCTATATTTGAGTTGACTTGAATTAAAATTTGAATCACATTGATACATAAATTTGATCAACAAAAAAGTTGAATTCAATTAATACATAAATTTGATAAAATTTTGAATTTTTCTACAGAACTTAAACAAAAAAAAAACAGTATTTGCAATTTTTTTCAAATAAATTAAAAGCCATAATAGCATTGCTGAAGCATGTTTGATAGAAATCCGTACAGAATTTATGATCGAGTAATGCTTTTTACTTGATTCATGGGATTCATTAATGCTGCTTCACGTTTTACTAGTTTTTTTTTTAATTAGGGGTATTCACACCGAGCTCGTTACTTTGTTACACTGAATCAGATTTTCAACAGGGACCGTAACAGTTATAAGTTTTATTATAAAAAGCAATGTTTCTAACTAAAATAAAAATCGAAATAAAACTGTTATTTGTGGACTAATAAGAACAAAATCAAAAATAATTGTTATTAAAGGATTTTTAAAATATAAATAAAAAATAATTCTTATTTTTTTAATTTTTCCGTAAAAATTACAAAAAAAAAGTGTATTGCCAAGTTTGATTCTCCGTGCGAAAAGAAATGTATATTTCATTTATTTGCATGATTTTTCTTTGATAGTAAAATTTTCAATTATAGTTTTCATAAATAACTGTCCGGTCCCTGATTTTCAATCAATTTATTGAATGTTTTTTATCAAAAAAGTGTTGGAAGTGATTCAAACACACTCCAAGCATGATTGATAAAAATTTATTGAAAATTCCTGCAAAACTGATGATAATGCATGCGCATTTGTTGTTGATTAAAAAATTATTGCTGCTGATTCACATTTAAAAAGGGCTTTGCATCGATTCATGACAAAGTTTGATGGTATTAAAGCTCAAAGTTGATGCCTGATTGACGGCGACTCTCGAATGATTCATGCTTGAACAAGTCAAAGAAGTGGAACGCAATACAAAATACTTAAAGCGGCCAAACACTTTCAATTCCTTTAACAGCACTTTCAGCACAACAACAACAACAACAACAACGAAACAGCAAATGAAATTAAGCAAAATTCTTATAATGAATCGATTGCGTCATATTAACCAGCCTAATGAGCCAGGCACCAATGCTAGTTGGCTAACTATAAAAACAAAACCCCCCATTAAATAACCCAACAACAGCAAAGCCCCAATATGTCGAAAGCCACAATAAGTAGCCAAGAAATACTCGAAAAAAAATACAACAGAATCGTTGAAACAATTCACCTACAAAGCTCATTTATTACGCTGGCAACGTTAGACGTTATTAGATGGCACTGTTTCCCCATCTCCCCGCCCCCCACCATCAACTAGCGTCACGAGCACTCAACAACTCAGCGACATAGCATAGCCGCAGGCGCTTGGCCATTTTTCTCAAACACTTTCCTTAGTCGAGCTGTGCCGCTCACCTTGCCGACGCGTCCCAAGTGGCGCGCAAATCAATCTTAACTGCGCTGCGCATGGAACGAGCGCACAGTGCGAAGCGTGTAATGGCGGCAACATGCCAACATGTTAATTTAAATATTTGCGCCGCATGCGTGCCGCCGTCGACATTGTCGACGCCGCCGCTGCCACTTAATTGAATTGATTTCCGTTCCGTTGTTGCCACATTTGTAGGCATTTTTATTGCTATTGCCGGTGCTCTTCCCATTGTTGTTGTTGTTATTGTTTTAGTGGTTATTTCGTTGCCATTGTTGCGCGTTTGACTGCTTTGGCGCTTCATTTGGTTTCGTTTTGGCGTTGGTCGCTTTCGTGTTGGTGTTTTGGCCCCTTGTGGCGGTTGGTTCCCTCGTTGCTGGTAGCTTTGCTGCTTAGCATAAGCAAGTCATAAATCACAACTGCTTAGATGACTAACAAACGAGCGAAATTACGCGCTGCTCCCCACTGTTGTTGGTTGTCTTTTTGATGAATTTTTTGTCACTCGAAAAGTAACAAAATTTTATGTTTTTTTTCTGTCTTTTGTTACCTGCGCAACACTTGAAGTGAGCAAATAAAAATGAGCAACGCCGCTTTCAAGTGACAGTTCAAAAGTTGTATATGTATGTGTGCACTTTCGTGTCAGTTGTTGGTGTTAGTGCGACACTCGCTGGTGTTAAAAACCCTTTAAGCCATTTTTAATGAAAACAAACTGGCTGTTGTTGTGGTTGCCGTATGCAACAAAAATAATAAATAATAATAATAACAACAACAGCAACTGCCACGAAATTACGGAAAAGCGCAAAATTGCAAGCACCAACAAAGAATGAGTGCGAATCAGGCGACGAAAGTAACTTTTCGCGAAGCACTCTAACGAAAAAAAAAAACCAAATGCAAGTGGCAACTACCAACACAACCTGGAGGCTATATGGTAGCTGTAGGTTTTGTTGTTGTTGTTTTTGTATTGTTGAAAACTGTCAGACAAAGTAACGGCGGCTGGTTGGTTGTGTTTCGCTTTCGCCAGCAGGTTTCGCGCAAGTCTCGCACAGGTGGCAACACCTGCTGTTGTTGCCGTTGCGCTACGTTTGACTGGCAGTTTGCTTGCTGCCAGCGCAATTTCTTCTTGTCTACCTTCAAGTCTAGCTTATAAATGCCAGCGACATGCCACAACAATAACAACAACAATTATTGCTGTTGTTTCTGTTGCTGCCGCCGTTGCCCCCAGTGGTGACAATTGCTTAAAGTAGATTTTAGATTTGCATACATTAAGGCGCATATCACTGTGCCAGACCCTAAATTGTTGTTGCTACTGCTGCAACTGTTTTTGTTGTTGTTGTTGTTGTGTTGCCACCTGTGCTTGTGTGTCGTCCTTGCAGCGTGTCGCCGTTTTTGCCTTTCATGTTTTATTGCTGTACGCCGCTCACCCGCATTCGGTGTTTTTCTTGCTACTGTTGTCGTAGTTGTTGTTGTTGTTGTCGCCTTATTTCAGAAATTAGGTGATTTTGTCACGCAAAAGTTGGTTGGCCTTTTTGCTGTTGCTACTGGTTGTTGTTGTTGTTTTTGTTGGCCGCTGATTTATGTTAATACTTTTACAATATTTTCCTTTCGCTTAGCTCGACTGGGTCGTGTGTCGCTGTTGAGTGCCGGCATTTGATTTTATTACGTCCGTTTACTGTTTTGTTGGTTTTATTCGTTTGTTTTTTTTTCCCTGAGAAATTGTTTTATTTTTATAAATTATGTTTTTATTGTTGCGATAAAGTTGAAAATCGTAGCGTTTGAATTAGGCGAAAATATTTTGCATGCAAATTTGCTTTTTAGGCCAAAACTGAGTGGCAAAGGTCCTAAGATAAAGAGGTGTTCAAAGTTGTTTAAGCTAGTGGATTGTTAGCTCTTACGAGTGAGTCTTGTATTGTGTTTTGCTTTGTATAAATTGAGGTTAAGATGTATTTAATTGCAAGGCAATGTGCTTATTCGGAGAACTAAATTTAAACATTTTAGTTCTTATTCAAGTTAAGATATGTAGATGAAAGTCTTACTAGATACCAATGCAATGCCGCTTTCTTAGTGATTGCAACCATATTTACTTCCTACAGCTATCTTCGAAAGCTACTGGGTTGAGAAACGGACTCGTAGTTCGACTACTACTCAATTTGCTATTAATTTCCAGTTACTTCGATTATGATTAAATTGTCTATGGTTTAGTCTACTTTTAGGAGGATACTTTTATGTCGTATACAATTTTCTATTCTGTAGAAATAACTCGAACTATTTTCAGTTACTTGAGCTACTATTTGGATGTCTTTCCACAGAACCTTCGAAGGCTACTGCTTTAAAGAACAGACGAAGTTTAATTGTTGTTCATATTCTGACATGTCACTATGTATTCTTGACGCTACATGGCCTTAAAAATTTGCTGTTCTAGGGAAAACATTTCTCATGATTTCAAGTTAATTTGGTTACAACTGAGTTGTCAGTGCTTTAGTCTACTTTTAGGATGACTCTTCGCCACATGTCAAATCTTCTAATTTTTCGTTAATTCATAAAAATTAAAGTCATTATTAATCATTAATTAATGAATTAAGTTGAATTTTTTAATTAGAATTCATATTAAATCGCACAAAAAATGTTGTCAAAAAATTCGAAAGAAAAAAATTCCCGCACATTCGGGTTAAATTTTCAATGCATCTTTATTGCATATGTTCGAAATTTCAAGTCCCTTCAATTGCCATTACTTCGTCGTTGCCTTATTCTACTTTTGGTATAATTTTTTAATGTCGCTTGGTAGTGGAAATTTGCTACTACCAAGAAATAATTTTTCAAAATAATTTCCTGAGTGCTCATGCAAAAAAGGAAAAAATAAAAATTGTCGAAACTACTGAAATGATATCGAAGCGACTGTCTCGGACCACTAATGAACTGAACATAACAGCAACAACAACGTTTCAATTGAAATGGCAGCAAACACAGCGGGCGCGCCTTCAGCCAACAACACTGCAATTATCAAGGACCTGCACAGCTGCATCCATTTTTTTTTTTTTCTATTTTTCTGTATTGAACTCAATTTTGCTTACACCTACAACCGAACAACACCTGCTCAACTTTGCCAGGAGATGGTGGCGGCGGCAGCATAGGGAAATGCAAGAAATACTTGAACACAAATAAATGCAACATGCGACATGAACAGTGCAACACAACGAACTGTCAGGCGGCAGCGGCGACGGAAATGTGCCAAAGGGAAATGAGCAGACGTGCGGTGGACGGTGGGCGGCAGCTTTTATCGAATAATATTTCCAATTAAAAACTCAATTACAAAAAGCACTTTAGAGCGCACAAATAGATTAAAAATTGAAAATTAAACTTAAAAAGCTACAACAACCATAGTTGGCTCCTTGTTCCTTTTGCCAGCTGACTGTAACTGACGTTGTTCGTCTGCTGACGGTTGGCTGATGTCAACCGTTCAACGTGCCACCGGCTTGTCGAGTGAATATTGGCCGACAAACGATACGGCGGCAAAACGGCGAGACTGCTGGTCCCACACTGCTGGTTGGTAATTGAAAGGTACAGTCGCATCGGCGGCAACAACAACAACACCATCAACAGCAGCAGCACATTGCCACTGACGTTAATAAATACAAGTGATGACTAGGGGGTGCGGTGGGGGAAGGGGGGCGAGAATGGCAACAACGCCGTGAGGTTCTTTGGTAATGAAAGCAGCAGTCTTTAAAATTGTATAATGTTTGTTGTCGTCGTTGTTGTTGTTGCAATATCCAGACCTGCTTACCAGCGCGCTGTTAAATTCGATTAAATTGCAAATTCAATTAAAATTCAGTTTCTCATCATTTTTGCACACTAAACACAAACACACACACACATACATATGCACATATAGTTAGCTGCTTTGCTTGGCGATCCAATCTCATTCTAAAGACTCGCACTTGCGCAGCCTTTTTTTTTTTCTTTTGTCATCTACCGGCGGCAGGCTTTGCAATTTGTATGGCAACTAATTGACTTTGTAATGGTGTGAAATAGTTTTTGCGCCCAAAAGCGCAAAAGTTTTAGCAACACACACACACACACATACGGTGCCGCTTTTACCCACACCACAGTTGGCTCACGCCCAAAACTATGCAACACTTTGTGTGACCAGACAAAAGTTTAGCTGCAAGCAAACGCTTGAATGCGCGTCTGCGTTTGTATGTGTGTCGTGTGTGTGAGTGTTGTGTGGGTGGTTGGCCAAAGTGTCAAGTGCTACAAGAACAACAACAACACAATGCATTAGAACACCAGAGCTTAAAGTCGCACGGCTGAGGGTAGAAAGCGTGGCGCTCTGTGTGGCAATTTTCGTTTGGCCAAAAATTTGTTCAACCAAAAAAATAAAATCCAAGAGAAAAGCCGGCAGCAGTACGAAAAATCACTGGCACAAAGTTACTTTTATTGTTGTTTTTTTTTTTTTGCTTCTATCACACATGCATACATACATATTTTTCTTTGTGTGGCTGTGTGTTCGTGCCATATCGCTTTTGTTAATGACGCACCGCACTGAATGCAGCGCTGAAAAAGGATCAAAGCCAAAATGCTAGCAAATTGTTGCTATTGCCCACTATCTTTTGTTTAGTTGTTGTTGTTGCTGTTACTCTACTATGTTTGTGTGTGTGTGTGTGTGTGTGGTTGCTTTTGTCGCCGCCCTTGCATTGCAAATTGAGTGAATCGAGTGCACGGCACAGTAAAAGCGCAAAAACATTTCCAAACGAATACTGAAAAAAGTGCAAAAAATGCTTTCAGAATAGGTCGCATACAACAGACACAACAACAACAAGAACATTTGCAAAATTCTAAATAAAAACTAAACTAATTGTACGTAAAGGTGCGCCACTGTCGCCTTGACGTTTAAGCGACCAGCTGCACCTACACCTACTTCACAGCACTTCCTGCACCCCTCTTCAGCTGGTCGTCGTCTTCGGTAGCAACTTTTCAGCCATACACACATGCAGCACAAAGTAACACTTTTCAATGCGGTTGCTTAATAGACACAATGCAATTGTGTTGCAAGAGAAGGATTGACATCAAATCTATGTGTATGGGTGTGTGTGTGTGTGTAGGTGTATTTGTATTGTATGTATATTTGCATTGTATGCAAAGTGGCAAATGTAATTAGTAGTTATTGATACAAATTGGTGCTGTTGTTAGCGTTGCTTTACACTTTACAAAAAATGACTCATTCAAATTTTTGGTTTAAAATTATTTCAACTACTCTTGGCTGCCTTGGTTGTAGTGACAGCCTTCTGCTGGAAAAGTTCAGATAAAAACAAAAGGATGGATCGTTGTGTTATCTCATTGGGATGGAATGACTCCGCCTTTGCGGCGCTGAAACCACGAGTATTAAAATGTGAATGAGGTTAATCTCGCTCATATCCAAACTTGAAAGCTCAATTAAGCTGGTAATCTAAGTCTTTTCCTGGCCATAGACGCATAATGACACATTAACCCTTTCACTATTTTGTTGCCATATGGCAACATGCTACTTTGTGGACGTCTGAACCCTCTGTTTGAAGTTTTAGGAAAAATACGAAATTAATAAACTGAATATTAAAGTTTAAAGAAGAGAACTATACACGTTTTTCTAATGGTATATCTGGACATAGTAAAGGAAGAAGAAGCAGAAAACTTTAGATAACTTTTTATATTAATTTGAGGTTTTCTTTCAATTTCGATACTTTTTTTAATTTTGGCGGAAGTAAATGAAGAAATATTCAAATTTTCGTTATGCGTAAAACGATTTATGTTGAAGTAATTATTACAGCCACAACGATGTGGTTGCTCTCATAGGAAAACACTCAAATACAGGATCCGAGTATAAAACTTAAAAAATTTATTATGGAATGTTGCTAACATACTCGTAACCACACAGAAGCCTAAAACGTAAAATTTAAAATTGTAACTTTCCCCAGTAAAAACCTGTAGCGAAAGGGTTAAGTGATGAAAGATTTCTTCTTCCTCTTTGAAACGACAATGTCGACAGAAGTTGTGTGGCAATCCCTTTCTTTAAGCATGTCTTCTTATTTGACTATAAGCACAGCAATCACTGAGCTGATAGAATACCGGCCTAGGTTAGGTAATGTCTGAAATGTCTCTTGTTTGATGACAGCCAGGTTTGTCTGGCAATACTTCAGTTATGCTCCTTCACCGAGATTATTTGTATCTTAAAAATAGCATCGCTTGAACACATGCGGGCCGCCAAATTTGAGTTCATCTCCACGAATGTGTCCAATTTTGCCTGTTAAGTCTCTGTGAGCAAAGACACAGAATTAAGTAGTGTCATGATTCATTTAACACAAGTTTTGATGTTCTAAATACATCAGCAAGCGACTTGATGGTTGTCAGAATATCTAAATGAGCATATTTACATTATGTAATTCATTTTTAAAAATATAAAGTGAAGTCATATAGTAAATGATCTCAGATAGTTTGGTTCGTCAGTATGTTGTCCACAAGTCAAAGCGCCGTAGGTTTAAATCCAAACTTGTTAATTTTTCTCAGTGTACTTCATTTGTCATTGCTATTTATTGTGCATACGAATAGTTGTTGTTGTAGTTGTTGCCATTGCCCGCAGCATAGCGATAGCATCTTCTTGTTGCAAGGACAAACCTATCCAACCATGGAACAGACATGTGGACACACGTTTAGCTTTGGTTGCCTGCGGTCGAGTTGGTCGGTCGGTCGAGCTGAGTTTGTCTCCTCCATTTGTCTGCGTTGGTATTTGTAAGGGGACAACATCAGGAAATCGATATCGGTTTTGCACCTTTTCACTTGGCAGCCTTTTTTTATTGTAAATTTATTGCCATTGTTGTTTTTGTTGTTGTTGTTGCTGTGCAGTGCATGCAAAATTCAATTTTTACTTGCTAATAGTTGTTATGTGCTCTACAGATGCTTTGATTTGCTGGGTAGAAGGACACGAATAACAACAACAACAACGGCAATAATTAAGCACTGGGAACACTGGCTTCAATATAATTTGTCTCTCTATAAATCTATGTGTGTGTGCGTTTATGACTAGAGTGGGCCGGTTCTTTATAATTATGTGCTCGCTTTACATATCAAAGTGTGTGTGTGTGTGCCACGAAGTAATTTATTTAGCAAGTTTCATTAAGTGAACCAAATGCCCGACTGACTGTCCAGCATGTAGACCAACAAACGACAGTATGTTTGTGCGTGTGTGTGTGTGTTTGTAAGCGCAAGCAAAGCAAATTAAATGGCTCACATCGAACATATTGGCACCTCACAGACGAGACGAGTTTATGCGGCCGCAACGACCGCCCATGTCGCCTCTTAAAAGCATTTTTATTCAATTTTGCCACATGGAAATTGCATTTGCCTCGCTCGCTTCGTGCTCAATCGCTCGCCACTCAACTCTACTCAACTCTACTCGAGTCGACTCAACTGAAATTGCATTCTTGTGCGTTGCTCTGATGGCTTTAATTACTGGCCACATATGCACACTTGTGCGTAAATATCTGGCGGCATCTTGCGCTCGCTCACGCCCTGCAAACATATTTTACATTTAATTAATTACTTTTGCGAAGCATATCACAGCTTAATGCTTCCGTGACGTGCTCTCACTGCCGACACTCACAACGCTATGTTATGCTCCCACGCGCTGGTCGACGCCGACGCCGACAGCTTTCAGGCGCCCAGAGTGTTCAGCTTCGCTACGCGTCACTGTTGCGCTCTCGTTTGCTTTTGAAACTCCTTTTTCGTTCGCCCCTCCTCGTCAGCGGCTGCGCTGCCGTTTAATGTCCTTTTATGTTCTTGACACACTGATAAATGCCTTTGTGTCACATAATTCAGCGTGCATTACTGTCCTTAATCCCTTTTCGTCGCTCCGCTTGCTGTGCGCCACTTTGCTGCGCTGCGCTGCTCCCTCGCCAGTTGAGGGCTTCTGCGGCTGTGTGGCTGTGCTTTTAAATTGTTAAAAACGAGTTTTTAAAACTTGGTTGGTGTCATTATTTTTCAAGGCAATTAATTTCGTATTGGCATGTCGGATGCCTTTCGGCTGATTCCTTCGTTCGTTCGTTCACTTACGCGCCAATCCTGCCAATTGCCGCCATTGGCATGTTTGACTTTGAGCTGGGTGTGGCTTTTAGACGGCCGCGTTTGCCGCTTTTTAAGATTTTTCTTCATCGTCTTGACATTTTTTTGGGGGGTTTCATTGTATTTTGCATTATTTGCCTACTTTTACGACGTGAGGAAGGAAGTTTGCCATCCATGTGCTGCCAGCCACTGCTATTAAAGCAAAGCTCCTTCTCCCAGGCCCTTATCAATTAATTACCGTTAGCTGGCTGCGGCTTTTCCGACCTCAAAGTTACTCCAATGCTTGGCATTTGGCGTATCCTTTGCTTTATTGTAATTGCAGCCAAGCACACCACCAGCTGCCCTGTGACTCTTCTGTCTGTTGGCTTCAAGTTTTGGCTTTTTTTTTACTTTTATTGTTTCCTTTCCACTTGTTTGCCTTTTCCTTCTCGCACATAAACTCCCACAACTTTAGCTTCTAGTTGTCCCAAAAATCCACTCGTTTACTCATTGCCACTTGATTCTCTGCTCATTTAATGTTCCTCCTGCCAATTTTTGTTGCATAAATTACGGCGCTCTGCACGTGCAACACTTCTGATGGCCATAATCCACTGCATTCTTTTGTGTCCTCAACAACCTATATTGGCCACATTCCTTTTGTTATACATACATACATACATACATATCTACATGTATAAAAATTAATAAATAATCACTTGAGTGTGTTATTTACCTTACGAGGCTTACGGCATTAATGCGAAATCGTCCACTTTAGTCTTTGCAATTTCCTGCTCACGTAAATTTGTATGGCTACACGTCTGCCATATATTGCCATTTCCCAATACGGCAAAATCTGCCATTTCTCTTTCTGATTTTCCTTATTTTAGTTTATTTTTCTTTACATCTAATTGTAGGTGTGCTAACATTTTCGGTGAACTCTCCTTTCTGTGTTTCCTCGTTTTCTGAGTTTGCTTAGGCTTTTTTCTATCTCATGCCTCTCTCTCAATCTGTTCCCATTAATTGACTGTTTCCCACCTATTTGGTACCCTCTGTTCTGTTATTTCTGTCTCCCTTTCTGTCTCGAACGTCTTCTTTCTTTGGGATTCCACTTTCCACCTTTTGTACCAGCTCAAGACTTCCTAAATCCTTGTTCTATCTCCCTCTCCCTGTTTCCCTCCCTTGTTCTTAAATCCTTTGTCTCTTTTTCTCTTCTGTCGCATGTCTCTCCTGTCTCATGTCTCTCTCTCGCTCTCTCAATCTTTTCCATTAATCGGCTTTTTCCCCACCTCTGTTGTACCCTCTGTTCTGTTCTGTTCTTTCTGTCTCCCGTCATGTCTCCAACGTCCTCTTCCGTTGAGATTCAATTTTCTACTTTTTTGTACCAGCTTTTCCATAGCCAGCCGCCGTGGCTCAGTTGGTTAGTGCGTTGGACCGCGAGTCGAAGGCAGCAACCTCAGGTTCAAATACTGCCTGTAATAACACCTAAAAAAATAACGGGAAAAACTCGTTTTCTCTTTCGGTGGCTGTCCTCTCAGCTGGAAATGGCAAACCTCTGAGAGTAAAAATTGCTTATGAAAAAGCTCCCAACCTGCCGTTCGGAACCGGCATAAAACTGTAGGTCCCTTCAACCCGCGTACAAATTCACACGCACAACACGGGTGGTTGCGGGAAGCTAGGCCTTAGTCTCGCGTAAGCGGGCTGTCGTGCCAGTCAATTATTATTAATTATTAATTATTTTTCCATAGCCCTTGTTCTGTCCCCTCCCTCTCCCTGCTTCCCTCTCTTGTTCTTACATCCTTTGTCTCTTTCTCTCGTTCTTGTGTCATTCTCTCCCCTTTAGCATATCGTCTCCTCTTTCTATGGAACGTTTTCTGTATTTTCCTCATTCTTTTGCAAATGTTTCGACCTCTATCTCTCGTAACTCCTCTTGCCTTCTGAAACCGTTCGGTTTGCCAATGCTTGTTATCGCTTTGCCATACGCATTAATTTCCTCTGATTGCATTTTTATGGCTTCATGGTTACCATTTCTTCTAGCCATGTTTGCATGTGTGTGCCTACGTTTGTTTTTACTTGTGGTTTAGTTATTTGTGATTCTGTTCCCTCCCCCTCTTCGACGGTTGTTTTTATAAGCCAATGCCGGTTTCCTTCTAATTTCGCCAGTGCATTACCTATACATTTTCTAACAATTACCTCGCACTCCGACCATTCCTATAGCTCGTTGATTCTCTGCTTTCAGTGTTTTATTTCTTTCACTTTCATTTCTGCATCGTTTCGTTTATTTTTTTTTTCGAAACCTCGATTATCATGCTATGTTTTTGACGTTTTGATTGCCTGCCACCCTCTTCTTCAGATCCTCGAAGCGACTGGCGCCTGTCGTCATTATGTCGTCTACACTTTGTCGCCGTTGCCATATTTTACTTAAATGCTTTGATAATGTAAATTACCCAAAATTAAGCGCAATGAGTGCACAAAAGCATTTGGCGAATAGCTGAAACGAAAAAGGAGGTGACTACAAGAAAAGGCAGCTTTGATTTATTCGGCATCATTCTCAAGTTCAATTTGTTCTTTTCATGTTTTACTATACACGCGGAGATTTGCGTGGAGAATTTCCATCATTTCGAGCCCTCGCCGGAAGACGTTTGACATTAAGACAAATTGAATAATTAACAAACTTTACTCTTTCTCTTTTACACGTTTTCTTGCTTCTGTTTTCATATGATTTCAAGGCATTTTTTCTTCTTCGATGCATTAGGGATGCTCTTAGGGAATTTATTTCTGCTGCTGTTCGGTAATAGTCGCAGACAAGCGAAGTGTGCTTGAGGACCGTAAGTCAGTTCCACTGAGAGTGACACCGAAAGCTATACAAATTTTGCAATAGTAAAACTAAGAAAATGATCTCAAACTGCTTTTAGTATGTGTTGGGAGGAGTTAGAAAGTGTTTTGGAATGGCAAAAATAAGAGAACGATTTGAAAATGACAAAAATAAGCCTTAGGAGTGGGTTGGAAAGTATTTAGGAGTAGTCAAAGTAAGAAAAAAGTTTTGAAGAAAGTATTACAGAATGGTAGAAGTTTGAAAATTATTTAGAAGTTACGAAAATGAACATTAGGAGTGCAGTAAAAGGAATTTCGGAGACTCATTCAGTGCAGTATAGAAAGTATTTCGGAATGGCAAAACTAAAAAAGGATTGAAAGTGACGACAAAAGGCATTAAAAGTAAGGCGAAAAGTGTTTAGGAGTAGCTAAAGTGAAAAATGGCTTTGGGATTACGAAAAACGCTATTCGGAGCAAGGAAGAAAGAGTAGTGAATGTAAGGATATGATTTTGAAAAGGCGAAAAAAGCTATTCAGAGCAGGGTAAAAAGTATTTCGGAGTGGTGGAATTAAGAAAATTCTTTTTAAATGACGAAAGTAGCCACTCATAGCAGTGTGGAATATATTTCAGAGTAACAGAAGTAAGCAAATTATTTTGAAGTAATGAAAATGGGAAAGTAATGAAAGTAGAAGGAATTTCGGAGTAGTGAAAGTGCGAAATTGGTTTTGAAATGACGAAAATAGCTACTGGATGCAAAGTGGAATGTATTTCGGAATACGAAAAATATTACGAAAATGGGCCTTAGGAGTACGAATAAAGTGTATTTCGGAATAGTGGAAGTACGGAAGTGGTTTTGAAAATACTGAAGTAGCTATTCACCGCAGGTAGCAAAAATTGTGAAGTAGTGGAAGTAACAAAATTATTCTTAAATGACGAATATATTCACTTAAAGTAAAGTAGTAAAATAGATCGAAATTGTGGAAGTAAGAAAATTATTTTGAATCTATGAAAATCTACTTTAGCTTATATTCGGAGTAGGGTAAAAATCATTTTCAATTATTGGAAGTAGAAATATAATTCTGAAATTATGAAAATAGCTTTAAGTAAATATTCGGAGTTGGATAAAAAGCCTTTCGGAGTGAGAAAATTATTTTAAATTGAGGAAAAAGCTATTCGGAGTAGAGGGGAAAGTATTTCGAAGTAGAAAAATAATTTCCAAATAATGGAAATAAATAATTCGGAATAGTTAAAGTAAAAAAATTATTTGTGTGAAAGTAAAAAAATTATTTCGGAGTAGTTAAAGTAAGAAAATTATTTGAAATTATAAAAATAGCCTTTTGTATATATTAGGAGTAGGGTAAAAGGCGTTTTCGATTAGTGGAAGTAGGAATTTAATTCTGAAATTACGAAAATAGCTTTAAGTAAATATTCGGAGTAGGGTATAAAGCATTTCGGTGTGAGAACATGATTGTAAATTTAGGAAAAAGCTATTCAGAGCGGAGTGGAAAGTATTTCGAAATAGTTAAGTATAAAATATTATTCCCAATTACAAAAGAATCCTTCAATATTCGGTGTAAGCTATAAACTTTTCAAAGTGAGAACATTATTTTCAAAAGACAAATATAACCATTCGGAGTAGGGTGGGTAGTATTTTCCGAGTAGTGGAATTATTGGAAATTATTTCTAAAATGTTAAAATAAGTCTTCAGTAAATATGCGAAGTAAGGTTGATTTTATTTTAGAGTAGTAGAAGTTCAAAGATTTTAAAAATTCAGCCATGCCTTTAATTAATGTAATTAATTTAGTTATTCGATTAATATTCTATTAGATATAAATGTTTAAATTCTAATCACAATCAAAAGTTCTATAAAAATAGCCAAACCGCTTGTTTGATTCTATGAAAAATAAACAACCTCATATATTATTCACAGAACAAATTGTCGAGACTAGCATTTGGATTGATTAATGGGCAGCTGAAAAGAATTAAGTTAACCTTTGTGTTCACATCGAAGCCGAAAACAACACAACCGTCATCACCAACAACGACTATATACCAGTCAGCCAGAAACAAGAAAACAAGTCGATAAATATTTAATGATTTTATGAGTACCACGAAAACACTTGTTCAAACTTACTCATAGCTTGTCAGCGCGTTCACCTGACGACAATCATTACCGCTGGCGTCCGCTAGGCCAAAGTTTGCCGGTGTTAGGAATCAACCATTCAGTGGGCGCATAATTGAGCTCATCTTTCCCCCTCGCCCACGCATTGCTGGTCACCTTCTCTCATTATCTGTTCTGCTTCTTTTTTTTTTCCCCCACGCTCTCTGTGTATTTAGTATTTCTAACAGCGTTGCGGCATTTACAAATAAAACAATAAAATTTCCTTTTAATTAAGAATAAACGGCCGTTAACTGCAAATGCAAACACTACTCATTTATACCGAACGTCGACTACCGTCATACCGACCCACTACGACTACGGACGTGTATTATTTGTGTTTGTATTTGTATTTGCGTTTGCCTTTAACGTAAATTTCCGAATAAATAAAACAGGGTCAAATCTATTTGCGCAAAGTGTTGACGCGTTTGATGCGTTTGTCAGTCGGTCTAGTTGGACGTTGTGTGTTGTTGTTGTTGCTAAGGTCTATGGTTGCCATTCGTGAGAGTGGTGTTTGTTTGCTGTGGCCGGCTTGTTAGGAGGGTCTCTCAAAGGTCAGGCCAGCAATTAATTGGCAAAAACAGCACAGCACACTAAACAAAATTAATCAAGTGTGCGCAAATTATTCTCCACTTGGAGATTTTCTTTGAAGAAGGTTGCGGAAAAGTGTGCAAAAGGTGAGTGTATTAAGTGCAGCAGAAGTGTGAGGTCTTTACCATGAATGACACTGAAAATATTGTAATGAATAAAACAAGACTTCTTTGATGGAAAATATGGGTTGAAAGTTCAAAGTGCGTTTTGGTCAGTAATAATATATGGGCAATTATATAATCGCATAGCAATTGAAGAGGTTTTGGTGTAATGGAAATAATGTAACACAGTCTGAACACACCTCTGACAAAGTATGAACATGTCAAGCAACATCAAAGATATAAAATTGTATGTCCATAAAAAAGTGTTTGGCAGCGAGTAACAAAAACAATTTCCCATCACCACTATTACTCGAACTCGAATTGCCCAAAATTTCGAAACGTTTTCAAATACCCATTGTTTTGATCGTCCTGTCGCTTTCAAAGTTTCTTTACAAAAATTACTGGCTATCGTTAAACTTTTAATCTAGAAACTTGTGCGCAACAATCACACTTCTCTAACGTGACACGGCGGCGGCCTCTAATAATAACAAAATCCAAGCAAAGCCAATGATAACTGCACCTCCCTAAACAGTGGCTGAAAAGTTGCAATAGTTTTTGGATTTTTTTTTGCGCCACAACATTTAAGCCAACTTCAAATCGAGTAGAGCAAAACTTGTGTCGTCGCTCTTGTAACCCGATTTAGCCTTTTTTTTTACTTTCACTATTTCCTGCTTTTGCTTCTCTACTTTTGTATTTCTGCGCCTAAATGCCACCGCTGACACACTGATTCTGCGCTCGGCTATCACGTTCAACAAACGAAACTTTTAATACACGCACACACACATACAAATGTGCCGTGCGGTTCCTCTATGTTTTTTTTTTTTTTTTTTTTTTTTTCCAGTAGGGGAAAGCATCGAAAGCCAAACGAGTGCGAGACTTTAACACGCTAAAACCCCTGTATTCACAGTCCGTGTACCTTCATCGTGGCACCACCGCGAGGTATTACTTCACGATGAAGGCGGATATGTCAGCGTTCAGCTACGTCCAGGCATGAGTCATAAGATGCTCTGCCGAAAAGTGTCGTGTTCGGACGGACGGATAGTCAGTCGTTGGCAATTGTCACCGAACAGTCCCGTAAGTCTCGTCTCTGTATAAGCATTATGCGAGCGATGCTCCTGCACGCTCGGTCCCATGATTCTGGCGACTCAAGCATGTATGACACCAGTGGAGATGGAGTTCCTCTATGTGTATGTGTGTGTTTGTGTACAGCGCCTTGTTGGGTAAAGACCTTTCGTTCGTATTTAGTGTGTTGCTGCTAACTTGTTAGCGCTCTTGTTGTTGTTGTTGCAATTGTTCCTGTCTAAATGTCATTCAAACTTAATGACATGATTGAGTAAATAATGCGGCTCTCCATCGCTCCGTACGCACCGTTCTTCCTACTTCAAATATTGAAGTGTTGTCTGCTTTTAGGCGCCATGGTTGCATTTTCGTGCCGCACTATTTGGTATTTTTTACCTACGTTTTTGTTTTTGGCTTTAGTATTGTTTCCTTATTACTTTAGTTATTGTTTTTTTTTGTTGTCTTAATTTTTGTCAAGACTCAAATTACATGCAGACCAGAGAACTGCAATTATTCACTTTTTCAAGTCATTGGTTGAATAACACAAGAAAGAGTATTAGTGGATTTGAGTCAAAGAAAAACATCCGACTCATATCCACGCATACACGTTTACGCATGCACACATATTTTGTGTGTGAACAATGAATAAGTTCTTTGCTGATATGAACCGGTGCGTGCTCAGATCTGTCATTGAGTGAATAGGTTCATTGTGTTATACCGTAATCACTCACAACACCAAGAAACACCAATGGTTCAATGGAATGACTTAAGTCATTGGAGTAATTTTCAGTTTCGCTTTCTCCTTAGTTGAAATTGAGAATATTGCAACAAAAAGCGGAAAACCAAAACGCAGGTCAATAAATGCAAAGCAATTAAATGAACTTTTTGTTAGTTTCTATTTGTAAATAACAAAATGAGATCAAATCCATGCTTTTTAAATATAATTAAATTAAAAGAATTCATAAATATTAAAATTATACTAGAAAAAATATACACGTACAAATAATACTCATTCTAAGTTAAATAACTAAAAAACTATAAAGATGAACAAAAATTATTTTAATTTTTTTGTTGAAAACAGAATTTAAGAAAAGAATATTGCATCAATGCACAGCAGCAACCAGATACGCGTCCAAAAGCAAAAAATTACTGTTTAGCAAAAAGCGCGAAGCACAACACGAACTATTACTCAACTCATCACACGAACAAGTGAGTCAAATCAGATTATGAGTCAGTAACCAATAGACACACAAAATACCGGTACATATTCGTGTAAGAGAATTTTGAGTGGGTTGATGATTTGGTGCAAATGAGTAATAGTATTTTGTTGAATTGGTTTGAGTATTCACTTGCACCAATTGTTATGGCTCATGACTTAAGTATACTAATTTTATTAGTACTCATTGCCGGTCTCTGATGCAGACGTAGCATTGGGTGGGCTGCACAAATCATTGAGTAATGGCGAATTACTAGGTGACGGCTGTTTGAGCTTTGAATTCGATGGACTGAGGTGGTTACAAGTAGACAGCGTTTGGGTTTTATTATGGCAAACAAAAGCCATGGCACAACTGACGAATGAACGGGCCGTGTCTGCGTGCGTGTGTTAATGTTGTTCGTTTTCCTTGAATTTTTTTATTTCACTTTCTGTAGGTGTAAACAAGTGTGCGTGCGTGTGGTTGTATGCGTGCCGCCGCTACTGTTGACACAACAAAAAGGAACACTTAAAAAATGAGGTCACATTAAATGCGCCACATAATAATGGTTTTGTTGTTATTGAATATGTGTGTGTGTGTGTGTGTGTGTGTGTGTGCGTCACAATATCTAAGTATATCTACATTGTCTGCGTAATCATGTCAATCAGTGCCGCCGCGCTTGACGGTTTTTTATGAGCAGCCGCTTGGCTCAAGCTTTCTTCTTCAGCCTCTTGAAAACTTTGTCATTTCCCTGCCCCCTGTCTGCTTGCCATATTTGTCTCATATTGATTGTGCTGTGGATTTTCATGCCCATATATTGAATATGTTGTTGTGTTGTTGTTGTTGTTCATTCAATCATTTACCAAAATATTAGATTGTTAATATTATCATTGTTGTTGTAATGATTGTTTATTTCTTGGCGTTGTTGGGAACACATGTGCACACGTGCCGCATTTGTGACCATCGACCCCAACACCTCCTCCACGTCGCACTATTATCATTTCCAACAAGTTCCGGCCGGTCCCAAGCCACGCGGCGCCACTGTTTATTTTATCGTTAGCCGCGCAAAGTGCAGCCATTCAGTCAGCAAATGTTTCATTAAAATGTTTTAGATTTTTTTCTTCTTGTTTGCATTGTTTGCTTTCTTTTGGTCACTGCGTAATAGTGGAGAATTTCCAGCGCCAACTAGAAACGACAGCAAAACTTGGAAACGCCAAACTTTTGCAGTTGGTGCGCCTTGATTCGTTCGCATGTAAACATTTGTCCCGTTTTGGCTTTGGCGCATGAGCGAGTATGTTTGTGTGTGTGTGTGTTAGTTTGTGGTCTGAAGTGTTGATATATATGGGAGGATGCCTCATTGGATGTGAGCAGAGGGCGCACAAAGTTGATGCGGCGGCGAAAAATCGTGTGGGATGTGGCCACTTAAACGCGCCTCTAATTGCTACGAATTGTAGA
The DNA here is from genome assembly GCA_963668005.1 of Melieria crassipennis. Lineage (NCBI taxonomy): Eukaryota > Metazoa > Arthropoda > Insecta > Diptera > Ulidiidae > Melieria > Melieria crassipennis. Next base: position 106,684,091 of record OY764961.1, read on the forward strand.
AAAACTTGCGGATATTGGCCATTAGTGTTGCATAGGAAGGAGGAAGCTGTGGCACGTTCTGTTTATGTTCTTTTTGTGCTGCCTATGTAAACAATAACATAGATTTCAATCATTGCAGTATTTTTTTATGCCGTAGGGTTTGCATTTGGTGCACAAAATTGCTAACGAAACGTGCTGTGTACTGGTAGATAGTGTTGAAAAAAAGACATATTTGATTGGAACTGAAAGTTAGGTATTAAAATTGTACTAGAAATAAAATTGAACTAGAACAATTTTACTATTTGTATTTAAATTTAGATTAATTTTGAAGTTGCAAAAAAATTGTTTTCCCAATTTGTCTTACATTTTCCTGCTTTACGTCTTACAAATTTTCAGTTTTCCCCCGCAAATTTTTTCTGCTTCATCGACGTCAATGTTTAATTTTGATATGAAAATCCGTTGCAGTCATAAAAAGTAGCGAAAGTGTTATGCGTAATCGTACGGTTTAATGGCGCAATGGTAACGGTAATGGCAACGTCACAAACATGCACGCATACACATGCAGCCATTTAACCCTGTTTGTCCCCTCCTTTTTTTTGCATTTTTTTTTGTTTTTATTTTACATTTCACTTATTTTTGCAAAGGAAGCCACGGACAGGAACCATTGTGACACGCGCACACAAAGACACAATTGCACACACATACACACACACAAATGCGCACTCGACTGCTAGAACGTTTGCGTGTTCGTGTGTGTATATACTATATAACGCATATTTTATGAGCATCATAAATTTCATAAAATAAACTTTCATGTCGCTTGCATAACACTTGCTGCAGATACTTGTGGCGACCCGCCACATGCGGCGTCCGCAGCACGCTCGCTTGCTACATTTTGGCTTAACTCCCGCTGACTCTGGGCTTTATGAAATCTCGTATGCGTTTGCCGCTGGCCGCTGGCGCAGCGCACTCGCATTGCTAATTGCATTTTTATACCAGTTTTCCGTCTTTCTATTACAAGCATTTTGCTTATCCTTGACACGTTTCGAAATTTTTCAGCTTTATTGCATTTTTATTGACCACATATATCGCCAACAGCAACAACAATATGCGTAAAAGTCGCGCACGAACGGCAAGCTAAATGCTATATGACGAGCAAAGTTTGCTGCAGACTTTGTGATGGATACTAAATATGGCTGAAAAAGTGCGGAGGCTGGGTTGCAAAGGGAATGCAAGGTTGGGCGAACGTTGAGTGGCAGCTCGACGCTGTGCGGGCGTTGGCACAGTTGCACTTGCGATTGATGGCCAACCGTCATATTAGTTTATAGCGAGCTATTAAAATGTGTCAAAGTATTGAATTCAGCAAGGCGGAAGTCGACGCAAGTCTGTTCGAACGCCAAGGAGAAGTGAAAATGTGCGGCTGTGCTTAAAATCTGAAAACATAGAACACTGTGACAATGCTTTGAGTTAAAGTAGTTGGCCTTTTTTACGATTTTTATGAGGGCGGGCACATGGGGCGTATGAGCGATATTTGACACAAGTAAGAACAGTGTTGAAATTTAAGAGCAGAATTGAACACATTGAGGTTTTATGAGTTGAGTTGATAAGTTGCTTATAAAATGATATTAAAACCAGCGAATTTTGTTAAATATGTGCATACAATTTCGAGCTGAAAGGCTGATTACCTTTTAAATTATATATATATTTTTTTTTATTTTCAGATAAAAACAGCCAATTTGGTTTAACATTTGTATACATTTTTAAGCTGTAGCAATTAAATTTTAAATTGTATTTTTTGTAATTTTTTTGTTGTTTTACATAAATGTTTTGCTTTAATTTTTATTATTTGAACGTAATCTATTTCTTTAATACAACACCATTAATTTTATCCTTTTTTGTAAATATTTTTCATTCATCTCATTTTCAATTTAATTTTTTTAAATTGATTTGTAGGTATTTATTTATTTTTTGTTTGAATCTGGCTTTATAGAAAAGTTGTTTATAAAATCATATTAAACACACCGAATTTTGTCGAAGTAATTAATTAATTTTCAATTTAATTGATTTTTGTTTCATAGATTTTTATTTATTTATTTTATGTTTGAGTCTGACTTTATAGAAAAGTTGTTTATAAAATCATATTAAAAACATCGAATTTTTTCGAAGTAATTAAATAATTTTCAATTTAATTGATTTTTATTTATTTATTTTTATTTATTTATTTTATGTTTGAGTCTGAATTTATAGAAAAGTGGTTTATAAAATCATATAAAAAATACCGAATTTTGTCGAAGTAATTTAATGTTAAATACTTTTTTTTTATTTAGTTGTAATTTGTAATGTTTTGTCTTAACTTTTTATTTGTTGAATGTGATCCATTACCTCAAAAGAACAGCATTGTCGAAAATTGTTGTAAATATTTTTCATGAATCTAATTTTCAATTTAATTAATTTTCGATTTAATTGAATTTTATTTATTTATTTTTTGTTTAAATCTGACTTTAAAGACAAGTTGTTTAAAAAATCATATTAAAAACACCGAAATTTGTCGCAGTAATAACATTTTAAATGCTTATTTTTTATTTATTTGTCATTTTTAATGTTTTGTTCTAACTTTTGTTATTTGAATGTGATCCATACTTTAAAAGAACACCATTAATTTGATGATTTAAAATTTTTGTAAATAGATATTTTTCGTGAATCTATTTTTCAATTTTTTTTTCAATTAAATTGATTTTGATTTCATTGATTTTTATTTGTTGTTTTTTTTATTTGTAGTCTGGTGATCTGATTAAATCGAAGTCATAAATTTCATAGTTTTTAATATTTTTATAATTTTTTCTACAACAATATAATATAAAAATAAATTACATTACAAATTTATTTCAATTTACTTGAATTTTCAATTCTTTTTGATTTAAAATACTTTTTTAATTTTTGTCAACTGCCAAATATAAAAGCAACTCCTTTTCTCTGCTCTCCCCTTTGTGCAAATATCATTTTACAAGAGCATTTTCTTTGTGTGCGTCAGAAACTCAGAAACTTGCATTCAATCGTTTGCCAAACGGGAATGCAAAATTTCATAAGTTAATATTTGCGTTTGCCGGAAGTAGGGATGAAGTTTGCAAAAGGGGCCGTCAAATAAAATCCAGCCAATGCAAGTCAGCACAACAACAGCAACAAGGACGTTGACAGCTCCAACTCGCAGCAATGGGCAGCAGCAGCAGTTTTATGAAATTGTCTTTCGCCGGATACGTTTCATTGAATATGAACAATTTTGAAAATTTCTTTGAAGCAAACACCCATACACACACACATACTTCGAATATAAGCTGCACATGTTAACAGCTTCTGCTGTCCATGAACACATGTATGTGTGGGTGTGTGTGTGTGTGTGTCCTCCATGTGCATATGAAACTTTTGACATTCAGCTTATAAAACTATTCAAGTGGAACGTTCCTTGGAGCTGGTGGCAAAGCGAGGCGCATAGTTTGCGCAATTTCAAGATTAACATAACTTGAAGGAATTTCCAGTGTATTGTGTGGAAAAACAATTGAATTTTGCAGCAATCTGAGTAGAAGTGGGAGCTAAGATATACTATGTATTCTTTTTTTACATTTGCTGTGCAAACATGTGACCCATTTTGTTGCAATGTCGAAACATCTTTGTGGGAGTCTCGCACAGACAAAGATGAGAAAATTGTTTCAAGCTGCAGCTTTGCTTGTCTTTAAACGCTTAACTTGTTTGTAATAAAGACTTGACAGAGATTCACGCAGATTTCTATATCATTCGTTGTAATATAGTCTAGCAAAATCTTTTCTTCTGCCGATCCTGTACAATGTTTGTCTCATCTTGTGGTAAATTTGTGGCAAACATGAATATGACATCTCATATATATTTCAACCCACCCTCTTTTACCCTCTGGCTCTCGCTCTATGCTTCGTGGATTGTGAGTCAGGCATGACGTCAGCTTGTGCCAACGTGCTTCCATTTGCCGCCACTAATGCACGCCCACGTCTGTCCGCTGAATTGCACTCATGGGAGCTTATTAAAAATAATGAAAGAGTCAACAGTACAAAACAGCGTTTTTTCGGTGTGTTTGAAGGGGCAGCAAGGCATAGAAGGCCGAAAAATTGAAAAAGACGAAACTGCAGGAAGAAGTCGAATTAGAGAATCGCAACCACACAAATTATCTACGCTTGAATTTCATTACGCTTTGAAGTGTTGGCGCGCGCGCCTCGTCGAGCCTGGCCCCCACTCCACTCCTCCGCGTTCGCAACTGACAGCACCATACGGCGGCTATTGCTTTGTGGGCGGCAGCAACACTTTTTCGTGTGATTCCAAATGAGCCGTGCGCGCGCAAAAGTGGCAACACTAAAAATATACCAAAAAAAAAGCGAAAAGTAAAGAAGGCTGTTTTTTTGTTGTTTCTCTGTAAGAAACTTTTTATTTTGCTACTTAAAAATTTTGGCCAAATAAAAGTGCGCGTTTGCTCGACGCCTCACTGTCGGCGTTGTGTATTTGTATTTTGTTGTTGCTTTTGTAGGACAGCGTCTTTCATTGGCGCCAACAGCTGCTAACTTTTACATTTACTTAATTGTTGTTGTGTTTGTTTGTATACAATTTCCTTGATGACTGGTTGTCGCTTTCTATCAACGAAATCACAGAAATTGTACAGTGGCGGCGTTGTTGTTGTGTTGCTTATATTTCTTTAAGTTGTTGTGGTTTGTTACAACTGATGAGAAACTAAAACTGTGTCATTCTGTGTGTCAGCTTTGGGTTTTTAACTGTCACTCCAACGCCGATTTTTACCGCAACAACTGTTGCCGGCCACTGCATTGCCAACTCCTAACAGTTATGTGCATCATTTGGTGTTTTCTTTTTTCATTTTTGTTTTTTTGTTGCAGTTGTTGTTGTTCAGTCTCACTTTAAGCAACCAACAAACAAGTTTGGCCTCACATCAAACTGTCAGCAATCAACCCGATTACTGATGTATGAAATGTGTGGCGGCCAGGCGACAACGTTTTCTATCTCCACATCCTGTCGCCGTTGCCATATTCGCAATTTGGCGCAATTGATTTAAGCCGTTGCCGTTGCAACTCTCCGCGCTGATCAGCGTGTGGTCGAAAGTTGGCAAATGCGATTAGCAATACTAGCAATAGCAACAACTACAACAACAACCACATCAATAATAATGCCACCGATTTTCATTGGCATCAGCAATCGTGTCTCGCGCGGCTGCTGCCTTTTGCCCCCTCCCCCCCTCTCTTCATTTAGCCATAATAATTGTCTTGTGTTGTTGTTGCCGCTGCTGCTATGGCAGTGATTACTGTTATGGTTGTTGCAAATTGCATTTGTCTTGTTGCCGCCATTCAGTCTGTGTGTGTGTCTGCATCTATGCGTTTCAAGTGCACTCTTGACGCTGAAGTCGAACCGGTTCGCCACTCCAGCCGCCGTCCCTCTTGCGCCACCTGCAATGCGTTCATTAAATTTAATTTCATTTCAACCGTGCAACAAAGTGTATGTTGCGTACGTACTCGTATTAAGTGCACTTTTTAGCTCTTACTTGACTGCCATTACTGCTTTTTCAACTTCAACTCGAGCCCCACCCTCTACCCCGCCCTGTGCGTGTGCCTTTCTCTCTGTATGTGTGTGTGTGCAAATTTCGCAATTAAAAAGTCCTTAAGCCAGTGTATATGTGTGTGTGTGTGTTGTAAGCGTTGCTGCCACTTAGTCGCATTAATGAGCCGCATTAAGCTGCATACAACGCGCCAACAAAAGTTTACGCTACGTTTACAACTTTCAATGACGTCTTAATTTGTTAGCGCGTTGCGCATAAAATTTTGCAATTTCTTTCACATGCCGCTCGATCTCTGCTTACAAAATTGCCCGAAGGTTAAAGTCTTAAATTCAATTTGTCTCCAGCTGAATTGTATCGAATTGTAGCCAGTACCCAGCGACTGCGCAATGCTGCACACAATCTACGCAATTTGCATATTGCAATCATTAGGTTTTTTCTTGCTTTGTCTGTCTCGGCAGCCCCTTGCGCTGTCCTCACTCTGTGTGCATGTTTTGTTGCTTACCTGCGACCTAGAAAATGCTCGAGCGTTAGATTAGTTGCACATTCGCATTGACATTTTCTGAAGAAATGCCACTTCACCAGTGACACACTTGCGTTCATATCGCCCACACAGACAACACAGATATAACATAGGTAGATATATACAACCAGCACAATGTCAAGTGGCTTACAATGCACGCGACTGACTGAATGACTGACTTATGCAATCCCGTGATTGTAGTTGTGCACATGTGCGGCGTGTGTATGAGTGCGGAATGTCTTTAGGTATGCCAATCACCACTTTTATGCAAAAATTCAATTACAATTCAGGCATTTCACGATAGAGAAGTAAAATAAAAGTGCAGAAAATTATTTTTCAACATCTTCTTTCTATTAGTTTTGGATCCGCAGCCTAGTATGATTTGATATTTTTCCTGATTACCATTTTCACATCTACTCTCAGAGTTATAATAACATAGTTCCGAGTGTGTGTCTTTATGGAGCTTTTTGACTTGTCCCCTTTGTTCTTCTCTTTATGTACCATTTTTCTCTTGTTCATATATCGCATGTACATTTGTTCGGTCCTTTCTATTTGGGTTTTCTCGTTGGTTTTTTGATTTGGTTACTCATTTTCTTTCCGTACTCTCTCTCTCTCTTTCCACCTAACCCAATCTCCTACTTATATTTATTTAACTATATGCCTCCTTTTCTTTTTTGTGTACTACTTATCCCGTTAGTATATATCTCTCCCATTACCTAACTATCTATTCCTTCCTTTTCTCGATCACTTTTTTTTACTACCTAAATATATCTCTCACCATCCTGTCTCACCTACTACCCACATATTTATACTACTACCGATCTCTCCGATTACGTCCTAACTAGCTCTCTCTCACGTCTTACTTAGCTCTCGCACGACTTAACTCGGTCTTTTTCTCTCTCTCTCACAACTTAACTAGCTCTCTTACGTCTTAATTAGCTCTCTCTTTTACGGCTTAACTAGCTCTCTCTCTCTCTTACATCTTAACTATCTCTCTTTCTCACGTCTTAACTAGCTCTCTCTCTCTCTCTTACATCTTAACCCTTTCGCTACAGGTTTTTACTGGGGAAAGTTACAATTTTTAATTTTACACTTTAGGCTTCTATGTGGTTTTATTAGCAACATTCCATAAGAAATTGTTTAATTTTTATACTCGGACCCTGTATTTTAGAGTGTTTTTCTATGAGAGCAACCACATCGTTGTGGCTGTAATAATTACTTAACCCTTTTAGTGCCGGGCGAAAAAGAGGAGCCTATGCGAGAAAAACCGGCCGAATTTCACAGTTTTACTAGGGGTTGGGAAAATGGTCATAAAAACCAAACAAGAAACAATATTTACATGATTCAAAAAGCAGTATACTAAGGATAAAATAGAGAATAAATAGAATTTCGAAATCCTGTATTGCTAATTGTTGGTTTGTCAAAAACAACAATGTTTGACACAAGCGGAAAACAACGGCAATAACAAAAATGACGCTTTCAAACTGCAACTGGGACGAAATATATTGTTCACAACAACGATCGAGGAGACACTAACTGATTCTACGCCTCGCTGCGACAATGCAACGTTATTCCGCGAGAGTCTTCAAACAGTTGTTTACATAACACGCTGCCGAAAAGTTCCGATAACATAAACGTGCACAAAGAGTTAAGACAAAAAACTATTTTTTTTTATTCTCTGGTAATGAAATTAGATCAGTTATAACGTATTACAAATTTATTTTGAGATAGAGTTCTCCCGCAATGCGAATAGTAAAGCGCTACAAGGCGCGGACCGATATATCGGCTCTGGCACTTCTCGCTTGTGCAGCAAGAGCCGATATATCGGCCTCCGGCACTAAAAGGGTTAAACATACAACTTTTTACGCATAACGAAAATTTGAATATTTCTTCATTTACTTCAGCCAAAATTAAAGAAAAAAGTATCTAAATTGAAAGAAAACGTAAAATTAAAAAGTTATTTAATTTGTCTGCTTCTTCTTCCTTTACTATGTCAAGATATACCATTAAAAAAACGTGTATACTTCTCTTCTTTAAACTTAAATATTCAGTTTATTAATTTCGTATTTTTCCTAAAACTTCAAACTATTCTAAAGACCAACAAAAAATGTATTCTTGCAACCATAGAGGATGCAGACGTCCACAAAGTAGCATGTTGCCATATGGCAACAAAATATTGAAAGGGTTAACTATTTCTTGCGTCTTAACTAGCTCCCTGTCTCTCTCTTACGTCTGAACTAGCTCTCTCTCTCTCTTACGTCTTAACTAGCTCTCTTTCTCTCTTAACCATCTCTCTACTACTGTCCAAATATTTCTTCTTACTACCTACCTCTCTCTATGTGTACTATCTATCCTTCTCTTCTGCTACTTATCTCTCTCCTACTACCTAATTATATCGTTCTGACTCTGTTATTACCAAAGTATCGTTTTTTCTTCATCCTACTACCCTTTTATCTCTCTTCTAATACGTAAGTATCACTTCTTCCTTTTACTACGTGACTATTTTTCTCCTACTACTACCTATCTTTGTCTCTTCTTCTATTACTATTCTATTTCTATCCAAGTTCATTGTGTCCCCTACTATCAAACTATCTTTCGCTGTCTCGGTCTCCTTTAAGTATTTCTCTCCTACTACTCAGGTTACTGCTTAACTTTCTTCTGCTACGTAACACTATCTTCCTAAAATCAAATTCTGTCCTCTCTCTTTCCTGTCCATCTAACTCTCGCCCCTCCAACTACCTAATTTTTTTTTCTGCTTCTTATCTCTTCTGTCCTCTTATCACTTAGTTTCCCTCAACTACAAACCCTTTTCTTTTTTTCTGCCTCTTCCAGCTCCCGATCTCTCTTTCCACACATTCGCCCCTCCATTCCAATGCATTGTCTCCCAGCCTCTTAAATTAATTGCTCCGATTTCCCTCGCCAGCGCTGTGCACTTTGTACCGTTATTGCGTACTCTCTACGTTTGTGCCGCATTAAATAAATCAATTTGGCATTCTTCTTCCTCTTCAACTACTTCTTTGCACACTTTCATCATGCACCCATGAACAACATTATTTTGCTGCTGTTGTTGTTGTTGTAGCAGAAATTCAGGTCATGCCTTTTATGACATTTGTTGCTGGCACTCGTAGAACTGCCAACGCTTCGAGTATGTTTGTCGTGCTGACAATTGCAACGTCAACAACAACAACAAACACCAAGTCGTAATCAAATATCGAGTAAGTTATAATTTTCTTTGCGCTGTGCCGTTCGCCGCTTGAAAATTTCATACAGCTTGCGTTTGCTGGTCGCCACTTTGCCGCTCGCGTTGACTTTCGCTTTCGTTTCGTTGCGAACTCCCTTCATCCATCCTTGCTTACTTGCTTTCCCTGCGACTTACTACTGTTGCTTTCCCTTTCGTTGTGTGATTTTGTGTAGGGTTCCACATTGTTTTGCCCCAATTTGGCGACCGAACGTTGGGCACACTTCACGCCCCCCCCCCCCCCTCCCCTTTACGTGTTTGCGTCACAGAGAAATTTCCATATTTTCCCATAATAAATTCCGCCCCATGGTGGAATCGAAGTGCTGGCACTAAGCACAACAAGCTCGTTAGGACAAGTCGGTCACTTATTGTGGGGTGCGGATGGGATTGGGGGTGCGAAGGCGCATTACTTATGCGCAGGCAGGCCGGTCGCCTGGCCAGTGGTCTGAGAGGCATTGAATTACAGACTCTCACTCACTCGCACCTCGCCAATTGGTGCGTTGTTGTTATGCGTTCGTGCTGTTAATAAATTGTTATGATTATTGTTTTAGCATACTTCACGGCGTGAAATCATATAACGTGGCTCTCGATTTCATTTTAATAAACTTGGCAATGCACGCTCAATTTCGCATTTGACTTTGATTGTTATTTTATGCTCCATTCAGCTTGAGAAATTTTACCCTGGTGGCTGGCGGCACAACTGCCGTCCGCCCGCAAGTATGCCACATAATATCGCCGCTGTTGCGCTGCGCACTGACAGCCGGACTTTGTTCGTTCTATCCGCACGCTACTGGGCCTGCTGATTTGTTTTTGCTGTTCTGCAGTCATCAATAATTCACAGTTACTTTTTCGCGTTTCATTGGATTTTGCACCCCTTCCCGCTTTCAAGTCCCCCTACAGCCATTTTGAGCGCCCGAAGTGTGCGACTGGCATGGAATGCGAACTGTGCTCACATGTGTTGGTGTTCGGTGTTTCTACCGAGCGTGGCTTTTATTGTTATTATTTTTATTGCATTATGCAAAGCGTTGTTGTTGTAGTTTTTGTTGTTGTACATACTTGAATTTTTTTCTGTTACATGAAACTGCAGAGTTTTGGAGTTGATTTGAATGTTTTTTTTTTGCTTATTCACCGTTATTGGCGGTTGGCTGATATTACACGCCAAATTTTGCCTCCATATTCAATTGAATTTGGCCGCATGTTTTTGTTGCTGGCAAAGTGAAATCAAATCAGTTTGCCTCGCTCGCTTCACTTTTTTGTGCTCCCATACGGCACGCTAAACTGATTCAATTTTCCAATTGAAAACGCCGCTACCGCTTTTTCACCATGGCAACAGTCGCTGCTCTGGGCCTGAGTATCTGCTATGTAAATTTTAAAGCACACTTTTAGGCGCACAACAGATTTAGTGCCTTAAAACTGCAATCGAAATATATATTTGCAATTTATTTTTAACAAAGTGGAGGTCGTAAGTTGTTTGTCGAGTGTGCCTAAGCAGCTTTTCGGGCAATACACGATTTTGGCTGAAACAACAATCGTTGTTGTTGCCCAATTTTGTAAGCCACTTCAAGTGCTTGACGCCAACTTTCCAGTGTTATTGAGCACTGAGTTGCTTACGAGTTTTCTTTGAAAGCTTACAAATTGTGAGAGCCCTTCAAGTGGCTGAATGTTGCAAACAATAAATTAACGTCAATTTTTTTTTAAGACATAACTCTAAACACTTACAACGTGCAGCAAGTACTTACAACAGTTTTTGACCTAACAAACATTTCGTTTTATTTTTTTGTATATTTACTTATGGAAATTGTTTCTATTTGTTTTTTTTTTTCGACAGCAACTCTTTCGCTCACAGAATCCCGGACTCGCTGCCACAAATGCTGCTGCCGCTGCGGCTGCCGCTGCCGCGGCCACATCGGGTGCGCCGCCGGGCGCACCTAACGGCACCATGCAGCCGCAGCAGCTGCAAATGGCCGCCTCGCAGCAGTTCCTGGCCGCGCAACAGAACGCCGCCTACGCAGCGCAACAGGCAGCGCCGTACGTCATCAATCCGGGACAGGACGCCGCCCCGTATATGGGTCTAATAGCAGCGCAGATGCCGCAGTACTACGGCGTCCAGTGGGGCATGTATCCGAGTAATTTGATACCACAGCAGGGCACACAGCCGCGACGGCCGCTAACGCCTTCGCAGCAGGGCGCCGAGAATCAGTCCTATCAGGTGAGAAGCGCATGGCGAATGGCATCGAGCAGATTTTGTAAAAAATATAAACTATGAAACTCCTTTTCACTGCTTTCTTGCATCAAAATCCAATGCGTAACGCTTATTTAGTTTCGCTCAAAAGCACCCAAAAATTTTTCACAATTTTTGTGTGAGCTGTAAAATGCTTTAAACGAATTTCATACTAAAATCTATGTAATTTTTCTGTTTTTGTATATTTTTGTGTAGATTTTTTCGCCATGTAAAGAGCAATGAATTTTATTTCCGCTGCACATAATATGTAATTTCCGAAAGTACTTCTTGTGTAAAATTCGCGCACTTTACACTTTTTGTGCAAATACTATTTAATTATTTTCAATAATATTTCATTTAATTAAGTTGTTTGATTTTTTGCCAAACAAAAACTAATGCAATTTGTCCATAGAATCTAAGTAAACAATTGCAAACAACATAATTTGTATATATTAAAATCAATTAAATGAATATATATATTTTCTCTTCTATTTTCGACATACGCATAACATCCATAAACAACAAATAAACCACAAAACAAAACAAAAAAAAAACGCCCACAATTCAAACAACCAAAAAAAAACTACTACTACATATCCTAACCCTGTATAAAACAAAAATAAAAATAAACGTACCAACTCCAACATCATTCACCGCAATCGATGCTGAACGTTGTTCCATCGCACGTGGCGTATGCAACGAAACGACGATTAATTGCAATAATAACAGGTCATACCGGCATTTTTCGATCAGAGCGGTTCGCTCGTCATGGGACCACGCACAGGTACACCGATGCGCCTTGTTAGCCCCGCACCAGTGTTGGTGCCACCGGGCGCGGCACGTGCTGGCCCGCCGCCGCCACAGGGTCCACCACAGCTATATCCGCCACAGCCGCAAACGGCACAACAAAATCTATACTCGCAACAGAACGGTTCAAGTGTCGGAGGTAAGCGAAAGTCTTTCAGTATCATGTAAAAAACAAATCCCTAAATTGAATGTAGAAAATATGTATAGCATGTAGATAACGTTTTGGCATACTTACAAAACTACCTAACAGACGTTGGTCTTCGTGGAAAGAGACCAATTGTGCCAGTTGGACTTGTAAATTACTGTGTAAAGGAAACGATGCTGCAATGCTGTCGGCGTACTGTAGCTATATGTAATCTACGCTTTATTGTCAATTGGTCAATTATTTCACTTGCATATATCATTTAATTAACCAACTAAGCTAAATTGAATGGTATAATTAAATACCAAATTCCACTGGTCCATAAATTTTATGGTATCTATTAGTGTCCGACCGAAACCACTTTTTTGGGCCGAAACCGAAACCGAATATTCGGTTTTTTTTTAATATTCGGCCGAAACCGAAACCGAAACTTTCTAGTTGAAATAAAAATCACCATATCAAGCACTTTTTTCAACAAACGAATTTTACATTAAGTAAATAAAGAACAAACAAACAAACATAGCATAAATAAATAAATACTTATTAATAAAAACAATTTATTCATTTTTTAAAAACGTAAACAAGAAGAAATCACCATTTCGTACCTTACTCGATAATATTCAAAATTAAATAATTTAATATTATATGCTAAAAAAAGAAGTTTATTTACATTGCTGGCATCTAAATTACTCCTCCTTTTACTATATTACTGCTACACAATAAAATGTAAAAAATATTCTAGAAAGTTTCGGTTTCGGCTATTCGGCCATTTTTTGGCCGAAACTGAAACCGAAACCGAAACCACTTATTTGGGCCGAAACCGAAACCGAATATTCGGTCGGACACTAGTATCTATTAACCGTAATTTAATGCAATTATTTAAAGGCCGAATAGGTCAAACTGAATTATTTTTCTCGACTCCTTGAACAAATTTGTCGTCTGCATTCACTGGTTTGAATGTTTAATTGAAAATTTTCAAATTTATTCCTGAACCAACTCATTCTTCTGCACTGAGTGCTTTGAATAAGCAACTCAAGATCTTCCCTGAACCTGTTCATTCTTCTAGCGCCACTGGGGGCATAGCTACATTCATTAAAAGCTCTGGTTAGTTTCAATGACTACTGCATTTTGGGCAAAAAGAGATTTGCCCTATTGTTTCTTCGCTCCTTCAATCAACTCATTCTTCTTCACTGAATCCCTCAACTGATGACTTTAAATGTATCCCTAAACCCAATTAGACTTCTAGTTGTTTTCAAACCAATGCTTCATAATATGTATACAAAAGGAGATTTGCCACTCTTCGGACATCACAATAGACCTAGAGGCCGCCACATGTTCTAATCAAAGAGTCTGCAAGCTCTCTGTTCTGCATAACGTAACCTGACTGACTATTCTTTATGAAGTAGTTTCTGTGGTGCACACCCCCCAAACACAAAAATTGCAGGCACAAAATATGGTTTCAAATGTTATTCAAAACTTGTTTGCAAAAACCCCCCTCCCCCCCAAAATGATATCCTGTGTGCACCACTGAGTGGTTTGAATATTTATATGACTGTCTTCAAATGTATCTTTTCTTATTGAACCCTCTCAATATTAACACTTGAGAGAAGCCATGACTGTGGGTTTGCATTCTCAATACCTTTAAACTCTATAAATATATTTCTCTCGTGTTTTATATTTGTTAGAACTGATCATTGAATTTTATGCTTATTGATTTTAAATACCTTCCTTTCTTGTCTTTCTCGTGATCCAACTAGATACTCTCATTTAGAAATATTAGCTATTAACTTCCAATTTGACTTCCGACTTGACTGAGATTATTGGTTAGCTCCGGAATACCATAAGAAGGGATTCACAATGGGCCATTATGGCCTCCGAGTGGAAGTGCGGTCCTGCCGCGCACACCCTTCCCTACCTAACCTAACTTCCAATTTAAATTTAGCTTTAATAAGTATTGAAAGTTGAAAATCTCCCTTTGTTCGATCTTTCTTTCTTTAAATGTACTTTTCCTCTAGGAACTATTCCCAGTGTCTAGAGTCGGTCTATACTTAATTCCTTTCTGATCAATCCTTCTTGCTGTAACCAACTTTATTTTCCGATTTATAAGAACACAATACTGACTTTGAACTATGAATCTCTATGTATTTATTTATTTCTCTTAAACTAAATCGATCTACAGTTTAAATAAAACGTAGTACTGATTTCTACGAACTTCTTTCCATTTATTTGTTTCTTTTGAACCAATTTTTTATCTATAAATCCCATATATTAGATAGATAATCCAATAGATAGTTACCTCGATCTGCGATATCGCAACTCACGTATAAACAGTTTCCTTTTGATTCCTCGTAAATGAGTAATTTTGTGCTGTTGTTAATCTCTCACATATCAGGTGGGTTTCATCTCTCTTTCATCTATGATACTCTTTGGGTATCACAATGGGCCTTAAAGGCCCCTGAGTTCACTACCAGAGCAATTGGCAAACTGTCTACCTAATCTAGCCTTACCTGCTTTATTAGATCCACTCTATGAGATTTTCAAAGTCGAGCCACTTGCTGATTTTTGTAGAGGAGGCACTACGTAGGTCACTGAATATTTCTAGCGGACGCAGTCTGTCTCTCGCTAATTCTGCACTTGTTGAGCAAAGTCTCTTCGTGATCCTCTTCTCTTATAGAAGAGCATAAATGTATGTAGAACACATTAGACATTATGGAAATTTTCCAAGCCACTTAAGCAGCGTTTTATGTTACCAACTGAGCCGCTGTTGGTCGTTTCCCTTACCGACTCCAATCGGTAAGCATCAGCATAAATGCTCAACTAACTATACCGAATTGCCTGTCATTTGAAACTTCAAAGTAATTCCTTCACATAACTTTACATCATTTACTTTGCTCCACTAAGAATGACAACAATGCGAACAACGCGTACGTCACGTGTCGAAAGCATTAACAATAAATGCCAGCAACTGCAATTACA
Organism: Melieria crassipennis; assembly: GCA_963668005.1. Classification (NCBI taxonomy): domain Eukaryota; kingdom Metazoa; phylum Arthropoda; class Insecta; order Diptera; family Ulidiidae; genus Melieria; species Melieria crassipennis. The sequence continues at coordinate 106,699,555 of OY764961.1, forward strand.
ACTAAAGCCTTGCTGCCTTTGCTTGCCTTCGAGATAACTTACATTAGCAATTTAACAATTGTCCCCTCACCCACCCCCCCAACAGCGTTTGGTTGCACCTTTCCTACTCCTTCGACTCGTACAATCGGCTTATTTTAGTCCGCCTGCCGGTGGCAATGCCTGCTGCCGATATTAGTCTGTGCAGGTTTTGTTTTTAAATTAAAAGTCCATTACAATTGCAATTGCATGCAGGCACGCAAGCACTACAGCAAAACAACAACAACAATAACAAGAACCGTATTACAGTTACAACTTACCTTCATATTGCGCTGCACAACAACACTTGTTGGTGCCGCATGCAACACTACGCAACACAGCAAATTTGTGTTTAGCATTTCGATGGAAAATTTTATTTATACAGTTTGCCAATTACCAGCAGCGACTTCCTTGAAGTCTTAACTCACCTCCTCCTCCCCAGAGTGCAGCGTGCACTTGCCACACAATTGGCCCCCTGAGATTGTTGCCGCAATATGTGCCAATTTGCATTATACAACATTTGCAGAAATTCAATTTATAATTAAATTTGGGAATTTATAATTTATGAAAAACACACACACCAACACACCCACACACAGAGACACAGTTATAGGTGAATGGGTGGTTGCGGGTGGAGTTGAGAGTTGGACATACATGAGCGCACCGAGAAAGCGCAGTCAGTAATGCATAAAATGGTGGGCGGCCTGCATTTAGTGTTGCGTGTCCGTGCATTTGGGTCTGAGATTGCAACATGTGCGCTTTGTTACTATTCTTGTTGTTGTTGTTGCAATTGTTTTGTGCAAGGCAATTTGAAGTAATTAGCCAGGAAATGATGATTGGTTGCGGTGAAAGTTGCATAAATTAACTGCGCATTTCAAGTTGGTAACTTGTACTTTAGATTCGATATAATTCAAATAATTGAATTGAAATTTCCTTATTTTTGTTTGCATAATCTACAATCAAAAGGTAGCAATGTTTAGTTTGATTTACAATATAAAATAATTAATGATTGTTGGTAAATCATTGAGAGTTACTTGGGATTGTTAAGAGTACCATGAAATATCTACACAATTTGTAGAAATAAACTTTAAGCAGATTTCTATAGTTTGAAGAATACTCAGGATAAATGAAGGCATAGACAATGTTGGGTGTATTCATCGCATCTCATCAACACTTGTAGTCATTTTCCATATAAAATCTAAAGCTTGCAATGCAGTGACTGCATTACTATCCTGATTTTTGTATTCAGCAAATAATTTCACATACACAATGTCTACTAAATTCTGATTGAATTGAATTTTCATTAAATTTGTACACTAGTTGCCTTATAATATGAAGTTATTTCAAAAAGTTTGTGCTTGATTGGAATAGTATTATTTTTTGTATATGAAAATACATGCGCTCGTATTATGACTTACATGGCTACAGCCATGTATTATGACAAACAGTTTTTTTTTTTTAATAAATATGCTTAACACCCATCATATCGACTGTTTTATGTCGAATTGTATGCGCTTACAAAATTCACCCAGTGTTTTATACCAAAATTTATACTCTTAAATAGTTATTTAAAAAAAAATATGCTTAGCTGCGAAAGTATTCATTGTTTTATACCAAAATGTATGCGCCTACAAAATTCAGCCATGTCTTACGACTTAAATAGTTATTTTCAAAAAATAAATATGCTTAATAGCCATCATATTACTTTTTATATATCGAAATGTATGCGCTTACAAAATTCAGCCAATGCATAAAATATGCATAGCTGCTATTGTTATATACCAAAATTTATGCTCCTAAATGTTTTTTTCAACTGAAATAGGCTTAACTACTATAATATTGATTGCTCTATATAAAAATGTATGCGCTTACAAAATTCAGCCAGTGCTTACAAAGTAAATTATTATTTTAAATTGTAGGCGGCATTATTTTAAAATTTACATGAAATAACACTGTTGGCTTACAATTTTACTGCATTATTTGTCTACAATTTCTGTTCTTGCATTGTTTTGAAGCTAAACTTTACATTTCCAAAAAAAAATTTTATAAACTAAAACGAGTCATAAGCAGTTTTTTTTTTATACTCCTAAATGTACAAAATGAATTTATTGTTCAATTTTTTGCAAATTTTTTCACTTCTGGAAAAATAGAAAATACAAAAATTTGTTATGTACAAATGAAAATGTTTCCTCAATTTTTAATTTCATGATATTCAGTTTCATATACGAGACAAAACATTGCTTCGTATTTGAACGACTCTTAATTCAAAGTTTCAATTAAATTTTACTACTACTTTTACAAAACTATAAAAATTTTAATTGTAACCCCAACACACACTGCTTGTAACATTAAATTTGTTGCATATTTGTAAGCATTACAATTTTAACGTTGCCTCCATTTATCCACATAGCTGCCAACATATGGTTACAAATTTACTTGCACGCTTGCAACGTTGCAATATTAACTTAAAAATTGCATTTAATAACATTTAAATTGTCAATAATGAAATCAATTATTTGTATTTTAAAAGCATTTCCGACTGTTGCTGTTGCTATTAAAAACGCATTGCCATGTTGTGCGCTTGCATTATGCAACAATAAATTTTCGTACTTCATTACTGCGTATTTAAATTTCATAGGCAGAGCATGAGGAAGCAACAACAGCAAAAGCAACAGTAACACCAATCGCCGACACGCGTTAATAAAGCAACAAAAGGCCCATTCACGCATACACAAGCACGCAAGCGCAATCGGTAAAGCAACCGCAGAGCTACCCAAAGCCCAGCACACTGCCGAGCTGTGCTTCTTGCTTGGTGCATCTGTCTGTAGCTGTGTGTGTGTGTGTGTGTTGCATGAAAAATGGCAAAAATTAATTAATTAATGCAATTTAATGCACTTTCACCAAACGTGCCTCAGTCCTTTGTGTGCCGCACACCAATAACAACAACAAAAACAACAATAACAATAAAACCACGTGCTGTGCACCGCACACGTGCCACATTATGTTGCATAAGAATATTCGGCAATAAGTAAAGAATTATAAATTAATTATGGCAAATGCCGCACAAAAATTCTCCCTCTTTCTCTCTTTTTCGCTCTGTCTCTTTCTTTCATTTAAATCGTATAGACATCATTATCCAATAAATTCAACGTAAATGCAAAGAAGCAGTTCGCCTAGTGGTCAACTCATGAATTGTGCAAAATTTTGTGTTGTCTTCTTTGGCATTTGTTTTTGTTTTTTGAGCCTATACGCGCGAATTGGCAGTGATGCAATCAAAAATTGTATTGAAATTGTATAAAAAGGATCTTGCACAACTTTACCGCAAATACGAAATATCCAACAACAACAACAATAAACACAATAATACAATTGTAATAAGCTTACACACACACATACAGGCACACATGCGTACTCATTCAGTTAATCAGCGCACGCCTCGAATGGCACCAGCACAATATCGAATAGGCCCAGATCTGTGTGTGTGTGTGTGTGTGTCTGTGTGTGTTTTACTCTGTGTGACTGTTGTTAATTGAAAAAAGGCGAAAATTGAAATTTAAAAAAATTCGCTCATTGATTCAAATTGTATGCGCCGTCAGTCAGCCAGCATCATCTGACTCGAGTGCTGATAGTCTGCACGAAATATTGTTTATGCCAAGCACTCATGCAGTTCCTTCTTTCCCCTCCCCCCCCCCCATACAGCGGCATATACACAAACGCTGACGGGCATACAAACAGCGTTTCGTACGTGTCAGTCAAATGCGGCAGCGCTCACCTTTTACCATGTTTTGTGTGTGCTGTATATGCGCATCTCTATGTATGTATGTGTGTGTGTGCATGCTTGATGAAAAATCGTGGCGCAGGTATGAAACGTGCTGCTCACGTTTTCATTTGATTATATTCTCACTTTTCGTTGCGTTATTGCAGAATTAATAAAGCTCGTTCAATCGCCTACAGTGAGCGCAAATTGCACGCGTGATGTTTGGTGCTTATAATTGGGACTTTGGCATGTTTCGCCCCACGTTTCGAGCACCTTTCGCACTGTTTGCATGCGCAGTTTTGCGCCCCCGATTTTATTATCCAATTGTTGCCGTTTTTGGATGGCATTGTATAATGAAGTAGTTATTTTTTGCTGGCTGCCCACTAAAATTGCGGAAACAAACAATTTTGTTTGAGAGAAATTTAAATTGAATGAGATTAATCAATATAATTGGCAGATTTAAGTGCTCTGAAGATTTACTAATCAGCAGGGACCGTACCAGTTATAAGTTTTATTATAAAAATCAATGTTTAAGAGTTATTTTTTTACTTTTATTTAATGACAACCAATAAAAATTTTTTTTTTATATTGTAAAAATCCTATAATAACAATTATTTTTGATTTTTTTCTTATTAGTTAGTCCACAAATAATAGTTTTTTCGATTTTTATTTTAGTTGTCCTATGATAACAATTATTCGTGACTTCTATTTAAAAAAGTCATCAATAAAAATCATTCAGTGACTTTTATTTATAAAGGTCATCAATAAAAATTATTGAATGACTTTTATTTATAAAATGACTTTTATATTGCGACTTAAAAAATAAAAGTCACTGACTGATTTTTATTGATGACTTTTATAAATAAAAGTCATTGAATGATTTTTATTGATGACCTAAAAAAAAAAGTCATTGAATAATTTTTATTGATAAATTTTATAAATAAAAGTCAATGAATGATTTTTATTGATGCCTTTATAAATAAAAGTTATTGAATGATTTTTATTGATGACTTCAAGAATAAAAGTCATTGAATATTTTTTATTAATGACTTTTATAAATAAAAGTCAATGAATGATTTTTATTGATGACTAAAAAAATAAAAGTAACCAATAATTGTTATCATAGGACAACTAAAATAAAAATCGAAATAAAACTGTTATTTGTGGACTAATATGAAAAAAATCAAAAATTATTGTTAATAAAGGATTTTTTAAATATAAATAAAAAATAATTCTTATTTTTTAATTTTTCCGTAAAAATTACAAAAAAAAGTTTATTGCCAAGTTTGATTCTCCGTGCGAAAAGAGATGTATTGATAAGTATATTTAATTTATTTATTTTAAGAAGCGTACATGTTGATCTCACTTTAGTCAACGCAATGGCAGTGCTAAAGTTATATAGCACAGTGTTATATTTTGTTCCACAGAGAGACTATTTTGAAAGAGATTCTGTACTGGAATGTTGTTACTGCCATTATCGGCAAAAAGTTGTAAATTACTGAAAATGTTGCCACAATTCTTGTCAGTTTCGGTCAGTCTGGAGAAGGAAAATCCTCATCTCTGTTCGTTAAACTTTTTTTAATTTTAATAGGAGCGAAAATCGTTCTTTCTTGCATCTAGTATGATAGATACTCTGTAGTGCACATCGTCACCCTAACCAACCAGTCTATCCGCTAGTTATATGGGACTCATGCCAGCTGAAAAACACCCGCCTATCTCAATCGGGAGTTTGTCACTTGTTTGGGCCCATTTTTGTTTCCTAAATGAAACGAATAAGTTATCCAGATATCTGCTGTCGTCATGGCCATTTCTACTGATGACAATTCAGCTCCTAAAAGAGACTTGTTGTGTCAAAAATTTGGCAATGAGTTTAGAAATGACTGCAGCCAAAACTGATTCTGCAATGCCCATCCAAGAGACTGCACTGAGATCTTTTAAGGGGAGTTTAATAGATCTTAAAAGTCGCAGTGCACTTGGCATGTTGCAATGCTCCACTTGGACTCTGCTCCTTTGGTTGTTGTGGTCATGACTTTCTGATTTCAAATAAACAGCGATCATGACAGTTTCTTTTTTCTAGAATGTGTTTTTCATTGAATTGGATTTAGCAAATGAAGAATCAAAATCTCATATTCACGGAACGTTCAAGTCCTAAAGAGGCTCAACTTTACCCGACTGACTTCCCTTTACGTGGGGCTACGCCCTTAAAGAGACTCAGCCTTAGTTTGCCGAGTTGACGCAATTTCTATTGAACAAAATTCTTTTTATATGAAAGGAAGGTAAATCTTATTCGTTAGTTAGTTTTCGCGGCTTTAAGGGAAGGCTCCCCTGGATTTGGGCAAAAAAAGAGGCAAAATTTGTAATTTGTTTGTGGGATAATGAAAAGGCGTACAAACTTCCGGTTTTGACTATTAAATTCATCTATTATTTAGGAGTTTAAAAAGTTAAAAAACTTGATGAACTTGACTTTCTAAAAACTTCAAACGCGTTTATCTCGAAACCATATTTTCCAATCTAACTGAAATCCCCGGACTTGATCTAATGATCCGATTTTCTTCATCTAAAAACTGCTCGAATGTATTTGATTTTCTGTATGCCTTGAACCAACAATTTGCATAAATAGTTATTTATTTTTCATTTTTAAATGTGGTTGAAATTAAAAAAAGGTGCAAAAAATTTAACTTTTTACTTCAAATATTCATTGTGCAAGAATTTTTCGTTTAAATTTTTTGAGTCTAGTTCAATGCACAGACAATTTTGTTATCTTTAAGTAATGACAATGCTTTTTGATTTCAGTCCACTACAAGAGGCTGCAGGATTACAGTTCTCGAGCGATGTTTGGCGCGCAGAGGCCTACGGAAATCGCCATTTTGTAGCCGCCATTTTGAATTTCATCAAGTTTTTTAACTTTTTAAACTCCTAAATAATAGACGAATTTAATAGTCAAAACCGGAAGTTTGTACGCCTTTTCATTATCCCACAAAAAAATTACAAACTTTGCCTTATTTTTGCCCAAATCCAGGGGAGCCTTCCCTTAAGAACTGAAATTTCTCTATCAAAACCTTTGTGCACCAAACCAAAGGCACAGTGTCTGTCACATGCATGCAGCCAACTTGCAACAGTTATGCAAGCGACAACATGTTCTACAGCCACACTGCCACTATCGTCAATTGTTCAGTTCTGCTGTCAAATATTTGCGCTTAGCAATTGTTGTTTTTATGCTTCATATTGTTGTTGTTTTTAGTCATAATGCTCTTGTGCCGCTGTTCATGACGTTTTGTTTTGAGTTCGTACGTAATGCTAACCAAATGCGTACATGGGGGCGTATACGTAACGCACGAGGGTGGATTGCCACATGTGCATGGTTTTTTTTGCTCTTAGTGCTGACTGTTGTTGGTATTGTTGTTGTTGTTGTTACAACGCATGTCTGACGGAGCGTATTAACAATTGTAATTGCTACTTGTTACATATAAAACAAGCAACAACAATAAAGATTGCTTATGTATGTGTGTGTGCGCGCGTCTGTTGCACACCGCACCAGCAGCAAACAATGAGCCGATACAAATGATTGTCGTACGGCAGACAACAATTCCGACAGCTTCGACAACAATAAGTGCAACTGCAATAGCAATAACATCAGCAACAACAACATGAATTGCAACAATACAATCATCATTAAAAAGCCTTTTAGACATTGTCATACATGTGTACGGTGTATATGTGTGTGTGTGCGTACATTGTCGTTCCTCTTCTCCGGCATTTCTATGCCCGTGTGGCCGTGTGGCACGTGCAGCAATGTCGCTGGTCCTTGTGCCACTGTGGCTGCTGCACCCTTCAGAGCGTTACACATACGTTTTTATTTGTGCATATATATGCATATAGGTGTGTGTGTGTGTATATGTACCACCACATAAATGTATCGTTACTCTTTCCCTATTCTTGTAGAATTGATTGCAATATGCTAAATTGTTGTTGTAGTTGCCCTATGTTTGCACTTTGTTATATGACTGCCGTGCCATTTCCTCGACGCTTTTACCTGAATGTCGCCTGTGCACTTTCTGCTACCTTTACTAAATGACATGCTGCATTGTCTGCCTGTCCGTCTGCTGTTGTGAATCTGTGTGCGCCTGTGAAGATTCACACCTTTGTTACATGCGCCGCAAACATTTTGACACTCACTTAACAGTATTAAATGTTGTAACCTTGATGCGCCAACAACGCCAACATCAACACCAACAACACACGTGTGCCACCAATATCGGCGCCAAACCAATTGCCATAGAGGCAACGATAGCACAAAGCAACGAACATGCACAAATGACAGCGCCGTGACACCTTCTTCAATCGCTGAGCGACATTGTGCGGCTGGTTTGGCTAAGTGTAATATCGAATAGCTTCGAGCGTTGCGCCGGGGCGGCACTGTACGAGATGGTTGGTCAGAGGAAAGCTTTCAAATGGATAGAAGGATGTGAACGTGGTATTTGTGAGGGGTATGTCGTAGACAGTCGAGAAAGAATGAAGTTGTAAAGTCGAACGTTTAATAGCCACGGCTGAAAAGTTGATTGACGAATGCTTTGAGGCATATTTAAGTCTATTGCCTGCAGTTACAAAGTCTAATGGCAGTATTTGGTTTAACATTGTCACATTCGATAAATGTTATCAATTGAGCTGACTCTGAAGTGGCAGACTTTGTACTCGTGTGGAATAAATTTGTTGCATTATTTGACTGAGTGCATTTGTTCTGTTTTAATTGTTTATTCAGTTAATCGTATGAAATTTGGTCTTAAACTTGAAATTCATTAAAAAGAAAATTTTGTTTGCTTTATATTGATTTAAAAGTTGTAAGCAAGTACATATTTTTCATAGCCACTATGGCAACAAAATATTTGTGCTGTGTTCTGTTATTCAGCATAAACGCTTGCAAGAAATTCTTCTCTAATTCTTCTAATTCAACAAAACTGAAATTTTGGAACAAAAAATCTTAGGTTACATGCAACCACAAGAATTTCTAACATAAAATTGCTAGTAAATCAAATAGATTGCTTTTTTTCTCAATTAAAAATATGTCTTACAGCTTAAAGTTGCATGTAAAACTTGTAAGCAACTGCACAGTTATTTTAAACCACTGGCCTCTATATGGGCCCATTGTGATACCACAAATTCCACCCGCTTGAAAAATGTGAACCATTACTAAGATTTCGCCTTTTTTTCACAACAGGTGTTTATGTGAGGAATAATAATTGTTTTCATGGAAAATGTTTAATAATAAAATTCAGATATAAACAATGCAATGTATAGAATTTCGTAAGCGCCTTTAACTTTGTCATGCAGAAGATACAGGTTTGTTTCAGAAAAGGTTTGTTCAATTCAAAGTAGAAGCAATTTTAAAGTTGTAAGCAACTATAGATTTTTGTAAGCACATATGGCAGAGTCATACAGAGGATACAGGTTTGCTTTGTAAGCAAACGCAAATTAGTTCAATTTAAAGCCGAAGCAATTTTAAACTTAAAAGCAACTATCGAATTTTGTAAGCGGTTATGGCGAAATCATACAAATACTACAGGTTTGCATCTTACGTAAACGCTTACAAAATATTTCGTTGAAATTAAAGTAGAAGCAACTTAAAAGTTATAAGCAACTATAGGATTTGGCAAGCGCTTGTGACTTAGTCATACACAAAGTATACACTCTCCTTTAACGCGAAAGCATTCAACAAATTGCTTTGTTTTAAGCAAACAAATCCGGAAATAGTTATAAGCATAAATTAAGTGTTGTAAGCGCCTATGAAAACATAATCTCTATGACATGTGTTTGCTTCTGACTTGACACAAAAATTTTTCAAAACTAAAACTTAAAAGTATTAATCATTTTTTTAATTGTTACCAAATAAGCATCTACTGAATTTTGTAAGCACCTATGAAAAAATCATTCGCATGTTATGCACATTATTTTCATGAAAACGCTTACAAAAACTCCGCTAAATGTAAAGTGAAATTTGCTCAAGACCCCAAATGACATTTGACTTTAAAATGTTTTCACTTTCCACTTGCCTGCATGTGTGGATGCAATCACATAAATGCGCCAAGCAGCACATGTTACGCATTTGAACTTTCCTACGCCCGCTACGTATGTAAGCATGTGTGTACCACACACGCACTCACTGCACGGCTGCATGCAGACGTGCATTTATGCATAATTTATGGAATCATTACATTAAGGTTCATCTTCGGTGCTTCCTTTAGTACGTCCGTCGTACGGTTGCAGCCAAAGTTTATATGTTTGTTTTTATTCATTCCCTCTGTCGGTTGGTCTATGGAAGACAGCAGACTTTTAAGTCCACATATCATTTGTTGCATGCTACTCCATTTTGCCATAAACATACCTACATACATACATACGTCGAGTACATGTGCGATACGCCGCGCTCCATTTTTACAGCCATTACATGTGTGAATACAGCTGGAAACGTGTACGCAGGCAGTCTGCGTAAATAAACGTTTGGTCCTTCGGCTGGCGTTCAAAAGTGTGTACAACGCTGGCGTGTGCGTTGGTTGGTTGGTTGCTGGTTTTGTCGTCGGCAGTATGGCAGCTGTGTACCGACAAGTGCGTCGGCTGCAATTGTGTGTTTGCCGTATCACTCACACACTTGGCGCGCACACGTTGCGGCTTTGTGCGCTGACGTGCTGCGCTGCCACCATGCCGCCGGTCTTCCTGGCCGGGGCTGGACTATCTGTCTGCCGCATGTTGTTTTCCCTTTCGGATTTTGTAATTTTCCTTTCGACTTTGCGCCGCAGCGATATATCCTTTGGTTGACTACATCAGCAACAACAACAGCAGCAGCAAGCGATTCATCTGCAGCTCAAGTTGTGCCCTGCACTCTGGTTGCTGTTGCTGGCGGCGCACAACATATGCACGCTCCCAGTGTCCTCGCTCGCATTTGGCTTTAATTGTTGCCGAGACGGACACAGACGACAGTTTAGCGCCTGTATGCAGCCTTCAGAGGCTGCTGCTGCTGCCCGCACAAAGCGCCAAAGCTGCAATTGCAGCCTCGATTCGAGCTCGAGCGCTGTGCTCGTATCGTAAATTGCATGAATAATTCCCTTTTAAATTGCGCACATTCATTTGGTCGTGTGGCTGTGTCTATCTATCGAGCTGTCTGTGCATCGGTCGGTCGATCCTTTTGTCTGTCTGTATGCGTGCATGTATGTTTGGTTGTTTGTTTGTATCCACTTTATAGCTTTTTGTCAGCAACTGCTTGCCATGGGGACACACACGGCCCAATGCATGGCACGCCGGAATAGAATGATCGAATGCGTGCTGCGGAGCGCCGGAAACTTGACTCAAATCACGAGCTACCCGTACACCAACACACCAGCCGGCGTCAGGCTTGCCGTCGCCTGGCAGGCAATCAAACTGTATTGGCGTTCTTACTCGTTGCATTTTCATTGTCATTGGCTTTTTTACGATTAAATTTGCAGCATTATTGCTCGACATTTAAAGAATGAAAATAAATCCCTTTGAACTGAGTTAGTCGAATTAAATTTGAAATGCGTAATTATTTATTTATTTAATAATTATAAAAGTGTATTATTAATTTTTAGTAAATATTATTTTATTATTTATTTTATTTTTTTTTTAATAAATATTATTTTATTATTAATTTTTAATTATTAAAAAAGTTCAAATTCAATTTGACTTATTTGAAACTGTTTGGCTCAAATCAATTCCAAACAAACCTATTAAGACAGCAATTTTACGAAGCTTATTACTTCTTCTTCTTGTTGCTATTACTTTCACATTGAGTTGCTTCACAATTACAGTCGACTTAATATTTAATACTTGTAATTCCACAAATGCTTACACAACAGCTGCCAACAACAAAGTCACATTACATATAATAACATTTACTAATCAGCTGTGATTTTCAATTGCGCTCACTTGTACATATTTAAATTATGAATTTATATTTGAAGTAAAATTCTCATACACAGACGCCACCAGACACTTTAGGCACCAGGCTTTTGCCTATCTACAGCATAAATATCATGAAAACAGCAGCAACAACAACAATTGTAAACACAAAGTTTTAATAAATTTAAAACGCACGTGTTGCCGGCGCATGTTTTGCCTCACCGCATGCCCCAAATAGCCTCAACCAAATTAATAATGTTAGGCAAGGCTTTTGTTGTCACGTGGCGGTGTCGTCTGCCGGATTTGTTGGCTGCATCGGCAAAAGCCGAAAAAAATGTTCCACACAAAATTGGAAAATGAAAGGATTTGTGAGTGGCGTTTCTTGGCGGCATTTCTGATTGTTGAAATTAACAGAATTATTGATCTTTTTCAGTTTAATTAAATTTTGCTGCATACGTCTAGGCGCCTTTGATGCCAATTCAAAGTGTCTCAAGTAACAATAAGTGGCACTTAATTTTACGCGCAACAGCTGCACTGCTGCTGCTGCTAACTTGTTCAATCGACGCATTCTCGCTGATGATATCCTCATCATTTCGCTCAGTTTCTCGGCTTTAAAGGCTTTTCATGTGCATTCAGTGTTGATGCCATACAAACGGCTCATTTGCCTGATGAGGCAATTGTGCTGCTCGATTACACATTTGACGTTTCATAATCAATTGCAGCTACCACTTATCCGAGAACCTAAACTGACCAGCCACACATCCACACCAGCTGTGCACGCATTTCCATTGTTCATTTGATTCGCATTCGAATTGATGTTAGTTTCGTCTTCATGCATACTTGAACTTGTTTCAATTACACTTTACGTGTCAGCGCCCGTGTCAGTGGTTTGTAATCCTCGAATGCACTGTGCCGATGTAAATAATGTTGTAGTGCTTATGTTGCGATGCTCGACTCCATGGCCTCAAACACTCAACTCACAAAATTTGCTTTGAGACAGAAATTCTAGTTGTAGCAAATATTTAAATATTACAGACATTTAACTATAATTTTCTTGATTAGTTTTTGTCGCATAAACATGAACTATGAACATTAGTTCTACACACATTTATTCAGTGTAGGTTTCTACATGACACACACATGCAAGTTGCAATACTCATTTGATTGCCTATTTGGTCATAATGACATATATAAATTTCTAATGTATATAAATTTCTAACTACAAATGTTGCCAATTTGTATTGTAATATTCATTTATTTCATTTGAATTGAATTTCATTGTTTTGTTGTGTTACTCAATTTTGTACTGTTTTTTTTTGTTTTTTTATTTTTGGCTATGGCAATTTGATTTATGCAGACAAGTTTAATTTGACTGTTCATTATAAATGGGGGGGAAAATCAGTTTTCAACCAAATTCCGAAATAGCAATTTTGTTATATGCGAATTTCCTGTTTTATTTATATGCCACAAATGATTGTCGCTATTTATTTTCGATTATGAAAGTTATTGAAGTAGATATTCACAAAGAATTTCTGACAATGCTGTTAGTATCGACTAAGTATGTCATGCTCCCAGCGTGCATACAAGGAGCAGTACATCATTATTTGTTCAGATTGTCAAGCGGCCATCAAAGCCACCAAAGCACAGGGTTAGTGCTGCAATGCACAGAGACATTGAACAAACTGGGTGCTAAAAACTAAAGAGATCAAAATCCAGTAATGAGGAGGTGAATAGAATTGCTTAAACTGCGAACGCCACTGTCCCCCTTGGACCGGAGCCCTTCATTGGACTGGGCAGGAACACTCTAGAATAGTCACTAAGAGTTGAGGAACGAACCAGGCATTCAGAGAGCACTGGTCCATTGCCTCGGGTATTGGGTAATCGAAAATCTTTATTAAAGACTGACTTAAAACCAGCTTAGGCAGGTAACTGAGCTTCTAGCCGGGCAGTGCAGACAGAGAAAAAATATGCATACATTCGGCTTAGAATAGGTAAATATCTGTAGATTCTGCGAATCAGCAGAAGAGACTTCTGAGAGCATCATACTGCACTGCAATGCGGTAGGAGGCTATACCTGGGAGAGTACTGGCTTGCAGAAGAGAACATCAAACACCTAAACCCCCGCCAGTTACTAAATTTTATTAGGTCGAAGGGGATGTTCTCTAAAACTTGTAGGGTACAATAGATCATCTTGGGCTCAGTGCAACTAATCCCATTTAAATCTATCTTTCGACTATGCTGGAAGTCAGTTAGAGCTACAACATTATTTCGATAACACTAACTCAATCTTCCTTTAATGCTAACGACTAGATTAGGCAAATAAATTCCTATGGTTTGTTGCATTAATCAATTAGAATTCGGGCAGGATGGCTGATTATCATATTGTATTGAAGTATTCAATTCTTTATATCCTAAACTAATGAAGTTAGAAGGACGAAATTCGAGGATGTGGTAGTGTACACATTAGTCCTTAAGATATCAATTTTTGCAAAAGAAACTATTGGAAATTTGCAAGGACATTCAAGGATAAAGTTTTAAAAGGACATTTTCAATACCTGTTCGTCCTTTTGCACCAAACATAAAATTGTCTGTGATTCTAAGGATTTTTCTCTTTCATTTGACACCCATATTGTTATTCTACAATGCGCTTAATTTATTATTTTTAAATAAACATGTCCTTGAAATGTCAAAGTCCTTTAAAAAGAAATCCTGACTTCAGAGAGAAAAACTAAAAACGCAGTTTTACTACATTTGGCCCCTAGTTTCGCGAGTATATAAATGTTGCGTCTGTAAAATTTGTTGTCGCACGGTGTAATCATCATAAAATTCATCTTCATCTGTTAATAAATTTCTACTCGAATATGAATGCTTTACTAAACGAACGCCTAAAAGTATGCCATCGATTTGTAATTAAAAATCATGTTGAGTTTCTTTGTAAATACTATACAATATGAACATAAATTATCATACTATTTAATTCCCTAGCCAAACGTTTGACTGTAAAACTAATGAAAACAAAAATCACTTAAGTCGTTTACAAAACTCGCAAAGAGGAAACTGTTTGCTTGCACTGCAGTTGAGTTGCAGTGGCACTATCACAGCGCCACACGTGAGCAAACAGCTCTCTTCACGTAGTACCCCATCCCCGCTCCCGTTCCCCCCACAACGCCCCCCGCCCTCTATCACTGATTGCCATGCAAGCAAACGCCGGCAATTCATTGCAGTCAGCAAACCGCACGTTCGTTAATTTCCGCTGGAAGAGCGCGAAAGTGTGCGTGAGCAAATAATAAAATTACAAAACGTGACCCATTGCATGCGCAAAGGATTAAAGCAGCGCATGGATAACTGCGGTGAAAGCAAATACGAATGCATTCCCGCACCCACCTCTACGAGAATATTTTCGAAATCGCATCTGCCATCGCATCGACTAAACTCTTTTCATTTTTGTTCTTTCTCTCCACTCGCAGGTCTGGCACTGAACACCTCCTCCCTGACTGGACGTCGCGACTCCTTCGACCGCAACACCTCCGCCTTCAGCCCCTCCGCCATGGACTACACCAACAGCAGCTCGTCGGCCGTGCAGGCGGCTGCCGCTGCTGCCGCCGCCGCTGCGGTGGCACGCGGCAAGTGGCCCAGCGCCGTGCCCAACAGCTACGGTGCGCTGGGCGCCAACGCTTCGGCCAGTCCGATTGGCGCACCCATCACCCCACCGCCGCCGCAGTCGTGCCTCGTTACCAATCGCGCGCCCGGCGCCGAGACCAAATATCGCCAACAAATGGCCGTCGGCCTGCCGCAAGCGACTGCCGCTCAGGTGGCCGCCGCTGCCGCCGGCAGCATGTTCGGCTCGAGCAATTCCCTGTTCTCGAAACTGGCCATTCCAAGCAGTGCGGCTGCGGCTGCTGCCGCCGCTGCGGCCGCCGCCTCGTCACGACACGCCGCTGCTGCGGCCAGCGTCAATGCGGGCGCAGCTGCTGCGGCCGCTGCGGCTGCCGCTGCTGCTGGGGCGCCACAACCGGGCCGCTCGCGACTGCTCGAGGACTTTCGCAATCAGCGCTACCCGAACTTGCAGCTGCGCGATCTGACCAATCACATTGTGGAATTCTCGCAGGACCAGCACGGCTCGCGTTTCATACAGCAGAAGCTGGAGCGCGCCACCGCAGCGGAGAAGCAAATGGTGTTCAGCGAGATACTGGGCGCCGCCTACAGCCTGATGACCGACGTCTTCGGCAACTATGTCATACAGAAGTTCTTCGAGTTCGGCACGCCCGAGCAGAAGAACACACTCGGCATGCAGGTGAAGGGGCACGTGCTGCAGTTGGCCCTGCAGATGTACGGCTGCCGCGTCATACAGAAGGCGCTGGAGAGCATCTCGCCCGAGCAGCAGCAAGAGATTGTGCGCGAGCTGGACGGCAACGTGCTCAAGTGCGTCAAGGACCAGAACGGCAACCATGTGGTGCAAAAGTGCATTGAGTGCGTCGATCCATGCGCGCTGCAGTTCATCATCAACGCCTTCAAGGCCCAAGTGTACACGCTGAGCACCCATCCGTACGGCTGCCGCGTGATTCAGCGCATTCTGGAGCACTGTACGCCCGAGCAGACGTCTCCCATACTGGATGAGCTGCACGAGCACACCGAGCAGCTCATACAGGATCAATACGGCAACTATGTCATACAACACGTGCTAGGTAGGAGCGAGTAATGCGTTTGTATTTCCTTCATTTAATTACTTTTCTTGTTTCGTATGCAGAACATGGCAAACCGGAGGACAAGTCGATACTCATAAACAGCGTGCGCGGCAAAGTTTTGGTGCTGTCGCAGCACAAGTTTGCCTCCAATGTGGTGGAGAAGTGTGTCACGCATGCCACACGTGCCGAACGCACTGGCCTCATCGACGAAGTGTGCACCTTCAATGACAAGTAAGCCAACATTTGCACACACTCCCCCTCGATCGACTTGCACTAACCACACATTCTTTTCCGTCTCCGACAGTGCCTTGCACGTAATGATGAAGGATCAGTATGCCAACTATGTGGTTCAAAAGATGATCGACGTCTCGGAGCCCACACAGCTGAAGAAGCTGATGAACAAGATACGCCCGCACATGGCGGCGCTGCGCAAGTACACCTACGGCAAGCACATCAATGCCAAGCTGGAGAAGTACTTCATGAAGACGGCCAATCCCATTACCACAACGGCGTCGACAGTGTCGGGCGCAGTGGCGGCCAGCAGCACCAGCATTGCCAGCATCAGCACAGCGGCCACCACCACCATGGCCGGCCTGCCGTCTGCAGTGACAGCGGCCGGCGTCGCAGCGATGAGCTCACCGGCGGCGAGCGTGGCCGGCGGCATGATCGTGGTGCAGGAGAACGGCATCAACGTAACGGCGGCGGGACAGATATCGCCGGCTGCCTCGTCGGCCGTGTCGACCAACAGCAGCAGCGTCACATCGGTGGTGACAGCGGTCAACAGCGGACTGGGCCCGATCGGCCCGCCCACCACCAACGGTGTGGTTTTGTAAAGTATGCACAGCGCCGGACGAGTGCTGGAGCAATTTGCATGGATGCTGGGGGATTGACAACAGTGTGAATGTAATGATAATTTTTTTTGATAGCTACCCCTCCCCCAGTAGGAGAATGAGAGTAGGAGCGAATAGAAACGCAAATTGATTGTATTTTATTTTGATTTTCGTTTTTGAAATGTAATTTTAATGGATGCCAAAAGCGAACGTTCTTTTGTGCAGACGGTCGCACCAGCGCACGTTCATTTATGCGAAGCTTCGCGTCATGCGCCAAGCATTGTCATTTAGTAGGAACACCCCCAACAAACACTACTGCAACAATTGTATAAAGTATCGAATTAAATTTTGTAATTAGCAAAAATCGCATAACATGAAAATCCACGTAAAGTGATTAAGTTGAAGATACGTCGCGCAGCTGCAATGCATGCGAGTTTAGAAAGCAGTTGGCGCACTCGTTGCCAAGCGCGTATTTCGTTGAAGCGACCAGCAGACAACGCGCTCGAATTTAGCTAACAAGCGCGAGTAGAGAACACACACAAATTTGTATAAATTTAAATGCAGTTTTGCGCTCTAAATGCACAAACACTGCTGTCATAGTTGAAGAGAAGAGAAAAGTAGGACAATTTAAAGGAAGATATGGCAAAAGTCGCTAACGCAAAAGCACTTTTGCTCGCTGCTTGAGAACTAAGTCTCGAAATATGAGCAAAATTTTTAGCTTTGGTTTCATTGTCGAATTGCAAATAGCTGAAGAAAGCATGTCGCGTAGAGTTTAAACTTGAAAGCGTTTGTTTTGTAATTTTTAAATTTTATGTTTTAGTTATGTTTAGTAATTTGTGAAGATTTCATTGCAAAATGCAAATAGTAAACACACACAAAAGGCACGCAAAGCACACACAACACACACGGCATGCATGAAACCACGTAGAAATGAAGATTTTACTATTTTATTTAAAACACAATAAATAAATGCAAGCGAGCAGATTTTAAAATGAAAAAGCAACCAGCATATTGAATGCAGATACACTCGGGCAGAGAAATGAAAATGAGACATGCTAGAACAAAAGAATGTAATGGAAAACAAAAATTTTGTATTTGTATTCAATCGTATATATATATGTAAACTTTGTAATGTAAGAAAATGAGCGTTAGTTTTTAACACAAAAACAAAAGCGAAAGAATTTGAATTTGTTTGGCAGACTTTCCCAGCAAAATTTGTAATCCTTAACATTAGTTTTAAGCATAAAAAAGTACAGGCGTGAACGAAAAACGTGCTACAGCAGCACAGCGAGTGAGGGCGCACGCTCGGCGTATGCTGTCTGACGCTCGACACTCGCTGTACACCAGCACACAGACACTTGATTAACACACAGACACACATAAACTGACAATTATAATTTTTCTTTTCATTTTGTTGTTTTTTATTTTTCATAAACTTATATAAATATGTAAATGTAAAGTGGTTAAGAATTGCTAAAAGTTCAATGTAAACAATGTAACGTATTTGTCACTCGGTCACCATGCTGGCCATTTTTTTTTTTTTGTATGCGTACACGTACATTTTATGTTCGTCTTGTGTAAAACATTGTAAAAACAAAAATGAAACAAAAACAAAAAATATGTGAAATTCAAGCAAATGAAAAATACAAAATAAAACCAAACACAAATCGCAACAAAAAACTGTGTGAAAAATCGAAACGATAACGTTTAATGATGGCTGCACTGTTTTGTGCGCCGATTTGTTGTTAGTGCAGCAGATAGAATACAGCAAAGCAGCACAATTGAATCAACTGAACATGTTGCTGCTGCTACAATTGATTGTACAATTTGTTAAGATTATTTTTATGAAAAGCAACAGCAGGGCGCTAACAGGAAATTGAAGTAAAATCAAAAGGCCTCAAGCATTTCATGGCAGGCGAATGCGCAAGCCAACTAGCCAGCGTGTGCAGGCATTAGTAGTCATTTTGTAAAATGCAACAGCACGCCACACATGCAAAAATATGCAACACACACACACACATACACACGATATAAAGACAGATGCGTGCGACTGATAGTGTGAAGCGCAATAGTAGCCTATGGCGCGTGGCAGTTGCACAGCAAACAAGCAAATTGTATGTCTGACTATGTTTAAAAGAGTAAATTACATTTAAAAATCTTATAATATGTATGAACTATATTTTATAAATTAATACAATGAAAACAGCATAACAATTGCTAGACGAATGTCAACCAGAATGAAACAAACAAAAACACAATATAAATACCTATACATACATACAACACTATATATACATAACTATAAATATATAAATATTTATAAATATAAAAATGCGTATAAGGCATATTTTAATGGTACATGCATACACCCACACACATATATATATACATATAAAATAGACAGTATGAATATAATGCAGAATTGTAATCTCCTCTAAATATGCGACCACTATGATGCGTCTGCATATAAATAATAAGAGCCGTTAGTAATATTTAGCGACATAGAACAGTGAGCTGATACTCCTTGCAAGCGACAACTACATACAAACTCACACACACACACACTCACTCACTTATATATATAAATTGAAAGATTGTATTTAAATACGCAGCGCTTTCGAAACTTGTAAAATGCATTGCACATAGCTACATTAACTAACATTAACAACAACAAAAACAACTCCATTTTCACACTCTTAGCACTCACACACTACAGCTGCCCAACATTTGGCGCCTTTGTAATAAAATGCTGTAATTAAAAGTATGAACACTACCTAATCATTTTCGTGTGGCAGGAGCAAATTGTAAAAATTAGTTAATCAGGCAAAAGCAAATCATTTATAGTCATTCAAAGGCCGTGCGCGTGCAGGCCTCTTCGTAGCATAAATAAATTACAATTTTAAGAATTTTTTGTAAATTTCCGGTCTCAAGCGCTCCCAGCGTTTTGGCATCTTATTACAGTTTTAGGTAATTTTTGTAAATTTTCTGCCTGTATTGTCTAAAGCATTGTGGCAATGTTTGTTTTTGTCAAACACGCAGCATATTCATACACGCACACATACAATCAGCTGAGCTTGCAAACTGCAAACAGTTTTAGATTTCATTAATCTGTATGTGTGCAGCTCAAGTGGCCGAAAATCGTCTTTGGTCAGCAGCATTTAGTGCTATTTTTTGGCAACGCTTTTGGCAGCAAACTCACTTACACACACACACACACTCACACAGCTAAACAAAGTGCAAGTGCATTAGTCAGTCAGCCAGGCAGGCAAACAGGCGGCCAGCCAACAGCAGCACACCTACCGCTCTAAGCCAAAATGCAGCCATTGCATACCTACCTATCTACCTAAATGCGTGCATAAGCATACATATGCATCCACTGTGTACTGTACTGTTTATTTTAACTCAATCTTACTTTAAATAATTCTCAATTGTTGGGGTTTTTTTCGTTTCAGTTGCATTATAAAGTAATTTAGTATTATAAAAGAAAGAATCGCTAGCATGTAGTCAGCTAATGTTAGATTTCCGTTCGATTTCACCAATGCATTGTATTTTTGTGTAATTGTATGTAATTAATTGTAATGTTGTATTATCAGTGTATTGCGCTTGGCAATAGCCTCTTTGAGAAGATTGCACATACTCTATGAAACGCTATAAATATGTATACTATTATATAAAGAAGCAACAGCAAAAACAATTCTAGTTTCGTAAATTAAATTTTGCTTTGTACGTAAATTTCATAAATCACCATCAACGAAAAGAAACCACAAACAACAAACATGCACATTACTCTGTAATTTATGTATACAAAACTATTGTCACACATCTAGACATTCATTCAAATATATATACATACATAGACATAGTTCATATATACATAAATATTTGTAATTCAAATGGCGTTAATTTTTCGCATGCGCCATCGTTGCACTGCGTGCGCATTTCTCTCATTTCAAAACAATATGGTACGATTTTAATTATACACACACAACATAAATCATCATTATTCAAATTTTGTTCTTGTAGATTTTATGCAATTTTTTTTAATTGATATTCATTTTATCATAATTATTCATATTATATAAAAAAACAAAAATCATTATCATTATTAAAAACTATTCATTATCGTAAAGTTGTAAGTTGATTTCATTTATGTTTCTATATACATACATACTGCATCATATAAATATGTAATTTCATGTGAAAAACCAACCCACAATTTCAAACTTGTTCAGCTTCTATGATTATTCTAAAATTAATTTATAATTATATAATTTTATATTTACGCCTAAATCGACAAACGTAAGAAATTGTAATTGTAATTTTATGTAAAATGCAAAATATATTTCAGCAAAAAAACAGAAATTTCAAACTATATTTTTTTTCCTTTCGGTCGCATTAGTTACACAACACAAACATTACAGATTCGGTCATAATCGGTTATAAGTGTGAAGGATGCAGGACATTGCTTAGTTGATAGTCGGTTGTAACCGAAATCATCTTAGAAGTATGCGAGTTATAAACTCTAAGTGGGAGCTCTCTGTGAGGCATCTTAGAAGAAAGGTGAGCGGCATCACCAACAGGCAGCTTGCTGGAATCGCTATTGTACACTATGACACATCTAAAGCAAATCTGTTTGTTAAATGGCATCCTAATATGTTCTACAATTTCATTCTGAGAGAGAACTAAAGACGAGGTCATACAGCAAAAGCCATTAGGGACAAACAATGCGCTCTTCCTGGGGTACGGTTGCTGGGTGCAGAAAGCAAAAGGGGCATGCAGAAGTTCTCTACTCGGAGCTACTAAACGCTGCAGCATCCGATTAATTAGATATTAATGCATAGCATTAATTAGCTATAAAATGCTGAGACTCTGATGCACATTGCGACACAATAGTTATTCGAAGTTATGCTTACATTCCCATAGAAGGCAATGAAATTCCAAATTATGGCTGATGTCTCTTAATTCTAATCGGACAGCAATAAAATTCAAAATGATTAAAGGACAATGAAACAATGTCGCCCTGACTGTTCTCTAGCCCAGACTTAGTCGATGGCAATTATTGGAACTAAACATTGCTAAAGCCTCTCTAAACGAGAGTCCAAAGGGTAGCATTATGCAGCAAAAGCATTGCCAGTTCTAAAACTGTTGGCGTTCATATCTGAAATCTGTGCAAGTCCTCGGCTCATAAATATTTCCTCCTTTTTTTGCCGAAATTGCCACTGCCATAAATAAAAATTATAAATAGAAATTTGTTAAAAATATATAATTCAAAATATTCAATTGTTTTCCTCCTATCTTCACTCCTTCTCGAATATTTTCTGAACTCTTCGAACACACTTTCCAATCAATGATTTCAAGTGTTAAACAATTTTCAAAAGCGACAATGCACCTTTTGCGATATTATTTAGTATTGTTATGCAATTAGGTACGATCGAATCTAACTTTAAAAAACCAAATACTGGGTTTTGCTTCAAAAATGGTTTCACAAAAAACATTTTTCAATTCCTTAGTAGTTGTTGAAAAAATATATGGATTTTAAAAATTGGCGCTGGATTTAAAAAATTTTAATTTCACTCTCGGCATTTATTTTGGAATATTGTGATTTCGAATGATAATTTTGAAATTTCTGCATGAATTGGTTTTGCTCTGAAGCGTACAAATATTTCCATTCAACGGTTTTAGCATCTTGCTAACTTTTTCGATTCATATTCCATCTTAATAGTAGCTAGTTTTGACTTTCTTGTGAACTATTTTTTAATCTATTTTGTTAATTTCTCTTGTAATCTTTCTTTGGGCAGCTATTTGAAATTTTACAAAAAATTAGACTTAATATAGAAACGCAACTGAATGTTGATCCATTATTTGTCAGAAAGTCCTAGAAGAGTTTTAAATTCGTTATGACTATATTCATAAAAGACATACCATTATCAATCGAAATCGACACTGACTTTCACCTACATAAACTCCCATTGTATACATTTTAAATTTATTAAATTTACTTTTGGAAAAGTCAGAAAGTTTTAGTTTTTAATTTTGCATTTTACAAAAATCACTCAGTCAACACTCAACCCAGCACTTTTTTTATAATTTCTTTTGTATGTAATTTAATTTAATTAGCTCTCATATCAACTACAATGTAGCTGTTATATGTTTAGTGGATTACCATTCATTAGTGGCACTCACTATGTGTGGTAGCTCTCCTAGCAGCAGCAGAGCTTAGTACCAATACAGTGTAATGGACGATAGGTAGGACAAAGTTGCTGAATTAACTCATTTTTGTTAATCTTGACACGAGCCATGCAAATCTGAATATGGCAGAAACACGCGCAAAGCCTCAAGTGAGATTAGACTATACTAGGCTAGGACTAGACTAGGATTAAACTAGACCCAGGCTAGCATTAGACTAGACCTAGGCTAGGATTGGCCTAAACTAGACTGGGACTGCTCTAGGCCTAGTCTAATCTAAACTAGCACCAACCTAGGACTAGACTAGGGCTATACTAGCACCAGGCTAGGATTAAACTAGAACTAGACTAAAGAAGACTAGCCTAGAATTAGATTAGACCTAGGCTAGGACTAGACCAGACCTAAGCTACGATTAGACTAGGATAGGGCTGGACTAAAATAGAGTAGGACCAGGCTAGAACTAGACTAGGCTAAGGCTAGACTAGGACCAAGCTAGGACTAGACTAGGATAAGGGTAGGACCAGACTAGGACTAGACTAGGATAAGGCTAGGACTAGCCTATGACTAGGTTAAAACCAACTAGACTAAACTAGACTAGACTTGGACAAGGCTAGGACTAGCCTAGCACCAGGCTAGGAAGAGGCTAGGGCTAGCCTAGGACCAAGTTAGGACTTGACTAAACAAGACTAGGACAAAGCTGAGACTAGAACCAGGTTATAACTAGACTAATTTAGACTAGGACTAGCCTAGAATCAAACAAGGACTAGACCAGGTTTAGACTAAACTAGACTAGGTCTAGGCTAGGACTAGGATATGCCTAGATTACGACAATGCTAGGACTGGGCTAGAACTAGACTATGCCTAGAGAAGAAGTAGGCTAGCACAAGGAAAAAACTGGACTAAACTAGACTATAACTGGACCAGGGCCAAACTACGTTTGAGCTAGACTAGGAAAATGTTATCAACCTGTTAATGGCGCAGATCCAATATAGCAGTTCCAAAGCCTGTATATCGTTGAGAATCTTCCACTTGCAACAACTCCTTACGAGTACTGCCCGGCCCCCGACCGGCAACGCTGTCAAACCACTTGCAGCGCTCATCCACCATTGCCGTTCTTTGCTGTTGTCTGTATGCGTATTTTCTTATTCCATTTTCTCGGTGACTTCTTTATTGCGGTTGCCATTTCACTAATGTGTAAAATTGTAAAATTCTTTCACAAACTATGCACTTTAAAACACGATTGCGCGCACCAATTAATTTGCACCCTCTTCTTAGAACGTGAGGTTACAGTAAATCATAACAGTTAGTCGCAGTGCTGCCAGATGAACCAAACTGAATCTTCATTCACAAATGTTGATTTTTTTTCGAAAGTTAAGTGATTGCAAATTTACACTTTGTAAATTACATTTTCTTTTCGAAAACTTTTTATATGAAAAAATTATTTTGTTTAATGACGATAAATATTATTATTTTGTGTGAAAGCTGTAATCATGATCAAGAAAAACTAAGACATTCTAATGCATTGTGAATTTGGTAGCGCTGCTGAAACCTTTTAGTGTAGGGCTAGACTAGACTAGACTAGACTAGACTAGACTAGACTAGACTAGACTAGACTAGACTAGACTAGACTAGACTAGACTAGACTAGACTAGACTAGACTAGACTAGACTAGACTAGACTAGACTAGACTAGACTAGACTAGACTAGACTAGACTAGACTAGACTAGACTAGACTAGACTAGACTAGACTAGACTAGACTAGACTAGACTAGACTAGACTAGACTAGACTAGACTAGACTAGACTAGACTAGACTAGACTAGACTAGACTAGACTAGACTAGACTAGACTAGACTAGACTAGACTAGACTAGACTAGACTAGACCAGACTAGACTAGACTAGACTAGACTAGACTAGATTAGTGCTAACACATCAACATCAAAACATGTTTCAAAAAGTGCTTATTGCTTGCTGATATCTAAATATACTAAAGTACAGTAAACACTTTCGATTAGTGACAACGCTGTCTAAAAGGTTTTGAGTACAGGAGTAAAATGTAGCATTCAAGTAGACGCTATGAAAATACAAAAACAATTCAAAATACAAAAACATTTAATTTATCATGCAAAACATGCAACAGTTACAATAATTACAATAACAAAAACATTAGGTGTTGAAAAAACATAGAAAAAACTGTAAAAGAAAATAAAGCGAATAGCGAAAAGTGGCAACAATTATAAATATTATTTGTATTAAATGTATTGTATATGTAAAAGCATAAAGCTAAACGTCAGCATATAAATATTGAACAACAAAAATACAGAAAATTAAAACAAAAAATTAAAAACTCAAAAATGTAAAGGCATTATAAATATTAAAATTCAAGTGTACACCCCTTCAACAGTTTGAACGTGAGGACAAGAAATATTTAGCAACTTTTTACCCTAACAATAGAGAAATTACTAGCGACAAGAAGTACGTAAGGAATTAAATTTTTGCATCAGAAGAATAAATGAAAAATTTTAAAATATAAAAACTATTTGAGACCGAATAAAATGTAAAACTTTTTTACTACACGGCAAGAAATATTGCAGCACTTTCAACGCCTACAGGAGACGGGCAGAGAAAACATTCAGAAAAATATATCCAACAACAAAAAACGATTTGATGAATATTGCACTCTGAGGCAAAAGGAAGTTGTAAAAAAATTATGGACATGGAAGAGAACAGAGGCATACAATTTGAGGTTAGCTATGAGAGTTGACCGGTGTGTAGCGCAATTAGAGCCGAGTTGGGGCGAAATTCTAGCAAGAAATATGGAAAATGTCATGTAAAAATGCAAAATAATAATTTTAATTAAACAAAAGTTTAGTAAAGAAGCAAAAAAAACATAAAGACACTTTGAACATTTTGTACGATTAAGCATTTTAGCAATTTTGTAAAAGGAAACAGTCGTAAAGTATAATAAAAAAATAAAGTCTAAATATATAAAAAATCTCAATGAAATTGTAAAGAGTGCAAAAAAGCCACATACACACACACACAAACACACTCATATACGCTAATATGGGCAACACAGGAAAAAAGCAAAACAATATGACAAGAAATAAAAAATTAAAAAATAAAAAATATAAATTGAAAATCGAAAAAATTGTAAGCTAATTGAAATTTAAAAGTTTAAAGAGAAAAATAAGAAATTGTCAAACTGCACCAATATGACAGAGAGCGGGAAGGAAAAAACGCACGCAAATGGCAAATGGCGAGAGTCTTAAAACATTAAACAATGCACAACAGTAAACGAATGTTGGCTTCAAATTGTAGAAAAATTCAAATACCACAACAACAACAAAACTTGTATGAAATGAGCGCAAATTTGCCAACTCAACTCTGCTGCCGGTGTCAATCGAAGCAAAGCAAAGCGAAACACACACATTGAACATTTTTGTAATATTTTAAACGCGCCCGAACGAGCAAAACTTGTAATTTGTTGTATAAAAAAAGAGCATTACAATTATTTAGCAAACAAATAAAAAATACAAATTGAAATTAAAAATCAAATTTCGCTACAGAGAAAACAAGAGAAAAAGAAAAACTTTGAAAAATATTAAGAAAACGGTGCAAACTTTTGCGGCAAAGCGTAGCTACAATTCAAGCAAAATAATTATTTTATTTCATTTTAATGAAAAAACTGTTTCCATTGAATTCTTGTTTCATAGCCTCAAGACAACATTCAAATTTAATTGAAAAAAAGAAAAACACTGAAACGTACCGGGCCGCTTTCTCCGTATGCGCCAACAACCAGAACAACAACACTATCGCCTTCAACAACCACACGCTGCATTTAGTTAATTTTGGTAGAAATTTTGCTCGTTTCACGCTCATTGTTTTTATTTAGACTGAACTCCAAAGAAATTCATTCATTTTCTCGCGCATTTCATTCTCTCATTTCATGACGTTTCTTTTGCATTATTTTATCTATTTATATATGTAGAGTAGATATAATTTGTATTTTTTTTTATATTTAGTTGTGGTCGTCATCAAAGACATGCAAATCATAATTAATGATTAATGCTTAACATTACGCAATTTAATTAAAAGTCAAATATAATTACCATTAATTATAATTAAATTCTAATTATTATTAAATTCGAATTATTATTAAAGCAAAAACAAATTATTGCTGTAGAAGGACATTTATATTTATGTTTCTCTTATATATATATATATATATGTTTAACTTTATATATAAAAGTTTACAATTAATTCATACAAATGCAAAAAGCAAACAAAAACAAATTGAAAATAAAAACTGATTTATTATGTAGTAAAAACAAAAAAAATTGTCTTGTGTTTTTTATTTAACAAAAAAAAACCAAATTCGAACTCAATATTTGGACTACGAATTGGTTGATTGGTTTCTTTTGCACATACACCCACACGCACACACACAAACACACACAGGCATGAGGACTTTACCACTGGATTGTTTGATTGAAGACTTTGTTTGTTTGCAATTTATAGAAAGTAAGTTGAAAGGACAGAAAATGGGATTGATGTGGAAAGTCGATTGGGAAATACAGTAAATAATAAAATTGAGCGTGTAGTGAATGCCTCTAATACTTGTTTAGTTGAACAATCCGAGCGTTTTGTCAGGTGAACCTGCCAGAAGAACATCGCAAAACCTTGGTCACGATGCTGCGGCTTTCGTTGTCTGGATTCAGGTATCTGGAATTAGTTATATGGATTCGGTTCCCTGAGTTATGTTGCTTGTAGGTTAAATTGTCTACACTCAGGTGTGTAGTCTTCGTTGTCTGGATTCAGTTACCTAAAACTGTTTACCTAAGTTAAGTTATTTAAATTCGGTGGTCTTGATTCGATTGTCTGTATTCGGTTGCTTGGACTTGGTTGTCTTCATTCTATTTTCTTGATTTGATTGTCTGAATGCAATTGTCTGGACTTATTTGCCTGGATTCGATTGTCTGGAATTATTTGTCTGGATTCGATTGTCTCGATTTATTTGTCTGGTTTTGACTGCCTGGTTTCTGTTATCTGAACTCAATTTCATTGATTCGATTGTTTGGGTTAGATTGTCTGAGTTAGTCCGTTTTCTAAATCCAGTTTTCCGAATTCAAATATCTGGATTGGGTAGCCTGAAATCGATTGCCTTGAAGCTGTTGTTTCAACTCGGTTGCATTTAGCTGTCTGAATTCAGTTGTTTGGATACAGTTTTCTGTAATCGAATGTGCTGATTTTATTGACTGAATTAAAGTGTCTGTAGTCAATTGCCTGGATAAAGTTTTCTGCATTCAAATATCTGAATGCGATTGCCTTAATTCAATTATTTCAACTCGATTACATGCGTTTAGTTGTCTGGATTCTGTTATCTGTATTCGGTTAGCTGAATATTTTGTCTCGATTTGGTTATTTAGATTTGGTTATATAGACTCGGTTTTGATCTTTTCTAATGTGTATGGATTTGATTGTCTAACTACGGTTTTCTGAATTGGATTAAGTGTATTCCATTATCTTAATTCCGGAATTAGATTGTCTGTAGTCAGTTGTCTGGGTACACTTTTCTGCATTCAAATATGTGGATGTGATTGCCTGGTTTCAGTTGCTTCAACTCGTTTACATGCATTTAGATGTCTGGATTCTGTATTCGGTTGTCTGAAATCAGTTGTTTTTTTTAATTTATCTTGATTTATTTATTTATCTTATTTGTCTTGATTTGGTTATCTAAACTCGGATTTGATCTGTCTGAAGTGTCTGGATGTGATTGTCTGAGTTTAGTTTTCTGAATTCGATTTAACGGATTCGATTATCTTAATTCCTGAATTAGATTGTTTGAAGTCGGTAAATTAAATTAAATATAAACACTAACAATTTTGAATTGGCAAGTTGTGTGGCATTTGAATTATTCTACATTTTGTTTGTCCGTCATATGAATTTGAATTGAATTGAAATGAAATGAAGCTGAAATAGAATTACGACTTACATAGATTTAATGCGTTGAATCCAACAAGACCGGAAATCAAAATGAAACGGAATCCTCATAAACAGTAAACATTACACATAAATAAATATAAAAGTACACGAAATGTACGCGGACATTGTAGCTAAAACTTAAATACTCAACACTTGAAATAATCGATGCGATTTTTATAAAGCAAACACGCCGTTGAGCAAACGAGACAGCAACTCGAGGCAGTAAGAAAGACGATAAGTAAAAAGATTCCAAAGTGAAATATTTTGTATTTGCGTTTGCTTTTGCACAAACGCCACATTTTTGTAAATTGTAACAAGCGAAAATAAAAGTAGAGAAGAAATAGAGAGAAAGTAGACAAGAAGCGATTCCGTTTGAAAAAAAAATTAATAATTAATTAAAAGAGAGAAGAATACAAATTAAATAAAATCATACACAAAAAAAAATTATTACATGAATTTATTTTCTTTTTTACAAATGCAGCAACAACAACCAACCAAAACATACAAAACGGTAAATATTTTTTATAAACATTAAAGAAGCGAAATTTGTGTAGGTTTTATGCAAACAAAAAATGAATATAAACGGAAATCATAAAGTAACAAAATTCATACACACACACAAAGTGTGAGAGAAAAGTCAACATGTGAAATGGTTTTTAACTAAATTAAACTGCCGACACAATGGTGGCACAGATTCGAGTGCGCGTAGGTTAAAGGGAGAGAAGACGGAAGGTAGGCAAATGTGTGCAGACATTTTTAAGCAGTTTTTAAAGAATTGTAAGCGTTGCAAAACAATTAAGTAGAACTATTAAAATTTATACAAAAGCGTATATATATATATATAATCACACACACACACAAACAAAGAGCAACTACAACTATACATACATATAAATATGTAGAATGCAAATGTAGAATTTAGTGAGCTGGAATAAGTGTCGTTTTAGTCGACGATGGGCGACATATGTCAAGTTAACGCGGTGGCAGTGGAAACATTGGACAGTCGGATAAAGTCAAATAATTAGGTAATATATTAGTGGATTAAAAGGAAAAATATGGCATCAAGCTGCATGCGAATCGGGCTAAATGCAAATATTTGATAGCACTTGAGTTCAGTTGATTGGATTATGTGTAAAATTATGTCGAATAGAATATCGAAAGCAAAGCGTTTGGTGCTGGCAGTTTCTTCTTTTTTTTAGACTTTAGTAAAATAACCCTAAACTTGCGTCGTTCTGAGGAACTTCTTTTACTAAAAAGAAACCAGACGAGAACGTTGGTTGGTGTTCTGACGGGTCTGAAGATTGGGTTTGTTTTCTAATGACTTCTGTAACAACTGTATGGAGAAGAAAGAGGAAGCAATTGTTCCGGATTTTGTAGAAAAAGGAAGACTAACCTGGGCAACTTCTTCTTGGACAATATAGAGAATCTGACCAATAGGACTATTCACAGTTTACTAAGCTTCACAAGGACCTGTAACTGGTTCAATCAGTGATCGGTGCTCAGCTTGATTTCATTGAGGACTATTCACAGTTTACTTAGCTTCGCAGGGACCTCAAACTCGTTCAATGAGTGAGCGGTGCTAAGCTCGATTTATTGGAGACTATTCACAGTTTGCTAGGCTTCATCAGGAGCTCAAACTGGTCCAATGAGTAGACGAACTTCAGCTTTTATGGCCAAATTAGACTTCGCCTTGGGGCAGCCAGGCCTACCTACCTACTTACCTACTTAAGTAAAACAATTTTTCTTAGGAAACGTCTAACGCAAAGTTCAAGTAATGGAAATATTTCAAAATTCAAAGAACTATGTCTTAATTTGTACTATTGGAAAGCACAACTCAAAGTTTAAACTTTAATAAGCTGATCTGAACCACATATGGATGTGTTTTGTGTTGAAAATGTAATCGAATGACGCTATGTGAAGAATTATCAATGCAACTGACCACTGTTCAGAAGTTATTGAAGTTTCTTTTGCATATGAAATTCTTGAATTTTTTTGAAATTTTACATTTAACGAATGCATTAAACTCTCAAGAAATTAAACAAATCCCAAGGCACAAAGTTTCAGTAGAAAATGAAATAATTGAATAATTGGAAAATTTCAAAAATTATAAATTCAAAAAGGCGCGCGCCTTTTCCGGTTGGTCACGCCTAGAGATGATCGGGTGCCCTCAGTTTGCTCCTTTGACCGAAGACATTGTCTCCCTGTTGTCATCGGTCTCCAACTACCGCATCGAACACATTTTCCGCTTTTGGAGCTTCAACGTCCATACGGGAGACAAGCCAGGCGTAGCCCATACAGCTCGTTGTTTGTTTTTTAAGAAATTGAATCTTACAACTGATCAGCCGACAAAAAGTATGTAGTTTCTTTCAAGCTGAGACTTGACGCTTTTAATTTTCTTATTTTATTTCTTTCCCCTTACTTTTTGCAATTTAGACTGACGCACGTATACGATTACAAAGCAGCATCGGCGCAATGCGCCAGTTAGCCAAAACACAGAACATAAACTGAACTGAATAAACGTAACCGTAAACTTATAAATTTAAGCGATTACCCGAAACTATGTCTTCAATTCTTAACTTAGAAATCAGCTAATTTTCCTTGTTGACAGATAGAAAGATGTTGCCACTCAGTTTCAATCCATCTCGTGCACACGCAAATTAAATCTTCTGGCGGCATATTTTTACTCAATATTATTGAATGTATGAGCAGGCAAGGGCTTAGAATATTTATATATTTACATAAATTATAAGAATTTCATTCCATTTTGTATATTTAACAAATTCTCAATTATCAATCTCTAACAAATTTTCCAATTCATTCAGAACAGAGTGGCAACATTTCCTTGAGCGATCAGCTGATTGATAGAAACCAGGACACAGGTTTCTAAGTTAACGGTTTTGTTCCAAGTTTATGTGCTTTGCCTTGGATTAGCTTGAATTAGGGCCAGCTGACATCTCGAACTAAGTTACGTCTGGGGTAACTAGCGCATAACTGTTAATCGCAAGGAGCAAAGTGTCCATCACTACTCTATAGACATCACCAAATGTGAATCCCATAATATAATCTGTACCCTACTGTTCAAAAGTTTATACTCGAATGACTGCCAGTCAATCTGCCAATCTTGATTACCAAACATTGAATGAATCAACTTTTAAGCGCAGCTTTCGTACTTTTCTCATATGGAACACCCTGTTTTTAGCATTTTTAGCTTCACAATTGTTTGTACTGCCAAAAAATATACAGCACTTTTTTTTAATAAAAAATTACTCCACATATTTTGCCAGCAAGACAGATTACATCAAAGATTGTAGAAAAAATTTATCCAACATTAGAAACATACACACACTGCTGTTCATCTTATGTGTGTGTGTGTGTGCAGTGATATTTGATTCCAAAATGTATGCATTCGATGTTGTAAAACTTTAAATTTTTTATATTAATTAAAAAAAATTGTAATTTATAAATATAAAAAAATAACAATTTATAAAAAGTTCACTTAATTGTAAATTTTAATATATATTTTGTGTAGTAATCGAATTGTAGTTGAACTATACATTTTTTTTGCATAATTCATTGTCATTTGTTTTCGCTGTTTAGCGAATTTTCATAATTTACATTAAATAGTGAAAATTTATTATTAAACAAAGTTATTGAAGAATTTTGTAAAAAAAAAAACCAACATTTAAATAAAATGAAATTATCTATGAGCCAAACGAGGAGCAAACGAGTGAATAAATGAAAATTAATATACAATTACCAAATACATACATATATGCTCGTATATACGCGTACATACTAAATGTAATTCCGTAATTATAAATAAATATGAACACGGCAAGCAGAAGACATTAGTTTATATACCTAAACACTTACACTCCTAACACTTAAGTTAAATATTTATGCATACAATGCGGTCGAATGCAAATAATGCAAGTCGATAAACTAACAAAATCTGAAGATGCATACAGTAATGTGAAAATGTGAAGCATAACAATGAGAACAACTTGTATAACTACCTATTTCAATATTTAACAATAATAATAATATTAATAAAAATAAAAATAAAAATAAAAGGCATTATTAGAAAATGTAGACTTTTATTTCAATATCGGATATAGAAAAGAAAAAAAATATCAAGAAGACATACAAGTATTCTTTTTTTTTGCATAATTCATTGTCAGTTGTTTTCGCTGTTTAGCGAATTTTCATAATTTACATTAAATAGTGAAAATTTATTATTAAACAAAGATATTGAAGAATTTTGTAAAAAAAACAACATTTAAATACAAAAACAACTTAAATATTCTTCTACACTGTACTCATATACCGGAGATTCCATTTGATGCGATTTTCTTGAGTTTTCTGTGTCATTTAGGGAAGTTCAAGCTAATTTATGGAAAGTAATTGACTCTTACTACAGCAAAAACTTTCTTTTGACTTTAATTTACGAGCAACAATCTTTTAAAAAGCTTTGGAAAACATGCTTTCAATGAACAACCATCCTTCAGCTTTGATTTCCTCGAGATTTTTGAGTCGATTTTGTAGATTTTGACTAGTTTTGAAAAGTCTTTAAGCTCAGCTGTAAAGCTAAGATTTACTTCAAAGAAGAATGTACAATACTTTAGCTTCAAAGATTACTCACATCGATTTAAACCGTTGACCTTCGAACACTCAGTTTGGCACAACAAAAGGCTCGGTTCATCAAATTATTTTGCAAAAAATTATACAATACAATACCTATTAAACAAAACAATTCGGAAATGAGTTCAGATGAGTCTCTGACACTCTAAAATTATATTTTAGTCAGATTGGAGAAGATTACTCAGCCAAAAGAGATGAGCACAATCACCATTTAATTAATTCTAAAGCTCATTAATTCGTGAGTTATGAAATATTGCGTTATATGACAAACATATGACACACATAGTCTTACCTTCCGATCCACTTGATCGCAGTTTCTTAGTCCCCGGAATTTCCAATCTACAGCTATTTCGAAAACAAATTAACTCCTCTTTTCTAAGGCATAAACTCGAATGTTTTCTTGTATTTCCAGAACAAAATTCGTGTAAGTAAATTTTAAAAGTTGATTTTTATACTTATACACACATTCCAAACGAATGTAAAGCATAAATTTCACACAAGACATAATTTAGGCATCAGCTAAAACTATTTACACAAGCCTAAACCTATGCATATATAAATAGAGCAAATATTAATAGGTAAAAATAACCATAAAATTCGTATATACACAAGCAACATGACCAACGTTTACAAGTACAGTGCACGTCTCTAGTCCACGTAGAACAGATCTCTAGGAACATTTTTCAATAGCTGATTTGCCAATTTGCCAAACTCGACTGCCAGCTTCTTCTGCAACTGGCCCTGCATGGCCTCAAGCACAATGCGTGCATTCTCGCGCAGGAACAAATTCGTGGCCTCGACTATGAACAAACAGTAAATAAACATTAAAAATAATTAAGAGAAAGACAAGTCAAATAATTATGGGACTGACGCAAAATTCGATTGTTGTTGAAGGCGCGCGCGATGCTCATGTTGACACTCTTCACATCCAGCACCAGACTCAGCGAGTCCACGTGCAAATAGGTCTTGCCGTCCTTGTCCTGCGATGAGACTTTGCCCGTCAGATCGGCAGTGACACCCTCTGCAAAAGTGTCAAAAATCAATTACAACTGCACTTGAATGCAATAGAAATGTTTTTCCAGTGTTGTGCTCGTACCGAATGTCGAATGGAAGTCGCCGCCACCCGAAGCCGGAATGATGAGCAGCACGCCGGAGCTGGTGTATTTCGCTTCGATCTTCAGTTTGGGCATTGTGATGCGCGCCTTGAACGGTTCGCCGTTCTCGCTCAGTGTCATCGATTTCACTTGGAAATTACTGGCACCCAGCACTTCGATGTTCTTCAGTGTGATTTTATAGCCTTGCGGACCATCGGTAAGTTGAAGTGAGAGTGAGTCCATTTTGAATGGTTCCACCGAGGGCAGCTGGAAGAGATGACATAATATTTATAAATGTAGTGGTGGGAAAATATCAGAACAAAGTAGGAGTGGAATAAAAACCTAACCCCCCTTCAAACTTAATTGCAAGTGTATTAATTTTGAATCTATTTCCAGCAAGAAAAATTCAAAACATTCTCAAACACTTTTCTCCAGCTTCCTACTCTCTATAAGTATTCAATCTGAACAATTGCATATGTGGAGTAAAAAGTTGTAAGTAAGAAGAAGCAAAAGGACCTGTAAAGTTGTCTTGGTGAATCGTAGCTACTTTGTTATGGAGTTTTGGAACAATAAATAGTTTTGTATTTGTGGTACTAACAAATATTGTTCAAAAGTAAAAACATCATTAAAATTGGATAAGTAGTTTTAGAAATATTATGTTTCCTTTCAAGTTAAATTCCTACTGAAGTCAACTTTGTATTCCAGACCCCTTAAGGGTTCGAGAGAGAGCATAAGTATTTTCTAGAAAATGTTTGAAAGTTTAAATTAATGAAGGTCCGTCCAACATTTGAGCTCCATAGAGGCTATTTGGAAGCTTGGGGCGCTTTTTTTTTGGTTAAATCTTCTTCTATAAGTCGTCTTTTATAAGAAAATAAGTGTGTTCGAGAAACAGATTAAGAATCGAATATAATTGAGGGTGGATATTTGAGCTGCCTAGAAGCTAATTCCATGAAAAGCGCTTATCTTGTATGGACCCACTAAAGGATTGGGTATGTTACGAAAACATTTTTGGGCAGACAAATTATTGGAGCTACGTCCTACAGTTTCATTTCATATAACATTTTCTAAGCAGCTATGGCATACTTGGACGATTTTCATTGCACTTTCTTCAACTCCCCACTTCAGCGGCTTTTTCTCATCAAATCCCACCAAATGACTAGTTTCGCTATAATCAAAACCTATTATTTAGAATCTTCATACAACACCGACTAATGTTTAGTGAGCACGTGCACAATTTTTATTGTGCGTCACAAACCAATGTTCACATTTAATGAGTTAATTAACGACAAAGTAAATGTCTACAGTTGTTGGCGCTGTTGCAATTCCATTTAATGCTGCTGCGGCTGCTGCTGTTGTAATGTTGCTGCACAACCGGCAATAATTGCTATCTTTCGTTGTTCGGCAGCGACAATTGTTAGCAGTTTGTTGAACTGTCGGTTGGCACATTGCAACTGTAATTTGCATACTGGCCACACGCGCATTCATTAGCCACAGATCACATTTGTGAGTTGAGTTTTGTAGTTGTGTGTGTGTGTTTTTTTCATTGCCTAAACAAGGTGGAAAATCATCGAAAGACACATCCCCCTGTGACAGTAGTGTGCAACTTTAACGCACTAAAAACCACCACAGACTCGGTTGCACAGACAGACAATCACCTCGCGGCATCGCTAACTTGGGTATTTGAGTGAGTTAGTGTGTGTGTGTGTGTGTGTGTGTATGCGAACTCAGTTTTGTGTTCATGAATTGGCGAGCAAGAATTTATTGTGCGCCTTTGCGAATGTTTTTAATAATGTTTGTGATGAAAAGCAATTTTTGGTGGCACCGTTTTTTAATAAAAATTTAAAAAATATAAATGGAAAATTCATTTGAGTCACAATTTATGTAGCTATTATGAAACCCTTAATGTATAAAAACTCTTTCAAGTTCAACGATAAGATACAGTTTTTGTTTTTTAACCCTTTACACGGCAACAGCGAATTTTTTCATCAAATGTTGAAAATTAAAAATAAAACACGTATTTTTTTATTTTTTAATATACTTTAATTTTGTACGGTTTTTTTGTGAAAAACATTTGGTTCCACATATGCAACAAAGCAATAAAACTTGTTTTTTTTATTTTAATATGTTTAAATTTAAATGAAAATTTTTAAAGCAATTAATGCGTTTGTTGGAGCATAGTCCAACTCCGCATTTTTCGCAAAGTGTTTGTGTGTTTTTTATTAATAAGTTTTAATCACTTTTGTTTCACTAAAATAAATGCGTGCAACTTTTCGCAAAAACGGTCAAATAAGTGCTATATAATGCCAGTATTTCAAAAAAGGAACGTTGCATAGTTGTAAAATAGCAGAAAAGAGTCGTTTTGATAGTTACTTCCGAAATTACGGGCAATTTTACAGTTGGTTGCAGATATGCAACTGTACCGTGTAAAGGGTTAATTTTCCTTACATTCGGTTCGGTTGGAGAGTACAACACACAGAAGTTTCTCTACTCGGACAATTCTCCAGTTTCAAAGTTAAGTTAGATTAGGTTAAAGTAGTTGTCTGGCCCTGAGACTGAGAAGTGTGATATGTCCTTACTGCAGCTCGTTGGAGAGTCTTTTGAAGCGAATTTGAATTGTGGACGAACCCCAGCTCATCTCTTATAGTAGCTGATTCTTAGGTCATGCAAATTGTGGAAGAAGTGAGCCGATAGTTTCTGCGCATAACAAATATAAACTGTAGTTTATGTAGTAAGGAATTTGAACGAGAAGTCGAAATTTAAGTCTACAGTTCCTTGAGGGGACAACTTTGTGAGAAAATTTCGATGTCTTAAAAGAAATTTGGGTCCACAGTTCTCTGAGCTGACATCATTTTGAGATATTTTATGTGACTTTAAAGAAATTAGAGTCTACAGTTTTTTAACTGACATATTTTTGAGAAAATTTCTATGACTCTGAAGGTCAAAACCAAACTGCTTCAAACTTAAAATGGAAATGTCAAATACTTTCATCAGTTCCCATAACCCGTTGTTCACTCGTAGTCCAGTAATTAAAAGTTAAATTGGACTCTCGCGGAAAAATTCCTTTTTCATCAACATTCAACATTATGAAAACATTTCCCCATACACTTACAACAATTACACACTCTCAACCAGTTTCCAATTCATTGGCAGCATTTTCATGAACGAAAACACTCGTAACAATTTCCACCAAATAAAACCAGAAATTGCAAAACGCTTTTGCGAAACGGGCATCGCTATGCGTGAAACTGGACAAACCAGTGCTGGAAAAGCAAATCGAAGGCAGTGTGTAATTTCTGGAAAATGTCGCCATCAAACACAAAAAAGAAAAGTTAATAAAACTGCAAACAAATTCAACACAAAAACAACCAAACCGCGCCTAGTTTCATCAATGCATCTGTACGGCCGGCTTTGGATGAGTGCACGCGCACCGACAACTTGCGGTGCATTTTCTGCACAGTACACTCGGTGCCGTTATGCAATTTCCTTTTAGTGCGGCTTCGATGACAGTGGAAAACTTTTCCACTTCAATTCGCTGCTTGTGCGGCCACTCAGTGAGTGTGTTTGTATGTTAATGCAGCACAACAGCAACAACACAAACAATGTGAACGAACATTTGCGGAATTGCATTTCAATTATAAAGTAAACTCTTACAGCTGTCTTTTGGCTTCACTCGAAAACGTGTCGAATATTGAAAGCTGCCCAAGTGACAGTTACAAATAATTGAAGAAATTCAATGAGCCAAACCGTGGCAGGGGAGCGGGGAAAAGCTGTTTTAAGAAATGCAGTTTAAATGAAGTTTCTGTAGCTTAGAGTTTGACCGAGAAGTTGAAATTTGAGTCTACAATTCCTTGAGGTAACATCATTTTGAGGAAAGTTCTATGACTTTAAAGAATTTTGAGTCAACAGTTCTTTTAGCAGACATCTTTTTCAAAAAATATCTATGACTATAAATAATTTTGAGTCAACAGTTCTTACAGAAATTTGAGTCACCAAGTCTTTAAGCTGACATATTTTTCAAAAAATGTCTATGAATTTAGAGATATTTGAGTCCATAGTTTTTTGAGCTGACATCTTTTTGAAAAAACTTCTATGACTTCAAAAAAATTTGAATCCACAATTATTTGAGCTGACATCTTTTTAAAAAAATATCTATGACTTTAAAGAAATTTGAGTCCGCAGTCTTTAGAGCTCTGATCTGGGACAGTTTCTTTGAATTTAGAGACATTTGAGTCCACGGTTCTTTGAGCTGACATCTTAGACTTTAAAGAATTTCACCAGTTCTTTGAGCTGAAATCTTTTTGAAAAAATGTCGATGACTTTAAATGAATTTGCGTCCATAGTTCTTTAAGCTCACATCTTTTTATAAAAATTGCTATGACATTAAGGAAATTTGAATCCAAAGTTTTTGGGCTGACACCTTTTTGAAAATGTCTATGACTTTAAACTTTAAGCTTTTTTCATAAAAATTACAAAAAAAGTTTATTTGCAAGTTTGATTCTCCGTGAGAAAAGATATGTATTGGTATATTTCATTTATTTGTATGACTTTTCCCTCATAGTAATTTTTTCAAATATAGTTTTGACAAATAACTGTTATTTCCGGTCCCTGCTTTAAAGAAATGTTAGTCCATAGTTTTTTGAGCGGACTTATTTATAAGAAAACTTCTTTGACTGTAAGAAAAGTTCAAAGTTCAGTGTTCAGATTTTTCTTAGAAAAAATCTTAAAATTTAAATAAAAATTAAAATGTATTTTTGTATTTTGCATGCAAAGTATTTATGCATGAAAGAGAACAAAAATATAAATATTTATTATTATTTAGGTTATTCAACCAACCTCGATCTCTGGAATGCCGCGGGCCAACCATGGCCTCAAATGCTCCAACGAGCCTCGGAAACAGTCCAGCAATTTCGGATCGTCTCGGTGGCATTGCTTTACGTATTCGGCTGTAAGAAGATGGAAAATAAAAATGTATGAGTTATTCAGTGGGTTCACAGTAACAGATTCAGATTCACTTTCAGTCGGTCCCAATTAATTATGACAAGAAAAAAAACTTCACAACATTTATAGAATCAAACGGCACAAAGTTCGTTGTCCTCAAGCGTGAGTGGGCAAATATGGTGCCAAAAATTTTAATTTAAATTTGTCTGTACATATGCAGCGAAGTACGTTCGACTGCTGTGCCATCATCACAGCTGTTCGATTTGTTGCTGACGAACAAAAGCGTGTTTTGAGTGTTTATGCTAATTGATATTTGCATTGAAGCTGCACGCTGGCCGCGTCTAACATCGTAGCCGCAATCACAACAAAAAAAAATAAATAAATAAATAAATTGAATGAATAAACAAACAGAGTGTTGGCGCTGTTGGCGTTTCCGTTTCTGCACAAAAAAAATGTGTGTGCAAGTATGCAGGTTTCAAACCAGATCCACTACTTAGACATGGACCTTCAACTTGAAATTTTTTTGTTGACTCTTCGATAATTTTATTGTTGCTAGTTTCTGTAATTTTATGTCTGTTGTGGCTGAAAGCAAAAGTGATTAACTTGCAGTGGCGTCAAGTTATTGCTGTCCCTAACTAATGACATACTCGTGTATTGCACATATTCTACATATACACACACACACACATGTACATCTGTATGAATGTTTACTATATAGAAATGTGTGCAAAGGTCATTTAGTTTTGATTTCTTTTACTTATTTATTATTTTCAATAAACAACACTTCGGCATCTTTTGCAATTCCATCAATTCAATATGACCAAATGTACCGTTTCTGTCCGTGTATGTGCATGTGTGTGTGTGTTGCGCCATAATTTTGACCTTACTGCATTTTTGATTATTAATCGTAATCGGCACATTTAATTTCCGTATATTTTAGCATTTACTTGCACTGATTTGCACATTGCATTGCGGTCTTTTGAAGTTTGCTTATTTCACTCGATTCTGTCATTAATTTTCGTGATTGCTGTAATATTGCAAATTATTTTGTGAACAAGTATGGACAGACATATGGTTTCATTGAACACAAATACACTAAAATGTGCAATAAGTTTGGCGTGAAAAAATATTTTGAAACTTTGCTTGGTGAATCTTATAATTTGCTGAAATTTTGGTCAGCAATTTTGACTAATTAGTGAGTTTTTTGTAGATTCATCACTGCGATTGCACAGTAATTTCCTTCGGTACTACAAAAAACTTTGGTGTACACATCATGCAGTGGCTAACAGAGGGTTTGACATGAAGGGGTAAGGGGCTTCGCAACTTTTGACATGTTTACCGCCCTCAAATGTTGTAAAAAACAGATATTTGGGAAGTTCGAACCCCAAAACCCACCTTCTGTGCAGCATTGTGATCGCATGTTCTTTCTTCAAAATGTGATCCAAACTAGATGTCTTTCCTTTCAAAAGATGCCTTCTTCATTTTCAGCAAGCCTACTAAATTTACATATAAACCAGAGTCAAACCAACAGTCCCATATTATCTTCAGTCCTAGTATCTTCCAACTTAAAAATCTTCAAAAATTACTAAAAAAAAAACTTTCAAGCTTCCTAATAGCATATCTGGACAAATACAATTCAAATAGTATCGGAAGCTCCAAAGATTCTATTTCAGCTGGTGTCACGACAATACAACACAAATTTATGTCATTCATTCAAAAATCTCTCTTTCAGAAGTATAAAATCTCAGTAGAACCAAAGGAATTCAAACCAAAAATGCCATCAGGAGTATTAAAACTCAGTTAAAAGGAACTGAAATTGCGATTTGAATAAAAACTCGAATACATTTAAAACAATTTACAGGTGTTAAACATTTCCAGTTCTTTGTATGAAAAAAATTTGTTCTACAGCCAAAGGAAATTTTTGCTTTAATGAATTTAATTAAGATGCGCCATTATAAAATTGGCAACTTTAAGCTGATCTCTGCGCACTACAAATTTTAGTAACACCTATTTTATTTTTTCAAAATTGTATTACATTTAATTTTAAAAAGTTATGCACATCATTTATTGTTTATTGTAGTATTAAGTTTATTATTGTAAAACAAATAAACATATTAAAAAAAATGGATATTTTTGCTTTAATGAAATTAATTAAGATGTGCCATTATAAATTTGGCAACTTCTAGCTGACTTCTGTGCACTTAAAAAATTTAATTACACTTCTTTTATTTCTTAAGTTTTTTTTTTAATTTAGTTTCCAAAAGTTATTCACATCATTTAATGTTCTCGAAATGCTTCTTAGAACTGATCTGCGCATTTTTAAAACAACAAATTCAACTTACGTATTTCACTATTTTGAGCCAATATCACTTGAAAAACGGCTAAGCAAAATATAAACTTCCACATTTTTGGTTTTTTTTTATTTGAATTCGTATTTCAAACAAAGGAGGATTTCTTGAAAAATATCACAGCTGAATATCCTTTTTTTGTATTTTTTTTCAAATAAATTTTTTTGTCACTATTCACACACTGTTGCTGGTCTCCTTGAATAGCACAATTAGTAAATATTTGTGCGATTTTCTGGTAACTTATATCAAATCAGCAGCGTCAGCTCACGACGAGATGAGAATTTCATCTGACGCGGTTTGTCAATGTTGCCGGAGATTTAAAACGTCAACACGCTACCAGCAACCAGCAACAAACGGCCGAGCCACGCTCAGGCACAATGAACCAACCAACCAGCCAAACTCACTGAATCAACGGCCGTTCAATCAACAACAACAACAATAGCAACAGCAACAGCAACAGCAATGATGAACTGGCAAAAGAGCGAATAAGTCAGCAACAGGTGCGGAAATTTTCTACACACTCGTCGTACGACAGGGAGGAACGAGTGCGGCCATCTACGCAGCTGTAACGCGCTGAAATTGTGGATATATTTGCAAGTCTGCTTTGGACATTTGGCGTCAGCGGAAGAGAATTTACAATTTCGTTTATTATGAACAGAAATATAGGGAAATCAATATGTTTGGGGAATGTCAAACAGACACTTTACAAACTAAATCATTTCACAAGTATTTAAACAATATTTGATCCAACTGCGTAGTAAGTATTTGTTCTTTAAATGCAGCAAACTATATCTTTATTATAAAATTAAATATTGTTTTGAAAAGTTTTCGTCGATTAATTCGAATCAAAAAAATTGCGTTGTGTGTATATAAAAAATGTATAATGAACATCGGTGACGCATAAAGAAGAGAAGAAGGGAAGGGAAGGGAAGAAGGGTTTGCACACAACTTTTGAACTCAATAAAAGTTGAAACTATATTTGCCACCCAAAATGTTTGCACAAAACAGATCTTTCTTACAGTCAAACCTAAATTGGAGCGTCGAGCGTTGCGATTTCTGACGCAACGCTCTCG
The DNA here is from genome assembly GCA_963668005.1 of Melieria crassipennis. Classification (NCBI taxonomy): domain Eukaryota; kingdom Metazoa; phylum Arthropoda; class Insecta; order Diptera; family Ulidiidae; genus Melieria; species Melieria crassipennis. The sequence continues at coordinate 106,743,015 of OY764961.1, forward strand.
CTCAGTGCGGCATACCGAAATTGAAGCGTTGCGTTGGGATTGTAAAAATCATGAAATGTAAAAAAATATCTGTTTAGTTGCCAAAAAAACAACAAATTATTATTATTTTGCAAAACTTAGCTCTTATTTGAATAAATTCCTCACAATTTAATTCAAATCAAATATAAATTACAGGCGTTTTTGTTAGTCGCAGCCAACTTCAACCGCTAACGCCTTGTCAAAATTGGAAATTCGAATAGCGCAGCGTCAGAGCGTTTCAATTGCGGTTTGCCCCATACAATTTGTATGGGCATGAAGCAATTTTGACAGTTGCTTGCCGCTAACGCTCCAATTTAGGTTTGACTGTTAGGGCTTTGAACCCCAAAACCCACTTTGCGTGCGCCACTGACAAACATGGAAACCCTAAGATGACTAAGTTGCATTTAAACCTTTTGGCCTGTAATTCAAGGCTATTTATTTAATTATTTGGTATTATTTCAGTTTATATCATTTCTAAATATCTTGACTTACTTCAGTATTTCTATGAACTTTTGCTTTAATGAATTTAATTTTGTTATCGGGTTCTACAATTAGTTCTACAATTAGGGTTCCACTATTAAAATTACCAACATTCGATGTGTACTTTTCGAGATATCAGCGGACATATTTGTATGGAAAACTTGCGGTCTTTCTAGTGTTACATAATTAGTTTGTTGATTCAATGGTTGATAATTGATTGACTTTATTTTATTACTGTATGTGTTTTTAATACAAAATTATTATTTTTAAATTATTTCGTATTATATTATTTTATTATTTATTTTTTAGAAATATTATTATATGAATTATTTATGGTTTGCATAGTTTTGCAAAGCATTGGCTTGCATTTTTTTCAATATGTTGCAGCTTTAAAATGTATAAAATACTCTTCTAAGCCCAGTGGCGCATGCAGAGGGGCATTTATCCCAACACAAAAGTTACTAGTACAAAAAATGGTTTCGAATGGTATTCGACTCAAAACTTGTACGCAAAGCCCCCGCAAAATAAAATCGTGTGTGCGCCACTGCTTCAATCATTGAAATATTTCTGAAATAGAGCACATTTAATGACAGTGTGGGTCATAAGGTTGTCTTTAACATTCTTGCGTCAGTGATGAACAAAATTGCCAACTTAAAGATTGTCTACATCATGAGAAAGGAACTATGTAAACAATGTTACAACAACGAAAACGATGAATGATTAGTGAGTAGGCCGAGTGTGGAAAAATAATGAAGGTTTGAATGAATAAAATGTAAATAAGGTCTTTCAACAAAAGTTGAAATTTTCAATCAATGAACTGAAAAAAATTTCATTTTCAGTCAACTGAAGAACACCATGATGAGGAAAAATATTAAAATTCTAATTTTGTTGGAAACAATTCGGGTCATTTATATCGGAAAAAATTAACCAAAGTAGCTGTTTTTTTATTTATATTAGTGAAACCAGTGAGGTCACTTACAATAAAATATGATTTTATTATATAAAAATGTTATCAAAACCCACTAAGAAACACAATAAATTCGTTTAATTAAAAATTTTGGGTTTTCATCCCACAATCGTGGCAAATGTCCATCGTTTCATGGATCTTTTTAGTTTTGGAGACAAGAAAAAGTTTCATTGGCCCAAGTTTGATGAATACGGCGGCTGAGTCATAATTACCACATTGTTTTTGACCAAAAGACACCCATCCAATCAACAATTTGTGAGCAAATACTTTTCAATGGGAAAAAAATTGCAAAGCACTCCAAAACACGTGCAATCTTTTTTCTGTCAAAAATAAACTAAATATGCCAATTGGCTGACATTGTCAACATATGTTCGGGACATGTGTACCAATATAACAAAAAGATAAAATCATCAATCGATATTTGAAATCATCTTGTTTTAACAGATCTTGTACATTTTGGCTTCATGGACTTTAAATGCGCAAATAATACGTAAAGTAAACAAAACCTGATTAGTATGCGACTATTTTTGCGACTGCAAGCGGGGACCGCACATTTTGTCATCTCAAAAAACAAATATTTTATATTTGATTGAGTTCAGTAGGACATACGAAATCTGTTTTCTCAAGTGACTATTTGTCTACTTAAGTATGTAGTTAAGTTTCTCATTTACTGACTCGATTGTATTTCTTTCAACTGTAGTTTCAATACGTTGGACTTTGCGCATAACAATTTTTTGTTTTCAAATAGTTTAAATGCTTTTAACTAACAATTCTGCCAAGCAATATCCAACTATTCCCTTCAGCCACCAGCCTATCATCATCCTTACTCAAGAACCTTTACTTACTTGAATAATTGAATAGATGTTTTGTAGGAACAATTCTTTAGACATCAGTCAACCATTGACTGTTCAATTCACATGTAAATGTAAAGTAAATAAAACAAAAAGCATTTTCAATACTTTTGTTTTCATATTCGAGTAAACATGAACAAAAAACTTTCAAGTGCGTCATGGTTCAACAGACTGTTTATCTTTCGAATACTTTAGCAAAATGAACGAACATTACATAATCGTGGCGACACCGCGCGTCGTATATGTTTTTTTTTTCATTATCAGAAAAAATAAATGAAAAAACTTCAAATATAATTAAATATACAATACAATCAACCATCAACAACAACAACCAAATAGACCGGCTTGTCATATTCTCGCATTTCGGCATTTAATGAACCTAACCCAATTCTGCATTCAGGTTCAAGAAGTCGAATGGCTCTAAGCGGCAAGCTCAAGGATGCTTGTCGGCGTTGCAGCGAACGCACTCTGCTTCTTCTTCTTGTAAAATTTACATAAAGTGCATACAACAACAACAACAAAACGATACACCAAAACTGAACCAAGTTGCAGAGCCATAACAAAAATTTAAATAATACCGCAAAAGAACCGTGAATGAGACAAATTATAAATGATAGTTTGAACCAAAACAAACATACATAGATACATACAGACAATACATATTATTAGCTTCAGTATTCGAACATAAAGTCAGGCATAAATGAATAGTTAATGACGCTACAGTAGTGGGTCGGCGAGCACGTGTGGTGAATTGGTGTGTAATAAGTGTGAAAATTCTTCATGATATGCAAAGTTTTTGTGATGATTGATAATAGCGGACTTAACACTTTCACGACCAATGTGTTCCATATGAAAATTTTACTTAGTTAAATTTTCAAGGTCATTGTTAGATATGTAAAGGATTCATTTCAAACTTGTTAAGAAGCATGAGGAGATAAATAGCTTGAAATGAATTAAAATCTTTGAAAATAAATGGAAAAAATTTAACATTTTACTTGTGTTCTTTCAGTTTTCAGCTGAAAGCGCGAAATCACAATCCACTTACTGATGGGTTCAAATCGCAGCCTAAATAAAATAAATCAAAATTTTCTTTTCGGTGAGTTGTGCAGACAGCATCGTAGTGCCACTGCAAAAAGTTGTCGATGCGTTAGTTGAAGATTAATTGGCCGGTCTCTATAATCCAGCAAGTAGAATGCTGGCTTTCAGACCAGAGGCTCTGGGTTCAATTCCTAGTTAAAGACGCGTGGTTAAACACTCGTCTACTTTTATTGTTATCCGCAAGAAGTAAATCGATTTAGTATATAAATTCATATATTGGCATAATACCACCATAGCCTACCACCTAGTTGGATGGTATTGATGGAAAAGTACAAAATGTCATGTAAAAGTGTTGGTAAGAGTGAATAAGACTAAAGAGAGCACATCTCTATCAACGTATAGATTGACTAACTAGAGGCTTCTTCTTTTCTATACCTACAAACACTACATACTATATCCGTTAATATCTCGAAAAGCACACATCGGATTTGGCTAATTATAATTTTAAAAGGCCAAATTGTAGAACTAATTAGTAGCTCAAAATCGATTTGATGCTATTTTAAATATTTGCGGTACGATTTCTAATCATTAAAAAAAAAACAATTAAAAAACAATGAAAAGCAAAACTTATACAATCCGGCAACTCGGCCGCTACTGAAGCGCCGCTCCGCCGCACTGTAGGGTGCAAACAATGATTGTTTGTTAGCCGATTATTTGTTAGCGTTTTTGTGTTTTGGCTTCGTAGCGGTTCGCTCTTAAGTTTCTGTGCCAAAGTCATAAGTTCAATCGAACCATTATTATTTGTGTATATGTTTAAAACGTTCGCTTCATTTGGTCGACATTTTCAACTCTCCGAATTGTTGGCTCAATGCAGCGTAGCCAATAAGAAGTTATGGCAAGAGCCATTAAATAAAAGTTATTTGAATAAAAACAACAACAAACCATTATAGGAAAATTAACATAATGTGAGACTCGCTGCACCGGCGCATGACGTCTGTCGGTCGGTTAGTTTTGGGCCTACGACTATTTAGAATCGCGTGCGGCAGCCACAATTTGAATATTAAAATGCGAACGAAGCGTGTTTTCTCGTTTTTGTTTTTCTTCACATAAGCATATATCGTACACAAATATATCTATGTATTTTTATCAGAATATATTAAATTAAGCATTCATTATGAACTGTTTATGTTGTCTCCAAATTATATAAAAACTAGAAGTTGTTACTACGGAAAACAAAAATTGACTCCATATGAAGATTAGGGAAATTTCGCCAAGTCGCTCGAACGTTGATAGCGATGGCAGAAATAGTGAACGACAGTTATTGCCCACAGCTGCTAAGCTATAAATGGTGGTATGGGTATTTTAAAAAGCTACTAATTTTTATTTTGCTTTATATTTTGCTACTAAGGTTGTATTGCTTGTTATATAATGTTTTATTGCATATAAACATCAGAAAAAGATTATGAAAAAATCTAAACACATGAAATTCTATACGAATGAGGCAGTTTAAATCGTAAGTAACCAATTGATGAGATGTTTAACTAAAATCACTAATTAAATTTCCTTCTGATTTCACTTGATGATCAGTGAATGTGCATGTTAGACTTGGGGGAAATACTTTCGCAAATCATAAATCTTAGTTTAATAATAAACACTAATAGTTACTTACTTTAAACTAACAAAACAATATATTTGCTGTCGCTAAAGTGCGATGCCGTCTCTGGAGATGGCAGCTGCAAAATCCCTGCATAGGAGGTTTGGGGCATTTTTGAATGACAGAATGATGTAGAATATATATATTTTTAAATTTATTTTTTAGTATTAGAAATTTTAATTTTTTAATTTTTTATAGTTTTATCTTTTTGTTTTATATAAATTTTTTAAACATCTTAATATGCTACCGCAGTACCGCATTTTCTTTGGAATGTATTAAAACACAATCAGTCAAGGAAAAATTCGAATTTATTCAAAAAGGTCGAGTTCATTCAATCAATTTGTACCTAATAAAAGCTAAGTAAGTGATTTTAAGTGAATTTATGACACAATTTCATTCAAAGCGGAAAAGTGGGTTTCTTTATACATTAAAAAATTAAAGAATGTTTAGTAGATGATTTGACTTACATACGGTGGCACACAAAGAGGGGGTTCGGGAGTTCAACTCCCAAACATAAAAATTGCTGGTACAAAGTATGTTTTCGAATGGTATTCGGATCAAAAATTGTATGCAAGACCCCTCACCCTCAAACTAAAATCCTGTGTACACCACTGCTTATATATGTTACTTATTTTAGTTATAAGGTTTGGAAAATTACAAAAAAAAAGTTAAAACTTCACTTTTTTCCACCGTTTTGTCATTAATTCGCTGACTTCTTTCGGAATTGTTATCAAAGAATTTTATTTGATGCTCAACCAATAGAATTAGAATATCAAAATTCAATAACATGACAGAGTATGGTTTATTGATCTTTAAAGATACAAAAGAATAAAGTTTTCAAAACACTTTTTTGTTAATTTTTTATCTTTTTTGTAAACAATATTTTGATTTTTCATATGTAAAGATTTTGATTTGATTTTTAATTTCATACCCATTTTCTTTTTTCAGGAAACTTTGGAGCACATTTTTGCTCCTGTTTGGCTATGTCAAGATTGGCCCCATTTTTTCCCCAAGTTCCCAAGCATGAAATTAAGTCTTTCTTTCTCACCGATCACTTTCACAGCTCTAACTACTCTAACTGGTACCGCTAGGGACCCAACCGAGTCTGAGTGTGGCTAATATGGCCAGTCAGCATACCTAACCTAACCTGATACCCATTTTTAAAGATTTTCTTCCTTCATCTGATACCCACATTATCGTTCTCTACTCAAATTTTAATTTTAAATTTCAATTTTTTTAAGCTTAATTTGCAAATATTTGTTTTTGCAATGCAATGCGTTTAAATGTTCAAAGTCCTCGTGAAGAAAATTCTGACTTTCCTCCTAAAATAACTGCAAACGCTGCACTGGAATTCTAGTTTAACTAGTAGATCGTTGTCTCAGTGCCCTACGCAGGTTGTTTTCGAATCGAAATTGAAATCTCTAGTGCGTCACGAGTATTACGAAGTGTCGTCATGTCATGTGTGCTAACACCAACTAAGCGCGAGTGTGTTTCCATAAGTTTTGTGGTTTCCAAAGGTAAAGTACAACACTTGTTATTGTATTTTGTGTACCTACTAAGATTTATACAATTCTTGATTTATTGAGCAACTGAGGCAGCCTTGACTTGCAACAACAATCAACTAGTTGAAATGACCAGCAGCTTTGTAATCGGGCTTAAACATTAAAAACTCATACGTCACGTGCTCAGTAACCAGTAAACTGCCAGCAGAAATTCAAAATTGAAATTGCATGCAATTTGGAAGTCTACAACAACTAGCAAAACCCTTATAACTTCATAACAACAAAAACATTTAGGCACAAGTAATCATAATTACTGGTCATCGTGAATTGTCGAAACAGTTGGCCAAAATGTTGCAATACATAGAATGCGCCGAAAATGGCAGAAAAAAATATAACAATATCACAACAAAAAGAATACAACAAAAACACATCAAAGTCAGAGACAACTAATGGCTGTCGTTGATATAATTTTATACTGATTTCTTAATTACCGAAATGTGTTGAAAGCCCGTTTCGGCCAAAATCTGAATGCAACAGAATAGAACTGAAAAGAATAGAAAAAATTTGAATGGTTAGAGCAAAATGGACTACAATGTAGTGGTAGCTGTCAATGTCAACTTTAATCGATAGTTTACAGACGCAAACACGAGCAATTAGCGTTCAGAGATGTTGACTGCTCGAAACTGCAAATTAAACACAAAGTTGCCCATAATTTCTCTTGTTTATCATTTATAATTGCCTAACAGTTCATAGTGAGCTGAATATTCAACAATTTGTATTTTTAGATTTACAAGAAAATTTGCATTGCCTTACTTTATAAGACGACAATGCGATTCAATTCGAGTCTTTATAAGTTGGCAGTCCTACAAATCAGACAGGTTTCTGAAAGCACGCGTCTTGAAAGTATCAAATCAAAGCGGAGATAATACACATAATGAAAACATATATTCAAAATTAAAAACCTGATTTGAATCTGTTAACACGGCCGAAGAAAAGAATAATGAAAGAAAAATTCAGAATCAGCCAAACAGTTTAATAAAAAGACAGACACCAACCATTAAAGAATTGAAGCTGACAGTAACGTTATCAGTTGGCATTATTTGTTGACGTTAACTTAAAGCCGTCAGGTATTTGAGGCCATTTGAGATTTTGTGATTTAGGTTAGGTTAGCCTATGGTGGCTGCCTCTGTAAGGGACACACTCAGAGGCCTAAGAAGCCCATTGTGAAACCACATACATATTTCACTCTTTTTTTGTGTGCAATTCTTGTAATTCTCATCCGCTTCATGTGGATAGCAATAGAAGTAGATGAATGTTTCACCAGCTTGAGCGAGGCTTCGAACCTAGGACCTCGGTTCTGGAAGCCAGCGCTCTACCCACTGAACTATCGAGGCCGGCTTTGTGATTTAGGACACTAAAAGTCAATTGGATAGTAAAAACACTAAAACTCTGCAGTCCGAAGGTCTTAAAAAACCACATTTGTTCAAGCAAACCAACAGTCGTTCGAGCTTTTATCCACAAATCATATATATAAAATACTTGTATATGTAGAATAGCTTGAAGGAATTGAATACATTAAAAGAAGACTCAGCAATTTAATTGAAAGTTTCTTTAAAAACTTAGATTTACCTAATATTCAAGAATTGTTCTTCTCACAGCGCACAGTGCTTCGACTCCACACAAAATTGGGACAAAAACAAAAGGAGTGCTCTAAATTCGCTGAATATTTGAATTCTGAATTATTTTGGGCTACTTACATCAAAAATTATGTTTATTTCCAAAAAATCGAATATATATAACCAAGTAGGCCATCACCACCGAGCCCAAACCGCTGCAACTATAATGATGAAATTTGGTCAATTTGGTTTTGGTTGGCTGTATTTTAAAAAGTCAACCTTTAAAAAGAAGCGATTTTAAAAAATTCCACCTTGACAGGCCGGAAACGGTGTGGTGAAGCTTATATAGACAGATATTGTTTTTTGGTCGGATTGTTTTAAAATTTTGTATATACAAGTATATACTTAAAGAAAAATAGCGAAATACGTATTTCAGCGTTTTTCTATATTCTACCTTTAAAGGGTGGAAAGAGGGCGAACGCTTTTTTGTTTTTATTTCCGTAGAACTTAACATAGAGATGACTCAGCTATGAAGATGCAATGCTATAGTAAAATTGTCAGGATGACAGAAAATAATGGCCATTTTTTAAAAAGTTCAGTTTATTCAGTTTCACTATCATCAAGAATGATGCTGTTAATCCCTCACAAACAGTTCAATTGCAATACAACTATTTTAGAAAAAGTTGTCTCCCATAGTTGTCATCTTTATTGTAAACAAGTGTAAATAATGCAACGTAATTTTAACAAAATTGCCTTCCTAAACTTTCCTTCTTATTCTCAGAAAATATAAGCATTAAATCACATTTTAGCAAAAAATTTCATAATAATGAAAACAAAAGTAGGATAATATGGCTCTTAATGGGTTAAACGGGTAAGCAAAACCCATATTTTTTATTAAACGTTAATAATTTGTGACATTGACATAATTTGACAGTTAAAGTTTACAAAAAATCTATTATTTTCCAAGATTGCAAAAAATCGCAGAATTTTTTTTTATGATCCAAAAGAAGAAAGTCCATTCTAGAGGATTACGTAAAAAAGTAGGTGTAAGAATGCGCAATTCGACATTTGCGATCCACAAAAATATATCGTTTTTATAGTTTTAAATAACAAAAATGTTTTGTTTAAATAACGTACAACCCCGTTTTTATTTTACTTTTTTTTCAAAATAGCTCAGGAAATGATTTTTTGGACTCTTATAAGTGCACAGCAGCAACATTTTCTCCGATTGAAGCGAAAATAGTGTTTTGGTTTTGTTTTCAATTGTTGACTCTCAAAACTTTATGAAACATTTTATCACAAAACCATATTTCTTGATTTTGATCAACTTGTAAATGCTACAACTCTCTCAAAATTTACCCGATTAGGAAATAGTTTTAGATCTTGCCTAATGAAAGTATTATCTTTCAAATGACACCAATTTCTTTGAAATCGGTGACATACAATTTTTCTATTTTTGTCCCACTTCGGAGCACTGTGCAGCGGCCCAACTAAGAAACTATCCTACATCAGGGGCGTAGCCAGAACTTGGTCATGGGGGGGGGGTTTTAAAAAAATTTGTTTGGCAGTTTAGTATTACATGTTTTTTAAAGTAAAGTGCACTTTCCAAATAGGGCATTTTGTTGTGGCTTATGTGACTTAATGCATCAAAAACTAAATTTTTTCCCTGATTTTTAGTAAAAATTTCATGAAATTTGGTGGACTGAAAGCGTCATCGTACAAAAATGTGCATCGAACAAAAATCCAATATTAACTATTGTTTTAAAAATGTTTAAACTTTAACCGAAGCATTTAAATTGATGGACCAAGTTTATGGTGATTTTTGTTTATACCGTGGTGGAGTTCATAAGTGGTAAAAGCGATTTAAAAACGATTGTCAGAACATAAATGAGGACCAAAGTGTTAGCCAACTGAAATTCGCGTTCACCGTAGATCAAAAGATAAGCCAAAATCTTCATTGAAATTCTTGAAATTGGATTTAACCTTCGCTTTACTTATACCCACCCGGGTGATCTTTTTAATATTCATGTTTAATATCTGCACAAATTTGAAGTTAATTTTCAATAACATGAAAAAATAGTTTTTTTTTGGAAATTTTGTTCATGTTGAACTTGAATTTTGTCATTTTTTATACAAATGTACCTGGGTGATCCCAGGCGCTTTCGCTACCATTTTGTTAAAACTCACGATTTTTTTTTGCGTACCTATGTGTTCAATAAACCCTCTGGAAAGAAATCTACAAATATTTCCCATAGTCTCAAAATAAATCATTAAAGTTAGGCCTTTTTTCGAAATACGAACTATCGCCAGAGGAAGATACTAAATGCTGAGGTATGAAAAAAAAAGTATATATTATTATGCCTTTAATGTGAGTTTTACTGAAAATAGCGGCGGAAGTGCCTGGGATCATCTTTCGTAAGGCGAAGGTTAAGCAACTCAATAGCATAAATTTATTGCATTTTAACTGAACATTTGGCTATCGAAGGATGCCATCCCATCTATTGATACTTGTTTTGACTGTTTTTTTTGTTTTCTAAAAGTCGAATTTTAACCATCAACCACTCCTCGTTTTCACCTGATGCAACACCATGCGACTTTCACCTTCTCAAAGAATGCATTTGCCGATGAAAAAAGCGTTTTGAGAACGTAGAAACCATCCAAAAGGCTTGTACCGACATCCTGAAGGACATTCCGTTCGACGAACTAAACTACTCTTTAGACATATTTTTAGAACATGCAAATCGCTACATTAAGCCTAAACGTGACTATTAAAAAAACAAATTAGTTTCGTTACAAATGGGGTTTTGTTAATATTCTTTTAAATATTTAAAGATGAAAAGACCTTTTTTGAACGTACATACGATGCATAGCGATTGAAAATGTTGACAAATTATAGGCTATGGGGGGGGTTCTGACACCCTAAACCCCCCCCTTGGCTACGCCCCTGTCCTACATAGAAAAAAAACTAATATCCCAATCCCATTCACTGGGCCGACTACTAAGAAACTCAGAATCAGCCTTTAAATTGGTATTATTTTGTATAAGAATCCACTAAGATAGACTAAGACTACTAAGAAATTACAGAATCAGTCATTAAATTGGTACTATTTTTTATAACCAACAGCAATGTAAGCAGAAAAACTTAACCTGTTATTGGATCACTTTTCTGCTATTGTGCCATCTACTTAGATAGCATCGAAATTCTGATTATCTGAAAATTATACATGGGTTGTGCACCACTGAGGGCTATTACCAGATTGCTGGTTGGCTCTCACCACACCAAGCACTGGATTAGAGGGGGCTTCACACACCTTCTTTGGGCCTCGTAAAGTGCCTCAAAAGCCTCCAAGTTTACTAATCGAGCAATTGGCAAGCCACCTGTTTAACCTAATCTAACACAACACTGCCATTTACATCCCTCTGACGTCCCCCATTTGGACTGACGCAAAGTCGCCGCTCAATCCTATACAGGTACCTCTATTACCGCAATAATTGTTGTTGCTGCTTTCATTTGTTATTGTGTTATTGACTCTTGTATTGTTCCAACCCATTCATCATGTACGACGTCGTCGTTGTTGTTCGCTCGATTGATTGGCCAGAGTTCAGTGGAGCCACGGAAATGGCGCTGAATAGCAATGAGCACAGATCATTTTGCAATTGAAGTTTGTCATTGGCAGTCTCTGTAGCGCTTTGTGTCATCATTGTAAAAAACAACAGATTTGTTCTTACAATGTGTCTCTGAAAGAACACAGCCGACATGAGCCGCATACGAAATGCAAAGTGCCGACAGGCATTAATCCTCAATGGTGGATTTTGAAAAGAATCTCAAGGTGGGCTGCTGACAGTCATTTCACACTTTTATATATACAAACAAAAAAGTGGCAACAATAACTGAAAAATATTAAAAAATTTGGTATGAAGTAGGAAATAACTATTATGAATTAGCAAAAGCTGAAACCGGTATTTTAATCTCGTTGGGATGATCTTCTAAACTTTTTTGATTTAGTTAAAAAATGTCTTATTTTATTTTGCGCTGTCTGCGCTCTAAGCAGGAAGTTCATTTGATATGCAACTCATGCAAGACTTTTGTGCCATTTATTTTTTTTTCGTGCGGAACTTTGAATAAATTGGAATTTTCTTTTCTACTAGTAACCACCAACTCTTGAATAATAAAAATGCAAACTTGTGTTTTATAATGAGTCAAATATTGTTTGATGATATAGTGATTATGAAAATTTTGACTTAAGGCCACTGCAATGCAATCATGAAACATACCTACGGATTTTTACTTTTTTAAGTCAAATTATGATGGTGAAAATTTCATATGAGGCAACTTTGTGTGTCAAATAAAAGGTCATAAAAGTGTTTCTGAAAATAATTTGAGATCAAAGAATATTGCTTCCAAATGTTATCATGTACTAATTCAGCTGATCCAAATACGTTCTTTTATGTAATTTGAATATTTTCACTTCATGCTCCTTCGAAAAAATTTTGCTTTACTAGCACTTAGGTAGTACAAGAGATGGAGTTTTAATCTACCCTGGGCAGAATTTTCAAAGAAATCTAGTCATTGCTCTACTGCTGATAGTAGGACTGTAGTCCTACAAACTTTCCATCTCCTGGCATCTTTAACGCCCATTTTAATGAGTTCTTTTTGGAGTTATTTGAAATTTTGTGAACATGGTCAGGGAACTTTGAGGACTACTAACAAAACTGCAAACCAATTAATGAGCAGGATAAATCTCTATCTATCCACATGACACTCTACATTCTTGTGTGTCATTGCTAATAAATCAGAGAACCTCATGAATTACTTGAATACACTTTTAAATTAATATTTACTTGTAAAACACTCGATATGAAACTCAAAAGGAATCAGTCAAAACATGACACAAATTGGCTAAAATTAAATTTATAATCTCTAAAAAAAAAAAAAAACACCCAACAACAACAACAACAAGTCAGAGCATCATAATTATTTAATCAATGAATGAATGTACCATTCACAGCCCTTTGCGTTTGCCACTCCAGTTTAACTGAACAATCATGTAGAAAAAAACGGAAACAAAAAAATTCGCACAATTAAATAACAAAACAAATTGAAGGGCAGACAAATTCATCTGTGTGGATGCCTAAAGTGCGGCTTGGCCGCTAAAACAGGTTGCGGTTTATAGCATTGACCTTGTAGAGTGAAGTCATGCTGAATGCTACTCGACATGCCTCAAGGAAGCTGCAACCGCTTGTCTGCTTATCAGCACAATTTCTCGATATAAAAACATTTAAACGCGAATGTTAACAACATGAAAGCAACAACTTTGCTACAATGTTGACACCGAACAACAGAAATTGCAGTCACTGCTGTTAAGGCACTAACAAAGTGAAGCCTGAAAGCAAACTACACTTTACCGATGCTCAGCAATACACTGGTGGCCAAACTATTAGACTTACTAAAAGCAAATTTCATTACCCCACACATTATGAGCTGAATAACACAGTACAACAACAACTGCAAAGTTATTCACCAAGCGATTTTATATTTGTCATTAATATGCAAAACATTCTTTATGTAAACTTTGGAATCTCTTTAGTACTTGACAAACAATTTGGCAGAGCGGCGCATTGGAAGTTGACTTTACAACAAATGTGCGCATTTATTTACCTCTGTTCATAATTCTTATTATTGTTTATGATGAGAATTATGGTTGACGGCTCTGGCGCGATGACAAATGCTTATGTCGCCATTGTCAGTGTCAACTTGACTAATGTTTAAATAAAACTGTAGCTGAGAAATGTATCTACATAATTTTTGTGTTCTATGTGAACGTTTTAAAAATAATATTAAAAATAAGTTCAGTTGTCAAATTTCAAAGGGGAATAATATTAAAATCATCAAATGTAAGCAAGAATTTCAACGAGAAATATTTAAAGAAAGAGAGAAAGAAAATATGAATAAAAGAGTTGAGATATGTTAGCAATGTTTAAGCTTAACCAGTACCCAAAAACGCGTCATTTAAATATTGCGTTATTGTTTATTATTATATTTTCTATACACGTTACTGTAGCCTCTGTTTTTTTATAGAATAGCTTTAGATTTATTTTACAAATTTTAATAAATTAATTAAATAAAAGTCTGTTGGGTTGTGCAGCTCTTTTGTTGTCATCTAGTTTATATTCTCAGGTATCTTCTGAAGTTTCTTTACCCTGTGATTTAAGTCAACCATATCAGAGTTCTCCGATTAAGCCTAAGAACTTTCTTAACTTTACTGATTAACAGCTTCTTTAAAGCTTGTCCCGAGCCTGTCTAAAAGACATAATTACATGTGGCATAAAAGATGCCACAATGTAAATAAACTTTTTTTTGAGCATATAATATTAAATTATTTAATTTTGAATATTAGCGAGTAAGGTACGAAAGAGTGATTTTTTCATGTTTGTTTTTAAAAAATTAATAATTTGGTTTTTTAATAAGTATTTATTTATTTATGTTATGTTTGCTTCTTTGTTCTTTATTTACTTAATGTGAAATTCGATTGTTGAAAAAAAAGCTTGAAATGGTGATTTTTATTTCAACTAGAATGTTTTGGTTTCGGTTTCGGCCGAATATTTAAAAATAAAACCGAAACTCGGTTTCGGTTTCGACCCAAAAAAGATGTTTCGGTCGGACAGTACAAAATATGTACTGCTTAAATTGGACGTAGTTAATGCCTTCTTGGGTCGCAGTTAATGCTCTCCCATTCTTCTCAAGTAGAGAAGAGCATTTAGAGCCTTCAATGCACGACTTCTCAATAAAATTCTACACTCTTCACCAGTTTAACGCAATGGTTGTTGCTTTCCAGGGGCGGATTCAGAAAAATATTTTGAGGGGGTTTCAAAACGTAATTCTTTAATATTCGTAAAATGCCTTTTAATTTGTATGTAGTTTTAAAGCCGATCCTAATATTTCGGGTGAGTTCAACCCTAAACCCCCCTTCTGAATTCGCCATTGTTGCTTTCATTTTATGTTCTCGACAACGTCAGTTAATTGCAGCAGCCCCAACAACAGCTGCAGCAGAGCCTCCGGCTATCAGGTAAGTGCCCTGTGCTGGCGCGCGACATTGAGACTCACGTGCACTGCGCCTTGGCACGTTGCACATAAATAGTTTTATACCGTAAAATGGTGACGCCGTGAGCAGATTTTTGAGCAACCACTGCACCAACCAAATATACAATTAAAAAAATGTACTATAGGCAACTGCCAACGCTGAAGAAAGTACATATTTATGGCATTTTTTTAATGAATTGCCGAAAACAGTTTTCCATTTGGCGATGTGCCCATGACGAAAAGTTAAACAAAGTTAACTGCCATAACAGTAGAGTGTTTGTTGTTGTTTAGACTGCAGCAATGCTCGCGTAAAGCAGAGGTTCTCAAACGTTGAAGCATGAAACCTGAGTAGGTGGTACAAGCCTTCAGCGAAGAGAGGCGACTGAGAGATGCGGGAAAGTTAGGTTAAAAAAGTATTAAGTACTTATTTTATTTTCTTTGCACACAGGCACTTTTGTATAATCAAATTTATTTAATACGAGGGTTGCCTTTTATATTTTTTGCAAAAGGATGAAAATGCACTTTGTTATCATCAAAAATGGTTTTATTGCTTTTCAAAGTATTCTCCCTAAAGATTTATACACTTTGCATGCGCTCAAACCATTTGTCGAAACACTTTTTCCACTCCGATTGAGACACCTCCAAAACATGGTTTTTGAATGCTTCAGCAGCATCTTCTGGAGATGAAAATCGTTGACCACGCAGTTGTTTTGGTGTGCGGGAATAAAAAGAAGTCATTGGGTGCTAGGTCAGAGCTGTATGGCGGATGGCCCATTAAATCGATGCTTTGGTCGATCAATTGTCCTGGTGAAGAATGATTCGGCGTTGCTGTTTGTTTTTCCGTATTTAATTGAACACTTCTGTCAAACAAATTGTTGTGTACCACTCAGAATTGACCGTTCTACCTTGCTCTAACGGAACAGTAGCCACATGACCAGTTTTGCCGAAGAAATAGGCGACCATTTGCTTTGATGCGCTGCGTGCCCGAACAACATTTGTTGGATTTGGCTTGTCTTGGAAGAAATACACGGTCGATTGCTGTTTTGTTTCGGGCTCATACGCATATATCCATGATTCGTCACCTGTCACGATCTTATAAACGTCTTTCGAAGTACCGGGATCAAATTTTTCCATCATTTCTTTGCTCCAATCGACAGGAGCCTTCTTTTGAGCGATTGCCAAATTATCCGGGATCCAACGAGAACAAATATTTCTGACAGCTAAATGTTCATGCAATATCGAATGCACGGCCGTGGAACTAATGCCCAAGGATGCCTCTATCTCACGGTATGTCACATGACGATCTTTCATTAGCAGTTCACGCACAGCATCGATGGTTTCTGACACAATTACCGATTTTGGATGACCTTCACGAAATTCGTCCTGGAGCGAACGGCGACCACGCTTGAATTCGTTAAACCAGTTATAAATTGTCTTGAGGGTTGGTGCTTCATCACCAAATGCCGAATGAAGGCAATCGAAGCACTGTTGTAGAGATAATTCACCTCGGAAATAGTAAAAAATTATTGCTCGAAAATGTTCACGAGTTAAATCCATTTTTTGGCCGAGATGAATTTTTCAAGTCAGTGTAAACAACACAAATAGCGCTTGAACATCAAAATGTTCTAAGCACGTTTATGGTAAAAAATGACAAACTTTTCAATGGCAATCTCAGATTTTTCGAAAACGTACTAGACCATCCCTATTGAAAAAATATAAAAGGCAGCCTACGTATACATTTTTCATACTTTCATTTTGACAAACTTAATTATGAGCGATGCTAGCTAATCATCACCAACACTGACGCCTGTTGCAAATGGTTAAGTGCCACTGGCAAAGGCCATGAAAGGCTGCCAGCCCTTGTGTCGGGTCTTTGTCGCATGCAACTTGTGCGTGCGCGGGCCGCACTGAAAGTGGGCGCAGTTGATTGCAGTCGTTGCTGGCAAAGGCTTTTAGTCATATTTTATTATTGTTGTTGTGGCAGTTATAGTGTTTATTTTGTTGGTGTGCCTGTTGTGGAGCGGTCTTAAGTGGTCACGCAGCTTCCACTTGTTCTCGGCATTTCCACATGAATTGTCGCTCCGGCGCTTTGGCGTTTTCAAGTATTTCTTGCAGTATTTCTGAATCAAGTTGAATTTTTTTCGCTCTGCAAATTGGTATTTCTTGAGCGTCTCTGACTTGTGTCTTTCTTTGCTTTTGATGGCTTGACTTGCTTTCTTTCGCTCTTTCTTCCGTGCTTTCTTCGTCGTCTGCCATTGCTTAGCCGCTCATCAGTGCGTGTCTGTGTGTGTGTGTGTGTGTGCGAGACCATTTCTTGTGCTTTTCTTCTTGGCCGCCACGTTGGGCCGACTTGGTTAAAATGCCTTGGCGCGCTCGCACTCGGCTCATTTCTGGCTGAAACTGCGTGAAAGTTGTACGTTCGAGCCAAGTCGGTGCAGTCAGTTGCAAGAACATCGAAAACAAATACATACAAACGTATGACAATTAAATTACAGTAACAAAAACAACAACAACAACAACCATAACGTTTGTGTGCAGTAAAAAATAGGGCAAAGGCATAAAAAAGGTTGAACCATAAAGTCAAAGCGACTTAATTCTGCCAGTCGGTGTGTGGCTGGTCGTCGTTGTGCCGTTCTGAGTGTCGCTGTGTGCCGCATTACCGTGACCCAATTTCTATGTCGCAGCCGCAGTCAAAGTAGTGAATTGTTTTTTTTCGTCGCAAAGTGAAATTGTTTACCTTTACGACGTGACGCAGACACAACTACACCGAATTTCAAGTGTGCATCTATTTGATTTTACTTTCGCTGACAGCAGCAGTAACAACAACAATAGCGACGAGTGATTAGCATTATTAACGCTCACTAATATCGACAGTTGAAGCAAAACAAAAATTTGTTTCTTTAAGCAAATAAATCGCATGTGTAAATTTTAAACAAAAACCTGGCACTTTTACTTTCGACTAGTCAAAGAAATTAAAAATAATAATAATTTGTAAAATGCTGAGTTGTGATTTTGTTGTGCTTTTGGTGCTGGCTGGTTGCTGTGCGATTTGGGCGCAGGAACAAGTACAACGTAAGTGGGTATTTTTAAAAGGATATGTTAGAGGTTTTAATGAAATGTTTGTGATAATAATTTACGATTAATGATTTAATAAATTCTTGAAAACGAAAGAAATGAATTTCCACCTGCGAACTACACATTGCATTAACTGTTTTAGCGGCCGTTGGTTCGTGGTTAGGCTGAGTGGTTAGTGTATTGGCTGCGAGTCTGAGGGTCATGAGTTCAAATGCTAATTTAGTCAATATTAGATATAGAAAGAACTTACTAAACTAGATTCTAAGCTGGAGATAAAGACGTTTTTGAAGGAGGAAACCATAGTTAAGAAATAATCGCTGGGTTAACCCATTTTCGGCCGCTACCAGAAATAGTCAATATTTTTTTAATTCCTTTTAAGGACTTACATTTAGGACCTTAATCAAGAATATTTTTAGATTTTTTTTGTGTTTTTTTTTTACAAATTTTTTTTATAAATTAATAAAAATTCAATTTCAAATAAAAACAAATATATATGTACATAGTTTTAGTCAAATAATAATCAAGCATGAAAACAAACAATTGTTGGCTTATATATGTACATGATGACGACGAAAAGTACGTGGTGCTGAGAGGTAAAAATATTTTCATAATCTTATGGATATCAATTGATTGTGGTAATTTGGTCTTTAGGCTTCGTAAATAATCAATAATAAATCAATAATTTGAAAAGGTTATATATTTTTCAGAATATTCAAAATATGACTAAAAAAATGGTTTTTTCGTGCCTTCGCCAACATCTCTAAATTTATCGTTTTAAAAAAAAATTATTATTTCGAGGGGTTACCAAAAGACCAAAGCTATTTTCTGCATCAAAAGTTCAAAGATATAATGTCTAAGTGCAGAGCTACTATCCTTCAAAGTGGCTGGTCGAAAAATCGACCGAGATCGAAAAGCCTCCGAAAATGGGTTAATTGCATAGAAACTTTTGTAATACATTTATTTAAATTATTTCCATAATTAAACTCAATTGGTCAACTTAATTGTTTTTTTTATTTTTTTAAAACCCATATTATGCACCAGCATTTTTTGTAATTGGGGGGTTCGAACCCACAAAACCCCCCAGTATGCGCCACTGGTTCATTGGCTTTTTTGTTTTTGGAAAATAAAAATAATCCAGCGGTAGTTTTAACTAAGTAATTTCATTTAAGTAAATTTAATTTATTTAATACGAATTTTCGTATATTTTGTGTTTAAGATTTTTAAGAAAATAAAAATAACAATTAAGTTGCGAATTGAGTTTAATAATTGAAGTAATTTCAATTACTTTATTACAAAACTTTCTGTGATTTTTTTTGGGAAGAGCATAAAATAAAAAATAATTGTTATTTTCAAGGTAAAACAATTTTACATTTAAAAATTTCATTTTGTAATTCTTTTAAGAAGAGCTTAAAAAAAATAATCGATAATTTCAAGAGAAACATTTAAATTTAAAATAATTAGTCTACTTAGAAGAGGAAGAAAATTATAAAAAGTTTTAGCTCTAGGAAAAAATAAAAAAATAAGTAATAAATAAAAAACAATAAAAAAATAATCAAAACCGTAAAAATTGGGAAAATAAATAACATATAAATTTAGTTACATTCAATCAAATCAATCTAAAAGTACGAAAGAAAATCAAAACAATTGTAGTTTTATAAAAAACAAACAATACCGTAAAAATTGGGAGGATAAATATATATAAAAATTGAGTTTCATTCAAGTTAAGTGTCCATGGAGGCGTAAGTTATGACTTCGATTCAAAAATATTGAAAGAAAACATTATGTCCGTAGGAAAAACGTATTTTTTTTATAACTAACTTAACATAACCTTTTCAATTTTCATGAAATTGCGTTGGCAGATTCCGAAAGTTCTGACAATTTTACTTTAAAAAAACATTTTGCTAGAATTTTCTGATTTTTTTTCTCTGTTCCATTTTGTACTGAAAAAAGATCCCAAAAACAATTTTAAAAATGTCCATTCAGGCCCTAATGGGTTAAACTGAAACTTCGCAGCAAATATGCGACGGCTAAGTGTTTCGTGTACATTTAGTGTGTTCGGCATTACCTCGATTTCACTTTAATTGAAGCCATCTTTACTGGTTTGCTAGCTGGCGCCGAGTTCGTCTTAAACTCGGCCGCCACATACAACAATGTTCACATGCAGCGTAGTAAGACGCTTTGTTTCCGCTTGTAAATTCATCGGAGCGAAGCCTGAAACAATATTTGCGCACAACTAAACAACGCGCAGTTATACACACACGCACACACACACACAACTGCCCGACAGCCGCTGGCAATTACAACGGATCCCACGATTTATTCGGGTGACAATTTCGCTCGCAATGTGGAAAGCTAATGCGACAATGAATGTCAGAAGTTTAGGCGTTTCCGGTAGTTAGCGACGAGCACTAAATCAACTAAATGCCGAGCGGCAGTAAAACGCAGACTTTGTGCCACTCACGAGGCAGAAAAAGCGCGCAACAGACGATTTTATAAAAATACAATATTTAACTATAAAATAAAAACCATTGAACTGAAATACTTATTTGTTTTTAACGATTGTAAACAGTTGCAGTGCCATTGGTTAAACCTGCGCGTTTCTCAGTCGATTGCAATTGCAGCAACAACAACAAGCACAGCACACAATTGTGCGCTATAAATAGAGAAATTGTTGACTGTCCATTGATAGGCGCCGCTGTAGGGTGTCGCGCAAAAAAATCGTTTTATTTACTTAATCGCACTACACCAACGACAAGAGCAACAACAAATGTTGTTCAGCGCACATTGTCGCATACAAATTGAATACATAATCGAAATAATCGGCTCGATAACGCCACATTGTCAACATTGGTTGCTTGGAATGAGGTATTGACGGTACACACACACACACACATACGTTTTTTGTTAGTTCATAAAAAGAAGTATGCTTTAGTGATTCTTGGAAATTTTTCTGTGCAAAAATTTGCTGATGAAATCTTGACAAGGTGAATAAATTTCGGAAAACCTATTTACCAACGCAAATACTCCATTTGGCAAATTTTGGAAACTTTGCTTAAACAAGTTCAGCAGTCAAGTTCAGTTGGTCTCAATGTGTTCAATGCGTTTGTTAGTGTCATTCTTTGCAATAATATTTACAAAAAATTCATTATATAGCAACTTTGAATGGTGTTAGGTGAGGATTATTGAGTGGTTGATGACATTAGAAGTCCAGCGGGTAGCGCGCAGGCTTGTCATACCGAGGCCCTAGGTTCGATTCCTAGCTCGGGCTGGCGAAACACTCGCCTACTTCTATCGCTATCAAACGGGTGGACTCTGTGATATCACAGCGGGCCCATATAGAAACCTAAGTGTGTCTCATATAGAGGCAGCCACTACAACCTACCTGCCCACCTAACAGTAGAAGTTAAGAGTATCGAAAAATATCCAAAGTAGTAATGCAAAAAATATCTAAAAATTATTTGAAAAAAGCATCTAAGATTAAAATTAAATATGTTTAAGTGCAATGGATAGACAATTTATTTTCATCAACTTTCATGTGAAAAAGTTTTTGTTTTCATGTATGAATTAGAATGAATTTTAGAAAAGTTATAAAAAAATTGCTAACTTTTTGATCACGTTTTAGTTTAAGATTTAACTGGCTTTACTTATGCATTTTATTTAAATATTTAATCTGGAATTAAATGTGACATGTAAAAAAGCTTATATACAAGTAGCAAGTGACTGGACATTTCTACAATAATATCGATTCTCAAAAAAAAGACAACAAATAAAGCCGAAAACACAAAATTGAAATGTGTGAGAAGTGTTGAAAAATGCAAATTATTTGACACCACAACGGTCAACTTAGGATACCCGAATAGAATGTACTGGCTATCTGGCATACTTTATTTTATTTCACTATGTTTAAATCAAGCTGTCAAAGCGAATGAAGCGACGGATTAACCCTTTTCTTCCCAAATTCAAATTTGGAATTTCGATGTATAATTTTCGATTTTTCCCCATTCTTAAGCGATTTTTCGCTTAAAAGAAACATTGTTCTGAGCTTTTTCAGCAAAATATGTAGTTTGTTTTTTTGGGAACATTGAAAATTGTTAACATTTGTGCAACGGCTC
Source organism: Melieria crassipennis (assembly GCA_963668005.1). Taxonomy (NCBI): domain Eukaryota; kingdom Metazoa; phylum Arthropoda; class Insecta; order Diptera; family Ulidiidae; genus Melieria; species Melieria crassipennis. The sequence goes on from OY764961.1 coordinate 106,765,409, forward strand.
CCGCTCGACAGGGCAGCAGAATTAAATGCCAAAAATGTAATATTGCTCTATGTTTAACAAAGGACACCAAATAACTCTAAAATTCTAACAAATAACTCTAAAAACTTGTAAATAAAGGGAAATTTTGTTTTCATATAAAATATGTTGTAATTTTGCTTCATAAAAGGCCAGTGTAGTCCAGTGTAGTATGGCCACCTCCCCTTCGCACCACCCTCTGGAAAGTCGAAACCATTTTAAATATGATGCAAAATCCTTTTAAATATTTCTCTCTTTTCAAATAACCAACTTCCAATTTGTTTCTATGGCTATTTCATAATTCGGGAAGGAAAGGGTTAAAGCGACGCGATTTTAATATTTTAACGTTTAGTCCACGCGAAACCAAAGTTTGCAAATATGTTTATTTCGTATGCAAGCAAGTATGCCACTTCAGTTCAGAACCAAGTCTGAAGTCTGTAGCGGACTTTTAGCATCTTCCCTGCATCAGTCTGTCAAGACTTCATCTAGCTTGACAGTCTCTGAAAAAGATCAAATCGCTACTCCACTCAACTCAGTCACTCAACCAACTCAATCACTCAACCCCAACTAATTATTTAAAAAAAAATATTTTCGAGTACAAAAAGTTCTCAATATTGCAAAATGATATTGAATACCCATTCGTAACGTCCTAAAGCTCAGTGTGCGTATTGCAGTTTTGTGAGTGCATCGACTTAAAGTCGTAAAATATGCACTCAAATTGCCGCTGACGCACCCACACACAGTTCAAAACCCTCTGCAGCTCACTTCGGGCCAATTGCAATTTTAATGTGTTTCTCTACAGTTATTAAAATTGTTATTATTTGCTTGTTCATTTTATGTTCACCGAAATTTTTGTATTTTACTTTTCAGCATATTACCTGCAACAGTGTCCGCACGACGAGGAGTACATCAACGAGTGTCTACGTGACCGCGGCAATAAATTGGTGCATTATCTGCGGCAGGGTGTCCCTGAACTTGACATCTACGAGGTGAGCATCTGCGCAACGCACTCGTCATTAATGTCTATACTCAGCAAAACAACAACAATTACAATGAAAACAAAAACAAACTATTTTGCAGATCGAACCGGTGGTGATCGATGAGATCGGCATTGTGCTGGGCAGCGGACCCGACGGATATCGGGCCTTATTCCGCAACATTCAGGCGTACGGTGTCAGCAACATTACGGTGACCAATGTGCGGTGAGTAGTAGGTACTGCGTTGAGCAATAACAATTTGCATATGAAGTGAATATGCACGGAAGTGTGATGGTGTGGTTGAGGGAACAATGGCCGCAGGTGACACAATTCCGACAGCAACGCATAATTTGTATGCCATACGCGAACCAAAACCAAATTCCAATGTGTTTGGGGAGTTTGTATTTGATGTCAAATAACAGACGAAAATGTTTAAAGTGATATCAGTTAAAAACAAGGAAGATAGCGAAAGAGGAACAGCTGTGAAGTGTAGGCTGAAACGAGCTCTGGAGTCACGCCGAAAGTAGTTTGAGAGCTGAAAACAAATAACTCAAACAGAACCAGGGACTGAAAATAACTGTTATTTTACAATTTTCAAATTAAAAAGGCATAACGAAAAAATTTAAACAATTATTTTGTGCCTTTTATCATTTCAGGCAAAAATTACTGTTATTTTTGACTTTTTTTTTCGGTCAAAAATAACAGTTATTTTGTGATTTTTATTTTTTCTGTCAAAATATCAGGCAATTTGAATTTTTTCTAAGGCCGTATGACCAACAAAAAATTATTGATACCATTTTTTTCGTCTCAGCAGACCGCAGATTCTGAGCATTAAGGCTTATGCGACGAAAAAAATGGTATCAATAGTGTTTTAGTCGGTCAAACGGCCTTTGAAAAAATTCAAATTGCCTGATATATTTGACCGAAAAATTAAAAGTCATAAAATAACTGTTATTTATGACCGAAAAATAAAAGTCAAAAGTAACAGTTATTTTTGCCTGAAATGAAAAAAGGCACAAAGTAACTTCTATTTTTGTCGGGAAAAATAAAAGTTAAAAGATAAGATTTCATTTTGGGGGTTTTGTGTACAGCTTTTGAGCTTAATACCATTTGAAACCATATTTTTCACCAGTAAGATTCGTATTTGGAGAAGTAAGTTTGATCCCCCTGTGTGCGCCACTGTGTCGCATAATCGCCTATATTTGTGTGGTTAACGGTGCCAGCAAAGAAAAAAGGTTTTGCTCGAATGTTTGTCATCAAAGTCATCAAAAAGCAAATAAAATAACCAAGTAACCAAACCGAAAAACATTATCCTATTTTGGTAAAAAAGTAATCAACTGTAATCACCCAAAGTCATCAGACACAGAGTAGAAGTGGAAGAGGTATCTGTTTACTTCACCATTGTCAAACCAGAATTGACATTTGTCGCCAACTGCAAAATTATGGCATCTTCCAATTAGATGATGACTTTGTATCAGGAGACCTGATAGCAATTAATTAGAAAAAGAACCTACATACCAAAAGACAAGAGACTGCATACCAAAAGACAAGAGACTACATAACAAAATAAACCCACACTTGATAGCTAGTAAAAATACAGACAAGACGAGTCTGGAGACTACATAGGTATATATCGCACACCCACTACAAAAGTGACACAACTCAAAATTATTAATTTTTGAGGAAACGCAAAAACTGTTTTGAGCTGAATAAAAATTTTTTTAAAAAACCGTAGAGACCGTTTAGTAGAACATCCATACAGATTATGCTTTAGGATATGTTCCGAAGATTTTTTATTTTACACTAGAAAAACCAAAATTTTGAGTTGTGACTTTTTTGATGATATTTTAATTCAATAGTTACTGAATTATTTTAAGTTATGTCACTTTTGCTGAATTTAATAATTATAAATGACAGTTAAAAAGTTGAAAGAAAAATTTTTAAAATTCGAAATTCATTTTTTTATTTGAAAATATATACTAAAATTGTCACAACTTTACTTAAAAGTAACTTCAACAACCATTTATTTCGTCAAAAGTGTCACAATTTGAATTAGGACTCTTTTGCATTGAGCTGCAGCGATCAAATAGCACCAAACTTATCGACATGAAGAGAGACCTAACTGTATTTTGGTACCAGTTAACAACAACAAAATATACTGAGCTTTTGCTTATCGGTAGATAGATGCATTGTGCATAGTATTAACACGTAAACCCGAAAATTAAAAATTTTGAGTTGTGTCACTTTTGAAGTGGGTGTGCGATATAAGCAGATTCGACCACACGTTACCCAAATAAAAGACAAGCAATTCTGTAGACTTAATATTGTCAACATCAAATTTCACAAGAAAAGGGTTAAACAATGTAGACATAGAAATTTTAAACTCAGGTAACAATGACAATCGTTTGAAAGTGAATGCCTTAAAACTCTAAAAACTTTCTTTCAAAAAAAAAAGTACCATTTTCTGATCTTGACTTTGTTCAAAAAAATTCAACAGTCAGTCCTGCTTTGCTGTACCCAACTTCAAGTACAATCTTGATCAATAAATTGCAAAAATAATTGCATTTCAAAAGGATGACACAATATGCTTTCACATGATTTAGTAGTCAACAACTGTAAGGATCGAATCGTTGCTAGAGGGGAAGGAAATCAAATGAGTAATTCCTAGAATTTTAGAATAGAATTTTCAAACAAGTTTCACAGTGTGTTTACGTTGAATCACGTGAAGTTTAAATTAATTTATTAATTGCACTTTGAGCTGCCAATGATAGGAAATATATGAATTACGATCTGACTGCTTTTGCCTTACCGATTTGCCTCAAGATTAAAAACTTTCACTATAGTTAGAAGCGTTTAATAAATGCCAAGTGCTGCTTTAATACTCGTTATCTAATAAATCTTGCATATATATTACATTATTTAAATTAGGTAATTTTTCAGTGGTTTAAACATGTCGCGTGTGGTGAAAAATGACCGATAAATTTTCAATAAATGACAAGAAATAGAAATTACTTCTACTTAAATCGAAGCAAGTATTAAATTACAAGTTATATGCAATCAAAAGTTGATCTTATGGCATTCGCCTAGTGATTTACTATGCTTCATTGAATTCATTTAAAATGTAACCCTTTATATGTAACCTTCCTCCAATCCATCCTAACTCAACCGAACCCAATTTTCATCACAACAGCTGCATTGCTTTTGCAAGAACTTTGCTTGATTACAGGCCGATTGAAAAAGTTCCCTGACCAGACATTCCAGATTACTTCTATATGTTCTTGAGAATAATACAAATTCGTATTTTATTTCTGAAAACTCTTTAGCCTTTCGAAATATTTAGCCGAAAATGAGAAATGTGATGATTGCACGTAGCCAAACGATTTATTGTTCCATAAATTAAAATCACGTGAGCGACATTTTTTTATCCACAATCAGCGACAAATATTTTTTATGGTTTGTCTTTAATAATAAAAAAATATAATTATACAAAAAGTCAGCAAAACGACGCAAGTCATGAGTGGAGCGAAGTCGCCTAGCCGCTGCTGGTTTGGGTAAGTGGGGTCATTACGGACCTGAGGGCAGCAACGCATAAACTGTAACGCCACATATAGTTCAGCCAACTATCAGATGCGCGAATTGTTAAGCGATTTAATGGGCTCTTGCTGGCAAAAGTAGAATACAACGCAGTACTAAAATGGCATCGTTACAAGTGGCTACGTGCATTCGAGCAGAAAGCCCGCAAGAAGGGGTTCTGAGATTTGATGTGCTCACTACACGTGTTCAAACGAGCTTCGAGATACATAAGTAATTCAAACAAATCAGCACTTACTTAGTTATTGAAGTGCGTGCGGGTACAGAAAGTCAAAAACAATTTGTGACACGATCTGAGATTTCTTGATTGTAGCAGAGAGTACATGAACTGTTGAACTGAGCTGAGCTGAGTACTTAAAGAAGTGGTGAATGAACTAAAGTTTTCAATGTGCCTTGCTTAACATAAACTCTACACTTATGTAATCTTGATATGTTCGTAATCTGCGCCGAAGCAAAAACAACTAAAGCGCGTCAAAAGAAGCAGACATGGGCCTTAGGCATCTCATTAAAAATATAATTTAATTCACTTGCTTCACAAATAAATATCTGTACGCAGTATGGCTAAAGGCGACAAAACCCGATCTGAGTGACATTAAAAAGAAAAGACGCCAGCATAACAATTTTCCAATAACATTTCATGAGTCTCAAGTTTCAAGGGTCTTTTGAAAAGAGGCCACATTAACCCATTATGATTACAGTTACATGTATTCTATGTCTATTTTTCATAGTTTGGGCCACATTTTCAAAAAAACTGTAACATATTTGTAGCAACATTTAAAAATTTTTTAAATTGAGCAATTTTTAAATTGATCCTGATAGGGTTAACTCAATACTAGGTTTAAGCACAGAGGGACGAGTGGATTCGTCAGTTAATTCTGACTTGAAAAATAAACAAATTACACGCAAGTTATTTATTCTATTTTGGAGAATTTTTCCCAATCTATGAGTTCAAAAGACCGACCTGAATTTTAAATGAATTTTGTGCATTTTGTTTTCTAAACACAAAGAGCCACCAGCCATTTTACTGATTTGTTTTTATTTAAAAGTTAGTTTTTTCTATCATTTTTGAACTTGACGTCTGACAAGTTTGGCTAGTTTGTGCCGCTTTTGGCCACTCGGCGAGCGCAGCGATTTGACTGTCTTACGTGCAACTTTTGGTGTAAACAGTAACAGCAGCAGCCGTAGCAACAAATGTAGTTGCTACTGTTAGTTGTTGGTGTTGTTGTTGTTGTTGTTATTTTGCCACTAAGTAGCCGCAGTCGCGTGTTGCAAATTAGACATCCATTTTGTGTTCGCCTTTGGCGTTTGCGCGGACTTTGGGTCACTACAGCAACAACAAAAAGCCATACAAAATCGCCAACAACAACACAAATGCATATGTGCTGCCCGCACTTTTCCAGTGCCTGAATTTGTCGCGTTTCGTGCTTTCAAGGCTGAACTTGGCTACTCGCAAAGCTGTTTTCAGTTTTGTAGCAAATAGAAACAATTTTTAAATTGTCATTTCGGCAACAACGAGCTGTGAACTGCAAGCTGTAAGTTGCATTCTTGCGTGCAATGTATTGCAGTTGTTATTGTTGTTGTTTTTGTTGCTGCTGCTGCTATTGCACTGCTGTATCTTGTTGTGGTCTTGCGGCAATTGAGAAGATTTAATTAGAAGTTTGCCAAATCGTATCAAGGTGAAGCGACTCGGCAATTCGTTGTCAAGTGTGTTATGTGAGTGTGAGTGTGCGTTATGTTTTATGCCACAGCCATTGAAGTGTCAGTTATTGTCATTACAATGTTCTTAGTGGTCTTGTGTCATCTCGTGAACTGTTGTCGTTGTTGTTTTCGTCTGTCTCTGCGCTGAAATGTTGCGAGTATCGCAGCAATGACTGTTCACTTTCGATGCTTTTTTGTTGTACTCGTGGGTTTCATGACGCATAGACTCATTAAATAATGTGCAAAGTCATTTTCATAATTATCCAACTACTTTACGTAAATTAATTATGATTTCGCGGCTTTTATTGTTTGCGCTTTTGTTGGAGAAAATATTTTGCTTAAATGAATTAATTTTTTTAAAGTTAAAAGTAACATTTGTGGGGCAGAGATTTCGGCTCGTTCCATGGTTCCAAAGAATTAATGTGGGTAGCATACAACAAAAATATTTTCATACATTGCATATTATGATTTTTTTTAATTGATCTTCAGTACGAGTACTAAATATACATACATATATGGATTGTTAAGCTTTAGTTCATGAAATTGTATGAAAATTATTATTTTTTTCTAAATCACATTTAAATTTCCTGAAATGCTTTTGATACGTGCGGTTCATTTCCTATTAACTATTAAGTCCATTGCATATTTTCTGAGGTACATTTAAAATCTTCTGAAATTTATTTCATATTTACTGAAGTAGATTTGATACTTTTTAGAGTCCATTTTATATTTTCTGTCATTTCTGTCCTGTCATAAAACCTAAAAAAATAACGGGAAAACCCGTTTTCTTTCGGTGGCTGTCCTCTCAGCATGAAATGGCAAACCTCTGAGAGTAAAAATTGCTTATGAAAAAGCTCCCAACCTGCCGTTCGGAACCGGCATAAAACTGTAGGTCCCTTCAACCCGCGTACAAATTCACACGCACAACACGGGTTGTAGCGGGAAGCTAGGCCTTAGTCTCGCGTAAGCGGGCTGTCGTGCCAGTCAATTATTATTATTATTATTTTATATTTTCTGAGGTACATTTAAAATCTTCTGAAGTTTATTTCATATTTACTAAAGTAGATTTGGTAAAATTTTTTTTAAGTTCCTTTTATATTTATTGAAGTAACGCTTATTTTAACGCTAATATTTTAAGTCCATTCCATATTTTCTGAGGTACATGCAAAATCTTTTAAAGTTCATTTCATATTTACTACTTCAGTAAATATTTGATATATTTTACATTTTGAGATTTTCTGAAATGCTTTTGACTAAAAGTGAAATAATTGATACCTTTATAATTAATTTAACTATTTAACTAATTTTAGTTTTAAGCACATTTGATATTTGCTTGAGCAAATTATATATTTTCTGAAGAACATTTGATATTTTCTGAAGCACATTTGATATTTACTGAAACCCATTTGATATTTTCTGAAACACATTTGTTATATATTCTGAAGCACATTTGATATTTTTTGAAGCACAGTTGATTTTTTTTAAGGCACAGTTAGAATTTTTTGAGAATTTTTTTATATTTTCTGAAGCACATTTTACATTTTCTGAAGCACATTTGATATTTTCTGAAGCAAATTTGATATTTTCTGAAGCACATTTGATATTTTCTGAAGAACATTTGTCATATTTTCTGAAGTACAATTTATATGTTCTGAAACACATTTATTATATTTTCTGAAGCACATTTGATATTTTCTAAGGCACATTTAGAATTTTTTGAGAACATTTGATATTTTCTGAAGCACATTTGATATTTTCTGAAGCAAATTTGATATTTTCTGAAGAACATTTGATATTTTCTGAATAACATTTGATATTTTCTGAAGCACATTTCATATTTTGTGGAGCACATTTGACATTTTCTGAAGCACATTTCATATTTTCTGAAGCACACTTGATATTTTCTAAAACACATTTAGAATTTTTTGAGAATATTTGATATTTTGTGGAGCACATTTGACATTTTCTAAAGCACATTTGTTATTTTCTGAAGCACATTTGATATTTTCTGAAGCACATTTGATATTTTCTAAGGCACATTTAGAATTTTTTGAGAACATTTGATATTTTCTGAAGCAAATTTGATATTTTCTGAAGAACATTTGATATTTTCTGAATAACATTTGATATTTTCTGAAGCACATTTCATATTTTGTGGAGCACATTTGACATTTTCTGAAGCACATTTCATATTTTCTGAAGCACACTTGATATTTTCTAAAACACATTTAGAATTTTTTGAGAATATTTGATATTTTGTGGAGCACATTTGACATTTTCTAAAGCACATTTGTTATTTTCTGAAGCACATTTGATATTTTCTGAAGCAAATTTGACATTTTCTGAAGCACATTTGATATTTTCCGAAGAGCATTTGGTATTTTCTGAAGAATATTTGATATTTTCTAAAGAAAGTTTGACTTATGTTAAGACTTAAGTAATTTCTTATATTTGTATTGTATTCTGGAGTTCATTTCATGCATAGTGCAGTGAATTTGATCTACAATATAGATAATTTTATGCTTTCTGAAGTACATTTTATTGTCCTTAAATTCTTACAATGCCCAGAAGGAATTCAATATTTGTTAAACACATTGACAGCTTTTTAAACGCATCTAATGTCCTCTGAAACACGTTTGATGTCTTCCAAAGTTAATTAATTGCTTTATGAAGAACAATTAATATCTCCTAAAGTTCATTGAATGTTTTATAAAGTTCATTTGACTTGAATTAAATTCATTTTCAATTTTCTGAAGCACATTCCATATCTTCTGAAGTTAATTTGAAGTTCTTTGCAGTGTATTTAATGCCTTTTGGAACACATTCTAATATTCTGGAGTTTATTTGATATTTTCTGAAACAGATTTTGTATTTGCTAAAGTTCATTTGATGCCTTCTAAAGTCCTTTTGACTATTATGAATTTGGTTTGAAAACTTCTAGAGCCCATTTTATATCTTTTAAAGATATTTCTATGATTTCTAAAAGTCTAATTGATTATTTTGAATTTTATTTCATATTTTTAGAAGCACATTTCACATTTCATATATCATATCATTCATATCATATATCTAAAGTTAATAAAGTTAAGTTCTGAAGTACAGCTGAAGCACATTTATGAAGCACTTGAAACTTTTTCGAAGCACATGTCATATCTTCCGACGCTTATTTAATGTTTTCTGAAGAACATTTGTTTTCTAATAAAAAATTCTAAAAAAAATACAAATTCATGCTATCGAAAAAGTTGTAATTTGAACTGCCAGTCGAAAAAAATCTAAAAATCTCCCATTTAATTTTTTGCAGCACATTTCCGACTTCCAGCCATGTGCGCCGCTAATTTTTATGTGCAAATAAGACAATTGAATAAACTCCTGAGACTATTTACTATTTACTTTTGTAGGAATTTTTCGAATTTTTGGCATTAATTTCGTCGACGACTAATTGGCAACAGCAAACAATAGCTGCCGTTTGGCATACTTTAGCACAGCACTCGAAAGCGGACACACATCAGAGAAAATTGGCAAAATATATGAAATTCCTTTTTAGTAAAATAATGCTGATTTCACTTTTGTCAATATTAGTTATAAAAGACATACATACGCAAACCGTTGTCATAAAAAAATGCCCCAGCAAGACATTAAATGTTATCGCTGCATTTCTATTGAAGCAAATGCAGTTTACGTTTTCTGTTAGGCGGCTCGCGATTCGCGCTAAACCCACAACACACCATTCAAACACAACTTTCCTGGAATATGTTCTCGCCATTGCTCTTGCAGCTATTTTCCCACTTGGAACTGGTCTCTCTGTGGCTTTGATTTTCCCCCCCTTTGTGTGCTTGCAGCTCCGATCTGGAAACGCTGCAGTTCCAGCTGACTTGTGAAATCCCACACATTAAGGTGCGCGCCCAGTATCGGTCGTCAGGTGTGCTGATTCTGGTGAAGGCTTCGGGCGCTGGCGACTATTGGGGCAATTATGGTGAGCGGCACACATTCATACACTCATTTGCAATTCCAATTTCAGCTATTTCATCTATTATCGCAATTACAACTAATTAATTATTGTAATTACTAAAACTAAGAACTCTGGCGATCGGCGCTAACGACTGAAACTTTTCATTCATATTCCCCGAAGTCGAATGCACTTCAATGAATTATCTGTAAATCTATCTTCCTCAGAGGGTGTTAAGGCGAAAATCTACTTCAAGGCCATACCGCACGAGGCCGCGGACGGACGCACCTACTTGACAGCGGACCAGGTGAAGATGGACTTCAACGTCAAGGACATACAAATGGGCGTGGACAATATTGCCAACGGCAACGCGGTGATACGTAAGTCTATTTAGCCAGTTGTGGTTGTTGTAAATCGATTAATGGAGACTGAAACTTTCGAATGTTTGTGACACTTTGCAGAGGCTGCACTCAATCTGTTCATCAACTCCAATGCGCAGGAACTGCTCAAGGAAATGAAGCCGGCGCTGCGCAGCAAACTGACGCTGGTCATACGCAACTTCATGGACCGGCTGTTTGCCAAGATTCCGCTCGACGAATGGATCAACCTGAACTAGACGCAGTGCGCAGGCGCGCCGTCGCCATCGCCCATGACATTGTTGCTTTTGCAAGCATTTAACTTAAGCTTTAGCCGTTAGTTAGCATGTATTGTGTAGAGTTTATGAATTTGTATGTTGCTTAAGTAATGAAAATAAAGCCAATATTTAATTTAAATAGTTGAAGAAAATGTACACAAACGCTTGTGTCAATGTGTGGGTGGCACAGAACGCAAGTTAGATTTTTTCCCAATAAAAAGATAATCATCAATTTTGAACTACAAACACGCATTCGAATTTTTAAATAATAACAAATTGGCTTCCTTAACCAGTGCTGTGTTCTGGGTCTGGTGGCGCAAAAGTCAGAGATGCAAAGTGCAACTCAATCAGCATTTTTATTGCTGCTGCTATCAAAATCTCTCCAACTTGAACACTGTTCATGGCACATAACTACGTGACGCAGTGTTGACCAAAATGACGTAAATACGTCAATAAAATCAATCTGCCTGAAATACAACGCCCGGCAAACCCATAATTTTTTAATTTTATGAATGCAAAAATTCAAATGCGCTTCGCGAAATGGCTGTAAAAATCAACTGTTGAGTTTATTGTGATGCGTAACGGTTGAAGTTGTGCTTAAGGGCGGCACTCAGCGACGATGACAGATTGTGCTAATCAAATGCACGAACATTGCTTACAACAGCAACGTACAAGTTGCAATTTTCTCAATTATTTATATTTTGCAAAAAAACAACGAAGACAAGTAATAATGGAGGTAAGGTAAGGTAAGGAAACGAGCGAAAAATTAAACAAACGAAAATAATTCGAAACATGTTTTGTTGTTGTTAGTATTATTTATATATTTTTAGAAATTTATATTACAACGAAAATAATTCTAAACATGTTTTGTTGTTTATATATATATATATATATATATATATTTATATATTTTTAGAAATTTATATAACATGCAATAACAACATTTGACTGACTGTGACACTCTAAACTCATCGCGTGGTAGAGAATTAAATAAAGAAATAAATATAATATGAGGAAATATAAGAAATATAAATAAAAATAAAAAAAATACATACAGTGGTGTCTGGCTATAGTGAATTAATTATTGCAAGGCCTGTTCACAGTATTGAGGTTGTTCACTATATCAAGGTCAACATTTTTGTTCAAAAACTCAAATCGAGGTGTTCACTATATAGGGGGTTCACTATACGCAGACACGACTGTACTTATATATATATATGAAAGTTTGTCAAACACTCGGCATTCGAATAAATTTCAGTAACTAGTTGGAATTTAAATGAATCAATTATTTCTTATTTCTTTTTCGTACAAACTAAACTAAATTAAACCTTAGTTTCAAATTTAACTAAATTCAGTATATTCCATTTCCAATTAATAGACAACGTTTCAGATATTTTAATGACTTCGTCGTATGGACTCAATAGGTAATATTTTCTAATACTTTATTCCTGCCAACTAACCACAATTTTAGATCAAAACAAAACACTTCTCTTTTGACAAGTAAAGTAAATAAATAAATATGAGAAACAACCGCAAACAGTAATGTTTTGAACAACTGTGTACTACCATCACCAATATTTGGTATATACAGTAGTGTCTGGGTATAGTGAACCCCCTATATAGTGAACACCTCGATATAGTGAACACCCAAATTTTGACATCGTGCCTCTAAATAGGGAAAACAATTTTCAAGCAAAAAACAAAAAGTGTTTTTTGAGCAAATAAAACGAGTTTTTGAACAAAAATGTTAACCTTGATATAGTGAACAACCTCAATATTGTGAACAGGCCTTGCAATAATTAATTCACTATATCCAGACACCACTGTACATGTATTGAAGATTGAAGTAAGCATATATAAAAGTATATTATTTACATTGAAATTGATAGATTTATAGAGATTTTGTGAGATATTTTTTAAGCGACAGAAGCGACTCTCAAGTAAGAAAACCAAATAGAGAATCCCTCTGTGTCGGATTTTGAGAAAGTTGGCTTGGACGAATTTTATTCTTAAGGGGAAATATTTGTTGGAAAAGAAGTTCATAAGTAAAAAGAAAACATTGTAACGTATTTCAAAGAAATACAACTTTCGATACAAGCTCGATTTCATTTGAAACCAAATTTTGCAATAGCAATTTTTATTTTTATATTTATACTTTTATATTTAAACCCATTTTGTGTCGGGTTATTACATCTGCTTGACTTTGTCAAAAGTCAAAGTGGTTCGAATCTTCGCTCGAAGCAAATCCCAATCTTTAAAGGCATCGAAATGGCCTCCCAGTGGGAGTGTGACTACCGTTGTATGCAGTGGCGCACACACGATTTCATTTTGGGGAGGGTTTTGCGAACAACTTTTGAGTCGACTACCATTCAAAACCATATTTTGTACCAGCAATTTTTTTTAAGGGTTTAAACCCCCTCCACCCCCTGTGTGCACCACGGGTGGTTTGTCACCTTCCCGACTTAAATAGTTGCGAATGTTGCGAATGTGACTGCCTGAATACATTCAACTACCACTAGTGCGCCGTTTTGTTTTGTTTTTGTTTGTATACGATCATAAAAACCATCCATAAAAACACTTTATTAGTAAAATATTGATTTTTAAAAGCTTTTTAAATTTTACAATCAAATAATGACTTTCTATATGTAAAAAAATATAAAATTTAGTTACATTGTAAGAATTCTGGCTGCAATGCTCGTTAACCCACCATGAACCACAGCAGCGCGATAAATTTTGTCGCACTCAAATTGTTCTATAACAGTTAGAAAATTTAAATATTACTTTGTGCACTACCGATGACAGACACAAAATCAGCCGAGAGGAACACACACATTGGGCACGCTAATGGCTGTCATTGTAAACGAAGCTTAACCCTTTCATTAGGCGATAAAAAACAGTTAAAAAAAACTCTATTAACTGCACTAAAAAATCAATAAAATTTGCTAAAATCATTTATAACTAGTTAAATTAAAAAGGCGGTGAGAATGCAGCCAAAGCTGCTCAATTGGGACAATTACATGTCATTCGGCAAGAATATTATGTACATCACTGTACATCAGTTGCAAATTTGCGGCACACACACACACGAACACAGTCGTCCATTTGCTGGTAGCAGCTCAGGTCGTCTCAGCGCGCCCAGACAATGTGACATACTTACACAACAAGTAGAACAATGACAATTGCATCTAATAAACAGTTGTAAACAAATAAAGCTTATTGGCTAGGAAGAACAAAAGGTCTAATTCCCTCACACACACACACAAGCAACAGACTTCCTTTTTGGCATTTAATTGCCGGCTCGCAATTTTGCACGTCTGTCAATTGGTGTTTCCGTACGGCTGATGCGCCAATTTGTCAACCAGCTTGGTGGCCACTGGCCAGGCATCGCCTCACATTTCCCTGCTCGCGTATTGTACACACACACACACACACATATCTGCATTGCATGAGCTGTGCGCCCGCCAACTAATGCGCTGCTTTTGGCCATCCTACCCCACTAAATGCTCGAAGCTTTATTATTATTACGTGTTGCTGCTGTTGCGATTGTTGTTGTTGTTGTTGCTGTTGTTACGACCCGCTCTGATCTGGTTGCTACATGCTGAAGCTGTTGCCGCCGCTGCCGCTACGATTCTAGCCGGCTCGACTAGTGCGGCCGGCGTGTTGGCTGCTGTTTTATCTCGCTTAGAACTTCTCTATAAAAGTACAAACGAATGGCTGCATGTTAATTCAGTTGGTTGCGGCCTTTTCCTGAGACGCGTTCGGCTTTGCTCGCTTCGTTGTGAGCTTTATAAGAAAATTCTATTTAACTCTTTTTGGCTCCCCCCCAACACAAATCTAAAAATTTGACTTTTTAAATTTTCCAAAACCACTTTAACATTCAAGTACGCGTCGTGAATTCTTGCTGCACAATTAAAGCAACCAAGGACAATAAGAAAAATAAAACATTTAATAAAAACAACAAAAATAAAAAGTTCAAAGTGAGTGTTAAGAAAGTGTAAAGCATTTTAGCGTTGCAGTAATTTATATAATTAAATTACTAAAAAAGTTAGAGATTTATTTTTAAACAAATAATCGAAATTACTGCAATTATATAATCAAAATTATTTTCTACTAAAACAAGCCTTAACTTCAACCGAAACGATATTAAAGTGTTGACTCAACTAAAAAGTGAATGCGAGTTTCTAACTGTAAAACACACACACACAATCACACAACAAGCCTTAAAAGGCCGCTTTGGTAAAGATTGGTTTTTTGTTGGCCAAAGAGTGTGCTGTCATTAACCCATTAACTGGCAGTGGTGCAAGAGTGCAACAATCTACTGTGTCTTAATTTGGGCGGGTTAGTGTTCACCATTTTCCAGCCAACTTTAAAAATTGAATAATTTAGTTGCTGTTTATTTCGATGCATGTCATGCATTGATGGGTTAATGGCTTCATTGGGTAACAATTTAAAGCTGGCTTTACAAGAAGGTCAAGCCGAAGAACTCGTTCTGAAAGTTCTGTCACATGTCTGCATGTGCAGCCAAGAAGCAAAGCCAAACAGTTGTAAAAGCAGTTCCGCATTTCTGAGAAAACAAAGTTGTCTCAAAAGCCTTTTGACTGCCTCAACTAAATGGAAAATTGATTTAATTTGATTAAATTTTATATAACTTTGGCCATGGACTGTAACACCTAAACGTGGGCCAATATGTTGAGCTGTAATGTAAATTAGGCTACTTAAACTATGTGGAAAAATTCTATAGTTCAGACAGACACATCAAATGTGTATATAATTGTGATATGGTTAAACTGACAATGCGTTTTCTATTGAGAAAACCATAAATTGGTGTGCTTACAAAAATTAAACTTGTATAAAATATTTCTCAAAAATGTTCCAAAAGCAACAAGGAAAAGCTGAAAAGCTTCCTAATTGACTGTGCATTGCATTACAAATTCTGTCCTTTTGTTTAGAAAAGATAAATCGGGGCGTGAGATATGTTAAAGACGGGAAAACCGAATCCAAAGGTCCTCAAAGCAGTCAGTCAAAAGGATTATATAACTGGTTTTTTTATTCGTTTTTTCCACAACTACGAGCAGATTTTTTTGGCACAATTGTATTGTACATTCGAATATTATACAACTGTAAGTAAAGGAAAAAGTAGAAAGAATGGAGTAGTTGTGGATTGTGAATGAGTTTCTCACTACACAAGAATTGTAATTTGTTGCCACAGTCTCACTGCTGGCTGATTGCTTTTTTCCCACACTTTTAGAAGGTCTAAATATGATTTAACTAAATTAGACTAATTAGTAAATTAATTGGAAATTAATTAATAATCTGTAATTTTTAAATCCAACAGTCCAACTAAACAGCCCACACACAAAAATATCCGATAAAAATGGCATCCAAAGTACAATTCACATTTGCCAGCCTGGTGCTCCTTGTGTCCGCCACATACGCCGCTGTTGTGCGTAAGTCACACTTTATCCATCTTCATTAAAATAGCCCAACACCCACAGAGTTTCTCTCTCCCCATCTCACGCAGCTGACTACATTAAAATCTGCCATCGCAGCGATCCGAAAATCAGCGAATGTGTCAAGGATTCGGTGCATCAGATACGTCCTTACCTGAAGAACGGCATCAAGGAATTAAATGTGCCCTCCATGGAGCCGCTGTACATTGGCGATCTGAATATACTCGACGGCGGCGCGTCGGGCATAAGCGTGAAGGCGAAAAAGCTGAACATTTACGGTGCATCCAATTTCGAGATTCGTAAAATCAAGTATGTGAAAAGTCGGTTACTGTGTAGAATGCTATTAGAATATGTAATTACTTTGCAGATCTTCGGATAATGCCAAAAAATTCGATTTTGAATTGAACTTGCCGAGCCTACAAGGCGAGGGCAACTACAACATAAATGGACAAATACTGACATTGCCGCTGAAGGGCAACGGCCCGTTTACCGGAAATTTCAGTAAGTGACCCACAGCGCAGTGACACCTTGTCAGGTTATTATAATTGACAAATATTTTCACGCTTGATTGCAGCCAACTTCTATGCCTATGTGAAGGTTATTTTCGAAGTGAAGCCCATCAATGACATTGACTACATCGCGATCAAGGACCTCACTGTGCGCATTCGCACCGGCAAAGGCAATTTGCGTTTGGAGAATCTCTTCAACGGCGACAAGACACTGGGCGATGTCATCAACGACACCATCAACCAGAATTTCGAGCTGTTCACCAACGAAGTAATTCAGCCCATCGAGCGTGCACTGGAAAAGAAATTCGTCGCCATAGCGAGTAAAATCTTGGAAAATTTCACCTACAACGAATTGTTCCCGGTCTAAGCATCACAATCCGATCTAATCGAATCGCTTTTTCTACCTATGAATGTACAATACATTAGGGCAATAAGTTAATTCTCATCTTTGTGTGTAGATTGGTAATACTATGAATTTGTATACGAACTGTAACTTAATTGTAATTTGTCTAAGCAAATTATGTGATACTTTAACTTGAAATACAACAAATTAGGGAATAGCAAAAGTCAACTCAATTTCGAATGATTGTTTTTAGATGGATAACCATTGTTGCCAACGTTATGTGGAACCAAAATAGAGAGAACCAACAACTTGGTGAACTATTCTCAGAGCAAGTGTCAATCACTGTAATTGACGCTTTCAAAGAGCTAATAAACAGAAAGGAAATTGCATATGAAACTATTGCCGAACACTGTGTAGTTGGATGTGTGCGCAGAGGAAGGGGTCTAGTATGTGGAAACGAAGCATAACTTACTTGGAGATCATCTAAAAACAACAACGCATAGGGAGACTCAAAACTCCTTTTCTCTAGAACTACTCATTTTCTCTTCAAGAAGTAGCTGCGACCCTCAAAGGTAGGCCAGAATGGCGTCTGATTGGCAACACACCGGGCCATTTTTAACCTAACCTAACTTTTTCGTGAGAACAAAGCAGTACCTGTTTAACCCTTTCGGTTATTCTATGCCATATGGCATAGTCTCTTTTCAGTGCCTGTTTTAGGTAAAAAAACTTGTGGATACTATATTTTTATATATTTTTCTCTAAAGTTGTTTATACCAAATAATGAAAAAACTATTTTGATTAGTGTACCCAGTAAATTGTAAGGGTTCAGAAAGTGCGCGTTCCTATCGAGCTGCGTATTTTACAAAAAAGATCACTTCGTACTATTACAAAAATCAATTTATTTCATAGCTTTATGTAAGTAATTTAGTAGGTATTTATTGCTTTAGTAAGTGTAAAAAAGTTAGATCCCAAATATAGTTCACCAAGGCTGTACGATTTTTTTTATTTCTTACTATGCCATATGGCATAGATTTTACCCAAAGGAAATAAAATGTTTGATTTGATTGAATAGCGACAGTGGCTGTACGCTTCATTTATAAGCAATAAAATGTTCCTTTTTTATTGTATTTTGTGAACTATTAAGTTATTATTGGCGGGGAGTGTGCACTGCGACCTAAAAGATCTATTGTGCCCCCTTCTTGGCCTTCACAGTTCGTCCGTGAGTCCAGTATCCAAGAGGAATCTTAGTACATTTCCTAAGCCTCTGGAAACTTAGTCCGGACCTGGTATAATTAAGTCACCCAGATGCTTTTTTCGTTTGTATATTAGTGCAGGGCATATGCCTAGTATGCGTATTGCAGTTTCATTGTCCTACAAATAGAACCTACAGAGTTCGTTCACCCTGATACCTAGTTTGGTTAACATAGATGATAATTCAGTCTACAATGCCCTGTCAATATATAGTACCTGTCTTAATCCTTAGATTATTCTTTGAGAGACTCATACATTCCTCGAACCTTTTCCTGTTGTAAGAGCCAATAACCATCTTGGAATGTTCAAGGCCTGGTTGATTTTCCCAGTATTGATTCCGGATGGTTATCTCGTCGGATGGATATTGATCCTTTGCCTAGACCACAGAAGCGTTCTGGGCCGACGAACGGGGTAGACGCCCCCTTCTTGCAAGTTTGTCGGCCTGCTCATTCCCATCAATACCGGCGTGACCCGGAACCCATAACTGATTGTAACGGCCAAGTTCGTTCAGCTTCTCAAGGCATTCCGACACCAGTTTCGAGGATACCTGGTAGGATCTTACTGCCTTGATTGCCGCTTGGCTGTCTTACAGGATCGCGATCTGCCGGTTCCGGTATTTCTTAACCAGATTGAAGTGAGCGCACATTTCAATGGCGTATATTTCCGCCTGGCAAAGGGTGGTCTGCCTTCCTGTAGGTTCCGAGTATCTAATCCCAGGTCCATACACTCCTCCGTTAGGGAGCCATCTGTGTACCAGGAAATCATGTACAGATCTATCAGATATGTCTCTGATATACCTGGTTTGGTTGGTTTGGTTTAGTGGCTGCCTCTGTATGAGACACACTTAGGCCTATGGGCCCGTTGTGATACCACAAATTCCACCCGTTTGAAATGTGTATGAACACTGTTTTTTTCCAACACACATTTCAAACGGATGGGGAAAGGGAGGGAGGCGACCTACAGTTTAACGCCGAATCCGAACGGCGATTGGCAGTTTTCCTTTGGAGGTTTTGCCATTGCCTGCCAAGAGCGCACTTGTGCGATTCTTGTAATTCTCATTCCCTTCATGTGGATAGCGATAGAAGTAGATGAGTGTTTTTTCCAGCCCAAGCCAGGAACTGATATACCTACCCAGATTATTTTATTAGTAAGTTCTGTTTTAAATCTAATGAATAAATCTTAATAATTTAAAATAATATTTTTTTCCGCTTTAAGTCAGAGACCTAAAATAATTATTATCCATATTTTTGGGAATAAAAAAAATGCCCTAATTTAAGAAATTTCTAAAATTATTGCTTTATAATAATTGTTCGCAATAAGAAATTTTTTACATCGCCTATAACTAGATATTATCATGTAATTAATATTTTTGAGTTGCATAATAACTATTATAAGTAACAAATATATTTTTCGTTGTCGATAATTATTATTTTGGGATTTTTGTTTTTTACATTGCTTCATAACTTTTATTTATGAATTTTTTAATTTACGTTACCGATAACTATTATTTTGAGACATATTTTTTTTACGATGCTTCATAACTTTTATTTATGATTTTTATTTAATTTACGTTGCCGATAACTATTATTTTGAAAAACAAATTGTTTACGTTGAATTACTACATTTTGGATATGAATTAATTTTTAATTGTTCTAAATTGACAAACGCAAATTAACTGCAGAAACCTAATTTCCACCCACAACTAAACAATTAAAAATCAATTCATACTCAAAATGTGGTAAGGCAACGTAAATAAAAAAAATTTTTGTCATAAAAGTTATGAGGCAACGTAAAAAAAATTGTCTTTTAAATAATAGTTATAGGCAACGTAAATAACAAAAAATCATAAATAAAAGTGATGAAGCAACGAAAAAAAAATTTTCTCAAAATAATAGTTATCGGTAACGTAAATAAAAAAAGTCATAAATAAAAATTATGAAGCAACGTAAATAAAAAAATCCCAAAATAATAATTATCGAGAATGAAAAAAATATTTCTTTTTCATAACAGTTATTATGTCGGCCTCGATAGCTCAGCGGGTAGCGCGCTGGCTTCTCATACCGAGCGCCCCGGGTTCGATTCCTGGCTAGGGCTGGAAAAAACACTCATCTACTTCTGTCGCTATCCACATGAAGGGAATGAGAATTACAAGAATCGCACAAGTGCGCTCTTGGCAGGCAATGGCAAAACCTCCAAGTGTGAAAGAAAAAACTGCCCATCGCCGTTCGGATTCGGCGTTAAACTGTAGGTCCCCTCCCCTCCCTTTCCCCATCCGTTTGAAATGTGTGTTGTATCACATGTTGAAAAAACAGTGTTGCATACGCATTTCAAACGGGTGGAATCCTGTGGTATCACAACGGGCCCGTTAAGAGGCCTAAGTGTGTCTCATACAGAGGCAGCCACTTCAACCTAACCTAACCTATTATGCAACGTAAAAATTAGTTGTCACAAATAATAATTATAATCAACAAATAAAATTAATGTTGCATTGTAATAGTTACATTGCAATTAATTTCTTAAAAACCTTATAATAGTTAAGTCCCTGCTTTAAGTACATTCTATGCCATATGGCAGATGCCCAAAAACCACTTTTTCGAACAATATTTAAAAAAATTACTTTTGATTATTCATTATGTAGGCTTAAACAGTAATAATATGGATAAGAACGATTTTTAAAGTCTAAAACAAAAAAGAAGTACCGAAAGGGTTAATGAAGGGAATGATTTCCGCAGCAGCCTCTTTAGCCGTGTTTGCGTTTAGGTTTTAGCTGTGCTGCATTGTTTTAAATATTGTAGGCAATTTGTATCCGTTGGTTGTTTCCGCCATTAGACACAGTTTGGTTACGGATAACTGCTTTTTGCAGCAGTTCGCATAATTAATACATAATACCGTTAGTGCGAGCAATGCAATCGCAAAGGATTTACTTTGGCAATCGCTTCCATTTCACACACAAAAAACTGCGCAACTCGAAACTAACTTCCAACGTATTAAAACTTGTTGTTGTGCGATATTCACGGCAAAGCTTAAAAAAGCTCAATATGGACTTTTGTCTGTTGTCAACTTACACTCAAGGTGTATTAATAAGGTGATGGCACTACTGCAAAAACAAAATTCCCATGTATTTTGTTAGTGCTTTTGGGCATCCTCGTTGTCAAAATCAAATCAAAACACAAGCAACACAAAAACAATTTTACCAATTTTTGACAATGAGGATGCCCATTCGCGAAAAATCAAAAGAAAATGCGAAGAAAGCAAAAGAAAATGAGAAGAAAAAAGTTTAATCAGCTGTGTTGCCACCACTACCTTATTAATGTGCCTTGCTTACACTGCTCCGCTGTTCCACACACAGCTGTGCAGCGTTGCCAGAAAATAAACCGGTTCACACAGGGTAATTGTTAGTGAAGACAAAACATTGTAAAATCAAAGTTTCACACACCCACGAAAGTTACGCTTCGAATGAAAATCAAATAAAGATCAATTTTACATTGTCCCATACTTGTGTTGGCAATAAATTTTAGTATCGCCGAGAACATTTAGTGGCTAAGACTTATTTGAGAGTAGCTTTGTTGTCGTTGATCTGGCAACGCCGCCTTTGTCGTTGGTCAGCTGATTTGTGCACCGATCGTTTGTTTTGCTCTTTTGCGTAGTTCGCTGGAATTGGTTTATTTTGTATTGCATGTTGAAGATCGTTGCATGTGTTGTGCTCTCCGGTCGGCTTTATTCGAAATAATAAAGCAAGTGAATATTTTAAAGAAAAAGTGCATTGGATAAGAATAGCAATAAAAAACGACTGCAAAATGAACGGGGATGCATTGAGTTCGTTTGGCGATTGGAAGCTGATGCGTCAGCTGGGACAAGGTGGATTTGGCGAGGTCCATTTGTGGCGGCACACCAGCGGACGGCTAATCGGTGAGTGCCCGGCTACGTGCCTGAATTTGTATTTGCCATCAGAATCCGAAGCGCGAAATATCGGCAATTTGTATCAATGACTCATCGCCGCTGTTCCAGGAATCGCCACGTTATCGCTGCACGCGCTACACGCTGGCCGGAAAAATTGTTTATGAAAATAGCAATATTCTTCAATTCGATGTTTGACGAGAGCGACGTGCCGTCTAAGTTCAATACTGGCTGCGCGTTTGTGGCGGCAAACTTTGGCAGCCGTCCAGCGCGATTTAAAATTAAATCAAACACACTTTTGTGTTTTGCGTGCGTTGTTTGTTTGTAGGTTTGTTGCATCTTGGGCGAGACGGCGCAGCGGCCGGGTCGCTGCAGCCGTTGCGTGTAATAGACTACAAATTGAAATGCGATGACGCCAGAAGCTATTTGGGAAATTAGTTTGGGGTTTTCTCCCGCCTAAAATTTTTAATATTTCATGTGTGCCGGAAAGGTGTTTGATGCGCGAGGAAATAGCGCGAAAATGATTAATTAATTGGGGGAAAATCTGTATTAATTGGTTGAGCAGTGTATTAATTGGTTGCTTTAAGCACGCAACGGTTGACAAAAATGTTCAATACTTGGTGCTATTTAGTTTGCGTATTCAGGAAATTACCTGCTGATAGAATCGCTCAAACTAAGCCCAAGGAGTGAAAACCCCAATTTAAATTCTTCAATTTCATTGGAATAAAACACATTGGAATTAGCACACAACTTTTCAAATCCTTGCAGCACTTGAGTGAATCTTTTGAGCCTTAAAATTTGCTCTGTAGATGAAAGAGATGAACGATAGTGCGACCGGAAGACGACGAATATGGTGTAGGGGTAAGTGCGTTCAAACGTGATGGGAGGAGTCTATGTAAGGGGAGATAACAACACAATCAGGCGAGAACAGGTGTGCGGGCTGTAATTGGGTGAGCGTAAATAAACGAATTGACCTACAATGTAAACTACCTGCTCTGGTAGTCCATCTCTTTCTTACAACTTTCAAAATGGCTTCAGTGAGACTACAGAAGTTGCCCCATTTATATTGAACACCACAACGGAGTTACCCACAACAAGAAGACGTCTCCTGCTAGACCTAACCTCAATCCTGCCAAACCCAATTTCATATTTAATGTTGGTGCTTAGTTGAGACTTAGTGTAGGCGCTACAGTCGGCACTTGCATTGATGTTTATCAACATTTCAGTTATCCGGCCCAAGGATTGAAATTGATTCAAAGAAAAATTTGATTCGTATTCCAGCATCAGTCCAAGCAACAGCAATAAACGAAAGAGTTCATTATAAATTTCATATATGTATGTATGTACATATGTATGGTCACACATCAACAACAGAACTTTCAGCTTCATTTCGTTTCATAACAGTGCGTTATGTGGTTATGGTTTTTATTCATTCAAAACAACACTTCATTCCGGCTCGTTTGCATAGCCGTAATGATTTATGGAAAATATAAACACTTCGAAACCAAAACAAACACACACTGAAAGAGATTCTTGAATTACAAATTGAACTGAACCGCGTGCGCAATGGCATCGCTTAACTCTTCAATTGGCGCATTTCGCTTTAAGTTACACAAAGAAGTGGGCGCCGTGTGTGTTCCCGCGCTATTTTTCTTTTTTATGAGTATGAATTTTATTTATACATTTTTTGTTTATCGTCAGCTGAATACTTTCCGTATAGCATTTCATTGTTAAAATTGCACCATTCTTAAAATGTATGTGTATTGATTTTGTAGTATCGATAAGTTGGCGCATTTGTGGAATAAGCACAGACCACAACTGCAACTTGCATATCTTTCAAATGTTCAATGTAAAAATTGGAAAATCTACAGTTTAGCTTTAGTGATGAAAATGAACCTCATCAAAAATCATAATCTTGTTTATACATTTTTAGCACCCAAACAGCAAATATGCAGCATTGTGTGAGATCTGTTGGCTTGATTGTAAGCTCTTTGTAAGCATTTAGGCTGAGATTTTAATGAAAAATGCTACATAAGCAGTTTGTGATATATGCAACACTTATAGACGCAACATTTTCAGCTGACCTGGCTAGACGAGTGCGACTTGGAGTCTTCACACCAGTAGTTTGATTTTATTGATTGAAATCACGATCTATAGTTGTGCGGGAAGAGTCTTGATGATCAAAAGCCGTAGATGGGGTCATCAATGGGTTAAGGTTCGACTATGAAAATAAACATGAACTGATGGGCTTATTGACTTCAAAATTATTGAAAACAGTTGAAACTAAAAATATTTAGATGCGTGTTTTGCATTTTTTTTTACTGGATCGACGATGGGTCAAAAGTTTTTTATAGAAAAATATGATTTAATGGGTCTATTGACTTCACATATGGGGAAATCACTTCAAATGAGTAATAATTACACCAGTATATTTCATTAAAATCTGACAGGGTCAACAAGGGGTTAAGAGAATCGTGATTTATTGGACCCATTGATTTGAGATTAAGAGAAAGGACTTGAAATTTGAAAAAATCTTACGCGTGATTTTCAGTGTTCGAAAAACAACATCAGACGACGAGGTAAAAATTGTGTTACAAGTTTGTGTGAAGAAACAAAACTTAAACATAAAATCATAAAGTGAGTAAAGATTCTTTCAATGAGATCATAAAATTCATGTGCCGGGCTCTGCTAGTATAACAGATACCAGTAAACATGGTCGGTTGATTTTTTGCGAACACTCCTAGACTGGGCTTCATATGTGTGCCTGCCATATGCTTCATATGCGTACAAAACCAATCCATGCATATTCTCAGAAATCGGCCGTCGAGTTGCACCGATAAGATAGTAGCCAATCCGGTGAAAAATATTAATATAGCCATACCGTCAGTGATCGACTTGGTGAAAGCCAGCAAATTGCTTGTAGCCGAGCACACCTTGCAGTCGCTGCTAATAGCACAAAATGTTCAAACGAGTGTTGCTTCAGAGTAATAAAACACAAGCCATGATTTTTCTCACGTCAGCCGTCAGCCAATGGGTTATTTTGGTTTTGCCCGAAGCGTCGATTTCGTGCGTTGAACGCAGTTTCGATTTTATAATTCAATGGTTGAATCTGTTTAACTGTCAATCAATTTTTTTTTTCTCGGTTGACCTTAGCGACGAAACGCCTAAAAGAGAATCACAACATGAGCATTGACGAGATCAAAAAAGTGGAGCAACGCTGGCAGCAAGAACACAAGTGGATGCAGGAGTTGATGCCACCGTTCATTGTACGCGGCGAACACATTGACGATCCGACCTTTCTGGACTATCTGCACGCTCGGCACGCCTGGTCGAAGTTGCCTGTTATCCTCATGGAGTACTGCAACGGCGGCGATTTGCGCGCTCATCTGCAGCAAATCGAGAACGTAAACGGGCTGCACGAGTACGAGGTGCGTGAGGTACTGCACGCACTGCGCCATGCAGTCGAGTACCTGCACACGCAGTGCCGCATCGAGCATCGCGACTTGAAGCCGGACAACGTCGTCATAGATGTGCAGGACGGCAAGCGCATTTACAAGGTAACCACTGCCGCAAGTCATCCAATCTGTCTGTCAACTAATGCGTATGTCCTTCGCACAGCTCACCGACTTTGGCTTCGCGCGCAACAGCACCGAGAGCACAATGCTGAAGAGCATTGTGGGCACACGCAACTATGTAGCGCCCGAAATGTTGGACACCGCCAAGTACAACAACACCGTCGACTACTGGTCGCTGGGCGTTATTGCCTTTGAAATCATTTGCGGCAAACTGCCGTTCATACCGCATCAGAACCTGCTCAACATTGTCCAGAATACGCGAAAGAAGCCGAGCCATTGCATTGCCATCACCGAACACGCCGATCGAGCTAACAGTTTCAATTTTCACTCGGAATTGTTTGCGGAGAATCGCATTAGCCACGTGTTTTCGGACAAGATGGAGAAGTGGCTGCGCTTAGCTTTGGATGTCAACTACAAGACACGAGGCCGTAGACCGGTTGGCGGCGCAGCCACCAAGCTGACGTTCTACGATGATTTGGACGCCTTGCTGGCGAGTAAAGTGCTGACAGTGTTCTGTTTGAACACCTACAAATTTTATGCGTACGAAGTTAATGCCGAGATGACGCTGGCGGAGTGGTCTGAAGCCGTTGCGCGCGACACAAACATTGAGTCCAGTAAATATTTCCTGATCTTTCCCACGGGCCATCCGCGCAGCACGCTGTCACAAAACACGAAACCAATTGACTTTTTCGTTGAGGACTTTCAAGACACCAGCGACAGCCACAGTCCGCCGGTTATGCTTTATCTGCTGGGCTATCAATGTGACTACAATGCACCGAATCCGTATATATCTGACTTGTTGAAGAAGTGCATAAGTAGCAGTGGTCAGGTGCCGGATTGGCTGCTGCAGTCTTTCGAGCAGCACACTCACTACTTGCTCAGCAACGAGCAGCGACATCTAGAAGCGTATCTCACCGGTCTGAAGGAGTACGTCCTGACAATGGAACATGAAATTCTGACATTTGAACAACAGCATCTCAAGCCATATAGCAAGGATATTCAATATTCGCACGGCCAAGTCGACTGCTTTAATGAGAATATTGAGCTGGCCAGAGCAGCGCACGCTGCCGAGGTAACAAACACGAGTTGAGTGTCTTAACATACTGCAGCATGCATATTGTTCCTTTCCCATAGCTGCCCAACTGCGATGCGTTCTTCGGAAGTTGGGTCACGGAAGCGCTGACATACAAAAGTAAAATTGATGAAGTAGAGCGCTTGGGTCAATCGGCCCTAAAACGTTACAGCTCAATACTGCGTCGCGCCAAGGAGCAGGCATCCAACACAGTCTTCGATAGACTCATTAAGGACGACATTTATGCAGTGTGAGTTTTACAGAATTCATAAAATCCAACCATCTCCAAATATTTATATTATCTATCGCTTTAGCACCGATTTTCGCCATCACTTGCTGAACAACACACACAGCAAAGCGGACAAGGAAAAACGCCTAGAAGTTTGTAAGAAAGCGGCTCACGAATGCATCGAAAAGCGCCAGGAGTTCTTGTACAGCACGCAAGTGGTTAGTGCACGCAAGTGCTTGGCTCAGGTGCATCTAGAGTTTGTGGAGTTGAGAAATCACATTCAGAACACTCGCGCGTATTTGACTGATGTGAAGGACAAGTTAAAAAATGCTACATCGGAAGTGCACAAACAACTAGCGACTGCGTACAGTACGCATATGTCACAAAGCGGCGGTTATCGCCAGCAAGCACTGAAACATGATGGAGCCTCGCCGCTGGTCTCTCTAAATGACTTGTACAGTTCGCTGCCGCATTCAAACGAATTGCTGGAACTGCCGGCCGAAACAATTTACGAAGAAATTTCCAATACATTGCAACAGTGAGTAGATTCAATGCATGCGAATTTCACATGTGCGGCTTTCAGAAACGGCATTTAATTTAACTAGTAATACTCGAAATTTCACGCTTCTTTCAGATGTTGCATGGAAATGGATTTGGACTTTAGTAAGATTCCAACCGTCATTGATGAGGTACACGACGAAAAGTAGCTGGGATAGTTAAATACTAAACGAGCTTGAAATATTTTATGTGCATGTTTAGTAACAATGTGCAATTTCATGTACTTTTGGATAGAATCTATTTCTTAATCAAATTCAATCATTTAGTTGTATCCTTGTCTTGGCACAACTTTGATTTAACTTAGTTTAAGCGCAACTAGTATGCAAATACTAGAAATTGTGATGAAGTTTATATATGTTATATTTTATAATGTATGTGTAATATATATATACAATATTATGTGTATATTTGTTGTGGGCTATGCGTTTAGTTGACCATCTTTCAATTAAGCCGAAAATGTGATTTGTCGCTGCAAATCACCAAATTCTCATTAATTACAAACAATAATACGTCAAATAATCGCATAGCCTCGCCTTGGACTGTTACATTATTGACTTGTTTAGTGATTTCGTTTACTTTTCACGTTGAAATTTGGAGTGAATTATAAACGACACTTAGTTTATTTAGATGTTAAGTTTTATTGTTGTGAAATTTCACGTTTTTAAAGTCTTTAATTTTGATAATAAAATAAGCACATTCTATGAAATGGCTCAATCTCTGTTGCACGTAGAACCAACTTGTTCGCGTTTGTAACGAAACAAGCAGAGTGCTGGCTGCACTGTAGCGACGCTGTAAAAACTGCACACGCTGCAATGTCACCAAGTCGCCGGCCGTCACCTCCAGTCAAAAGCCGCATATAGCTGTCAGCACATTTTCAGCATATTAGCGCGCGCCCAGCGGTGAATTGACCGCATAGTTTCAGCCGCTGTCCAAGCGCCAACAATTAAACTTCAGTTCCCCAACTCCTGCACCTGTTTCGAAATGCGTCACTTGCGTAAATTACTACCGATTGCACTGTTCAACTTGCTGCTGGCTTTTACCGTCGTGCGCGCAACTCCCACCTTTAAGAAGGAGCGCACAAAGTTACGTGAGTTTCGTTGCGTCCCTACAAAATCCAATATGTGGAATTTCGTATCTATTGTTGGCTGCTTTCGCCCTTAATTCAGCATCCTTTGTGAAAGTATGCCGTCGCAGTGATCCGCAACTGAGCCTTTGCCTACGCAACTCGCTGGAATCCTTGAAGGAGCGCCTCACCTACGGCATACCCGAGCTCTTCATACCGCCCATCGATCCGCTGGTTGTGCCCGAAATCAAAATGGATCAGGACTCGGGCGCCATTTACATGCATTCCACCTACAGAGACATTGTTATACGCGGACTGTCCAACTTCACGCTTAACGACATCATCGTCGATCCGCACAAGCTGAAGTTCACCATGAGCATGAATATTCCGAATGTGACGCTCAACGCACAGTACTCCATGAAGGGGAAAATAATGATGATGCCGCTGATGGGCGAAGGGGACTTCAAAGCGAATTTCAGTAAGTTGAGAACAGTTTCGAATTGCCGTGCATTGAGTGTGTTTTGTTTGCAGCGAATGTTGAGCTGGTCACGGTGATAGTTGGACAGCGCTACAAGCAGCACGGCCGCACTCATGTCCAGGTCAAGGAGGTGAAGATGCAGTATACGCTGGGCAAGGCGCAACTGCATCTGGGCAATCTTTTCAATGGCGACAAGGCGCTGGGCGAGCGCATGAACACCTTCGTAAATGAGAATTGGGACACGCTGTCGGAGGAAATACGGCCGCTGCTGGAGAAAGCAATGGCCGACATTGTGCGCGCATCGACAGTGAAGCTCTTTGAAATGTACAGCTACGATGATCTGCTGCCAGAGTGAACGATCAGCAGTGGGAATTAGTACAAAATAAAGAGTGATAAAAGATATACTATGTATAAATGTTAAGGGAAAAATTCGTGTGAACTGTGTGCTGCACATAATCGAAATGAAATGTGTTGTAGTTATGTTTGTGGAAAATCGTCGTTTTGAATTGAATGAATGAATGAGAATCGAATGAAAGTTGTAGACACTTTAAGGGAGGAAAAAGCTCAATTGTTCGAAAGAGTGAACGATCAGCAGTGGGAATTAGTACAAAATAAAGAGTGATAAAAGATATACTATGTATAAATGTTAAGGGAAAAATTCGTGTGAACTGTGTGCTGCACATAATCGAAATGAAATGTGTTGTAGTTATGTTTGTGGAAAATCGTCGTTTTGAATTGAATGAATGAATGAGAATCGAATGAAAGTTGTAGACACTTTAAGGGAGGAAAAAGCTCAATTGTTCGAAATTAGTGCAATGCTTGATCCAAATCGTTTCGTTTTTTACTGCAACTTACTTTCAATTGGATTTAATTTTCATTCTTTATTCTCATTCCAATCTCATTGCAAGTATTGTAAATGTAAATTTTTAATCAGACAACACATTTTTTATCTCCTCATTTCTATTACCTTAACTAATTTTATTAATTTGTCGCTCTACAATTTGCAAATAAATAACACTAATTTAAGAATATTGCACAGCGAACGAATCACAGCAGCCACAGTTTGGTGGGAATTTTCGAGAACACATTATTCCACAGCGCGTGAAAGATGTCCGCCAAGCCCAATTCTAGATCGGGGCGCAGTTCGGCTATCACCTCGTTGCCGTTCTGATTGAGGAAATTGTTAATGGATGCGGCCAAGATCTCGTTGCCATTGAACAAATTGCTCAGGTGAATGCGCATTGCGCCCACATTGAAGGTCACCTTCATCTCGTCGATGTGTATGACTTCCTGTCGACATAAAACCAAAACCTTTCAAAAACGCCCACTAACCATTGCACGGCCACTACTCACCTCCGGCTCGTTGCTGAGATGAATCTTGGTGTAAACGGCCGTTCGGACGCCCTTCAGCGCCATAGCCACGTCGCCATTGCCAATTAGCGGCAGCAGCAGAATGTTGCCCTTAAGATTATATTTGGCGCGTATGCGCAGCAGCGGCAATTCGAGCTCAAAATTCAATATGCGCTTGTCCAGATCCAGACTATAAAAAAGAGTGAGGTTAGATTGAGGTCAGGTCGGCAGGGCGACTTGTACGTACTTGGCGCGCCGCACAGTGGCGTTCGACGGGCCGTGTATGATCAGATTCTGAAAGCCGCCGGACAGCACCAGATTGCCGCTTCCCTTCGACACGGACACTTGGTCGATGTGCAGCGGCTCGAAGCTTTTGATGCCAATCTCCGGCACGCCGGCAGCCAATGCGGGAAAACAGCCCTCGAAGAAACGCCGAAAGCATTTGTCTTCGTTGGGGCTGGCACGCTTGCAGGTCCGCAGCCACATGGCTAATACGAAAAGAATTGAAAAACATACAAATTAAAATAGAATGCAAAAAGTTTTTTGAGTAGAGTTGTTGTATTTGGTCATTTTGTACTTATACGAGCTTAATGTCGAGTTGTGGCGCTTTACATAATTGCGAACGCGCCAATTGTTTGCTTACTATACAATGTTGCGTGCGATAAGCGACAATTGCGAGCAGCTGATTGCGGTCTCCATTGCATTAACTGGCGACGACCAGTTAGTGCCCCCATGCAAAAATTTGAGCGCGTTTATCAGTAGTTAAATTTGCTTATATTTTTCATAAAACAGTCATTAAGAGGCAACACCACTCTAGCCATCAAAACAGCCTTAACTCATAAAAATAATTGGATTATTTTTGGAGCATTTACTTCGGTATGAAAAACATTTATTTAAATATGAAAAATTGTATAGGTACTTCTTTTTTTTAATGTGCTTTGGAATCACACACAAGTATCGTCTTTGTTGAGCAATTAAGCATTGTTTGGTTTTTAAGTTCAGAACATATTTTGACACCTTCCTGGTCGACAGGCGGCCGTTTTTTGGTTGGAAAATCAAAGTCAAAAATAAACAAAAGAATTTTTCTTACTTGCAATTCATCATTTCAAACATTAGCAAATACCATAGACTGCTGTATTTACAAACTTTAGACCAAAAACAATACACTAAAATGTTTCCCGAACTAATTGAGCATTTTTTTGAGGTTAGAAATTCATTTAGAGTCTAGAGGCACTATCAAACATGTGATAGGAACATTCTTATAATTTAAATTTGCTAATTTTGGCCCAACTGATGCACACTTTACAAAAGAGTTAAAAAAATGCAGACAAAAAAATACATTAAAATGTTTCCCGAACTAATTGAGCATTTTTTTGAGGTTAGAAATTCATTTAGAGTCTAGAGGCACTTTCAAACATGCGATAGGACCACTCTTATAATTTAAATTTGCAAATTTCGGCCCAACTGATGCACACTTTACAAAGGAGTTAAACAAATTTAGACGAAAAAAATACACTAAAATGTTTCCCAAACTAATTGAGCATTTTTTTGAGGTTAGAAGTTCATTTAGAGTCTGGAGGCACTTTCAAACATGTGATAGGACCATTCTTATAATTTAAATTTGCAAATTTCGGCCCAACTGATGCACACCTTACAAAAGAGTTTGAATTTTAACTAATTTTTTACTATGCCTCAGTTGCCAGCCTCATCTGATTGTAACACCATCAAATTTTTTAAACGGGGTTTTTTTTGTTCATTTCACTTAAATCCAGCAACAATTCACTCATATAAGCATTATCCTTACGTCTTTCTTGCAGCTGCGGTGCATTGTTGATAATCTCGCGCGTATAGGCAGCAACATTCGATACGCAAACAAAGCTCAACAGTCCCAAACCGAGTTGTAGTTTCCAGTTTCTGGTAGCGCACAGCATTTTTGGTAATTTAAAGTCGAGCGCAACGGGGCGTATGAGTGTTATCCTTTTTCTATTGGATCAATGCTGCTTGGTTGGTTGACAAAACAAGCGTTAACAGTTTTTGTAAATTTCTT
This sequence comes from Melieria crassipennis, assembly GCA_963668005.1. Taxonomy (NCBI): domain Eukaryota; kingdom Metazoa; phylum Arthropoda; class Insecta; order Diptera; family Ulidiidae; genus Melieria; species Melieria crassipennis. Next base: position 106,798,092 of record OY764961.1, read on the forward strand.
GCAACCGAATGTACCAACCAGACAACCGACACCGTCAACAGCTCAAAGCGAAATGTTGCCTTGCAATTGTTGCCAGTTGGGAGCAAGCGTTGTCGTTGTCGGCGCTGACATTTAACCGCTTTTTACCATCGCTGCTGCCCAAAGCTTGACAGCAGCCAATGCGTGCACACACCACTTGACGGTGTGTGTTGTCGGTTTTTTGTTTACTGCTGCCGCTTTCAGCTCCAACATTTTACGATCAGCGATCAGCAGCATGTCTGGCTGGCTGGCTGTTTGTCGTGCCAGCGGCCGGTTGGCTATGTTGACCGTAATGATGATGTTGTTGTTGATAATGTGCGCCCGCAGTCAAAATGTAAGCCATCACATGTTACTGCAGCGGCACACGTAATTTCTTTATTTTCAAGACTGCACACAAAAAATGCCATTAAGTCATTGGACAGCGAACGCAATGCGGCAGTAGCCGCTTTTACACTTTTACAAACGTTGCCGTTGTTGGTGCACTTTTCCCACCTTTCCATGCTTGGTGCCTGCCGCCCCAAATGGTCAATCAGTTGGCCGCTGACGCGTTGTGGTGGATCAAGGTTTTGGTTTTGGTGGTTCATGTTCACTTAACTTTTTCGTCATTATTCGACTTTTATTTACATCTGGTTTTTTGTGCTTTTTCGTTGTTGTTGTTGTACCGCATGAAAACAAAAGAAAATTCACTTCTGGTTTGACGTTGACTTTCATGTTGGGTGGGGAAGGGGGTCTTTAAAATTGCCACATGGCCAAGACGATTGCTACAACGAATGGCTTCCGTTCGTGCCGCGTTGCCCAGTCGAGCCTTAATTGGTCTTTGATTAGTTGAATGTTGTCAATGGTTATACGACACTTGCACGAATATTGCGGCCAACTCTGTGCTTTAGTCACGGGAGTTGAAGGCAAGAGAGAGATTTTGCAAATTTGTGGATTCGAGAAATTTCGACTTGCAACTTGAAGTGTCTAAGATTTTTGCAAGATACACGTGGGGAGCATTTTCAACGATGGTGTTTTTCTGATTTTGTTCTTAGAAGTTTTCTATTGTCTTCTCAGAGGCTGAATTTAGTTTTTATTTATTTAATTAATCGTCTGAGAAATATATTAATTTGAAATCGTTCCTAAATAGTAACAGAAGCCATAAACTTTAATCTGTCTGACATCAGAACAATCCTTGGACTTGTTCCATGAATTTTCAATTCAAAGAAAGCAATGAGCAGAACAAAGATGTTTGCTAAGCTATCGTCATTAGCAGAAATTGTACGATTCAAATATTTCTATGTTCGATTGCCGTAGACAAACTTGTGATTACTTTCCACTGTGATCAGTGCAGCGCTCAGATAAATTGAAAATTCATAGATTGAAATTCATCACATTTTGATTTGATTTGTAGAACTGATAATTGAAACTAATCACATGTAAAGAACTGTTTGAACTTAGTCCTTGAGAAATAACAAAGTTTTTTTTGAAGAAATGAAGACAACTGCAGCAAGATGAATAACTTTTAGTCCATTAAAAGTCATTCGCAGAATTTGCATTATTTGCACATTTCTAAACTTGTGATTACTTACTCTCACTGACAGATCTTTCACCTTCTTTTCGATGCATTTATCTTAATCTTATCTAACGCCGTTGGCCAGTTAACCGCCTTAATCAGTTCAATCGGTTGCGGGCGCGGCCGCGTCAATTGCATAATTTCAAATAGCTCAAACGCGCATAGGTACCGGTTGCTTGGTTCACTGTTACCTCATTGTTGTTTACCCAATCGACGAGACGACGTTTGCCACTTGTTGCGATGTCGGCGGAAACTAGTTCCCGCAAGCCGTGGCCCCCCAACTGCAACGCCTGCACTCGCTCGCCGCACCGTCAAGCTGACTCCAGTGCGGCGGCTGCGCGCCAAAAATATCACCGTTCGATGCGCTTGGCCGCAAAACATCGTAAACAAAAACGCAAACGCGAAACATTTGGCTGCTGCGCCAGCGGGCAGCGGCCCTCATCTCTCGCCCGTTGGCGTTGAAATGTTCCCAGCGGAATGTCCATTCCGATTATTATGCAATTTTTGTTGTTACTACACTTGTTTTTAGTGCTTTTGTTGCGGTTTGTTTTTGCTTCACTCTTTTGCGGCTTAATTTCTTCAAATTTCTTGTCACGTTTGTCGATCGGCCACTGCGAACTTTGCTGTAATTATTTGCTTTCATTGGGTTTTTGTAGTCGACACCGCTTGGCGCCTGTTATTACCTTTCAGTTAGTCAGCTGCCAATAATTGCCGCAGCAGCGCGATGTGTTAATTGTTGTGTCGTGTCTGTTGACGATCGTATTCACGATTGCACGATTGCCAAACAGAAAAAACTAGTAGTAAAAAAGCAGCCACGGCGGAAGTGGAAGCTGCGGAAATCGTTTCGGCTGTTGGGAAATTTGTGTAAGCCACAGGTCGCAACTGCAGCTTCTGCGGACAGCGTTTGAAGTTTGCGCTCCCAAATGTGTCTGTCGCACTGTTTTGAAGGTCAGCTGCCCATTTGTATGCGCGGCGTTTTGGCAGCGATGGATTGTTGCAGTGTTGTTTGGAATCACAAATGTGCTTTGGCAGGGCAGGGACTCGTTTGTTGATGTTGAGTGCATTTTAATGGGATTTTTGGGCTCAAGGGAGACAACTCTAATGCAACATTCCGCATTTGTGTGGAATTTCATGTTTGGCAATTTTTAACGATCTGCACACTGCACTGGAAATCAATCAAATGTAGATTATTTGGGTCAGGTTGGAAGGTTTGTTGCCCTCGTGGGTTGTGGGAACGTGAGTTGGTTGTTGATAAACTCACTCTTGAATTTGAATGAGTGTAGAGTTTGAGACCAAAGTTATATTTAAATTACAAACCATTTCTGATGGCACTGAAACAAACTAGATTCAAATGGTTCCTATTTAGGTCTCACGAAACGAAATTTATTAGGTAAACCTTGAAAAAAGCAAAAGTAAAATTGATATAGATTAAATTGATTTTAGTTAATATTTTTAATCTGTGGCTTTTAATTCAATTCAAAATTATGTCTTCCAACTGAATTTAAATGGTCAATAATGTTCAGAATCGATTTCTCAAATAGTTATTAACAGGGAAAGGATTTTGAGGACCTAAAAACCTATAAAAAAGGCAAAATAAAATAGCAAAGAAGGCACGGAAAGGCACTAAAAACTGCCAAAAAGGCAGAAAAAGGCACTAAAAACTGCCTAAAAAGGCAAAATAGTGCATTAAAAACTGTTAAAAAGGCAAAAACAGGCATTTAAAAATAAGAAAAAAAATACTAGAAAATCTAAAAAAAAGGGGGAACGGTATGTATTTTTTAATAATTTTATTTCATCTGACGTTAGCAACATACAATATTTATACCTCGTTTTTTGTAAAAGAAAAGGAACATAAAGGTTTTCAAAAATAGTTTAAAAACTAAAACTAAGATATTTTAATTGAAATGTAGGCACATATTTTAAATTCATATTTTAACTTCTCATATAAAAGCCATACTTGTATCACAAAAAAATAAATAAAAGAAAAGATTTCAACACCTCTCTCATCACCACCAAACCTTGCTATCAGCGACGAATTTTTTGCACTAACCGAACTTTTTGATTTTGGCATGTTTTTTTCTTTAAATTTTCCACTGCACAACTGCACGACAAGGTAACGAATTTGCAATGTTGCCGCTTAATTTTTTTTTAGTTTCAAGGTATCTTTGCGAAACAAAAGGTGGAAAGTATTAAAAACGAAAGAAAAATAAAAAGGCGCTCGACAAATCTTGAAAAAGGCATTTTGTGGCATTTATAGGTAAAACACGCACTAAAAAAAGGCATTTATGGGTGAAAAAGGCAAACTGCCTTTTTAAGGCAAAAAAGGCAAAATAAAAGTGGTATATTTCTAATCAGGAGGACCTAATTCGTGCCCATTTTCAATCAGAAATGACCTATCTAGCAGCAAACAAAAAAGGCAATTTCCACAAAATCCTTTCCCTGGTTATTAATAATAACAGTTGCCAGGCTCACGATATATATTCCGATATACAATTTTGTTTCAAAAGTTAACATTTTAAGCGCTGACAAACACGGTCGGCTTGAACTTGACGATAAACAAAACTGTTCGAATCCGGTTCATGTATTGGCTAAAACAGAGCTTAAAGATTTCTTATACTCCAAGCTACAAACCAACTCGTATTACACGCAAAAAAATTACAGGCTAAAGTCACAATTTTGAAAATAATGTGCAATAAAAATGAAATAGTTACACTTATGTCCAATCAAAACCTTTTGTTTTTCAGTTCTTCGCAGAATTTGCATCGAGGTTTCTCATCTAATTTTATAAATGACAATATTTCATCGCTGTAGGAAAATAATTTAGAAAAAATTCAAATTTTTCTGAAAATTTCGTTTAAATTCTTAATTAACAATCTTAAAATTGTATTTAAGTTTTAAATCAATCGTTAAATTAGTTGTGGTTAGAAACTGTTTGAAATTCTGAAGCATTATTGTCTGTATTTGAGAACAATGAGACTTCAAGACATGAAGAAAATGTCGAAAAGTGAAATTATTAACACTCACCAGCGTATTTCGTATATAGAAACTTGAAGAAGCTGGTCACCTTTTTTTGAACAAGTAATAAATCAATAAAAATTCATTCGATAAGTTGTTGAATTTTGCAATTTTATAGTTGTATTTATAAATAAAATTGCATTCGAAGAATCGTGCAATTTTGCAATCTTATTTTTTTATTTTATTTATTTTTTATTTTTTTTTTATAAATAAAACTTCATTAGAAAAATTGAATTTTGCAATTTTATAGTTCTATTTATAAATAAAATTAATTGCATTCGAAGAATCGTGAAATTTTGCAATCTTTGAATTTTTTCATTTTATTTCTTTTTTATTAATTTTTTAAATAAAACTTCATTAGAAAACTTGTTTAATTTTGGAATTTTATAGCTGTATTTATAAATAAAATTGCATTCGAAAAATCGTGAAATTATTTCTTTTTTATTTATTTTATAAATAAAACTTAATTAGAAAAATTTTTGAATTTTGCAATTCTATTGTTTTCTTTATATATCAAATTGCATTCGAAGAATCGTGAAATTTTGCAATTTTATTTCTTTTAATTTTATTTATTTATTTATAAATAAAACTTCATTAGAAAAATGTTTTAATTTTGCAATTTAATTGTTTTCTTTATAAAAAAACTGCATTCGAAGAATCGTGAAATTTCGCAAATAAATTTTTTTTATTTCATTTATTTATTTTTAAATAAAACTTCATTAGAAAAATTGTTGAATTTTTCAATTTTATTGTTTTATTTATGCATTAAGTAGTTTAGATTAATGTAGGTTTTTTTTAATAATAGTTTTGCTTAAATTAATTGTCCTTGGCTAATCTAAATGTGAAACATTTTTACGTATTGAATTTTATGTAAATGTAATTAGGATTAAAATACAAACAATCACGGCTATTTCTCTCAATGAACAGAAAATTCTGGTTGCCATTAGTTATGGCCAACAAACACAATTTGATGCATTCGTTATTTTCTGAATGGCTTAAATACTACACAAATAAAAACGATTCAATGCGCGTAGCCGATTTTCTTACACTACATTACAAATTTATTTTAATTACATTCTCTCTCATTACTTATGGCTTTGTACATGTTCTGTGTCGACGCTGCATAAACTACAGTGGGATGCGCCGTTCATATTGGAACTAGAATCTATTTACATGCGAAGACTCAGTTCGAGCTCCTTGCGTCTTCATGTGAGAGTCTTTCAACTATGAATGTTTCTGACAAAGAAAAAGTCTTTTTTTCGGAAAACGCAGCAATCCAGCCAAGAAGCTTCTTGCTTTGCTGTGCTAGGGGGCGGAGAGGGCGGGCGGGGAAAATCACAGCAGTCAACGTTTACGATGTGGCCATCAGTTTGGCCGCTTGTATGACGTTGTGTTGGTGGTGGTAGCCGGCCAGCTCAGACGCCGAACTGTGCATGCCCACGCCCATGCCGACGCCCATGCCCACGCCCACGCCTACGCCCGAGCCAGCTGTCGCCGCCGTGGAGGCGCTCAGCGCACCGAACGACCCGCCGAAGTAGCATTGGTTCATGTAGTCGTAGTTGGAGGCGCTCGCCTCCGATTTGACGCTGTAGCCACCGCCGCCGCTGTTCCCACTCGCACCGCCTCCACCGCCACCGCCGGCGCCCAGTGCCGAGCTGTGCTGTCCCAGCGCCACCGAGTGGTGTGCCGCATGGTGCGCTGCGGCGTGGTGGTGATGGTGGTGCAAGTGCACCGCCGCCGCCGCTGCCGAGTGGTGATAGTTGGGACTGGGCGTGCTGGCAGAGATGCCGTTCGCAAGCGCGGCAGACGTCTGGCCGGCACTGTTGGCCGAGGACGAGAGCAGGTGCTCGTACTTGGAGACGCCGTGCGCACCGAAGGCGGACGCGTTGCTCTGCACGCTGAGCGGCGACGAGTAGAGGTTCGAGTTGAGCGCAGCCGCTGCCGACGAGACCACGGCCGCGGAAGAGACGCCAGAAGAGGCGCCCGAGGCGAGTGCATTGGCGCTGGAATGTGTGTGCGCAATGGCCGAGTGGCGGCTTTGTTGGGCGGACGCGGGCGGCAGATGCATGTGATGGTGGCCGAGCGGATTGTGCAGCGCCGACGAGGAGACGGAGCCCAGGCTGAGATTGTGCAGCGGATTGCTGCCGCCACCGCTGCCGCCGCTACTGTTGTTGCTGTTGCCGCCACCGCCACTCTTGAAACCAAGGTCCGAGTGCAGTTTGGCCGTGAGCGCTGCCGACGAGGCGAGGCTGTGCCGCTCCAGCGCCAGCGACGGTTTCAAGTCTGCAATAATAAATGCATAGGACATTTAATTATTTATAAAGAAATGTTTGCTGCCTGTGCACTCACCTTCTTCGCCCTTGAGCTCCTTGGATCCGTCGGCAGCAGCGCCCGACTTTTTCGGCTTCCGCTTTCGCGTCTGTATGCCGTCCTTGCGCATGGCCAGCGGCCGATTGACGCCGTGCAGCTTGAAGTACAGTCCGCATGCGTTGCACACCGGCTCGCCCTCGTTGTTGCGGCGCCACAGCGTGGTGGTGCGCGTGCCGCAGTTGGTGCAGCACAGGCCCAGGCGCCGCGTGGCGGTCTGCAAGCCAGAGAGAAACTTTAAATCGGCACCTCAACGCAAGGGGGACAGTAGGCGAGAAAAAGAAGGGACCACTCACTGCACTCACCAGTCGCTTGCTCGGCTTGATCAGCGGCCGATTCATGCCGTTCATTTTGTGGTAGAGGCCGCACGCGTTGCACAGGTAGTGGCCGGTGCCGTCGCGTCGCCACAGCGGCGTGCTGATGGCGCCACAGTTGACGCACTCGCGACCCTCGCCGAACTGAAAGTCCATGGCGCTGTCGTAGGGCGAGGAGCGCTGAAAGCCGGTGGGATCGTAGGCGGCGCGCCACGACGTGTAGAACTGGGCCGGCAGCTGGGCGTGCGCTGTGCCGAAGCTGTCGGTGGTCCAGGCGTTTTGGGCGGCCGCGGTGCCGAAGTGCGCCGCCACATGGTTGTACTGGCTGTTGGTGAGGGCGCGGTTCGAGGGCACATAGACGGGCGCGTTGACGGTTTGCTGGTGGTGGTAGGACGAGACGCCCGAGCCGCTCAGGTCGGGATAGCCGGCGCTGGAGTGATACATTTTCAGCGAGTGCGTCGACTGCTGCTCGGGCAGGTGGTAGGTGTGGTAGCTGTCGCGCTGTGACAGCTGCGTGAAGTGCTGATCGGCTGCGGACAGCTGTGGCGGTGTGGATGTGGTCTGCGGCAGAGAATGTTTAACAAACAGTTAGTTAGGGGTAAGAAGAAGAAATAGTGAGTGTTGATAAATAAACATGATAATTTTTCGAGGTTAGTTTGGATATTTGCGATTATGTATACCATATAAATCAGTCAGTCCTTGAATGGAATTAACATTGCAATGTTTTAAGGGAATTAATAAATAAAAGGTCGGTTTGGTATAGAAACATTTGTGTACTTGTGATTAGGATCATTGTGGAATGTGCCTGTCTGTTTGTGCATCTGTCTGTCCTTCCGGGGACGAGCTGACAATAATTTTCGAAGAAGTTGAGATATCGATAAACATTTGATTACAATTAGACTGGCGTTACAAACCAATAAACCAGTCAACCATGAAGCGATAAATCTAAAACTAAGTCCAATTATGCTGCCGACGATCTGCTGCCCGAAGCAAAGCAATACGATTTTAGGTTAGGTTTTATGAAACATAAAACGGGTTCCTAGCGATGCCAGATGGCAGGTGGATGTGAAGGGCGTGGCTATGGTAAAATTGAACTTGATTTATTTCATTGTGACTCAGATGTGAGGTTAGTTTTCAAATGGCGACTTGTAACACATTCCTAGCGATACCACATAGAAACCTGAAGAAAAGACTACAAGCGTTGCCATGCGATGAGTGCAATCCCAGTTTGACTACTTCATCCTTCTTTGCGTTTCTTCAAAATTTCTTTCAGTGTGCCGCTTGCCATCAGTACTGTTAATCAGGTTAATGTGAAACACATGAAAATGAAACGCTGCCCTGATTGGTGCTCGACTGCGATAAAAGTGGGAACCACCCTTGTCTGCATTTACACCATTTTTCGTAGCTCATCGCCAAGCGCACTGCCTTCACTCACTTCTCTCATCATCCGCCATCCCACTCACACTGCGTGCACGCATTTTACAGCCAGCACTCTGTGGCCAACTCACGCCACGTCCGTGTGCCCTTCACTTGCGCCATGCAACGCGTACACACCCTTTTCAGCGTCGTAGTGCGCCCCGCGTTTCCACCAGCCGGCGTTCGATCGATTTAATGGCGTCCGTGCACGCTTGGGTGCTGCGATATGTTTTGCTTAATTTCGATTTGTATCTTTTGCTGCTGGCCCACTTTGAGCCGCTCGCAACTCCGCAGTCGATGTGCGTGAAGCTGTGCACATTGCATGTTGCAGACAGGGACAGCATGTGCTAGGCGTCTTTTTCTGCGCGTTGCTTTTGGGTGCGCGCTGTCTTGGAGGATGCAATTTGTTTGAATATGGCCCGACATGGCCATAACACAGTGGGAATTTGCAATGGAAAACTGGATTTGCTGGCAGCTAATTGCACTCATAACAACACACTTGAAAATTATTTGACGACAAGCAAATATTGCTTGCACAATAAAAATGCTCATAAACTTGAAAAGTAGAGAACAATTTTGTGTTATCTGAGAGATCACAAGTTAGATCAATACAATCAATGCCAAATAAAGCAAAGTTTACTTCTTTTTTTGGCGAAAGAAACAAGAAATGAAAAGAACGAATAGTCCCTCATAGTTGATAAAAAACCTAAGTCGACTGGATCTTATTTATGCTTATTGTGACTGACTGAAGACGGCGCAAAAAGCAGAGGCACTCGAAAAATATCTATTAACCCTTTCGACTCCGAATTTCACACTTTGTCTCGATATTACTTTTTGGTATTTAAATCATGAAAAACTTGCCTAAAAAGTGTGCACACGACATTTAAAGTCTCTTTGTTAGAGTTCTAGAGCTAGTTTACTTTTGAACAATTTTAGCTTAAAACGGGTTAAATAATTTTGTATCACTATTTTTTAATTACAGACAAATTTTTTAATATTTATGGAAAAATACAAAATTATCAATTTTTAATTTTTAACCATTATTAAAGAAACAAGGTTTTGATCAAACGCGCCCAAATCGTAGACTTCAATTAGAACACAAACTTTCCCTGATATCGCTGCAAATTATTGGAAATTATTTTGGGGATAACAGTAAAATTTTTGTGCTTTGAATTCACTTCTAAAAATATTAGTTTGTTGGTGCCTACTTAAATTAAACCCGTAAATCAATCGTAGCGTTTGCTATAAGATGACAAATAAGTGAAGTTGCTCTTAGGCAACTTTGGGGTCGAAAGGGTTAAGGTCAGATACTAGATAACAAGTTGGTTTTTCTCCAAATGTATCCAAGAATCTTTTGCGGAGATATTGATTTGATTTCTAATAAATTCTTGAGATTTTACATCACATCAGTTTATAATTTCTTATATCGAAAGCTTACTCAACAAATTGTATGAAATAGTCTTTAAGTTAATATGTCAGTGTCACGGCCTGGTGCTTTTATAACCGTCAAAAATCAAATAGAAAATGTCTATAAAAAATAAAAATTTACGGTTTCCCCTTTTTCTTTACTCTATTACTTCCTTAAATATTAATTCACTGATTTCATACAAAAATTCACATTTCTGCGCTTCATATGCGTTCTCAACTCTCTCTCACTCTGCTTCTATTACTACCCATCACTCTATCTCGTTCTTTCAAAAAACTCTTCAAACTTTCGTCTATTTCGCGCAATTAACATTTATCCAGCATCGATGTGAAATTGACCACTTGAAACAAAACAAAAATTCATAATAATAAATGCTTTTATCTTATCCAAAATAATATACGATGATGTATGAAAAGTTTGTAGATATGCCAGACGGCAGCGAAAACAGATGTTCCAATGAATATTTTTTCAATGTTGTTTTTTTATATTGTAGAGATTTTCGCTTTTGTTTTTAAGTGTGGTTTCATAGATTTGTTTGCTTTTATTTCAACATTCATAATGCCAGAATGTTAATTTATGCATAAAGCCAGCATGTCGCACAACAGAATCAAACACACACACACACACCCTCACACAAACACACTCACATGTAGCCAAGTATTGAAACGCATAAAATAACTAAAATATTGAAGCAAATGTGCCACAAATGTCTGGCAGAAATTTGCTTGCATCTCTAGAAGACATTGCGCTCTCTATGGGCGAGTGAGTACATGAGAAACTGTTGTGCTCTCTTGCGAAACTTTAAAGAATTGAAAAATAAAATGTTTAGACTGAATTATGTACTTGAATCAGCTTCAGCGTCAAATAATTTCAGCAGTTCATCAGCACCCAACACGCACCACTTGAAACTTGTGGCAGCTCCAAGCAAAGATAATGCGATGTTTTTTTTTGTTTTCTACAAATGACTGACAAACTGTATTTTGCATATATTAATTTATTCAAAAATTCAAATTTTCAAACTAAAATATTATTACTTAACTTTGACTGAGCGTAAGGTTTAAGGCACAATGAACTCAGCGAACGGCCGTAGTTCAAGAGTTATGGTGTTGTCCACAAGTCAGATGGTTGTAGGTTCGAATCGCTGCACAACCAGCATCAAATATTGAAAATATGATAATGAAGAGATGTTCAAGTATATAGTTAATCTGAGATTATGTTGATACGATTTGCCCCCGGATCATCATCGATTTACCCTCATGGATGTCATTAGCTTTGATTGAACATATATAGGGTGTTTTTTTTAGAGGTTTGTTTTTCGAATAGAGATAAATCTGGAATTTTGTGGTCAAATCTGGCAACTCTAATGTCATTTATGTTCAGTTTGGTTTGCCATTTCATCATGAACAGGTTGACAAAAGAACAACGCTTGCAAATCGTGCAAATTTATTTCGAAAATAATGGTTCAGTTCGCGAAGTTTACCGCAAGCTCCGTCCATTTTATGGTCGACATAATCGTCCATCAGAGCAATTAATTCGCTTAACCATGGGTCGTTTTCGCACTACGTTTACTCTATGTGATAATACGCATCCGCAGAGACGTCGAACAGTGCGCACCGAAGAAACAATTGCCGCTTTAGAGCAAAATGTTGAAGAGGACCCGAATGAATCGATTCGCCATCGTGCACAGCAATTGGAGCTTTGTCCATCAACTTTATGGAAGATTTTGCGCAAAGAATTGGATGGCATGAATGTGGATGAGTTGTGGTTCCAACAAGACGGCGCTACATGCCACACAGCGCACGTCACAATCGATTTATTGAAGGAAACATTCGATGATCGCATAATTTCGCGGAATGGACCTGTCAATTGGCCACCAAGATCGTGTGATTTGACACCATTGGATTATTTTCTTTGGGGATATGTGAAGTCGCTCGTCTACGCCAACAAACCAGAAACGTTAGGGGACTTGGAAGCCAACATTCGTGGCGTTATTGCCGACATACGGCCCCAAATGCTCGAAAAAGTGGTTGAAAATTGGACCTGTAGAATTGGCTTTATTCGAGCCAGCCGCGGCGGCCACATGCCCGAAATCATATTTAAACATTAATGGCATAAAATTATCCTTCCAATAAAGCCAAATTGATGGACATTAAAACGATTTTCTTGTGTTTTATTTCAATTCGTAGTTCTATACCTCTAAAAAAAACACCCGATATATGGATATAGATAGATAAGTTTTACATTCAGTATCTGGTTCAGATTTTGGCTGCACTCCTTAAAGTCCTAGATTTAAGATCTACATAGTTCAAATTGAATACATAATAACGTTACTTGGCTTTAAAATTTCGAACCCTAAGCAGCCCTTGAAGTAGGAAATGATCAACTTTCGTAAACTTCTTCACATAGTTGCCTATGAAAAGCTCTCGACATGCCATTCTGAATCGTCATGGAACTCTAAGTTTCAGTGGCGCACACAGGTTTTCATTGGGGGAGGAGGTTGCGTACAACTTTTGGTCTTGATTCCATTTGAAAGCATATTTTGCACCAGTAATTTTTGTATTTGAGAAGTTTGAACCCCCGAAACCCCCTGTGTGCGCCACTGCTAGATTCCTTTCCTAATGTATATAAAAAGTAAGCGCAGAACATTGATAGCATTAATAGTTGCGGAATAGCTCAGTAATTCTTTGATAAGAAATATGCCAAACTCTGAGACAGACATTTGTCTTTTGTGTTTGATAGCCAAATGCGATGTTGCAAAAAAAATATTTACTTATATAGTTAAATTATTAGAACCAATTGATTTTGAAGTATTACAAGTAACATTACCGAACTTATGTCAGTTAGTTTTCAGCAAATTAGAATAAAAAGTTTGTAACCAAAGCTTAAAAAAGGTTGGCCAGTTTTTAAGAAAATGTGAAGATATGTTTTCATCAAGTCAGGACCTATAGACTCTATCGATAAATCAATTCTGCAAATGTATTGATCGATAAGAATTCCGAAAAGTATCTGGTAGTCCTTTCAGTTGTAGAAAACAAGGACACATCGAACATTTCGAGTCGGCAGTAACCGCAGCCTGGGGTGATTTATCAGCTCTGTCAGCGCTGCAAGCATTCAACAATGCCACAAGTCACTAAAATCTGAAGAATCAGATGGCGTCTGTTGCAGGCTTCAGAGTACTGAGGCCAGGTTCACTATAGGTCTACCATAGGGCTTCCATAGTCTAAGGTATCTGAGCTTATAAACTTTTAGACTTCTGGGCTTATAGACTTATTTAAAGTTTACTTAGCTTTGCCTAAAGTTCAAACTGTGATATAAGAATGGGTCTATATGACACTTGAAGCAGCCATTCTAATCACTAATCAGGGCGGTTCCAATTCCTAACACATTTTAATGTCAGCTGTCTGTCAGCCATAGAACCCGCTGTCTGTTTTCGGCGCAACTATTTCACAACTAATAAAGTCCAATGAGGTCCCAAGCCAGCAGCTTGAGAAACTTCCTTTCATAGTTATAGCTCTCGACTTTCGAATCCATCCATTCACCGCCTTATAACCAACAAAATCATATTCATAACAACAACACCAAATGTCAACGCAAACAAAATTCCGACGGCAACTCGCACTCTATGCAGTTTCATTCGCGTGTTGCCCTGATTCCGGTCACCGAAACCGGTTAACCCATCGATTCGAGTAGTCAGAATGCCGCAAGCTCGCTGAAAGGTATGCAGAGCTGGCGCTGACCCTTTCGACACCTCTCACAACTGATATCCATCAAAACTGAAGTTAATTAGTGCACGCGGCGTCTTTGATCTTTCGCCAAAGCGCTGGGAAACGTCAGCCCGAAACGACTTCAGCGGAGAGAATGCCGCACAAAAGCAGTGCGACTGAGTGGGAACCAGAGCCAAAAGGAATTTCGAATTTACAAAATTATATAGCATTTCGATATGGTTTTGGTGTGAATAAAAGGAAAGTCTTAAGTTTTAATTGATATATTAATGAAATGTTTAGAGGATTTCCGAAAGCCTTTTCGACAAAAAAAAATTGTCTTCCAATATCCCAAATAACAACAACAACAACAACGGCCAGCAAAGAGTGGCGCATGCAAAACAGCTCTATCAGTTATGTCCGCGGCGGCCAGAAGAGCCGCAGCGACACACATTGACCACGCGTGCATAATGACGCCAGCGCAGATCAGTGGATCAAAGCGAGCGCTCCGCGTGGTGGCGCGCCGGAACGCAGCGGCCACTTCAAAACCCAAATCCGACACAATCCGCCAATGGTGAGCGAGAGGGGCGGCAGCGGCGAACGAACGAGCGTTGTCAACATGCAAAGGTGAAAAAAGGGACACGAAATCGAAAAAGAATTTCCGACATTAAAACAACTAAAGAACGAGAACGAAAGCAGCGCACCGAAGTGCTTTCGAATAAAAAGAAAACAATGCAAGAAACTGGCGAAAAAGACTAAAACAGTGAGACGAGGGCAAAGACGAAAAATCACTGAAATAAAACGCCACAGCGGAATTAAGTAAACAGCAATAAAAATTCAATAAAAAAAGGGACCAAAGTGGTGCAGAATCGGAGCCGATGCTGGTGCCGGTGCTGATCGTTAATAATTTGTCACACAGCGGTGAAAAAGAAAAACAAAGGATCAGCAACAACAACAACAACAACATCTGCAGCAGCACTTGAACGACAGAAGGCTCGAGTTGGACGACACGAGAGCGATGGGGGGAGCTGTCGATCGTGGTGCCGGTGGTGATGATGATGAGGATGCTGATGTTGGTGTTGGTGTTGGTGTGCGTAGGGAAATCACATCATCCCGAAAACACTTAAGTACGAAACAAAATGTTAAGTGGTTTTTATTGAGGCCGAAGGGGCAAGAACGCGGTGCGGCCTCGTCGTGGCCGAGACAAAGCCAGGATCGCAGCGATGATCACTTGAAGATCGACTAATCGGGCTGAAGTGTTTTGGTTCGCTGTTGGTTTTCTAAGCTCAATTCAAAGGGTAGCGACACACACGATCGTCAGACGCTGCCGCCGATCGCAAGAAGCCTGTGCTGGCTTCTACTTGGCCGGCGGAAAGGTGCGTAACTGCTGCGTTGCCGACTAACTAGTCGAGCTATCCATTTGCCATTAAGTCGACTGATCATGATCAGCGCCTTGATTATGAAGTTGAAACTGCAATTGTTCTTGTTGTTGTTGGTTTGCGCACTGTGCCGGCAACTTTGGTCGTTGCTTCATCTCGTTTTATCTGCAGCCAGCGTCAGCACTCGCCGCTTCAGCAACACGTGCACATGCGCGCATACAGCAACAACAACAGTGGTGGCTGCCCGACGGCATACGGCAGCGGGGCGTATGCGGAATTTCGCTCTCGAAGCGCTTTTTAATGCATTTTCGAGTGGATCAATTTGTCTGCTGGTCGTTTGCATTTGCATTTCGCGTTTTATTTATGGCGACGGCGGCGAGCAGTTGGCGAGTGTGTGGCGCACTCGTTGCCGCCACGGAATATGTCGGCGTGACAACGGTTGGGCCGCAGGAAAGACGGCAATTTGGGTGATCTTGGGCCAAAGGATGTGTTGCTTGGGTGTGTGAGGCGTTCTCGGGCTGCGTGCGTGCGTGCGTGTGTACATTTGTGTGACTAATGTCGGCGCGTGTTGCTTTGCATTTTAAGTTTGGCCAAACAGATGCCGACACATGGCCAACGCTTCAAAGGGGAAGAGAAGTTGGCATAAACAATGCGGTTTTTTAAGGAATATTCTAGTATTATTTCTAGTTTTGGTAATTAACTTTTAATCAGAACATTTTTATTAATGTTATAAAAGAAATTTTAGTATATTTAACGCAAACATTTTGAGAGCTTTGCGGTTGCTTTATACATTTGTAAAATTAATTATTATTAATTATTATTATAAATTATTTATTTTTTATTGAATACTGATTGCCTTTTAGTCTGTGATCCATAATAAATACTTGTTTAACGACTTAACAGAACCAATAGCTATCTCAAACCGATTACGAAACTGAAGACCAATTTTTTGCTTTGTGATATATCGTGTTCGTGAGACCTACAAACTGTGACACCATTAAACTATTTATCTCAGTTTAGCTCAACGCTTCGCTAACTCATAGAAATCACTACTCAGCTCTTTTTAACGCTGAAAAAGCATCGTTAGTCGAATGGACTAACAAATACCATACTTTTTCATACAGGGTCAAAATAACAATGGCCGGTGCGTTGTTATTTTGACAAAACACGGGTTAAAACATCCGTGAAGAATAAATTGTTCACAATCAAAGTTTCCTGCAAATATACTCGTTAAAAATAAATAAAATAAATAAATAAAAAATTCAATAAAAAAAATACATAATATAGATACTCGTAAATAGATTAAATAGAAAAACTTATTCAAACAAACATTTTACTGTCAGAATTTAGGAACTAAATTTAAAATTTTGAATCATGAATCATGAATAAGTAAAAAATGTGTCCCAGGTAAGGGTTTCTACTCGTATCAATGGGTCTTCCAACTATTTGACAGACCTATAAGGACAGAAAGTCAGTGTTCTAAGATCATATAGATTCACGCCCTATATGAAAATCGTAATGGGAGCAAGTGAGAGTTGTATGTTTTTTAGGCGTTTGGGTTAAAGTAGTAAAACTCCCAATATTTAATATATTCTATGCTAAGAAATGGAAACATTAAAAGTCCGCAAAAACATAAAAATATACAAAACTGGTTCAAACCATAAAGTTTGGTGTACATTAAGTTATATTTACATTTTTTAGTACCTTACATATAGTAAATATGTAAACATTTCGTATTAGGAAACCCAACCACAAATTCATTCACTCTCACTAATGCTCACAATTGAGCTGAGTTCCTTACTAAGCTATCCCCGTCCATATTCAACCAAAATGAATGAACTTTATTTGCGCATGCAATCCTACGTTCTATTCCTAATAAATTATAAGGAGTAATTGCATTAATTCTATCAATTGCAATGCTAAGTCCTTACACGACCATTTGTACGCCAATGAAAGGGACATACAGTTTTATCCGACTTCAAACTGTGGGTTGAGAGCCTCTTCATGGGTAATTTTACTTTCAGCGGTTAGCCGTCCATAGCTGAAAAGGGAGCTGCCGAAAGAAAAAAAATGTGTCTACATTTTTGTATTAGCTACCAGGGAGAATGAAACGTAGGATCGTTTCAAACTCAGTGCAGTTCAGCAGTTCAAAATAGTCCTTTGTTTTTTTTTTTGCTCTCTAACGATCCCAACTTTCTATTAAGGTGAACCCAGGTTTTGATGGGTTAAACTATCAACTAAGTAGTCAAATCTCTAATTAAGTTAAACTGAGTTAGGAAACTTTTCCACTCCACAAATTTGTTTGCTTAATATTCCAAAAACTTTCTTATTTGAATTCAAATGAACTTCAAAGAAAAATGGCAGAGTTTTTCTCTGAAAATAAATTTTAATTAAGTTTCTAATTGCAAAGTGCTTTGTAACGAAATTTGTCTTCAATATTAGTTTTTCTAATTTCGATTTGAAACATTTTTCATAAATCATTGGCGAGAAATTTGTCTTCAATATTAATTTTTCTAATTTCAATTTGAAAATTTCTTCATAAATCATTGGCGCATTAAATTTTCAAAGAAATGTGTAGCATCTGCGTTCCTCACTTAGTTTGTCTTTATTAGTTTTCAATTATTTAAAAAAAGCATAATTGTTGCACTTAACGTAGTGGAAAATACTGAACTATATCGGCATTGAAATCAGAGGTCATTCTTTTTTAAGTCATATGAGCACTAATATTCCTTAATGCTTCTTCATATTGCAATTTTTTCGATTTCCCGAGTGAGCGCAAACATACTTAATGGATTTCTAAACAAGAGCATTAGCACTTTTGTTGTTTAGCATTTGAAACGCACTGACTCAGAGCAATCAATTAGTCTTTTTTTTAATCTGCGTCGCACTTACTTCGCCGTCGCTAAGTAGAATTCCCATCGCTGCGCTACGTGGCCGCCCAGTTCGAATTTATGTATAAGAAATGCAGCGCTATTAAATTTTTTTCTACGTAAATTTATTAACTTTTCATTAGGTTCCACTTGGGTTCCGATTTTATTGGGCGTTGTTTTGTTTTGTTGGATTTCTTTTAGGGTGATTATTTTTTAATAACGTGATTGTTTTTCCAATAAAAACTTTTACAATGCCATTAATCGCACATTAATCCACCAGCGCGCTCACTCAACTCGAATTGTCAACCGCAACGACACACCGATCACTGGCCAACTGACGAACTGACTGCGTCGAGCAGTGCAAACAAACTAAAAAACGCCTCAAAGTAAACAAAAACTTAATCCGAAAATGCGCTGGCCGGAAGAAGCATGAAAGAAACGGCACACAGACAGATAGCGCGCCAGCCGCCGAACAAGAACAAGCAGAATAAAAGTCAACAACATAAAAAGTCAATTTCTTCAATGGCTCAAGTGAATGAGCAGCAGCGACTCCACGACGCGCAGCCTTTGCCTTTTTGGCTATAAGTGCAAAGTGTGACGCATGGCGGCTTCTCGCTCGCACCCTCCGCCGCCGCCGCCAGAGTGAGCCAGCAATAGGGATTCGTTGTGTCGGCAGGTAAGATCGCCACGTCTTGAGGTGTACACTTTATGGCGTACAGGGACTGACGCAGGCAGCGGCACGAAATTGGGCAATCTCACGCTCGAGTGGCGGGCGACTGCTGCGGCGGCGTCTGCGATGCGGATATTGTGAAATCGAAACAGGTTCTTGTGAAAGGATCATTTCGGCGACGGCCGTTGCGCCGAACAAGCACTTAAGGCTACTTAAGCCTAAAGTGGCCGTCCGTCACAAAGTCAACAGGCATTGCAACAGTAGCGGATTAAACAAAGGCGGCAACACTGTGTCGAAGGCATGAAAGTAGGCTGATCCTGACAAATAATCGAGGATCAGCCCATTGTCAAAGGCTGCATGAATGATGTGGTTGCTGGCGACGGCATTTGGGTGTTGTGTGCAATGTGCTGAAAGCATTGTCAGTGATACAATTAGATGACTAGAGATATAGAGATATAATCAATAAGATTAGATTCAAGTCGATTTGTTTGTACTAAAAGGACAAATAAGTCACGCTATGACAACGTTAGTTGATATCCTTCAACAAAAGATTGGTGAACATATTCGAATAAATGTATATCTATCGATTCTGTTGTATATACTGAAGTAGGAATAGAAGTAAATGGGGTTCTACACATATGTAGAATATTTGATGAATTTTGATTAGAATATACAACAATGCGTGCAATGGGTGCGAGTAGATGTTAAAAAGTCCTTAACACTTTCACTATTTTGTTGCCATATGGCAACATGCTACTTTGTGGACGTCTGCATCCTCTATGGTTGAAAGAATACATTTTTTGGTTGGTCTTTAGAATAGTTTGAAGTTTTAGGAAAAATGCGAAATTAATAAACTGAATATTTAAGTTTAAAAAAGAGAAGTATACACGTTTTTTAATGGTATATCTTGACTTAGTAAAGGAAGAAGAAGCAGAAAAATTAGAGAACTTTTAAATTTGACGTTTTCTTTCAATTTATATACTTTTTTTTTGAATTTTGGTTGAAGTAAATGAAGAAATATACAAATTTTCGTTATGCGAAAAAAGTTTTATGTTTAACACGTTGACTGCCAACTACGAGATAACTCGTAGATTGCGTTCTTTGCTAGGACGCCGACTACGAGTTATCTCGTAGTGTGTTTACTTGTCATATTCGTGCAGCTATTTACATTGGCTTCTTAGACCGGATTTCTGAAAATTGCCGTGGCAACCAACGTGTTAAATAATTATTACAGCCACAACGATGTGGTTGCTCTCACAGAAAAACACTCTAAAATACAGGGTCCGAGTATAAAAAAGAAAATATTTCTTATGGAATGTTGCTAATATAACCACATGGAAGCCTTAGACGTAAAATTTAAAATTGTAACTTTACCCAGTAAAAACCTGTAGCTGAAGGGTGCCCCCATCATTTTGGGGGGGAGGGAGTTTGCATACAACTTTTGAGTCGAATACCATTCAAAACCATATTTTGTACCAGCAATTTTTGTTTTTTGAGGGGTTTAACCACCATCTCTTTTCCCCCTCCCCCCCTATCTTTCAGTAACAACTTTAATAAGGTTAGGTCGAAAATGGTGTAGTTCTACTGACCAAACAGGCTGTGATTATCCGCTAAAAGGGTCCTTAATGGTTCATTAGACAGATTACTACAGATCTTTATATATTAGATGGATATCTATTTAATTAGTAAGTTCACAGAGACCCCCTTTATATCGACTATATGCTTCTGAGTACTTGTTGGTAAATATTCTCCAAAGATAGCTTTCAATTTAAATTAGATGGTAAGAGGCATAACAAAGTGCAATTGGAAACTGAACAGTTCTTAGTGGTTTCTTGGGATATCTGCAAATGGCAGTTCCAAACAGACAAACATCACACTGACAGCTCAAAGAGGCACTGCAGAGTCCTTATTGGAAGTGCAATTTCTTTATTTATAGGAAGTAGATCGCATCAACTATGATCTACTATTTTGTGTTTGTAAATAGATTCATTCATTGACGAGATAGTTCCAGGATAACTAGTCTCTCCTGAATAGTCATTATCCAGAGATATTTCTCAGAGCTCAATGTAACCGATGCGGCAATTGAAAAACAATAACTACTTCAATGAAGGTGTCAAATCTCTTTTAAAAGAACCAACTAGAGGAAGCCCTGTTGATGCTTCTTGTGATTTTATTGACAAAGCGCATTCAATGCTCAAACAACTCAAGAGAAATTTCGAAACCCTGTGGCCTGTTAAGTGAGTAAAAAAAAGCTCAAAGCACAAGTTGATTCCTTGTTGCGCACACAAAACTTTTTTAAATTCCTTTTTTTGTAAATCTCCCCATAAAAAAACAATTAAAAAAAAATAATACCTACATAATAATAAATTTCATATTTAAACTTTGTTGCACAGCCCACATTTATAGCATTTCTTCCAACAATTTGTTGCTCATGCAAATGACTTTATGAATGAATAAATAACGCCACGACAAATTGTGCATAATTTTCATAAAAATCCAATAAACTAGTCTGGCGCACTTTGCACATAAAATCCACAAACAACAAGCAAAAACACACTAAAAACAAATAAAACTAAAAAAAACACAACCAACCACTACAAATCCACTTAAAATCACCACAAAAACGCAGCTCCAAGTCGATTGTAGTTGCCGCCAGTGCGGCAAGTCTCGAGCGATCGAGTTTGAATTGAGTTTGTCGAGAGCGCCAAGACGCCGAAGCGTTGCAGTGCTGCAGCATCGACAGCAGATTAAAAGGTAACATTGCTTAAGATTTTCCATTGATTTCGTTGTTTTTTATAAGATCATTTTTGTATTTGTATTTTTTGTTGTTGTAATGAACTGCGCGCATTATCCACCTACTTAGTGAGCAGTGCGAGTAGGGGCTCGGAAGAAAGGGCTCGGCGGTGGCGACGGCACCGGCGGCTTTGAAAGGAAAGTAAAGCGAATCGAGTGCAATGCGAGCGCTAAGCGCCGTCGCACCACTTTAGATATTGGCCCCAGCGGCAGTCGGGCACTTAGGGCGCGCCGCAGCACCCCTTTCGACGGGCGCGCAGGCAGGGATTAATTGAAATTAGTGGTGGTGGCGTTTGTTGTTTTTCTTATTTAAATTTGTCGCATATCGTTGTTGTTGTTGTTATTGTTTGATGCTTGTTGTTGCGTGGCTGCGATTCCCACTGCCTACGATACGGAAATTTGGAGCCAAAGCAATTATCGCCTGTCTGACAATGAGATGCGATGCTGATGCTGGGTTCGATATGGACCCGCAGCCGGGTGGCGCACAATAATGCGTTAGTGTGTGTGTGTGTGTACAAGTCGGTTCGTTTGGTTATCTGTCTGGCTATGATTGATAGTCGCGTGGCGGCCAAGTGACAATTTATGAAAATAGTTATTAGGCAGCTGCTGTAGTGGGCCGACAAATTAACCTTAAGAGCAAACGATTTAAAAAAACATGATCTTTTTCTGAAAATTATATATTTTTTATTTAAATGCTTTGTCTGCTGCTATCACACATAATTTTCATTCATGACTGCTGTAGGTAAAAATGTTATGCAACACTTCGGCGCTTATGAACAACAACAAATATGAATAATGAGCCTGCACACCTTTGGCCGCCTTTGTTTGCTCACATTGGCTCATTGTGAACGCCTTCCTGGAAAGCGCGTGCTCAGCGCTGCTGCCCGATTTACGCCGGCGACCGCAAGTGGCTCGTTCGCGCCTCAAATGTGAAATGCGCTTCGAATCGCACCGGTCGAATTCATTCATTCATTCATCGCGCGTTTCGTGATCAAATTAACGTCCATTAGCACAGCAGGATGTATCAGCATAAAATCAATAATGTGTACGCAGTGCGACTGGTGGCTGATCGCTGACGGCTGGTGAGCGCCTCCTTTGCTTATAATGGACACATTTATCAGGCGAATCGGTGTAAACGTGTGCCGAAGGAGGAATTTTAAAATTTTTATTGTGGTCTCTGTGTTGATGTGAGCTTATTTGCGGTTATATTAATCAATTAAGAAATTAAAGGAGAAACAAATTAAAAGTCAAACAAAGGAAAGATTGAAATAAAAAGGGAAGACAACTTGTGGAAGAAAGGACTATAATTTGGACTATGATTAGGTTTATTAATTCAGTGTGAGTGAGCACATAAAACTGGAATGACTGTTCAGAACAGTGAAAATGATGGACAGACATCAGAAGCAACTAGTTTCAGATTCGCAATCTGAATTAATAAGAAAAATGTTAACACTTATAAGTAAAATGAGTAAATAAGGTTTGGGATCAGAATTAAATAATTTCCGATTTCGTCACTACATCGATAAGGTTTAGGATCAGAATTGACTAATTCTAGATTCGAAATCTGAATGAATAAGGAAAATTTTAACATTTTTAAGTCAAAATATGTCACTACATCGATAAGGTTTAGAATCAGAATCAACTAATTTCAGATTCTTAGATTTCAAAAATCTGGGTGAATAAGGAACATTTTAACACTTATAAGTAAAATTTGAGTTGAATGTTGAGTTCCTTCAAAGTAATTGGCTGTAAAAAATGTTTTTCGTAAGTCGTTTATGCTGAAGTTTAGATAGTTGTTTAATGGCTCTAGTTATACTTAAGCTAAGCTAAGCTAACAGCAGATTGTAGGCCAAATAACAGTCTAGAAGAAAATCGATTTTGACTCACGTCTTTTGAAGGAGTGTGGGGTCGGAGACAAGCTCGGCATATGGAAGAAGATATTAAAACATGTTCTCATGCGAATACTCTGCGCTTCAAAATAAAAGTCTCCAGATAACTTGGAAGACTTTAAGGTCTAGACTAGACAGTAAAATTGCCTGATTCGTTTGGCGTCCTTAGAGCTGTTCATCTTCAACGGAAAATCAGTGACAATAGAGGTTGCTGGACGAAAGAAGTGTTAACAGGGCGCAGCTTGTTCTACATATAAGCAATTTATATACATTCAAGTCCCTTAAACTCAAGATAGTATGACATAACTTCGAGTCCATGTGAAAACCCATATCTACAGCCAATACAGCCCCCGCATTAATTAGAACCTCACAAAAGCCAAAACATAACTGAGGTATAAAAAATAAGCAGCAAAGTAGCAAAGTAGCGCACAAACAATGCGATATGCGCCAATGCCGATACAGAATGTTGCCTGCTGGCAGCATTCAAACCGCAACACAAATGTCAAATGACGAACATTGTTGACTCATTTATTATCCAAGTATCGCACTTATCACATCCACACACACAATGTAGACTTTCGCAGGCTAACATAAGTAAGTAGTCGGCGCGCACTTGCCTTGTTTTCTCTACTATAAATTTTTCGTTTTCGCTTGATAACGTTTCTACAACAGCAACAAAAACAATAGCATTAACAAAAACTGCACATACATTAACGCCGTTCCAATCAGTGATTTCACACAGTCGGCCACCCTCACTCGTTCACTCATTACGCTGTGCTGCACTGCAGCGAAGGAGTAGTGAACGCGCGTTATCAACAGTTTTGCTATTTTTCTATTCTCTTCGCAGTTGTTGTTTGTTTCATTTATTTCTATTTTTATTTTATTTGTTTCTTTTTTGTGAAAAATAATGATGGCGGAAATTGTGCATTACGCACATCGCAATTTTCGCTATTGCGCCCACTTTAGCGCGCTTTGTTGAAATTAATTTCATGCTTTTTGGTTATCGCACGCGCAACATTTAAATATAAAATTAGTGACAACGTTTTGGTGTCTATTCAAATATGCTGGTTGCCGCGCTGATAAGCCAAACTCCTTTCTTTAACTTCTTTACTTGTGCCTTTTGAGAATTCCAATCGAAGGCAAAAACAAAAGACTTAAACAACGAACGCGATTTGTCAATGCTTACACTGGCGTTCGTGTGAATGGAAATAACAGCCGAAAATTAGGCAAATCATTTACAGCGCCACAAATACACTCAAATGCATTTCAATTTATCAATTTGCGCTGCTCCTGCGCCTGTCGCATTTTCAATTTCCAGATGCGCCACAATTTTCTCCTCGCCCTTAAAAAAAGAAAAAAAAAGAAGAAACTGAGCTCGCTGGCATCTTGAGCGGCAGTGTGCGCGCTTTGATCGCTGCCGACACGAATGGTTGTTATTGTTGTTGTTGTTGTTTGCATTAAGAGCAAACGTAAAAACGACGACCACACTGTTGTGACAAGTTTTCGGCACGCGGGTATACAAATTTCTTTCAGACCGGTGTGTCGTCGCGCCGGCAGTTATGGCACTCGGCAAAGGGTTCAAGCATTCAGACGGACCAACCGAAAGTGGCGCAGTGCAATGTGTTGCCGGTGTGGAATGTTGGCGCAAGAGGGTAGACAAAAGCTCTTAAGCGCCTCGGCGACAGGGCGACTTAATAAAAGCGATACCACTACAACAATGCACATGAATCAATATTAATGAGTGCAGTTCAGCGTTCAATTAATTCAATACAATTTGTATTGAGGTTGAGGGGATGGAACGTTTAGTCTTAAAATTTTATTGTAATGCTAGAGTCGAAAATTTGAGTTTCAGTTGGACGTTTTTAACTGAAACATGAGGCTGTTTCTAAAGCTTAGAATTTAAGTTAAGGCACAACTTTTTAATTAATTCAAGTAGAATATAAAAAAGATGGATTTTCCGTCTAACGGTGAGTTGAAAAAAGATTATGTTTCGTCATGATCTCTGCTTTTTCTTCTAAAGTGTTTCCGCAATGATTCGTGCTGTGGTTATGTAGCAAGCAGCGATCTGTAGCAACCTCTTTAACGCTTCTAAATAGTTTCATATTAGAAAACTAAGTGCTCTCAATACACTTTCGGCCTAATTTTACGCTATAAGGTTAGACTATCATTCAGTGACGCACACAGGAGTCCTTTGTGGGGAGAGGTTTGAGTACAACTTTTGAGCCGAATACCATTCGAAACCATATTTTTTAGAAATTTTTGTGTTTCGAAAGTTTTAACCCCAAAACTCCCCAACAGACAGTATTCGATTCTTATTTTTCAGGTTTCAGGTCTCATTTTGCCTGTTCTCTGGAATAGAATCGTGTCCTGTAATATCTCTGTATTGCTGGAAAGAGCCATAAAATATGATTATGGTTTGGTTGGAAGTAATTGCAAATTTTTTTTTGACTCTAGAAAAATAATAGAATGTCTTACATCCGCATATGTGAGTGGAATCCCAACTCTTCAAGCACTTAAATAACCCTCTTTGAGGCTTTGAAATGTCCCTATGTCTAAATATTTATGTGTGGATGCAGTCTCATTGAGGTATCTAAGTATGATACGTAAGCATCGACTGATTCCAGGTCCTTAAGAATGATTCAACTGAAAACGAGAATTGTGATATGAGCTGCTAACATTTTTTAATATTTTTAAGCCAATTTATGCTATTTATATATCAATTATTATTTTAGCTAATTTATATTTATTTTATGCTACGAGGATGGGGACTACCAGCGCTTGATAGATAATATGTTACAGTGTTACAGACTAAGTTAAGATTTATATAATCAATTTAAAGAGCACATACACAGTGTCTAAAAGTTAAGTTTTAACATTAAGTTCTATGTTAATGTGCTTTATTAGATGTCTTTGTGTGTGGGTTTGAATTCTGTTTTCTTTCTATAGATATGTATAACTCCCTCTTTAAAAGACAAACTTTATTCCCCAGTTCCCAAGAAGGACCGTAGACATCGCAGACTGCTCTCATAATTTACCAAGCTGATTTTATGTGCATAGAAAGACAGATTTTGATTTTGGTTATGAATATATTTAATTAATACTGGCTGCCACGGCGGCAAGAAAAATCTTCTAATCACTATTGATTCCCGATTCAAGCACACGAGTCTCTTCTGTTCCAACGATTTGACTACTACGTTAGATTACATGAACTCATGAAAATAGTGCACATACCTAAATTTATTCTCAATACAATTATGTTGTATATGCCTTTCCGTTCCTTTAATCCAGTGTTCGAGAAGTTTAATCATTTCATATCGCAACACTGTTGGCGTTAACATTATTTATAAAACTCTCGTATCAGTGTTCGCCTCACACTGGCTCACATGAGATTTCGCTGTGGCCTCACAATCGCAACACACTGAGCGCTGGTGTACTGCAGCTTCCGCTTATGGCGATAAGTTAAAATATATATTGTTGACGATAAAATATCACAAACATTCAAAAACCAAGTGAAATCGTTTACAAATAATGAATGTGAGAAAGAGAACGCAACAGCATAAATTTGATAAAATTTCATTTGACGGAAGTCGAAAGAGGCCGATTAAATTTTAGTATTAAAAACAATAACAAAAAACGATTGTGCCCGAAAAAATGGCATTACTCATAACTTGCAGAGCCCACACAATTTCACGGTGTGTCAATTGAATTTCTTAAAAAAAATAGAATAAGAAAATTTTATAAAGTAAATTTTCGCGCCGGCAAGCAACAGACACAAGTGTCTGTTGCACCTTTTAGCGTGTGCGCAGCAAGCCACCGGAACAGTGTCGCCAAGCGGCATTCTGCACTCAGGGCCCGCTGGCCAAATGCACGACGCGTCGCTGCAGAACTTTGCGCCGGCTATGGCGCGCGTCCATCGTCTGGACGCCGCTGCCGCCGCCGCTGCTGCTGCACTTCGAGCCGGGCAACACTTGGCTTGACTCTGTGTCACCTGAAAAACTCAAACACCGAAAAACATGCGATTACCACGTAACGCACGGCATGAGGTCAATGCGGTCACACTCTATGTGCCCCCTTGTTGTTGTTGTTGTTGTTGTTGTTGCACACACTTGTGTACCGTGACAATTGCTGCTGCATTGCCGCGTAGCCCATTAGTCGCTGCTACGATTGACCTGCAGGCGGGCGAGCAAAGTTGTTGTTTTTGTTGTTGTTGTATGGTGGCGCATTGCATGTTCTTATTGCTCTCGGCGTATCAGTCAGTGTGTGTGTGTGTGTACCTGCATTTGCGCCACTTGAAAGTGAGTGTTAAAAGTTGCATAATTAGGGTTTAGGCTGCAAACTGTACAGAAAATGTCATTTATATGGAATTGGCGCATAGGGTTTTCTAGTGTTGCCATTATGCACAAAATGTTGACTCAAAAAATTTAATACACTTTTTTTTATATCTTAAAATATTTATTTTTTAAATTAGAAAAATTTAAATTAAATGTAAAAAAATAGTTTTGAATATCTAACAAATTTTATTTATACGTTTCGTTTTTTTTAATATTTGCACCAAACAAATTTGATTACTATTGTTTTGAGTCTTTGAGACTTTTTCCACTATTTCAGGTGCGAATCCTTTGTAAAGTTATATTGTAATATATTTAAGTATAATTTCACTACGACTTTTGAGATCAATTGTGCCTCATCAAAGGTTCAAAGGTGCTCTTTGGGTTCTTTCTTTTGGGTGTAATGAATGAATTTCGATTCCATAGATATAAAAGACCCTTTTTTTAGCCAACTCGTTCCCAGAGTGAACTCTTCGTCCATAGATTTGTTATGAAAGAAACCTTTTTTTTTTAGCCAACTCCTTCCCAGAGTAAACTCTTCGTCTGTAGCTGTTGTAGACTTTTTCAAACACCACTTATAAGTTTATTCAATGAAAGATTAAAGATGTAAAGTAATAAAAGATATCGACTAAAGTTCACGTGGCCTGTTCCAAGACTAGCATGAACCCAAATGAGAATGACTACCTTAAATTTTGCGTATCTACCCACTGGCTGCTTTCAATTCATCTTGGATAGTTTTCAGAGGACTCTTCATTCCAACTCTTTCAGTGCATACAGTCCTCTCCATCTGTGTGGTTCCTTACTTTTAATTGTTTATAACTTCCTAAAATAGTTTTGGAATATAAGAGCAGTATTCGTTTAAGAAAAAAATTTCTGTGTGGTTCCTTACTTTAAATTTTGTTTAACCTCTTAAAATAGTTTTGGAATGTAGGAGCAGTATTCGTTAAAAAAAAATTTCTGTGTGTGGTTCCTTACTTTTATTTATTTATTATTTTTTAACCTCTTAAAATAGTTTTGGAATGTAGGAGCAGTATTCGTTTAAGAAAAAAATTTCAGATGAATATAAATGAAAATGCTTTTACTAGTATTTTATACTTTAAAGATCTTCTCAGATACTACAAAGTCAAAGCCTCAACTATTGTGTTAAACTACGTATTTTTTTAGGTTAGGTTAGGTAGGACAGGCAGCTTGCTGATTCTCGGCAAGTACCATTGGAGGCTTCAAAAGCCCATTGTGATGTATTTTTTTAAGAAAAATGTTCCCTATCTTCTTTCTGGCAACTAACTTTTCTACTATAATATTCTACTACTTACTTTTCAAAGTAATTTTAAAATTTTTAATTTAACTTTTTAGTCTTTATTATAAATTCATTTTTATATAAAATATTTCTGTTAACTTTTTTCCTACCATTTCCATTACAATTTTTCAATTTCTTCTACCAAAATCTATAGAACTCTATTCTTAGATTTCCTGCCACTACAACGAACAGAGCTACAACACTTTTTCCCTTCAACAGCCAACAATTTGCGTCGGTAAGTACCTTACTGACCTCTTTCGGTCGTGGCGTGCACCATTTGCGCCGCGTCAGTTCATTGTCCACTACACTTCACTACACTTCACTACACTACACTACACTACACAACACGACTTCTAATTGCATTTGCTGTAGGTATGGCAGCAGCACGACAGCTGAATCGCTGCTCAACGCCAGCAACACGCTGTGCCGGAATAAAGATTTATGGTGTAATTGTTTTTGGGATTGTAAAAAGCATTTTTTTCCTTACGATTTCGATTTTATTTTTATTTTCATGTCATAAAAATGTCATAAATCAAAGGCGCTTAAAAGTGCGTAGCCAAACACACACACACACATAGATGTATTTGTATGTGTGTAAACTGTACATAAAAATGGTTAGTGTTTTTGTTGTAGGAGACCGATTGCCGGTGCCAAACCTCAAAGCATGTTTTGTGTATTTCAGTAGTAAAGTGATTCCTTGCGCCGCACACCACTCCGCCCCCCCCCCCTTTATTTCCTTGTTGTTCATTGTTATTACGAGTATTATTATTATTTGTATTTTTATAATGGTTTGTGTATTTTTAACACTAGAATGCCCAAGGGAGTCATTTTGACTACTTTGAGGTCTTTTATTGTAAATAACTTTTGTTGCATCGCTTTCTAAAAAAATATCTTACGTGACTTTTATTAGTTTTTAAAGCTAAATGGAATAAATAAATTAAAAATATTGTACAAAAATTTTTTACCCCAATTTTGCAACATTTACCTTAAATGCCCAAAGGTAGTCATTTTGACTACCTATATACAATTTTCAGCGAATCTTACTGATAAAAAGACAAATATGCATCTTCATTTGCGAAATATGAAAATTTCAAATAATTGCAAATATTAAAAAAAAAATATCATAGTAGGCTGTGACAATTCCCAAGTTTTTCAATCAAAAATTCACACACAAAATTCATTCACAAATTCCAAATTCCAAGTTTCATTCCATTTTATCCCATTTATGTGTAAAGTACGCCATTATATTTTAGTGAATTTTCTTTGTAAACCATAAAAAATAAAAATGGAGTACTTATTTTAATTTAATATAATGTGCATTTATTCATATTTGCTACTTGAAAACCAATAAAATTAAAAAAAAAAGTCAGTAAACAATATGGTAGTCAAAATGACTACCGATGGGCATTTTACGTAGGTCAGATTTTCGGGCATTCTAGTGTTAAGTAGGTAATCACTTTAATGTGCCTTAGTGACTTTTGACTTTTTAGTATGACAAATAAAACATTTATGTTTGTGGCAGTTCAACAATTTTTGCATAGATTCTTTCATTTAAATATTGATAGACACAATTTTTTTAAGACCACTTTGCAGTGCTTGTGGAGCTATTTAAAATAATAGAGCAACAGAAAAAATTCAATTCCAATTTTTTAATTTAAATTTAAAAATAATATAAAATAGTTTCAAACTTGGTGGGTTTCAAAGAAAATTTTTAGAGCAAAAAAATGCCAGGAAATTGTAATGTTTTCTTTCTATTTATGAAGAAACATAAATTTTTATAAAAATTGTTGCAGCTTTGCTTTTATTATGAACGTTTATTATGAACTTCCAACTGATTTCACTGTTATTTCAATTGTTATCATTTAGCAGATAATTTCCAGTCCCATTTAAAATAATATAAATATAATTGTGTGGTAAGATACAATAAAATATTTTTGTATAGTAAAATACAATAAATTAAAGGAATACAAGTTATTCCTTTTCAGACGTATTTTGTGAAATTTTGTGAAGTAAATAAAGTAAATGTGAAGTAAAATAATATAAATATAATTGTGTGGTAAGATACAATAAAATATTTTTGTATAGTAAAATACAATAAATTGAAGGAATACAAGTTATTCCTTTTCTGACGTAATTTATGAAATTCGAACGACTTCGTTTTAAGTACTTTTTGTGAAGTGAATGTAAAAAAACTTAATGCTTCTGCTTCTGAAAGAAAATTCATCTCCCTTTCTTTTTTTATAACCCTTACGAAAAAAAAAACATTTTTAAGAATTTACTTTCCAGTATATTGTAATAATTTTAGAAATAACTTTGCGACATAAAATTGTCAGAAGTTTGCAGACGCCGAGGGGAATGTTTACTTTATTTGGTGCTGGTTGAGTCAAGCTTCGAACATATGAATCTTTAACTTGTAATCCAAAGCATTTCTAACTGAGACACTACGGATTTTGTATCATTAAATTGTAATCCAAAGCATTTCTAACTGAGACACCATGGCTTTTGCTAGAAAAGAAGAAAGAAAGGGCTGTTTTTGGGCTCAAGAGTTGAAGAAAGTTGTTTGACAAAGTTGATATGTATTAAATAAAGAAGACATGTGATACCGTTTCGAAGCGAACCTATGAAATTGGATGCTACTTTCTCTAAG
Organism: Melieria crassipennis; assembly: GCA_963668005.1. Lineage (NCBI taxonomy): Eukaryota > Metazoa > Arthropoda > Insecta > Diptera > Ulidiidae > Melieria > Melieria crassipennis. The sequence continues at coordinate 106,829,774 of OY764961.1, forward strand.
CTAGGCGACTAGTCTTATGGCCAAAATTCGACCATTTAGCAAGCAATGAATACTATTTTTAAGAGAAGGTATTGGGGTTTTAAATGTTTTCAGCGTTTGCTTATACATATTTCTGAAAAAAAAACAAAAATTTTTGTAAGTATATCTGCACACCTACTTCCATATAAAGTCTAACTATTTTCAAGTAGTGAATAAAATTTTCGAACCGGTTCAGAAATATTAACGCAAAAGATGGTTAAAAAATGTGTTAGCGGTTTAATTTATAGATTTCGTGGTGGTTCATATTAACTTCTATGAAAATCTTGGGTATGCAACAGTCCTCAAGTATCCAAAAAACCTATGGTTTGCTAAGCTTGGCATAACTCATACTTGGCCAACCCTACACCAGAAAACTCTTTAATTCCTTGGCACCTGAATATAGAATATAAATTTCGCTACAAAATTGCTATTTGAAATTTAAACCCATTTTAGTGAGTCCACCTTTCAAGGTATTCAACCCCATTTGTTGTATGAAAAGTCATTGCAATTGAAAAAAGAAGTAACGAAGAAGAAAATTTGTATGAAATTCCCGAGAATTCAACAGTTCGTTATATCAGCCGATGGTTTGCTAACCTTGGCATATCTCATACTTGTCTAACTCGACACCTGAAAATTCTTTTCTTTCCTAGCATTTCTTTCTTTTCTTTCTTGAATATAGAATATGAATTTCGCTACAAAATTGCTATTTGAAATTTAAACCCATATCAACGACTCCACCACCTTTCAAGGTGTTCATCTCCATTTGTTCGAAGAGAATTGATTGCAATTGAAAAAATAAGTTTTTCCATTATAATTTGTTTTCTACCCGTACAAGACATCGTAAATAATAACGCAAATATGCACAAGTGCCAATTTATGCAGATATCCAGCCATATGTATTGTATGTATATGCATTAATTTGTTTGCTATGGCAACACAAAATATGCGTGAAAATGTCATAAATGCATTTACATTTCAATTTCTCAACGATGACAGACTGCCCGACATGGCATGGCCGCGCCAGCAGCGTCCAGCGTCCAGTGTCCATTGCTCACCTGGCAGCCGGCACGGCCGAATGCAATAATGCAAGTTGTAAATGCACCGCGTGCAATGGACAGTAATTGCCTGTCGGCGAAGCAGTCGGCAGCTTCCAGCGCGGCTGTCGGCCAGTCAGCCACGTAGCGCGTATGAATTGTAAATTGCATTTACCGGATTACGCGGTGAATTTATTAAATTATGACTTGTTTCTTGCCAGCATGAATAATAAATAAGTTTTATTAATGCATTGCTGCATTTTCATCTGTTGTTGTTATTATTATTATTTTTTTGTTGTGCTTTGCGCTTCTCGTCTGAAACGAGTTTTGCGCTGCAGTCTTTTGTTCAGACGGCAGCGTGCATTTTCGGAAAATGGTGAAAAGTGTGCAGAAAAGTGAAATTTCGTATGCATGCGATGTGTAGCCCTTCTGGCGGCCGGGTACGTGTCAGCGACAGCGCGTCGGCCGAGTGTGGAAATCGGTGTTAAGTTCTGTGGCGATTAGATGCGCTCTCGACCGATTAGATTGTCATTAAAATGAAAATGAAAACAAACTGGTGAATTGCATATTTATGAGTTGCAGTGATTGAATGAATGAATGTTGAAAAATATATATAAAAGCAAATACAAAATAAAGCCACAAAACCACAAAGTTGCACGCGCCATCTGCATTGCAATAAATGTTTGCATTAATTTTCGGTTTGTTGTTGCTATTTTTACAGTGTGCAATTTTTACAGTGTGTTAAAAATAAAAATCACTGATTTGTTGCTGCTTTTGCTTGTTGCGTGCGTAACAATTTTATTGGCTGATATTTTATTGCTGCTGCTTTTGTGCTTAGCTGTCTCTCGCATCACCACTGGCGATTTGCATTCGAGCCGAATTTATCTTCATTTCGAGTCGCATTAAATGCAAACAAATAAATAAAATAAATAAAATACAACAACAACAAAAACAATGAAAGCAAATCACAAACGAATCGTTTATGGTGTTTTAATAAAAATTTAAACAAATGCGATCAACCATCAGATATGCAGATTGCATATCGGTTGAATGGTGCTTTTGTGCTGAGTTACAGAGCGAGTGAGGCAGCTTTGAACATTTTTAGTTGGCTCGTTGATATTTTGTAATTTTTTTAGTTTAATAATTAAGTTGTTAAAGAAATGAAAACAAACGATTAGAAATGAAAAAAATAAAAAGAGAAGAATAAAAGATTTTATAAGATGAATCTTGAGGGGAAAAAGATGTTCGACGCGGTAGTTGGAGATCGATGGCGAAAAGGGAGGGGGACCAAAAAAATAATAATAATAATTTAATTAAATGAAGTCACGGCGAAAGGGTGTCGTAGTTGGTTGGAAGTCGACGGGGAAGAGGGAGACCGTGTCTCCAGCACGCCTTAACCCGTTAACGGGTGGTTATAGCCAGTTGAATACTTAAGTTATAAGTAACTGTATATGCTACCGAATATTGGAGAAATATTTTCTTAGTTCCTTAATGAACAAAATAACCTCTTGAGCCCTTTGATTGCAATATTTCGGGTACCAACATTCAGGGTTCTACTATATATTTCATTGAATGTTTTTGTTAGATTCCATGTATTAATTTATTACATTTAATACATTTAAGTTAGAATGCATTTAAGTTTTAAGTATTTAATATTTTATTTGTTATTTTAATATTTTATTTATATACTTTTATTATTTATTTATTTTATTTTATTTATTTATTTTATTTATATATATTTTATTTAATATTTTAGGTTCTACTCCTTTTGTTTGTACATTTTTTAACTTATTTGTGCTACAAGAAGAGCAAACTAGAAGCAAGATAGACAGGAACTTCTGTGAACCCGAATCTAGAATTTAATTAAACAATTCGGCTGTCAAAGACCTCAGCGACAATTGGATAATCTTGAGACATTATAAAAGATAGAGTGGAACTATCTACTGTGAACAATTTTAATTGGCTTTAAATAAGCCATTAGGCAGTGAAGCTTAAATGGTTCTTAGTTTAAATCTTAGAACTGTGAAATGACATGAATGTGTTACTTTCAAACTCGCTGAGGAAGTCAGCTGTGAACTAAGCTTAGAAGACGACCAGGCAGCTGTACACTTACCAGAAGTTTGTCAGTGTCCAGTAGTGGCGGGTTGAAGATTGCGCTTCCTGGGACCATCAACCGTAGGAGAGAATATTTCATAGACCATTAGTCACAAAAATGAACTCGACATAATGCTTGTAGTTAATAGGTGAGAGGTCGTTAACTATGAGTGGCCTTCGAAAAGCTAAACACAGGCAAGGCACAAAAAGGACCCATTAGGTTTGAGGTTTGATTATAGGAACACTGGTTCATCTGCTCCTTCTGTGACAAAGAATTTTAATTTGGAAGTCAATCCAAAAATTCACCTAGAATCTCCGAAAGTATGCTAAGAAGCATCAAAAATCAAACACACGCAGACAATTTGCAGAAATTAATTACTTCTTGATTGAAATTTGGAAATGTTGACCAGTCTTTTGTCGGATACATGTATATTTCCTCGATATTTTTTCAGATTCGCAGTAAGTTTGAAATAATGTCAAAATTTCATAAATAAAGAAGCTTCACGCTTGGGGCGTTTTATTAGAAATCAGAAGATGGTTTCAAATTTCTCACAGCAAACAATGACAGGCCCGAAAGATTAAAACAACTGATGCGCCACTCGGAATTGGCATTTGACTTTAAAGATCTTCAATTCAACTATAAAGAAATTGCAAATTTCAAAATTTCTGGCTGATATAAAATGCAATTGCGGGGGTTAGATTTTATGCAGCAAATTTATAACCAACATGGATTCACCAAAAGTTGAATAAAAATTAGTAAATTTGTATTAGTCAAATATTCAGCAGTCTCTCAAAAGGTCCGTAAATTTTAAAACTCTGCCAACAAGACAAGATCGATCCATAACTTACGCAAATATATTCACCAAATATGAATTTGAATTGGCAAAAACGCAGCGCGTCGCTGTATTTCCACCGATCGCTGGAACACTCCGTTGCGTGTTGTTGTGTTTGTGTTGTATTGTTTTCGATATAAATTAATCGCTGCACGCTTTCGACACATTAAATTGTTTTATGGCCTTTTCAAGCGATGCGATTTCCATGCGGTTTCAGACAATAAACAATTTTTATCAACACTCGCTAAGACATCAATTAGCATAAATATTTTTGGATATATTTTTTTGTTGTTGTTGTTGTATGTGTATAAAATCACTTTGAGCAATTAACGAACTGCCAAAAATGAACAGCTAAAATCTTTTTTGTGCGTTTTTTGTTATTAATTCTCTATTTTTTCAATTTCCGACATCCGACGAATACGCACCGAGTAACATTGTTGTTGTTGTTGTTGTTTTTGCTGGTAGCCAGTGCAATTAATCAAAATAAACAAACAAATGCACCCGCAAACACAATGAACCGCAAACGAGCCAACAAAAACAGCGCCTAACAACAACAATTAATTTCATTAAAAGCCAAGAAAACGCGCTGGACACGAATGCTGGCTGACTGACTGGTTGGTTGGTTGGTTGGTTGGCGGTGCGGCTGCCACTTATGGCGAATGGATGGATGGCCGCTGTGGCAGTGTCGGTGGCGCTGGCGTTGTCAATGGCGGTGTATCGGTGTCGGTGTCGGCCGCTGTTGATGTTTGTGGCTTGGCGTTGATGATGATTAATGATGATCACTGGCACTCGCGCGCGCTCTCGCTGTCCGGCGAAACCATTTAAGATAAAATCGCGCGCACACAATGGCCGAGCGGAGCGAAATTGCTGCCGTGCGGCGGCCACTCAACGCACTCTCCACCTCGCTTGCGTCTCCTTTGCGTTGCAGTCTCGAATCTTATCAGCTCAATTTTCTATCAACGATTCTTAACTTCTTTTGCATATTTCATTTGCATTTTTAAAAACTTTTTCAAACAACACACTGGCCATTTTTCGCCCAAATAATTTATTTATATTTTATGTATTTGATTTTTTTTATTAAATACACACACGGCGTCAATTGTGGCAATAAAAACAACAAACTTTTTCGCAATAGCTGCAATGGCGACGGCTAGTTGAGAGTAGTTGAATGCGCGTAGCTCCTCCACATTGTGATATCGTCCAACTCGAACTGGTGTCGGCGTCAGCGGCCGGCGTGAAAATTGCCCGCACGCCAACCACACATGCGGCCACTCACACCAACACAAACGCGGAATTGTACAAAAAAAAAGCCTAAAACAAAAGCAACGCACAACCAGCGGCGACGCGGCGAACACGTTTGCTGTGGGCAACGCCACGCAATTTCCAAGATGGAGCACACGACAACAACAACACAACAGCGAGAACAATAACAATAACAAGAACAACAACAGCTGCCCCGCAAGTATCCAGCAAGTAGTGTGGCTTCCTGCTGGGCCAGCAACCAGCCCGCAGTGAACTCGTTTCGTCAACGCACCGACACAGCGCTGCATGTGTTCGGCTGCGTGGCTGTGTGTGTGTGTAGAAGCATGTGTAGAAGCAACAGAAGCGTGGTGGGTGTTGCCGTTAGTACGCTGGCTTGCATTGTTTTTGTTGTTCGGTGCTTTTGTTTTAAGCTCCATTTCTCGTTTAGTCACACACACACACACACAAACGCAGTCACAAAGCCAAAGTGTTGTTGCTTTTGTTGCGCTTGGGACCGCCCACTTTAGCTTCTACTGATAGTCGTTGCGATGTGCGTGCGTCAACGAAGTCTCCATAGGGTAGATTGGGAGAGATTCGAACACTGAAGGGGGGAAATTATTAAATAATTTGAAAATTAATTATATATTTTACTCAGAAAAACAATTTGTAATTCTTTTAATATGATTTTATTTCAAATCTATCAAAAATTAGTATTTTTCAAAAAAAATTGGTTTTCTGGTCTGGTCGACAATTGAAAAGCCTTGAAATACCATGAACAATGGGATTGGGACAAAAATTGTAGACAATATTTATTGGCTATGAAAATGTCTTAGGCAGAAAAGCTAAGAAAGTCGTATCGATGAACTCTGGCAGTGGCGCATTTAGGAGGTGGTTTTGGGGGCTGAACCCCCCCCCCCCCCCCGAAACATTAGGGTCGACTTTAAAACTACATACAATTTAAAAGGCATATACATAAACATTTATGAATATTAAAGAATTACTTTTTGAAACCCCTCAAAAATATTTTTCTGAATCCGCCCCTGAACTCTGGGATAGCTGAATGCATTAATTATGAGGCGTGAAAACTTAACGGCCAAGAGGAAGACCGTGTCCCCAGTGGAAGGACAAAGTTGAGGACACCCTGCCATCGCTTGATATGACCGACTGGACAAGGTGAGGCAGAACAGAAAAGCAGAGGTACTTGGAAGAATTCTTGCGGCAGGCCATAATCCGGTGAAGTGTTGTTATGGCCAATTAAATAAGTAGAGACCGACCGATACCAAATGTTTTGGCCTATGCCGATGCCGATTAATCGGCCGAAAGGGCGAAAATCGGCCGATGCCGATTACATAGAAAAAATAACACGAATGAATTCAATCAAAAACACAGTATATTTTATAAAATAACAAAAGGAACTATTACATATTGTTTGCAATATGCATCACAAAATAACAAAACAACGAGACAAGAAATAATAAAAAACTAAATAAAATTACAAGAGAATTCAGAATTCTAATACATTAACATGTATTAAAAATATTAATATATCACATTTATCCATATAAATATTGCATACAAATTCAGTTTTTTATTCAACTTAAAATTAAGATTTTTATATTAAAATTTGTACTCTCAAATTGCGACCCGTTGTACAGATGCAGTGGGAAGAAGTCAGAAAACAAATGTGGAAAAAATAAAATTAAAAAATGTTAAAAAAATGCTCCCAATTAAAAAAGAAAGATAAGATTGAAAAATTAAATGCCCCTTCTTCTGATATCCAAATTAAAAGACGAAATGCATAGACATTTCGAGAAAATCTGTGGTTTAAAGAATACCTAGTTTAAAAAAAAAACATTTCCAGGAAACATTTATATTAAACAGTATCTAAAAATACATTACTGAAAAGGGGTATAAGAACCCGTTGATACAAAAAATGAAAACAAAAAAATGAAAGCAGAAAAATAGGCCGATGGCATAATCGACCAAAAACGGCCGATGTGGCATCGACCAAAAAAGGCCGATACCGATGCCGATTCTTTTTTTTGCCGATGCCGATACTAGCCGATGCTGATACCAATTTTATTGGCCGATACTAGCCGATGCCGATGCCGATTAATCGGTCGGACTCTATAAATAAGTTCAAAAAATTCGAGGAGCCACACAGATAGATTTAATAGGGGTTAGTTACACTGAGACCAAAGAGAGGAGATACATAGGACAGCTCAACCTCGCTGAGGAAGTCACCTGTGGACTATGCTTAGAAGACGAGGAGACGGCTACACACATACGAATAGGTAATGTCACTGTCCAGGAGTGATAAGTAGAAAACTGCGCATACGTTGCGCATTAGTTAGTATCTGTTCGAGATAAGGAAATCCAATAAGTCGAAGGTAGGTCGAGGTCCAAACTTCCGATTGCTACACCCGAACAGGGGAACGAAAAGGCAACCAATTTACGAGTATGTTCTGCTTCGTCTAATCGCCCGGCAGAAAAACAGGATGTGATTAGCGAACTGCAATAAATATTTATAAAAAAAGACTAGAATAATATTTTAATATAAATAAAAATTTAAAAAATAATAATATTAACTGCAAATTTTAATGGATACATTTTCGATTTGAAATAAAGACAATAAATAATTCAAAACTTTTAACTGTCAATCAAAATAAAAAAATCTGTATTTAACCCTTTCGACCCCGAATTTTCCCTTTGCTTCAAATTGGTATTTAAATCATGAAACACTTGCCTAAGAAGTTTGCACACGACATTTGAAGTCGCCACGCCTCTTTGTTAGAGTTCTAGAGCTAGTTTACCTTTTAACAGTTTTAGCTTAAAATGGGTTAAATAAATTTTGTATCAATATTTTTTAATTACAGACAAATTATTTAAATTTAAGGCAAAATACAAAATTATTAGTTTTTGATTTTATTTAACAATTATTAAAGAAACAGGGTTTTGATCAAACGCGCCCAAATCGTAGACTTCAATTAGAACACAAACTTTCCCTGATATCGCTGCAAATTATTGGAAATTAGTTTGGGGATAACAGGAAAATTTTTGTAATTTGCTTTGAATTCACTTCTAAAAATATTAATTTGTTGGTGCCTACTTAAATTAAACCCATAAATCAATCGTAGCGTTTGCTATAAGATGACAAATAGGTGAAGTTGCTTTTAGGCAACTTTGGGGTCGAAAGGGTTAAAATCAAGTTGTGTTTTTTTCAAAGCGTACTCAAAAAGGTGATAAATACTACCAAATAATCAAACTGTAGTTTAGTTTTGTTGCTTATGGTTTGTTGTTGAAAACAAAACAAGAATAAGGAAAAACAGTTCTTGTTTTGATTTCAATTCACAGTTGTATCAATTTTGAAATAATTTCAAATTTCCAAAGTACATAGTTTGGGTACGAATATTTTGTACAAATTTTTACTGTAAGTCGTTTGTGTACGCCAAATCTCTTGCAACGAGAGAGAAACTGATAAATTTGACGCTCAGTTCATTTTAAAAGAACTTGCAAGTTTTTACTAGAGAAATTGTTGCCAGTAACTTACAGCTAGTAAGAAGAAGAACGAATTGAATCAAATTGAATTTTAAAATCAACTCTTTATTTCTTTAACACTTTTGTCTTCACAATTTTTTTCTGTGTATTGTGAATGTGACAAGTCACGCTAGTGTAAGCAAGAGTTAAAAACTTGCACGTTTTCACAAATTTATGTTTATTTACTTTTTTGGATAGTTTCATTTTTGGGAGCGTAAGCTGGCATATTCTCCTGTTTTTATTAACTGGCAGATTTTTACTGGACAATTTCTCAAACAGACTTATTGCAAACAACAGCAAAACAAATGTTTACCATCAAAACCTGCATCAAAAAAATCAAATCAACGAATCTGTCACCTTTATAGATTCGACTTGGCTGAATTGTTTCAATACTGTTTGTATTGAAGCCAAAGTTTAATGTTTTTTCTGCAGATTTCTTTGATCTACAAATTTAGAGTTTAAAATGGATGCAAAGGGTTTCGATTTTCTGGTGTACATTATTTTGATAAAAACAACTCCCTTTTTATTTTTTTTATATTTTTAATTTATTATTTGTTTACTTTTTTATTTGAAATTGTTTCTTAATATTTTCGTTCTTTGCGAGAGTCGATGGCGCGCACAGCCAACAACGCCAACCATAAACATATCAAACATAAACACACCAAATCGGGCAAATTAAACGCGTAATACGCGGCCGCCATGAAAGTGCCTCAAACATGCAATAAAATTTATATGCAACGACATGCGACAGCCATCGCCCAAATTCATTACACGAAGCCCTTTAAAGGCAACAACAGCACTCACACACACACACACCCCACGGCCACTCTGCGCCACTCAATGCAGCAACTAAATAAAAACAAACAATGCACGCAAAACAACAGCAGCGCCCGTCGACCAATCAAAGCGCGCATAGCGTGCCGCAGCGCCGCGCTGGCGGTGACTCCACCTCAAGTGCGGCATGAAAGTCTCGGCAAACGTAATTGCCGTGCAACACGAAACGAGTTTGCCACGGCAACGTGCTGCAGACAACTTTGGCCAGCGCGCACAGACGAACGGACAGACAGACAGATGTTTGGCGATTGCTTGGCCGATAAATGTGGCACTGCGCGCCTGAGGCAGCGGCGATACCCATCTTGTGGCACAAGCTGCATTCCGCGTTCGTATTGCTGCGGAGCCACCGCCTGCTGCCAAACGTACAAGCACTCATACACACACAAAGCTATGTGTGTAGACGCGTCTTGAGGTTTCATGCTGAAAAATCGTAATGGAGTCCTGTATTTAGGCAGAAATGTTTTGAACTTTTTTATTTGATTTTTATTTTTTATGGCTTTTATTATATTTTCGCTAGTGGGCTGTGGCCTTTGTTGCGTTGTTTGAGTTGGATTTTTTATTGGAATTCCTGTCTTTTTGTAGTTCGTTTCATATCCCTGGCGCTGTCAATGTAATCAGCTTGGACTTTTTTTTGGAGATTAAAATGTTCACATTTGTTTTCAAGTTCTTGTTTCCATTTTCTCAGACCATTTTGTTTCATTTTACACATACAAAAATTATCAAATCAGTTGACAAATCAAAGCATTAATCACAGTTGAGTAATTATTACAATTACAAGGAAATCTGATCAGTAGGCCACGCCTTCCTATTACCGAGTTTCTATGCAGTTTTAGAGAGCTTAACATGGGTCCAATATCTTTCTATTTCCATTTTTTTGTTCTCTTTGTCCATTTTCATTGTTTGTACATTTTGTTGAAGCTTCAACCAAACTGCATCACATGCAATATTCCCAAACTTTTCACATCCACCTCAACTTGGGCCTTTGTATGGAAAGACGGGTTTTGACATCATTATGCTTGCTTCGATTTCCTTCTCCTCGTACGTCTTTTGTTGATTAAATTGTTCACTGAAGTTGCTCCAACCTAGTTATATTCACTTATTTTTTCTCCATGTTGAAGAAAGATTCTTCGACAAAGCCAGATAATCCTAAAGACACACGGACTAAGCAGTATGTCCTCCTTTTTCCACTTTGAACAACTTGTTCCCTGGGGCTACACAGTTCTCTCTGCCACGTTCCTGTTAGCATAGTCTCTGAGCTACGTCCACATTGCTGTATATATCACTGAGTAACCAAATCAAAAATCTTACGAAGAGAATAACGAAGTTTTTGCGATGCATCTGGTATGTTAAGGTTCAAAACTAATCTAATCGCTATCTGACAGATAAAACCGGGATTGACACTGAGAAAACTAATTGAACTAATTTGATTGTTGTAAATTATATAGAGAAGTCGCCGAACAATGCTTGTTGTCGTGTTTTGCTTAGGGGGAAAGAAGCTTTGGCGAAAGGACCAGTAAAATGTTGCACTTACAATGAAAGGCTTGAAGACTCCAACAGCGTTTGCTGTGACGATAGGAAACGACTCACTCAAAGCAAAAACACTCGAATAGAATTGTTGAGGTTGTAAATTATATAGAGAAGTCGCCGAACAATGCTTGTTGTCGTGTTTTGCTTAGGGGGAAAGAAGCTTTGGCGAAAAGACCAGTAAAATGTTGCACTTACAATAAAAGGCTTGAAGACCCCAACAGCGTTTGCTGTGACGATAGGAAACGACTCACTCAAAGCAAAAACACTCGAATAGAGTTGTTGAGGGTTGCAACTCCACACAATTGTTTTTATTTGGCCACATATTTATGGAAAACTATTTAAATGCTTGATATAATCCACCGATATGAATACATTGCTTTGGATCACACGTTCTCTATTACAGATATCCAATATTTAAGAAATGTATCCGATCTCTGAGAGTTGTATCTAACTTTTGAGAGGAGTATCCAATCTGTTTGCTTTGGATCGAATGTGGGAATACCGACATCTATTACTGGTACCCAACTTTTAAGAATTATAGCCGACCTAAGAAAATTGAATCTAACTTTTGAGAGTAATATCCAACCTCTTTGCTTTGAATTACACGTCATTTTATGGCGAAAATACCGACCAATCGGTCTCTATTACAGGTATCCAATGTTTAAGACTTGTATCCGATTTCTTAGAGTTGTATCTAACTTTTGAGAGGAGTATCCAATTTGTTTGCTTTAGATCGCATGTGGGAATACCGACATCTATTACTGGTATCCAATATTTAAGAATTATAGCCGACCTATGGAAATTGAATCTAACTTTTGAGAGTAGCTTTGAATCACACGTCGAAAGATGTTGGGAATACCGACCAATCGACCTCTATTTCTGGTATCCAATAGTTAAGAATTGTATCCGACCTCTGAGAGTTGTATCTAACTTTTGAAAGGAGTATCCAACCTGTTTGCTTTAAATCACACGTCAACTGATATGGGGAATACCGACCAATCGGTCTCTATTACAGGTATCCAATGTTTAAGAGTTGTATGCGATTTCTTAGAGTTGTATCTAACTTTTGAAAGGAGTATCCAACCTTTTTTCTTTAAATCACACGTCAAAAGATGTTGGGAATACCGACCAATCGGTCTCTATTACAGGTATCCAATGTTCAAGAATTGTATCCGACCTCTGAGAGTTGTATCGAACCTTTGAGAGTAGTATCCCACCACTTAGAGTTCTGTCTGATCTCTTAGAGTACTACATATATGACTTCTTAGAGTAGTATCCGACCTTTGATAGTTGTATTCGACCTCTGAAAGTAGTATTTAATCTTTGATAATAGTAACTACCCAATTCGACTACTCTCTGCCCGGTTAGGGTAGTATCAAACCTCTAAAAGTGTATTCTGCCGATTTTACTCATTTGCGGGTCTTCCAACATATCGCAGTAAACTCTTGTTGGATTGCACTGTACTAAGTTTACTTAATAGTTGTAAATCTTTTACAATAATGGCAACGCTTTTGTGACTGAAAACTGCGCCGCTGGCGCTGATTACGCAAGCAAATAAATTCAGCCAAATAAGCCGACATTTTGCACGAATATTCCCCCAGCAAATATTTCGTATGTTCGCCAAGAAACGTGACTTATGTGCCAACGGTACCGAAATCTGCTTAGGCCGTGCACATTTTAACCAAAAACAACAAAAGGAGAAAACAAATGAACAGCATAAGAGAAACGGCGAGTGGCGTAATCGAAGCGGCTGCTGCAGTTCATTAGTTATCGTTAGCATAAATTTTGCTGGCAACATGCAACATTTACGTGCAACAAAGTTTGCATACACACACAAACACACGGTGCGCGCTCCCATGGTTGGTTGTGGCCTTTTCCACTCAACTCCGATCCAACACCAGCGCTGCAGTGCGGCGAGCTGCAGGCGAACTGCTGGCAACGTCATCTTCACTAACTATTAATTAAAAGATTTTGCATTTTTATGCGATTTTTGCGCCGGCAACGTGCATTACGCAAATTGTTTATGTTTGCTTTAAGTGGCAGCCATGACGAAAGCCGCGCTGCCGCTGAACGCCGCCAAACGGAAGACGAAATGTCTCAACTGTTCGTGTAGCTTTGTTCGTTCGGCTTTTAATCAATCCGTGAAATGCATTGCCCCAAAAAAATGTTTGATTGATGAGCACTGCCAGCGATAATAGCATTTCCAATGAAAAAACAACAACAACAAGGAGCAGTACACAATTTATGGCCAGCTGCACGTTGCAAGCTTCGTAATTTAGCATTTTTCCGTGCTTTCCACTCTTTCCCAGCGATAAGGCCGGTGAAATCGCCAGCATCGCCGACAGGATCTCGACGCATGCGCCATCGCTGCGTCGCGCCGCATTCCCGTATATCACGCGCGATCGCGCTCGCAGGCCAACAAGCGGCAGCCAAAGCGCGACAGCCGGACCGGCCCTTGGCCGCCGCATTAGTGATGCGTACAAGGCGCGAGGCGCCGTCTAAATTACCATCAACGCCGCCGTCACCAGCAGCGTTCAGATTGCGCCGCCGCCGATGTGTGGATTGTGCGGATGCCTTCGCGCCTGCCGGCGTGCATGCGGTGCCGTTGCCGCCTCTTGCACCTCGCGAATGGGCGCCACAAATCTTGTGCCGTGGCCGCTGCTTCGCGCCCGCTCGTTTGCGCCTCGCTTTAATGTCAGCCACAATTCCTTTTTGTTGCCATCCATTTTGTCCCTCCACTCAATTAAAAAAACGCGGATCGCTTTAAGTGTGCGCCAAAAAGGAGCGCGAAGAAGCAACGCAAGAATTCTACGATAAGCGCCGCTGAAAAAAATAAACCCCTGACATGCCGCAGCAGCGCGTCGCACTCGTCTCGTCCAGCGTTCGGAATGCGGTCCGTGCGCCCGTTGCAATGCTTTCTTCATTTTTGTTTCGTACTCGTTGCTTTATTGAATTTTGGCTTTGTGGTTGTTATTATTATTATTGTTGTTGTTGTTGTTGTTATGCGCAGATAAGCGCCGCATCTTCAATCTTCGACGGCGGCGGCGTCTTCTGCCTCTCTTCGGGAGGCTGGGAATGGAATATGTGTCCATTACCTGGCGACGCAGCAACAGCAGCCAACCAACCGTGCCGACAACAATGACAACAAAAACAACGACGGCACCGATGACGAAGAGAGAGACCAAAGGAGACTGATAATGGAATTGGTAGAGACGCAGAAATAACATTGTGCCTGCCGTTGATAACCTGGCAAGGGAATACCCTAAGATCGAGCGGCAGCCGCAGCCGCAGCCTCAGCGGAGGATCTCATTTAATTCGTGGAATTTTAGAGATTTTTCCTAGAATTTCGTTGTGATTTCTCGGAATTAAAAGGGCAGATAAGTTGCGCCCCTCAGTTGTGTGTGTGTACGACAACGGTGATGATGTCGATGTCGACGATGTGGACAACGATGGCGATGGTCGTGAAGTTGTTAACGATGTTAATGTGGCTGAGATGCTAAGCATTACTCGGCACTTGAACACCTCGAAGGAGAACGTGAACTGTTGACATATGCGACAGGTTGCCATTTATTCGTTTGGGTTCTTGGATGAATACTAAAAATATAATAGAAACATTTCTTAACATTTAGAACTCTCAAGACCTGCTCTCGCTTTTTACTAAACCAAGAAGATCGGTTTTTTTTTCAAGGAGTTATTTATTTATTTATTAAAATGATGAAAACGAGGATTTATTTGAATGAATGAGGAGTTATTCATTTATTTATTAATATGATTATTATTGCAATGATAAGTTGATTTACAAACAAAATTGAAGAGTCTTTCGACTCTCTATGAACGGTTTTCCACCTTAGCTATGCAGGATTTTAACAGTTAAAATACTCAGAAGGAAATATCGCTGATGGTATCAGCATTACTGTTCAAACATCATAATGTTGATGGAGTCATAATGTTGTCTTAGTCATTGAAAGATTAGAAATACGAACCAACTTCAAAATAGGTGTCTTTCTCTATTTCTTAAGGAAAATTTCTATGTACATTTTCATTCAAAATATGAAAAATCCTCAAAATAATTTTGCGGAAAGGAAACCTAATTGTCGCTTAGCCGTTGTAGAACAGTAGAAGTTAAATTTAGCAATCAACGTTCTCGTCTTAGTGGTTTTGGTGTTAAGATTGCATCATTTAAGAAAACCTAGTCGGATGTGTCGATGGTTCTGAAGAACTGACGAAGAAGATAGTCCAGCCTAGTCGGATGATTGGATGGTTCTAACTGAGGAACTGGCGAAGAAGATAGTCCAGCCTAGTCGGATGATTGGATGGTTCTAACTGAGAAACTGGCGAAGAAGATTGTCCAGCCTAGTCGGATGATTGGATGGTTCTAACTGAGGAACTGGCGAAGAAGATTGTCCAGCCTAGTCGGATGATTGGATAGTTCTAACTGAGCAACTGGCGAAGAATACAGTCCAGCCTAGTCGGATGATTGGATGGTTCTAACTGATAAACTGGCAAAGAAGATTGTCCAGACTAGATTCCTAGTTTGTCTTACGGACCTGTCTAAAAAGATATCCAACTCATGCTTCCACAACAAAATCGTCAAAGTTTGACTTTCTTTGGGACACTAGTCCTTCTTTTACCCCTCAAACTTTGGTACTTTCCCAAGCAAACACAAAACATTATCGTTGCGAGCAGTTCGTCTTTATTCCTATTTCAGGCTGTTGTGCCGATTATATAAATAAATAATACTTGCAATCATGAGGCACATTGCCTTTCCGCTCGGCGTAGAAAGTGAGCAATCACACTTAAAGCAAACTAAATGGCCACACTTGGCCACACTTTGATTGCGTCCATTTTCCGCGCTACTGCCATTTGCATGGCCAATTTTCAATGTAATGAATTTCTATGACAATACAGACACACACATATGCGTGTGTTAGTACATATACATATATGTGTGTGTGTGTTGCATGCTGCCACTTGTTGTCATTTTTATGCAGCAAATGCCATAAACACTGCGTCGCTATCGCCAATTATGACAGACCCGCTGCGTGCACTCGGCTGCCGTTGTGCCACAATCCAGACAGACGTTCGTACCAACACATACATACACGTACGTATGTATGTGCGTTGCGCGTGCGCAGTGCATCTAATCAATTCAATTGCTGCATTTGGTGCGCAACGCACAGCTGCAGTGCTGCGATGAGTTAAATTGTCGCCGCAACAACTTATTAACTTAATTGCATGTGAGCAGCGACCGATTCGGAGCAGTAAAAGCGCACGCGCGCGCTCTCAATTAATTGCCGTGGAGGAGTGAACGATTAAATTACCACAGCGATGCAATAAAAATATATTCAATCAGCACTGCGCCCACAATATAAAGAAAAAAACTTCATGAAAATCGGTTAAGAAAAAATGCAGCAAGGCATATAGTAGAATAACAACAATAACAATTGTCAACGCTGTTGCATTTCATTAAACTTTTAAGTGGCCACCATGAAGCCATAAATTATGTATGTGTGTGTGTGTGCGTGGCTGTATGCGTGTGCCTGACCTACGCGCCGACGACTTAAAGCTGAGTTGGCTGCACCTTGACGAGCAGCGTCGTTCGTTCTTTTGCTTCGTTTCGGCCACACTGGGACGACCCCAGCTGCACTTAGGCGCCACTTAAGCAACTTAAGAGATTAAACCACAATAACGCCGCCGCAGTCAGCGCTGCGTTGTTTTGCATTGAGTTGAGTTGAGTTGCGTTGCGTTGCGTTGTGCGGCAGCAGCTGACGCTGGCGCTGACTGTGACGCTGGCTGTGGCGGTGATTCCATCACAAAATTACCAATCGACAAACGACAAGAAAATGCGCTTTAAAATCCTGCATTTAAAATAGATAAAACGCAAAGATATACGCGCCATGCGTTGTCGTTTTGTTGCGTTGCATCTCCGGAATGTGAGTTGGCAGATTGCAAGAATTCGCTTCAAAAATCTACATTTATCTTTTTCGAAATGTTTTGATAGATTTCCAGTGCAGTTTGGCGCTGAAAAGATGAGATAGCGATGAGCGTTGTGGGTTGGGGCTCACATAGGCCGCGTGAGCTGACTTCATACTGTTTGAGGTTTAAGTGTAATCAATCTGCGAAGAATCTCAAAGAATAAGCCATAAAACTTGCCACAATGTTTATTTAATGGCGTTTTAGACGACCTCAGATCAGCTAACATTAGAAACATTCTAGGACTTGTAGGATGTCTTCTTAGAACATCCACGAATTGAATTGGCTGACACATGCTCTCTCTCTCTTCTTGCTTTTGGTAACAAAATGCACTCATTTGTGACTACTTAAGTGCGTCAAAGTTCCTAACCTAAACTAGCTTCACTTTACCATACCTCACCTCACCTCACCTCACCTCACCTCACCTTTAGATCAATCTGCCAGCTGAAGCCATATAAGTTGTCCAATTTTATTCTATCCAATTCCCAACTATTGCACCAAATCTATGCACTCGATGTGGCATTCCATTGCGCAACGTCACCGACCCAAATGTCCGCTCGTCAATCACCAGTTGCCGCTACACCAACAACTCCGCAAAACAATCAACAAGCATTTAAAACACTCGAACGAACGCTCGTAAAAATGATCGTAAAACACATTCGCCAAATTGCCAACAACAAACCATTGTTGATGAGCGCAACGCAAAGTAGCACCTCGACGGGTCCTAAAAAAATTGGGTCCTAGCAAAAATTAACAAATAACACCGTGCGACAGCATTTTTCACACCGGGAAAAATCCATATGTGCTCAGAGTACTGCGTACTCAGTTTTTCATTTCTACATCCTTTGTCCTTTTAAAAGGACTTCAAAATACTTAACCTCGTTAGAATATGGTATATGATATGTATATCAAATGAAAGAGGAAAGACTCAAGAATTAAAATAAAATAAGTTTTTTATCTATTTGTGCAAAAAGGATATGAAAAAGGTCCTTTGAAAATGTTAATCCTTTATATCCTTGAAAATTTCCATGGAATTTTCTTGAAAAGTAAATATATTAAATCCCCAAATCTCCCTCATCACGTGTCAAAAATTCATTACTCTACCTTTATTAGTTCGAAAGTTATTAAAAAAATGCGGAAGCTGCAATTCTAATGAAGTACAAAAATTCTAACTTATTTGAGTATCAGTATTTTAAATAATAAAAAGATACAAAATCTATGAAGCGAGAATAATGAAATTTTAACGCGTGATCAAGGAGTTTCGGGGTTTTAACATACTTACTTTTTAAGAAAATTCTATGTAAATTTGCAAGCATATAAAATATTAAAATTTTTAAAGGACCTTTTTCATATCATTTTTGTACAAATACATAGATAAAAAACGAATTTTATTTAAATTCTTGAGTCTTTCCTCTTTCATTTGATATACATATCGCCATATTCTAACGAGGTAATTTTTTTATATTTTTTATATTTTTGTTTATTTTGTATCCCCTTCAAAATTTTGAAGTCCTTTTAAAAGGACAAAGGATGTAGAAATGAAAAACTGAGTACGCAGTATTACTATGTTTGGTGTCTAGTTTCACGCCCATATGGATTTTTTGCGGTGTGAACAATTTTTTTAATTTTTGTCGCACTACACCGTGCATCAATAAAAAGATTTCCGTTTCAAGCACACTTCAAATGATGCCCACTCTCTGCTATTTTCACATAACACTGGCTGCGCGATGTTTGGTGGGTGGGAGAGCACAACAAAGTCGTCGAAATTTCAATGTCTCTGCGTTGCTGTCAACGCGTCGCGTCGATTTTGGCGGTGGCGTTATGACGCACACATACACACACACAAATGTGATGCAGGACGCCACACAGGTATGCGGACAGACGGACGGTCTGACGACCAACGGCCGAACGGTCAAACGGCCAAGCGAACGAAAAGGCTTTTAAGCGTTGACACCAAATCGCTATTTAGGATTTCGGTTTTTATTATGTTGCCGCTTGTGCACGTCTCACCGCACTGCGCCGCTTTGCGCATTGTTTGTCTGTTGGCGGCTGTTCGCCGTGCCTGCTTTTTTGTTGTTCGCTGTGTGTTTGTGTGATTTCTTGCTTTCTTTACGTTGTTGCTGTTTGTTATGGTTTTTAATTTTGTTCCTACTCGACTGAGGTCATTAAAATTAATTTGGTTCAATTTGGTTGCTGCCAAATTGTTGACAATGAAATACGAGTATAACAGTCAATGCAGGCAGCGATTGCTCTGTTCTTGTTCTTGTGTATGTGTGTGTATCAACGGTTGCATTTTCACGCAGCGAATTTAATAAATTATGTCATTAACGATAATTTGGCATATAAGTCATTTATTTTTATTTTATTTGGAAAGATGTATGGAGAGTAGAGTCGGTGGGCACCTTTGCCAAAACAAAGCTGTGTGAAGGTGCAAAGGCAAAACGGATTTATTTAAGTGTGAATATAATCAAACTTTATGCAGCCAACTGCAGCTCCTTAGATGTCTCTGCGCGACACTTTCAATGAGTCAAACAAAGTGTTGAAGGGTATCTTTAGTCTGGTTCGTGCTGACTCACTCAGCGCAAACAGGGTTTGATTGGAGCTTCTTTGCACAGAATGAAAAACCTAGTCAGTGTCCAGTCATGGTGCATTCGAACAACAGCATTGAGGGATTTACAAAGAATGTATGCCTAAAACACCTGCGAGATATATTTTTCATACTGAAAACAATTTCTTCTGTTTCATGAAGTGGCATGTGGAGAGTCAGTTTTGTGCAGAATAATTGTTTGCATTGATCAACACTCAGATCTTCTATGCACTTTCCATGGGCGTATGGGCAGGGGAGGGAATTTGCCCTACTAAAATTCGAAGTTCTATATTCTAACTTTTCTATTCGAATTCTATATTTGGATATTTTAAATATTGTTATGTCTTTCCCCCATTTAAGATTGTTCCTGGGTACGAAGATTGTTCCTGGGTACGACAGTGGCACTTTCTGTGAAAAGGAGATCTCACTTGGGTAGCTTCAATAATCTAAGCGATCTAGTCGATATGACGAATCAGAGTCAGAGTGAAAATGGGTCCCTATGGCCTAAGCTTTAATACAACTTGGTTTTGGACTTACAAATATTGTATATTAGAGTAGAGAGAGACGGCAAATTGATGGAGACGCTTGTGAGATGAGGCAGTTTTCTGTTCTACTGCTTTCATCAACCCCTAATGGTGGCTTCCATTTTGAAAAATTCATCATTTGACAATGAGCCATTCCGATTTCAACTCAATTTTGTTCATTTAACAAGAAGAAACCCGTTTTATCAATTAAATTTTTTTTTAAATGTGTAAAATAATAAACTGTAAGACTTTAACTTGCAAACAGTTTGACTCTCCCAAAATTTTAATTAATCTTGGCAAGATTTGCTAGAAACCTAGCAATGCTCAAAGGTCCCTAATAAGATTTGTTTGGGTTTACAAATTTCATAATTCAAAAACCAATTCAATATCGTTCTTATCAGATCAAAAGTATAAATAAACCTTTTTTGTAAAGGATCCTAGTTTTATTTTTTTTATTAATAATCAAAGCTACAGTAAAGAATACCACTGATTTCTACATACTCGTACAACATATAAAACATACAAATTTGGAGCGGCTGCACAACTAAAACGTACAAAATTCTCCCCAACCTACAATAACTTAAATGATGCTCTCTCTTTCTACACTTGTTCGTGCTCAACGGTGCTGGACGCAGTACGCGGCAACTCGTGTGCGACGGGGACTTCCAGGGCACTTTGGCTTAAGCCGATTTGTGGGCTTTCAGTTATTCGATGAGCGCTCTGGCAGACCAGTGCGCGTTATGACGCTCGTCGGGATTTCACCGTTGACGGAACGTGTGCCGTCGATGGGCGGTACGCTGCAAAATACCAACAAATATCAACAACAACATTCAAAATTGACTACATCGATTGTGCTCGACTTACGGTTGCGCTTGGGCGATTTGCCGATTGAGCGTTGTCGCATTGGGCAGATGCGGCGACTGGCTTTGCGAGGGCGGATTGCTGTACGGCGAATGGCTGTCGGACGTCACATGATGCGCAATGGACGTCACGCTGCGTTGCGTCGCACCGCCGCCGACCACCGCTCCAGCGCCGCCGCCGCCAGCAGCTACGCCGCCAGCCGTTGCCGGTCCGCCGCCCATCGACATGTCGTGCAGTTCGCTGGGCGCCGGCTGTTGGCCCGCCAGCGGCATACTCAGCGCCGTCACTTGCGACGGGTAGATGGGGCCGCTGTTCACCATCAGGTTGACGCCCTGCTGCATGCCTGCAAAGATGCCAACACAAGTTGGCTTTAAATCTGGAGAACATATAGGGGAAAGTTTGGGCCACTTACTGGGCAGCGAGCCCTTCATCGGCGGACAGCCGTTGTTCTTCGGTTTGCGCTTGCGCTTCTGTATGCCCTCCTTCTTCATGGACAGCGGCCGGTTCATGTTGTGCAGCTTGAAGTAGAGGCCGCAGGCGTTGCAGACGGGATTGCCCTCGTTGTTGCGCCGCCAGAGCGTCGTCGAGTTGGTGGTGCAGTTGGCGCAGGTGACGCCGGTGCGTTTGCTGTTGGCGTTGGCGGTCGTCTTCGGCTTGGGCGGGCGCGACTGCAGCCGCATGTGCGTCTGACGCATCGGGTTGCAGCCCGACGAGCAGTAGTACTCGGTGCCCTTGCGGTAGAAGGGCGCGCCGCAGTGGTCGCACTTGTGCTCGTAGATCGGCTGGCCCAGCGCCGGCTCGTAGGCGGTTATGGTGCTCGGGGACGGCCAGTGCGACGGCGCCATGTTGCCGCCGCCGTAGTCCTCCACCACCTGGTGATGATAGTTATTCTAATTTAAGGAGACGCAAGAGGTTTTCGAGAACTGTATTGTCAACCTTTCAGTCGGTTCGCAGCGAAAAGTTAAGTGATAGATTTGGTGGCATTGTTTCGAACAACAAACCACTTTGGCGGCCAACACGTGCGTACTTACATAGCCGACGTTCTGAAAGTCGACGCCCGGTGTCGTCCAGAGCGTCTGGTCCTGGACGGCCGGCTCGAGCAGCTGCATGGACTGGTACTGGCCCGTCTGGCGCACGGCGCCCAGGTTCGGATCCGACTTGCAAATGAGCTGCGAGGCCGACGAGACGCTGTAGAGCGGGTTCGTGGGTATGTAGGAGGAGGTGGGCGCATAGTTCAGATACTCAGACGTGCCCAGATCGGTGAACGTTTTCGCTTCGTTGGGATGCGCGCCCGCGTCCACCACGGACGACTCGTAGAACACGGTGGTCGGTGGGCCGTTGCCGTTGTCCGCTAGCGCGCTGCCGAAGCGGGCATCGGCTTCGAAGCGCAACGGTGCACCAATGTGGCTGCCCTGCGGCACGGAGTGCGCCGCCACCGCGTTGCCAATGCCGTGCGGATTGTGGTGCTGCTGCAGTGCGGCGCTGGAGACAACGATGGTCTCGCCGTAGCTGCCGTTCGGCGTGGGACAGAGTTGGTGCTGGTGCTGCTGCTGTTGCAAGTGCTGCTGTTGCTGCTGCGCCTCGACGGCGGCCTGCGCGTCCTTGTCCATTTCCTCCAGCTTGATGGTGGCGCCCGTCTCGGTGCAGATGAGCTGCTGGCCGTCCTCGGTGGTGGTGTAGGTGTAGACGGTGGTGCCCGGCGGCGGCTGCTGCTGCTGATCGGCGTTGCGCGGCGCCATGGTGACGTAGCCGGTGGGCGACTGGTGTCTGTGGTATTCGGATTGAGAGTCCGGCTGGTCGCTGTCGCGCTGGTCGTTCACTTCCCTGCATGAAGACGAAGGGAACAACGGATGTAGAGCGCTCATTAATGCAGTCAGCATTAGTGATTATAATGCTAATGCCAGGGAATAATTAATGAATAGTTTGTTAATGTCTTACAATGTTCCGGCGGTGGTCAGGATGCGGCGTTGATGTGAGCGCGGCAGCGCTATGTACTCATCGCTGTGCTGGTTGGGCGGAATGATGGCAACTGTTGCGGTAACCGATGTGGGTGGTTGCTGCTGTTGTTGTGATTTTTGCTGATGACTAGAAAGTTGCTGCTGCTGTTGATCCTGCTGCTGCTGCTGCTGTTGTTGTTGTTGCTGTTGCTCCTCTAACGCCGACTTGTTCTGATGTTGCGTGGATTTCTGCTGTTGTTGTTGTTGCTGGGGTGACTGCAGCTGCTCAGCGCCGCCATTCTCCTCACTCTTGATGGTTTCCAGTAATTGTTGCTGTTGCTGCTGCTGTTGCTGTTTAGCAAGTACCTGTTGCTGTTGCTGTTGTTGTGCGTGCTGCTGCTGTTGTTGCTGCAATTGTTGCTGCTGAGACGATACTTCCATCTGCAACAGAGTTCAAAATCGAAATGAATAACAACAACCGTTTTTTTCGGTGAGTCGCCTCGCGCATTATTTGGGTGCGTAATGTGTGCTGTTGTTGTTTGTGTTTTTGTTGTTTTACTTTTTTTCGCTTTGATTTGGTTTTTACCCAGTTTTCCGTGCATTCGGTGTGTACCCAAAAGCGTGGCTCAAGTTCCGGTCATAAGGCGCTGCCGGCCGTGCGGCTAAGAAAATATTGGCAAATGCTAAACACACCATCTGTCATCGCAGTGTTTCCGTTAAGTCGTCAACCAAGGCGCGCGCGCGCCCGCCGTCCGTCCGCTCGTAAAACGTTCATACTTTTTGGCGGCAAACTACAAAAGTCACCGCTGACGGCAAAAATTCAATTTGTCACCTACAATAAAAATGATGTCGACGTCTTCGACGTGCACCGCAACGGGCCGCGTCAACGTCAAGCCGACAGTCGGTGTTACTGGTGTCGCTCGACGTTCGAGCCAACGCGCGTCAACGCTGTGTCAACAACATTTTTCACTTTTCATTTTCTAGAGCAGAGGAAATCGTTGTTCAGAATTCCAGCTCGAAATTCCCCCGAACGAAATGCTGCGCTAATAACAACAACAACAACACCTACAACAAAAACAATACACCACACATCAGACTACGTGCGAGTGAGTGCGTGTGTGTTGGCAAGATTGTAGGCACGGCACGGCCGCTGGTGTGCAGACAACTCGATCGGAAATCAAAGTTGACAATTTCGCAGTCACCACGAAACAACGACAACGACAGCAACAGCAACACCGAACAATGACAACAACGGCAAACAACAATGCGCAGTCTAAAAATGCCATTGCTGTGTAACAACAACAACAATAACAATAACGGCAAATAATTACACGACATGATTTCGTTGTGCGCCAATCGACACAACACATTCGAACTGTGATGGGCGCAAAGTGGAATTGGATGAAATCGGCTGGCATCGAGGCATCGACTTTCGTTAACTTGTTGAGTTGAAGTCGAGCTTGAGAAGTTAAGAATAGAAAGAGGATCTCATATACATTGTCAAATATTCGATTTTGAGTCGAGACTTCTAGAATACTGAATGAAGTTAATGAACTCAGGGATATAAAGTTCTAACCTAAATAAACATATTTTTGAGCTGATACAATATTTGCTGAAGCATCTACTGAGCCTGAAAACTTGCCAGACTCGTTCTATAACTATTATTTCTTCAAAATCCAAAACTTTAAATCATTACTTGGACCAGAACCTCAAAAATATCGTTTCCTAGTGTCAAAAACTGCGAGACAGACAAGTAGCTTGACTCATCGCCTTAGGGTAAAGTTCCTAATGGCAAAAAGAAATCGCCTGACTATGGAATTTCGTCCACTTAAGATTCGTCCTTTGATTCGTCGTGATTAAGGTAACCCACTTATTTGCTGTGACCTTAAACAATACAGGAAGGAAAAGCAAAAATGTTGATAAAGTCGCCTTCAGAGATGTCAAAGATCTCCTGGGCTGTGAGCAAAACTAGTTGTTCCACACAGTTGTGCGTATTTTGTGTAATTAGCAAAAGTTCTGAGTAACTGAAACTGGCCCTTAATAGGTAGACCGCAATACTCCTGGAGTTTTTTTCTTCAAAAACGTAGCGGAGACCTTTTTTGACTCTTTCTTTGGAACGACTCTTTCTTGATTTGGACGATTCAGGTGTTTGACAAAAAGTATTTCATTGTGGCAGTCGAAGGGTCGCAATCAAGGGGCCGCATAGCGCTTCGACTCCATACAAAATTGCGGCAAAAATAGAAGGAGTACGTGAAATTCGCTGAAAATAAGCAGTCTAAGTCATTTTGGGCTGCTCACTTCAATATTTGTGTTTATTTCCAAAAAAATATTTAGTTAAAAAAAAAATCGAATATATATGGTTATATATTATTTTATCATCACCAAGCCCAAACCGCTGTGGCTAAAATGATGAAATTTGGTCAAAAGTTGTATTTTAGAAAGTCAGTCCTTAAAAAGAAGCGATTTCAAAAACGTCGACTTTGAAAGGAGGGAAAGGGGTGGTGAAGCTTATATGGAAGGACATTGTTTTTTGGCGGTGAAGTTGCTTAAAGGAAATAATGTTTTTGTTAGAGCTTAACATGGATATGAAGATGCAATGCAGCTCAATTTATTATTATAAAAATTATTCTTCAAAATTAGACCTTCTTCAAAATTAAAATTCCTTTTTTTAGAATATATTAGCATTAAATCACATTTTAGCAAACAAATTCCACAATAATGAAAAAATTGGATAATGTGGCTCATAATGGGTTAAATAGGCGTGCCAAACCTATTTTTATAAAAAACATTTATAATTCGCGGCATTGACTTGGTTACACATTTTAATCGCAATTTTAACTCAAGCGATTTCTGTACAAAGATCAACATTAGTAGTTTCGAAAAAATGGAATATTTTCCAAAGGCGCAAAAAGACGCCGAATTTTTTTCCGGATTTAAGAGAAGAAAAATCCATCTAGAGAAGGTCATAAAAAGGATTTACGTCAGTTCACGCCATTCGACTCTAATTGTCTTTCTAAATTTGGTTATTTTTAATTTTCATTGATTAAAAAAAAAATCATTTTTGAAAATTCGTACCAAAAAAATTATTTATGCTAAACAAAAAAAAACGATTAGCGGTCCCGCTACTATCAATTTAATTTTAATATTAAAAGAAATTAGTAGCCTATCTACAACAACACATTTTCTACAATTATTTTAATACAAGCTCCTAAATCTAATTTTTCCTCTTTATACATTTTTGTAAAAATATATCCGACTTTGACAAGCTATATCTCCTAATCTCGAAAATGTTTCAATAAAGTATATCGGATCCAGCATAATTAAAAAATGTCCTTTAAGATGATACTACTTTTCTCAAAATCCGCGAGAATTTTTTTTCTTATTTTTGTCCACTCTCGAAGCACTGTGGGCCGTGTCTAAAAAACTGTCGAGGAAAGCTTTATGGGTTAATATGCCCAATTAGCCAAGTTTTCATCTACTTTGTTTCAGTGGTTGGAAAAGAGCCAACATTTTAATTGTATCAAGCTTTGTTTTCAAAACAACCAGTAACAAAGAGTTCTATGAAATTCACTTCGTTAATAGTACTTAAATATTTAATTCTAAAGATTCTTTAGATTCTTAGTAACAAAATATTTATAATTTTTTTGGGCTCTTATCAAAATCAAAAAGTGAAACCACCTGTAATCTCTGACGCGCAAAGACTTAGCACTGACGTCTTTGTAACAGCGCTGAATCACGCCGGCGGTATTTTCGTATTGCCAAAGTTTCCACAAACAATAAAAACCTAACGTAAACTGGAACACGTCATGCCAAGTGACGATGAGTTGAGACACATGGAAATCGAAGAAGCCAAGTTGCAGACGTACGAAGTTCAAACCATAAATATGGCATTTCTCATTTACAAACAGACAACACCTCAATTTGTCACAATGTCCATTCAGTTACGAACAAACAAATGAACACGAAAACCAGTAAAAACCGTAAACCAAACGAAGCGAATACCAAAACCTCGAATATGTATGCAGAAATAGTAAAAACACTTTGGCGATTATGCGACCGAAAATGTACTTGAATAACTTCTACCAAAACAACAACAACAAAGCCAGTTGAAATATGTTAATGAACTGCGAGCACATAACGGTATCTTATAGGCACGTCTGGCAAGTATCTTATCCGGCGGTGGTTATCAGGCGCACGACTGAGGGTCATGGCGCCAAGGCAGGCCCATTCACAACTCGTTTGTTGGGTGGGGCGGGACAGCAGCCACAAGAGGCGCGAGACGCTGTGCGATAAATAGCAAACGGTTGTGAGCAAAACAGCCGAAAGTCAGGCTACCCTAACAGTTGCAATGGCCGCAGATAACCGGACAGCGGCTACCGCAACGCCGCAGCAGAAGCTGCGTCCGAACGGGCCCAATCAAACGGTAGCCAACATCCGCCGCTTGTGCGCGCTCGGCAACTTTATCTGCGAGCAGCCGCTATCGCGCGCAGATATGAGATCCGATAAGTGATACTTTACTCGTATTTGCGTGCGGCTGGCTGGGCGCCATGAATGAAGTTGCAGTCCGGTGGGCGCCAACGGCTGCCACGCCTGCCGTTCTATCAACTTGTACAGATACTGGACGCTGTAATCACAACGATTCGCATATCTCGCCGCACAACCTGCAGTATTCCCCACCTACATAAGTATGTATGTATGTGCTCTAAGTGTGTTCGTGTGTATGTGCGACTTTCGATTTCGTCGGTTGTTGTCAGTTCAGTGCAGTCGTGTTGACAAATGACCGAGATGGCGATCGCGCGACTGACAAGTCCGCAGCTACATACATATTTATCTGGTCGGCAGCGCGTATTTTGTGGATTTTGTGCTGGGGTCGCGTGCTGTAACGCGGCGCTGAACGTGAGCGCGAGCGTTGTGTTATCATCGCCTTCGCAGCGCTTACACCGGCGACCATCGATAAGATTGCTAAAACCGTGCGGTGGCTGTTGTTTTTCGGTATCTGGCCGCCGCACATGACGACAAATCTTGTTGTTGTTGTTGTTGCGCTTCGTACGTCAGCCTGTAAACATTGGCTGGCTTTGTTGTCATTGTTGTTGCTGCATTGTCGCATGCAACACTATCGCCAACATCATTTCCATTATCACTAACGCCATCAGCCACACAACCTGACCGCCCGACCGACTTATCTGCATAGCCCAAGTGCTGTTAACACTCGATCGATGCCGCCGATAGCAGCAACAACTCAAGCGCGATCGCAAACGTGTGAAAGTTCTTAATTCCTACTTGATGAAATGAATTACGATCACATCGTGCAATTGTAAAGTCATTCACAATGGCACAGAAACACGAACGCAATTGGAATTGGCAAGAATCGCACAAAAAAAGAAAGAAACTCCGATTCGAATGGCTCACCTGTCCCATAAAATCGATCATGTTTGCACTGTTTATAGTATTCGTTTTTCTGCGTAATCAATTAAAATTTATTGCTTTCGCTTGGAAACGACGTTTCACTGGAAATAACGCAGTTCAAATAATTGTTGGAATTTCACACAAAGTTGTATGTATGTTTTCTAAAAATCGCGCTGCTTGTATGAAAACGTTGGGTTATTCCCGAAAAAAGTGGAACCATAATCCAGTGGGGAATATGTTTGAAAGTGGTTTTTGATAGTTTAAATGCCATTTCAGACCTTAAAAAGTGTGTTAACCCTTTCGCTATTTTTTTGCCATAAGGCAACATTTTACTTTGTGGACCTCTAAACGCTCTATGGTTGCAATAATAAACTATTTTGTTGATCCTGAGAATAGTTTAAAGTTTTAGGAATAATACAAAATTAATAAGCTGAATATTTAATTTTAAATAAGAGAAGTATATACGTTTTTTGAATGTTATATTTCTACTAAGTAAAGAAAAAAGAGCAGACAAAAAAGAGACATTTTTTAATTTGACTTTTTACTTCAACTCAAATACATTTTTTTTAAATAATTTTAGTTGAAGTAAATAAAGATATATTCAGTTTTAAGGTATGCGTAAGAAATTTTATTTCGAAGCAATAATTAGAACCACAATGATATGGTTGCTGACATATGACAACAATCTAAAAAATAGGGTCTGGTAATAAAAATTTAAAACCAAAATGTTAAATTAAAAAACAAAATTAAATGAAATAACCACACAGATGGCTAAATCGATAAATATAAAATTATATTTTCCCCAGTAAAAACCTGTAATGAATGGGTTAACATTTGAAAGCCAATATCAGAATATTCGAAAATCATACAGCAATGAAAATAGTTGAAATAAGATTCACTTCATAAAAAAAAATGTTAAATTTAAAAACAAAATTTTTTAATGTTAAATTTTTTTATAAAAAATATTATGAGATGTTTTTGATATAACCACTGAGATGACTAAATCGACAAATATTAAACTTTAACTTTCTCCTTTAACTTTGTTATGCGTAACAAATTTTATCTTAAAGCAATAATTACAACCACAACGATATAGTTGCTGTCATATGACAACAATCTAAAAAATAGGGTCTGGTGAAAAAAATTTTAAAACAAATAGTTAAATGTTAAAAAATTTGTTAAAGGTTAAATTAAAAAAAAAAAATTGTATGTTATATTTTTTTATAAAAAATATTATGAAATGTTTTTGATATAACCACACAGAGGACTAAATCGACAAATATAAAATTTTAACTTTCCCCAGTAAAAACCTTTAACGAAAGGACTAACATTTGAAAGCCAATGTCAAAATATCCAAAAATCATACAGCAATGAAAAGTAAATGAATTAAGATTCACTGATCTTGTAAGAAGTATGTTAACCCTGCTGTTAGGTTAAGCCCATTTGGTCCAATTTTTGGCTTGTTTCCTTTGTAACTTTTGACTAACTATTTAACTATTAACTATTTTTTACTTCAGTTATGTTGCGTAAAGAATGAATGAACCAAAATAAATACAAAAAATTTTAATAAATTATTGTTTTGTACGAAAATTGCAGTATGGACCAAATGGTCCCTTTTCTAACCTAACAGCAGGGTTAAGAAACTGTAGGAACAATGCGTATTTCAAAACTCGAAATTACTTTAAAAATACATTACAAAGATCTTGAAGAAAGTTTTGAACACTGATGGCTAACTTCGATTAATTCATTAAAAAAAAAGCTCCATATATTTTACGGGATTTTCCCTTCTTTGTGTTGTTCCAACGTGTCTATGTGCCATATTTTCATATATAATTCTAAGAATGAATCGAGGCGCAAAAGTTTTTCTAGTGCTCTGGCTTAGTACTCGAGTCTCAAGAAAAACAAGACAGTACGAGAGTATGGTTTCCTATTACGAGTACAGCAAAAGAAAAAACATTTTAAAAAGTTGAAGAAACTAGAAGCAAAGAGTTGTATGTACAAGAAAGAAAGGATGAAATAGTTCAGAAGTGGGAAGGAAAACAGGAAATTGAAAGAAAGTATGAAAGATTTGATGATCACAAAAGATCAATTTGATTAAGCAGATCAAGTTAGAGGGTAAAACAAGAGAATTGTGAGAATATCGGTGAACAGAAAAATAGGAACTTAAGATGTCTAAAACAAGGAGAGACAAGACAAGACAATAAAAAAAAGGGAATGGGTGAATAAGCAACTGAAAAATATTCAAGTTGTAGATGTGCATAAACGGAGAAAACGGAAACAGTAGGAGAGAATGGATGGCAGAAGAATTTAATATTCGAAAGGACACGAGAAAACGGAAAGGAAAGCCAATTTATTAGCGGAAGAAAAGGAATGAAGAAAAGTTTAATGACGTTCTGAATAGATATTTTCAAGTACAGTCGTGTCTGGGTATAGTGAACCCTCTATATAGTGAACACCTCGATATAGTGAACAGCCAAATTTTGACATCGAGCCTCTAAATATACTTGTAGAAACAAAAATTTCAAGCAAAAAACTAAAATTGTATTTTGAGCAAAAAAACGAGTTTTTGAACAACATTTTTAACCTTGACAGAAGAAAAGTTAAAGTAATAAAGTTCTGAAAAGATATTTTCAAGTAACCACAAAACGAAAAGACAAATTGTTTAAATGGCGGCAGAAAAGGAATGAAGAAGAGGTCAATAATGTTTTGCATAGATATTTTCAAGTAAAGATGAAAAAGTCCTAAGAGAATTGAAATGGATTCTTTTGAAGATCAGCTATATAGCCTCATATGTTTGAGCAAAGAGTATCCAAGTCGCTTAACCCTGAGTTGCAGGATCATTAACCTGGTTAAACGAATTAAAATTCCAGGACTTCCTTTCCTTCATGTCGAACAAATGACAGAAAATCTCGCCTTAATGTTTTTTTTGTCGATGTCTTCAGAGGACTGATTTTAAGTTAAGGTTTCCATAGATTGAAAATAAATTTAAAAAAACAAAGTTGATCGTTGAAAGCGCCAAGAATTTGAGAATCCATCAGCGTCAGACGATCCAGCAAAAGTCAGCTTGCGCTATGAAAATCAAGGAGAATCAATCGTCTATCGTATGACTCGGTTACTGCAACGTATACGAAAAATTGTCTGATGCTATCCAACCTAATCTATGCGTACCAGCCTGAACTATCTTTACACTTATTTCACGTACTTCAAAACTCAGTTGCTAAGAAAATCTCTCGTTCCACTTCTACTTAAAAAACTCCTTTCTCTACTACTTAGTATTGTTGTAGTTCTGCACAAACATCCCTGGACTGTGGCATACCAGCCATTCTCTTTTTCGCTTAAGCCAACAGCTACATGGCTCACTGAAATTAGTCATCGATTTCACAACAACAACAACGAACGATACACCATCGCAACGAACCAATAAATAAGCGAATAAATAGGAAACCGATGCGACACTTTTTACCTTTCAACTCTCACCGTGTGCCGAATCCCATTAAAAAGTGGAAAGATGCATTATCTTTATGAGCAATTAAATGTGCCGCTGGCGTCAAAATTCCTTTTCACAGCCATCAGGCTGCAGCCATTCAGAAAAAAATTCAAAAAAGACAGACAATGTTAAAGGCCTTAAAAAGAACTGAAAAAAACTGTCCCAAAATGCAGACAATTAAAATGTGAAATAAATAAAACGAAAACAACAACAGGCCACTTTTTTATATAAGTCTGTCTGAGTTGTTTGGTCAGATCCTGCGCCACTGTCCAGACGGCTCATTCATGAATCGAGGCGATGCACAGTGTTCCGAAGTGGGACAAAAATAGAAAAATTTCATGTCACCGATTTCAAAGAAATTGGTGTCATTTGAAAGATAATACTTTCATTAAGCAAGAACTTAAATTATTTCTTAATCGGGTAAATTTTGAGAGAGTTATAGCATTTACAATTTGATCAAAATCTAGAAAAATTGTTTTGTGATAAAATGCTGTTTGGAGCGTCACCAATTGAAAACGTAACCAAAACACTATTTTCGATTCAATCGGAGCAAATGTTACTGCTATGCACTTCGCACGTCGCGAGCATCATTTCATGAGCTATTTTGAAAAAAAAAAGTTAAATAAAACCGGGGTTGTACGTTATTTAAACAAAACATTTTTTTATTTAGAACTATAAAAACTATATATTTTTGTAGATCGCAATTGTCGAATTGCGCATTATTACACCGACTTTTTTACACAATCCTAGAGAATGGACTTTCTTCTTTTGGGTCAATAAAAAAAATTCTGCGATTTCCTGCGATCTTGGAAAATAATAGAATTTTTGTAAACTACTCTAACTGAAAAAAATGGATTTTTTTACCCTACGTTGAGGTGCCCACCGGTACATTCACTTTGGTACGGAGCTTGTAACGCCTCGAAAGTGATGTAACTGGAAAGAAAAAGTATAGTAGCACAGTCGCTATTAAAAATGGGCATGGTCCACCCACTAAAGGCAGGGTTGCCATACGGAAGTCTTTTATAAAATATGAAAATTTCTATATTAACAAAGCCAATGTCACAAATTAGTAACGTTTTATAAAAAAATGGGTTTTGTTTACCCATTTAACCCGTTTAGAGCCATATGATTCTACTTTTGTTTTTATTATTATGAAATTAAGTTAAGTTAAGGAAGGCAATTATGTTTAAATTACCTTGCGTTATTTACACTTGTTTACATTAAAGCAATCTTTGGTTTTTTTTTTGGGGAAAGCTATTTGTAAGATAGTTTTATTTCAATTGAACTGTCTGTGTAGGATTGAAAACATCATTCTTGAAATAAGTGTTGTGATTTCGCGAAAAATGAATATCAAAAACCTCGAATTATTTGAATCTTGGGTATCTACGCGCGCACACAAAACGTCATCGTTAATGTCTTTTCTCAAAAATAGATTGGGCGAGAGCTACGATGAGAAAGTGCTTAAGCCAAAATTAGCAATTTTCAGTTGCCAAATACGGCAAAAGTGGCAAGAAAGTTCACGGAGGCTGGAAACGTTCACGAATAGGAATGGAGCTTGGCTGCAGAAAACATTTATCTCCATCGACGCTCTTGACGATGTAAGCTTAAGTAAATATCTTAATTTTAAGTGATGTTAAAAAACCTAAATTTAAAGATGCCAAGCACAAGTACCGGTCGCGGGCGGCCACGGAAACGCTTTCACGAACTCTGCGACAAAGCAAAGAGGCGTAGAGTTGATGTCATATTGACCCAATGGCAATTATTTTCTTTTATCCTGGAAATTTTACTATAGCATCTCATCTCCATAGCTATGACATCTCTTTGTTTAGTTCTATGGAAATAAAAACAAAATAGCTTTCTTTCAAACAACTTCATCGCCCCTTTTCCATCCTTTTAAGGTCGAATATATAAAAACGCTGAAATACGTATTTCGTTATTTTTCTTTAAGTATATATATACAAAATTTTAAAACAATCCGACCAAAAAACAATATCTGTCCATATAAGCTTCACCACCCCGTTTGTGGCCTGTCAAGGTCGAATTTTTTAAAATTGCTTCTTTTTAAAGGTTGACTTTTTAAAATAAAACTATTGACCAAATTTCATCATTATAGCTCTAACGGTTTGTGCTCGGTGGTGATGGCATACTTGGTTATATATATTCGATTTTTTTTTAAACTATATATTTTTTTGAAAAAAAACATCATTTTTGAAGTCAGTAGCCCCAAATAATTCAGATTGCAAATTTTCAGCGAATTTAGAGCATTCCTTCTATTTTTGTCCCAATTTTGTATGGAGTCGAAACACTGTGCGATGTGTTGTTGTTGCCGAAAAAGGACACGCATATTCGGGCAAGGCGCACAAATGAGAATATTATGTCAACGTTATCACCTCGACTGCGCTGCAGCCGCCGAGGATAAGCAGCGATCATATCGAGCGAGGATAAAAGCATGAATTGGCCAGCCGACGCAAGAATCAGGAAGTAACGCTGACCGATCGCAGCCAAGCTGCCTAACAGTTGGCGTCACTATCGCCAGCCGATCGGACGCATTAGACACGCGCCTCAACGCGCTGACAGGCGCAGCGCATATCCTGGCGCTATCCTGCCGCAATGAAGCTATCAAGGAAGTGACAGTCGATAAGCGGCCAAGAGTGGCGCCCGCAACTGTGAACGAGGAGCGTTGCCGGTTGCGCTCATCGCACAGGGTGTTGGTGTGCCTGGACGAGCTGCTCCAGTTTCAGCGCTCAGAACACTTTTATTGCTTTTCAACAATTTTCGTATTATTTCTTTGTTGACTATGTTTTTTGTAGCTGTGTGTTTTTGTTATACTGTTTATGATCTCTTAATAAAATTGCATTCAATTACGACAGTTGCCAGCGTTACCAGCGCTGTGCGTTCGTCGGTGTTGGTGTTGGTGTTGCTTTATTGTTAATTTATAGTTTTATAACATGAAAGTGTTCGTTAATGAAATGTCGTTTAATTACAGAGAGCCAGCGATAAATTGCGCCATTAAGTAACATAGTAGTTGGCTTTAAGGCGCTTCAACTGATATTTGAGGAATTTTTGGGCAAACCATTTTCGAATTTGGTTCAGACAAAATACATTAAAATGTTGCACGCTCCCATTTTAATTAATTTTGTATACTTTTGAAATTGTTTAGAGCGATTTTAATTGCGCTAAAACCCGCTCATTGTCATTGTTTGGGTTATCAGGCAAACTTAATTGATTGAGTCTTGGGTGCTATATGTACAGCTGGCTTGAGGAGTCCTAAGCGGGTCAAAGGGCCCATTAGACTTTACACCTGACTGTAAGAAGCGTTTGGTGCTGGATAAGAAGAATAGGGATATTTTTTCATTTTATTTTTTGTAGCTTAAGGGGTCATTCTCATGTGAAATTTTTTAAAAATTAATTTTTTTTTTAACATATTTGGAATGTATCATCCTTGAAGAAGGTGCTGTCAAAATTTTATTGGAAAATTTCAAGTATTTCGGCTTCTACAGACATTTATATAACGAGCGGTCAAGGTTTCTAGCAAGGATTCAATCAGTTAGTCAAAACTTTAAACGTGTTTTTCTCGGAACGCCTTTTTTTGAAATGGCGGGGATGATTTAAAAAAAACCATTCATCCGATCTCTCTGCGATTTTGTCACGTCATTCTACATACTGTTAGCTATCGCCCCTAGTAAATTCACTCTGATATGTTAAAAATTTCATATTTTTTTTCATTGATAAAATCTTCAAAAACAACAATTTTTTACTGCTCTATCTTCCAATGCCTGCCATTTTGTGAGATTCTTATGAAAAAATTCAAATTTACTACGGGCGAGAGGTACGTTCATACTGCTTAAGAATTTCTTTGAAATTTATGTTTCAGATAATCCTGTGACTCAAAACAATCCCCGCCAGCTGACCATGACGCGGCAGAAGCCGTGTCTTTAATCGAAAAAAAGTGTTTGAAAAAATTAAAACAAATTTTTTATTTTTTTTTATTTTTGTACCATAACAATGAATAAATTAAAGTGGAATATCTTTTTTTGATAATTCCTCGTATTCACAAAGGAAATAATTTCTGAAAAATGTCCATTTTTCCTGTCCGCGCATAAGAATGACCCCTTAAGTGAACACACATAGATCCTATAACCTATTCCGTTGGGATCTAACATGCCATGGTAAAATATTTCTTTTGAAAACAATTTTCAATGTGTACATAAAATGTTCATAAAAAATCTTTCAACAAAAATTTGGCTTCTACCGCTTCAAAAAAAATTAACAACAACAAAGTCCAAATATATAATTAGAAAAAAATTAAATTTTAAAATTTAGAAATTCTTTTAATATAAAATGAAAATCCCTAAACACAAAAATTGGCTTGCAGTACCTCAAGAGAAACTTACAACAACAAAATTATTAAGTATTTAAATAAAATATTTCTACTGCAATTTCAAAGATTTTTTTCTCAGTTATGGTGATATAATTTCTACGGAAGTTCGGCCAAATAAATCTCCACCGTTTTCTAATATTTCTACTGAAATAAAAAAATTTGCTCCAACTTTCTTTTCATATTTTTTATAGAAAAAACCCTTAACACAAAAATTGGTTTGCATCGCCTCAATAAAAATCAACAACAATAAAGTCCAAAAAGTAAAAACCTTTGAACACAAGCATTGGCCTGCAGTGCTTCAAGAGAAAATAACAACAACAAAATTATTATTTTAATAAAATATTTCTACTGAAATTTTAAAGATTCTTTTCTCAGTCATGGCGATATAGTTTCTAAAAAAAAGAGTAGGGCCAAATAAATCTCCACCTCTTTTCTAATATTTCTAATGAAATTAAAAAAAATTCTTTCGAATTATTTTCCCATATTTTTTGTAGCAAAAAACTTTCCAACACAAAAATTAATTTGCAATGCTTTTAAAAAATCAGCAACAAAGTCCAAATATATATTTTACAAATAAAACATTTCTACTAAAATTCAAAAATTCTTTCAATATAAAATAAACCCCTTTGAACAGAAACATTGGCTTGCAGTGATTCAAGAAAAAATTTCAACAACAAAATTATTATTTAAATAAAATATTTCTACTGTAATTTTAAATATTCTAATATTCTAATAATAATATTATTCATAACTTATGACAATATGAATTCCTTAAGAAAATGGGCCAATTAAATTTCCACTCCTTTTCCCGAGAAGGAAATATGCAACGTAGTAACGTTAAATCCTTTGCAAAAGTTTATTTTTATATTATTTTTTCATGCTTAAAGGAAAACCTTGCAACACAAAAATTGGCTTGCAGCACTTCCATAAAAAAATAAAAACAGCGAAAAATTTGTACTTTAGCGACGGCAAACTCACACCAAACACTATCAGAGCGTTTGTGATTTAATGTCATGTTTTTTTGTTTAAAAAAATAATAAAAATTGTTTTATTTTATTGTTTTGACTTGTGTGTTGGAAATTTGTGTTTTGTTCGGGAACATAAAAATTATAAATATAAATATTTTTAATGGATGTCAAAATGTGAACTCATTAATAAAATTATAATTTCATTGTTATATTTTTTTCTATTTTTCTGTTTTTTATGTGCAAACAAACCCAAAGTCCACGAACAGTTCAAAAGTTTCAAATGTAGTTTTTTCAAAGGATATGAAGGATATAAACTTCAGTGCCCAACTTTCGCCTCTAACTTATCCATAAAAAATTTGTAATACATTTTTCAACTAATTTGAAAAATTCCAAATAAGAAACAAAAATGTTCACAAATCTAAAAAAATTACAAACTTTCGCCTTAACGTTCTGGAGTTTTTCACCAACTATTCAAATATCCAAAATCAAAAACCTTTCAAATAATATTTTTTTTTAAATTGCAACTTCAACGCACGTTTCGTTTTCGAGTTCGATTGCGGGAAAACCCCCTACGGCCCGATGAGTCAACGGACAATCGCTGACTAGTTTCTGCACTTTCGCCGTACATCTCCTCGAAAGGCCGCCAAGTAATCGCGCGCAAGATATGGTTTAGATAAAATGCGCTGCCTTCAAAAGTTATCTTCCACGTACCTTCAGCTGCATACTGCGGCCTGGCCTTTATCACGACGCGCACTTTTCAAAACAAAACACCCGATTCGGCACGCACGTGACACTGCAGCAAACGATATCCTTGTTGCCGAGCTTAGAGCCCAACTTCCATGTCCTGTCGAATTGAAATTCGCAGCGTTAAATCTGCGCGGCTAGCCGTCTTCTCGACACTTGCGATCTTTCGGTATTCCCGTTAAGTTTGTTATTGCTTTCGATTCACTTTTGTCCCTAGTTGGACTTGAGTCGAGTGCGTCGTACTTCTTTTGGCGGAGTTGTCGATGTTAGTGACGACGCGACGCAATGCGCGTTTAGCACCTTTCAGTCCAATTAAAACCGCCACAAAGCGACTCGACGTGCCCAAACGCCGTCGAGGAGAGTGGAACAAAGGTGAAGCACCTACACACGCGCACCCACACGCACGCACACTTGCAGCGCCGCCACACACACACACACACACACCTACGTCTGCAGCTCGGGGACTTGTTGAATTTTTACCTATGGAACCGCCGGCAAGACTTGAGCCGGCGGTGCTCGCTCTCCACCTTCCGTCGCGGCGCAGTGTTTGCACTTGTAGTGGTGTTTGCATTGCGCGCAGTGTTGGTGTTGGTGTTGGTGCTTTCGGTGTCGGTGTATTTGTGTGAATTATGATTTATTTACGAGTGCGCCGTGTGTGCACACGTTGCTTATCTTATCGCGGCCCGATAACGCGCCGTGCACAGACCGATTCGGTGCGGCTGTGTGTGTAAAGGTAAATGCGCGCCCAGCGATAAGCATCGGTGTGAAATGCTCGACTACAAATTGCGCATGCGTGTTCGGCGCACTGCTTGTTGTTGTTTTTGTTACTCTTGTTGCTGTCACTTTGTTGCTGCTCTAATGGCTGATCTGGCGGTGGTTCTTGTTGTTCCCAAACCGCACCAGCCGCAAACCGACCGAAAAGTGCACGTAACACTTTGCTCGACCAGAGTTATGAAGGTTTTTCATAAAATTTATTTACATAAAATTTTAATTAAAGTATTTATCAAATATTACCAAGCAAGGAATACAAAATATTACCAAATTAAAAAAATAAAAATTTCCACATTGCATCTAAGAAATTTGCCTGCTTGCTTTATATTTACTTCTCACGAAATCCTTTGTTCGAATACGAATATCACTCATGTAGTGTCGATATCAATTAGTAGAATCCAGTTGGCAATTCTCCAGCGAGAAGTTATTATCAATGCATTCTTCTGCAGAAGTGCGCACAATCAACCAAGACTGAAGCTGGGATCAGCTTGTAAAATTAATGACTTTACACTTTTCCCCTATAAATTCGATAAATATGTATGAAGTACGAGCTGATTTAATGCAGATTTAAACTAGACTTTTATATGTTTAAAAATAAATATAATAATGAACTATTTTTGTGTTTATATTCGAATGATTCCAAATTACAACGACAAAATTATTATTTAAATAAAATATTTATACTGTAATTTGAAAAATTCTTTTCTCAGTTATGACTATATAATTTCTGAAAACATGGGCAAATTAAATCTCCACTCCTTTTCCCGATAAGTTTCCCGATATCCTTTAAAAAAGTTTATTTTTATATTATTATTATTATATTATTTTTTTATTCTTATAGAAAAACCTTGCAACACAAAAATTGGCATGCAGCATTTCCATAATAATGACTACACATTTTAACTATGAATTCGAAAAATTTTTATGACTTTTTATAGACTATATGTTTAAAAATAAAAACAATCATGAACTATTTTTGTGTATATTCGCATGATTAATAATAATAATAATTGACTGGCACGACAGCCCGCTTACGCGAGACTAAGGCCTAGCTTCCCGCAACCACCCGTGTTGTGCGTGTGAATTTGTACGCGGGTGGAGGGACCTACAGTTTTTTACGCCGGTTCCGAACGGCAGGTTGGGAGCTTTATCATAGGCAATTTTTACTCTCAGAGGTTTGCCATTTCCAGCTGAGAGGACAGCCACCGAAAGAGAAAACGAATTTTCCCGTTATTATTTTTTTAGGTGTTATTACGGGCAGTATTTGAACCTGCGGTTTGCTGCCTTCGACTCGCGGTCCAACGCACTAACCAACTGAGCCACGGCGGCTGCATATTCGCATGATTCCAGAGCAGAATTCTGTGAAGTTTCTTTTGAGAAATGGCTCTGTTCCTCAGCTATAAATGCAAGTTTTTTGAGGAACTTAAGCGCATGAAGTACTTAAGTGGGTTGAACACTTAAATGTGTCCACAAATATTGATTACTGAAGCGGGATAAGTACTGTATTAGTGAAAATATTTAGACTGTCCTCTAGAGAGAAGAACTCTAGTACCCATTAAACTGGGCCCACTAGCCTCTTAATGCACATTTGTACGAATTTATGGCTAACAATAGTATTCCAACATTTTGGCAATATCCAACTAGCTACTCGATTGTATGGTTCAAGATTAGCTCCAAAGCAAAGCGCATCAGTTACATCTTTGAGTGAAAACTTTGCTAGAAAACCCACTATTTGCACACAAGGCACTTTTTGTGAGAAAAGAAAGACTTAAGGTTAGGTTAGGTTATGCTGGCTGCCTCTGTAGGAGACACACTCGGAGGTTCATTGTGAGGCCCATTGTGATACCACATATTCCACTCGTTTTTGAAATGCGTATGCAACACTGTTTTTTCACATTCACATTTCAAACTGATGGGGGAAGGGGGTGAAGACCTACAGTTTAACCCTTCGTTGCATGATTTAATTTCCGTGAACAAAAAAACATTTTTGTCACATTATTCTTGTTGCTTGTTTAGTTTTGATGGGAAAAATTGAATTTTGTTGAATTCCTGCATCTATGGAACAAGTTTTGTGGACATGTGCCATTTTCTGTTGAAAACGGAAAATCTGGTTTATTTATATTTTAGTGTTATGTTATGTTATGAATATTAAAGAATTACTTTTTGAAAGCCTCTCGAAATATTTTTCTGAATCCGCCCCTGCTGAAACCTGAAACCTTTGTTGAGGTATTCATAAACCTGTGTGTTCCCCTGAATGAACATCGATTGCACCTCTGTAAATCTTCAATATTCCTGCCGCAATCAAACTTTTACAATTATGCTGAACACATAAAAAGTCTTCCAAATCATCTCCTAACGATCTGCCACTGCTTTCTCTCATGAAAGTTTATCACAGCAACTTTAAACGTCACACTTGTCCAATCCCTGAGTTGCCATAAAAGCAGCACTCGAAGCTATTAAGGCGCAAAGTTCGGTGTTTTGCTACCGTTTCTATGATCGTAAAAAAATGTTTGCAAAAAAGTGCATTGCAACATGCAATAAATGCCACAAGCCAAACACACACACACACATAAGTAGTTGGCTACACGCACTTAGTGGACGATAATGTTAATTGCTCATTATGGTCAGCATAAATCATGGCCGACAAGCAGCAGTTAAGGTTCCAAATTAATTTTTATTGCACCGATTGCGGAAATGACAAAAGGCTGCACGCTAAAACGAGAAGTGCAAGCGCGCTGCTTATCGCACACACCAAAGCATCATTTATGATCCTCAGCGGCCGGCAATGGCGCACAAAGGCATCTAAAAGCGTTGTTAGTTGTTAGATATTTGTTGCTGTTATTTGTTGTAATTGTACGAAGCGGCCAATCCAAGCAGATTGGTGGCATTTGAGATAGTCCAATGCAGCTGTGTGAACACACACACATACACACATATGCACTCGTATGCGTACACTCGGCTCGCCGCATCATCGCTCAAATGTGTCCAGCACAATGGCCGCACTCATCAATTACGAGCGCCAGGAAACGCATTGTTGAACGTGGCCCGAAAGCCGCAAACGCAGCGCCCCCAATTTTGCTGGCCATGCGATGCGTTGCGAACGATTGCGATTTTGACATTTTACAAATGGTGGAACACGACTTCAACATTACGGTGTCGACCGATTTCGCGCACGCACCCGCAACCGCAACAGCGATCCACAAAGTGGCAAATTGGAAACGTGGAATTTCCCCAGAACTGTGCAGCAGTTCGCTGCGGTTTTGGGTTGGTTTCTGTTCTATTTTTTTTCATTGTCAACAATTTTAAGAATTTCCCTAAGCTTCGAGGATTTGCCATAAGCGTTCAGCTTTTAAGCTGCCGTAATTCAAGGTCTTTGTGACTTTCGGCTTTTATTTATGTGGAGAAAAAAAAAACGAAATTGGTGCAAAGAAATGATAAAAAATTAAAAAATATTATCAGATTTTATTAATTTTTTAAATTTTGTATTCTTCCAAAGATCAAACTATATATATGAAAAGAAGTCTATTGTTAGTGCTGTGATAATTTTTCTCTTATACAAGTTGTATTAATTGAA
The DNA here is from genome assembly GCA_963668005.1 of Melieria crassipennis. Taxonomy (NCBI): domain Eukaryota; kingdom Metazoa; phylum Arthropoda; class Insecta; order Diptera; family Ulidiidae; genus Melieria; species Melieria crassipennis. The sequence continues at coordinate 106,872,106 of OY764961.1, forward strand.
TAAATGGTCAGAGTCAATAGCTAAGCGCTCATTTTTTATTTAAAACGTTTTGTACTAAAATATGTAATTTGGGGCCATCATGTCATCTTTCATTCAATCAAATCGTTATCTATTTAGTTCAAATAAGTAGGCCAGTTCCCAATTACCCGCTGAATTGTTTGAAAACGAAAGGAAGGTGTGACAATTAAGTAATGAGACTGAATTGATTGCCGCGCTTATGGTAAATCTGCGACCTTGTAATTCCCTTCCCGACATCCTTCCCCTCTCCATTTATATATTTACCACCGCTCTAGCTTGTTTAGTTCGCCTGCTGTGGGTGTTGGTGGTGCTCGTCACGAAAATGGAGAAACGAAATCAAGAGCAACGCATCGCGATTAAATTTTGCGCCAGATTGGGCGAAACAGCTTTGGAAACGTACGCTAAAATTGTAAAAGTGCATGGTGATAGTGCTCTTAGTCGTGCCCAGGTGTTTCGATGGCATAAAGAGTTTAAGGAGGGGCGTGAAAGCGTGGAAGACGAGGCGCGGAGCGGGAGACCAGTCGAGGTGCGGACTGACGCGAGTGCGCAGCGTTGCGCGCCCTAATCCGTGAAGATCGACGTTTAACAGTTCGAATGTTGGCCTCGGAACTGGGTATGAACCGTGAAACAGTCAGACAAATTTTAACCGACGATTTTGGGATGAAAAAGTTGTGCGCGAAGATAGTGCCAAAGAACCTTTCTGAGGAGCAAAAGCAGCATCGAATGAGCGTCGCACAAGACTGTTTGGAACAAGTGGAAGGCAAGCTCACAATGGTTGTCTCCAGGCGGCCGTGACGAGGGTACTCGCGGACATCCCAGTCGAAGCGTTCCAGATATGTTACGAAGCATGGAAAACGCGCTGGAATCGTTGTATAGCTGCCCAAGGGGACTACTTTGAAGGGGATGGCAGGGGATGGTTGTAGAATAATTTTTAAATATACGGTTTTTATGGAATCAGTCTCATTACTTAATTGACACACCTCGTACGTTTCAAGAATCCTCTATTAGATTTTCGAATCCTCCAGAGAATCCCTTTCGGGAATGAAGTGGTTAGTTTATCGCTTAACTCCTTGATGTCCCCTTCTTCGAAGCAGAGTCTGTGGATGTATTGCAACCACTTAACTAGTCATCAATTTGAAGTCAGTTAGATAACTTAGTACTGACTTAGTACTGAGTTAGTCTTCTTCCCATAACCAGATGAAACCTAGTCAGAAACACGTTGTTCTACTGTCTTCTTAAAGGTAGATACATTTAATTTTATTGAACCACTAATTTTTAGCATTGTCAGTCATTGTTTGTGAGTGTGTTCAGCTCTGTAATATCTCATTTGATAGCAGCCAATTTGCAGAAATTCGACAAGGCCGCCAATAGTGTCCCGCCCTTGTAAAACACTATCGTTATCGCCAAAGAATTGCTGTTCCCATTAATACATCATTTTGATAACCCCGCATGAAAGAAAGCAATAGCACCCAAAGCCATGCCCGATTCGCAATACGATCGCCTCTACTATATCGTTTTGGGCAAGCACCTCTTCACGTATCGAGTATGAATGCTTTCGAGCACCCGATACCCCGAACGCCCCGAACATTTTATCGCACTCGATTGCACCATTCGCGACTGCCTCTTGAGAACGCACGAGTGAAACAAGTGTTTCGCTTATTGCGTGTGCGTTACTTTTATTTTCATCGGTGTGGCGTAGTTTGCCGTACAGGTTCGGTTCGGTTGAGCGCCTGTGTCGCTTATCAGTGCCACTTCAAGCAGCCCGGTGCTATCTTGAGGCTTCAATCGCGTTGAGTAATAAATTCGTCAATATTAATTTTTGTGATCAAGCGCTTTATATATTTTTTCGGCCTTTCATTATTCGCTTAATTTTGTTCATACATTCTCCTTTGTTTTTTATTCAATTTCAAATGCGCTGATAAAATTAATTTGTTTTGCGCTGCAATGATGTTGAAAGGCGTATTCATGTGGAATGGTAATGATTTGTTAAACACAAGTTTTATTTATATTTATGAACAGGATCATCACTTTAGTTGTATTCAATATTAGTTAGTCTATATATACATCGATCTGGTAATTCATTTGTCTATTCGTTCATTCAAAGCTTTTTGTTCATAGCTGTCCATATGGATGGTCTAATCATTATTTCTGCTCATTTCATTTCTTTAGCCGTCCATTCATGCGACTCCCATTCGTTCGCCCACCAACCAACTCTTCTATTTATTCATGTAAATTTCTATAAGTCGGCCTTAGCAACCAGCTTTGGTACCCATGTCCATGTTTAGCTATCTGTTTGCCTGTCTATATGTCCATTTATCCAGCCATACTCCTGAAACATATTCTTCTGAATGTCAGCCGTCTGACCTATCCATCGATGTTCATGTTCATCTGTCAGTCTATCGAACTAGCTAGTGTCCTGTATTATAAAATCTTACGCCCGCCAACCAGCTGGTCCAGTCTATCTGGCTATCCTCCTGTCCGACCATATATCTGAGGCTTATTCTTCCATTTGCCAATCGTCTTGCCTATCTACAAATGTTCTTATCCACCTGTCCGGCCATCTAACTGACTGTCTATTATCTGTCCTTTCTGCCCTGTGTGTCCTGTAATATAATCTTACATCTTCCAACCGGGTGGCCTACGCATCCATACTAATGTCCACCTATTCATACAGCTATCCATATATCAGTATATCTGTCTGTTTCCCTATTCGACCGTTTGTCTGTAGCTTATTCTTCCATTTTCCAACCATCCAGCCTATCCATAAATGTTCTTATCCACCTGTCTGCCCATCTAACTGGCTGTCTATTATCTGTCCTGTCTATCCTAAAGTAAAAACTTCCACCTTTCAACATGCTGGCCTATCCATCCATACTCATGTCGGCCTATTCCTACATACATCTATCCATATATCAATCTGTCTGCCTGTTTTCCTATTCGAGTTTCTGTGGTTTATTCTTCCAACCGGTTTATCCATCAATGTCCATAACAATTCATCTGTCCTTAAATCTTATCATCTGCCTGCATATCTCTTCATCTGTTCATATATTCATCAGATTGTTCGCCTATTTATTCATCCATCCTTCTATGCGAATAAGATCAGTCATCAAAATATTAGTATATACATACATATGTATAATCGCCCGAGGAATCCAAACTAAGAACGGACAATAAATGGATAAGTTCCTCCTACTTTAAGGTAAATATCATGGCACGTTAGAAAGAGGAATTTTTAATGATTTACAAAATTATTTATTTTTCAGCTCCTTTATTGTCAATCTTTTTGAAAATGTTTTTACATTATATTGAAGGTTTAAGGAACACAAAAAAATATTTTTTTTTAGCATATTGTCTCCTATATAGGTGGAGCTGAAGTCGCGTAGAAAAAAAAAAACACATCCTCCATTGCGGACACTTATTCTCCGGATTGGCTCGACCGATTTAAACAAATTTTTTTTAGTTCTTTTTACTAACTTATTTTTTACACGAATCCACCACAATATTGAAGAAAAATGTTTAATTTAAAGTGCTTTTTCTGGGAAAAATGGTGAAAAACGCAGGCAATTTTTGACACTTTTTTTCAAAAAGCTCCTTTTATTTTTCGAGTCTTTTTTATTTTTCTGGTGAATTCCTGTGTCCGAAAGCTTAATAATTATGAATCTTTTTTGTTTTTTTGTTTCAGATTAGCCGATTCGGAGATTAAGTGTGCGCAATGGAGGATGTGTTTTTTTTTTACGCGACTTCAGTTCAACCTATATAAGACAATCTGTTAAAAAAAAAACTTTTTTCAAAAAGATTGATAATAAAGGAGCTGAAAAATAAATAATTTTGTAAATCATTAAAAATTCCCCTTTCTAACGTGCCATGATACCTTAAGCAAAGTTTTATATAAATTTTTTGAGAACACACATTTGTACAATAATCAACATAATCCATGTATTTCCATATAATTTAAACAAAAAAGTCGGTGCCCAAATCTAAAATTTTTTTTTCTTTCAAAAATTTACTCGTTGATGAAGATAAAACTGACAGACAGAAATCATCCGCCATTGTGTAGCAGATTAGCAAGTCGCCTCAAACCAACCGAAACACTCTGACTTGTCATTTTAACGTTTCGACTGTTTTCTGTTGTATTATTTTTTTTATATATACCCAAAACAAATAGAATCATAACGACAACAACAACCACCACAATGGACTGCAACAGCCAACGGCAATATTTCACAAGTGAAAAAAAAACCAAAGGAAAACCGACAGCCAGCCACAAAGGCCATGTCTGCCATTAGGGGCTTACTTACTGTGCAGGCAGCTGCCACAGCATTTGCGCGCGTACCGAAATAAAAGCTTCAGTACGCACCCATTTGATGTGCCACAGCCACGCCGCGCTCCGTCCCGCATTCGCCCATCGAACGCCATTGAAACTAGGGTGGGTTTCATCGAATGCCGTTATTATTACAAAATATAGCCAATTGTTGTTTGTGCTTTCCATGGTGTCGATACCTGAAATTGAAGTTCGTTAAGGTAGCAGCCAAAGAAGGGGTTGGGGGAGGGGGCGAGGCAACCGAAAAATCAATACCACTTCACATTAACGACGAAGCCAAAGTGAGTTCAGCCATTTTTCGGTAACCTTTTTAACAAACAAATTATAACAGCGGCTTTCGAACTAGTAAAAAAGAAAGGAAGGGAGAGAGAAGAAAAAGAAGGGAGTATTCGTTCCCATAGCAGTGTTAATTGGTACCAAATGTGTTGTATACTAAAATAGAAAACTATCTCCAGAAGGCCTTTGATGAATGGTTATTGTCTACTCAGTGTTGATTGTATTCAAATTTTCTTATTTAAAATTGAATATTCAGATCAGTTTAAATTAAAAATATAGAAGTGAAAAAAATACATAATAAAAATGATAATCAAGAACTTATGGAAGGTAAAGTTTACATCTGAAAATAACTCTGATTAGTGGACCTCACAGCGAAGTGTAAATGTTTCTTATTTGAAATTGCATTTTCAGATCAGTTTAAATTAAAAATATAGAAGTAAATGAAAATACATAAAAATGTATCATTTAGAACTTATGGAATGTAAAGTTTGCATCTGAAATTAGCTTAGATTAATGGACCTCACACGAAGCAAGTGTTGGAAAAGATTATGATGGATATTAGCGTCGAAACCCAATGGCTTCGATGTATTGATTCCCAATTTGACAAGCTTGTACTGTTTGTACGGCGAATGATAAGTAGCCTTTTCAACAGGTCAACAATTTTTGTTTAGAATAAATCAACGAACCGCAGTAGAAGTTTGATTCTGAGCTTTGAATTCTAGAGAGCGAAAAATTTAATTGATCCCCTATTATATCTTATATTACTATTTGTTGAAAACGATGGATCTTAAGGATGGGCAAGAAGGCTGAAGATTAGAAAAGATTGGCCTGATTACCTGATCAATTAAATCTGATAGATCTGTATGCGTATGAAATACTTATAATCTCAAATCTGACGTGTTTTGAAGAACCTGAAATTGGGTTCCAATTAATAATCATTTTTAATGCATTATCAGGTTCCTAAGATTTCGCTTGGCGCGACTTTTTGATATTTGACATGTTGATTCAAAAGGGTAGATTTTTCAGTATTTCAAGTATTTTAATATTTTGAAGTTCTTACAAAAAATTTCCTACGTGACAATCATATAAAGACAAAAAATTTGTCAAAATATTTAAACTCTGACAAAGCAGCAACATGGGTGAGAGTTTAAAAAAGAATTGGAAATTTTATTAAAAATTTAATTATTTACCTTAAACAAGAAAAAGAATTGTTTCAGCTCAGAGATTAAAGATCGAAAGGTTATTAAAAATTAATTTGCTGCATTATTCTCTCAAACAGCAATGAGTAAGAAAGACCACTGTACAAGGATGTCATGAGAATGGAAAGAAGATACCAACAATTTTGGGATAATCAGATGATGAGCGACAGTTGTTGGATTTAAAAGTATGAAAAGGACTACCAACCATGTTCAGATCTCAAATCTACTTTAAAAGTATGAAAAGGACTACCAACCATGTTCACATCTCAGATCTACTTTATCATATCTGATAAATGTGTAATTTTTTAATTCAAACAAATAAAAATGTAGCGTTAGGAAATCAGCACACATATTTGTCGATTATTTTGAGAACTTATTTAGTACAAAGAGTGAAGCAAACTGTGTTATGGATTGACTTTGGAATAAGAAATAATAATATTTCAGATCGCGTAAGCGGGCTGTCGTGCCAGTCAATTATTATTATTAATTAATATTTCAGATATCAATTCAATTAGCTTCAGAACATTGCAATGGTTGCATAATTATAACAACAAAAGTATAGAGTGGAAAATTCAAATTTAAAAAGGAGAGCATTTGGACCCACAAGAAGGGCAAATTATTTAAATAAAAAAGAGAGATATGTCATGCTTTAGGATTCTATCGAAAAATACCTTCTGTGTTGAATTCAAAGTCAATGTTGAATGCTTTGGTTTCTCGCATCCAACACTGTGTTTACTTGTTTAATCAGCACATAAAGAAGGGAATTAATGCATCAATAACATAACATCATAACATACATATGCATATATTTTCAGCTCAAAATAGCAATTCCGATATAAATATTTTTAAAAAGTAAAAAAATATAATATTGATAAGATGGGTGAAAATGCATGGCTGTCAACTAGAAACGATTCGAGGACATGTCGTCTGTCACTCAGCGCGCTGTCACTGCTGCTTTATTATTGATTCTCGCACACATATAGTACATACCTATGTATGTATGTACATCTATGTATGTAGGTACACATATCAATCATGCCACTGTGGGTATATAAAATGGCCCCGCGCCGCAACAACCACCTCTCCATTACGCATGCGGCTGTCTTCTTGGCGTTGCCTTCGGAATGTCTTCACCGGCACCTGAAACGCTCCAATGACAAAGCGACTACCGTTTCGTCGTTCGTTTGTTCGTGGTCACAGTGGCCCAACAGTGGACAGCAGTTAATTATAATTTATGTGGATGAAAAAAAAGGTTTCAAGAATTATTATAGACACTCACACACGCACAGAGAGCGTAAGACGCGCCCGTGAATGTTCTCATAAATTGCTTGCCGTCACCATTTTATTTATTTATTCATTTCGTTTTGGTTATTTTCCAGCACTGCCGATATAGAAATGTCAATCATTTTATGCCAACGTGAAGTTCGTTCGCCGTTCGGTGCTTGCCATAAGAAAGTCATAAAAGCGCATAAAACTTAGCAGTGGATATGGTTGAGGAGGGAATTGAAATCGACTCTGTCATCGGTTGATCGCCACGCTCGAACACACTTCACAGCAAAGTTTTGGCAACAACGAAGAAATCCATAAACAGAAAAAAAATATTATCGCTGCCATATTTTTGGCGAAAATCGATGGGGCAAATTTCAATTGCACCAAGCACGATTCAGACAATCGATAAACACACGCACGCACGCACACTTTGTCGTTGCTGCTGCTTTTGCTTCTCTTTGTTGTGCACTCGTGCGACGTTTGGCTTGAGCGGCCATTTTGTGGTGCGCTGCGGTCTCAATATCGGCGATTGTCGATATAGATCCGACGCACTTGAGATGCTAACAACACTTGGTACAATTTTTCTGCAGCAACTTATTTGAGCGATTTTTGCCACTGGCGCGCACCGACCGATCAGCATTGAGACGAGATTTTTGCATTGCTGCACGATGGAGCATTCAGAATTGGCAGCACGCTTCGCTGTCAATTTTCAACTGAACAAATTTCTGATTATGTTTAAATGGCATTTCCCGCGTTTTCGAAAAGAAATATCACACTTTCCTGCTGATATTTCCTATCAATGATTTTTCGTATCATTATTTCCGAATATCTGAGAATAGATAGTGGCATTAGATAAGTTAACGTATCATTTTAGAGATTTTGATTCGGCCCCGCCCCCACGCGCCCTGCGCCGCTGCACCGTGATAGCGCACCAGATACCAGCGCGACCTGTGTGTGATAAAAACGCATTCGGGGTGCTGTGCGTGGTCGTCGTCGAAGCCAACTGCCAGCTGGCAGTTCCTTAACCTACTCCAAGCGCGCGGCTGATAGCCCAAGACGTTGGAAACTTTCTATCTGCCTGATTACACCAAATCGACGCGCACACATGGCCGCCATCAGCTGTTGGCACTTTCGCGAAAGGTGTTGTGGCTCCTGCAGCCAGCTGTCCATATCAGCCAAAGGTCTCAGATAACTGAATTTACACTACCGATATCTGTCAGCTGGCTTGCGTTGGCAGGAAGGCGCTGACGTTTCCGCTGCGACACTTTGGTCGTTCGCACGTTCCTTGGCGCTTTGCCTTCTTCAACAACAACAACAACAATCTACATATGTACACAAATAATGGCGGCGCGTTTTTAGGTGTGTGCGTATGTGTGTGTGGGGTGTGCGGCCCATGCCCACTGACCCAGCTAGATAAAAGTATCTAATCTTCGCTTTTTAGCAATATTTATAAGATAATGAAGATTTGCTATCAATTCCGTTACGTTTGTTCTGTAGGATATCAGTATCAGTGGGTATCTGTGACCGGCACATTCAGTATCAGTGTTTGAACTGATAATGTGCCGAGATAATAAGCGATAATAATTTGAATTTGAATTTTTCATTTGCTCCTTTAACTTTGGGCACGCTGTGGAATCTAATCACAGTTTGCGAGTGAAATTGGAGTTTTTAACACATACATTTCATAGGAGCGGCCAGGAGTGATGTCTGTCTCTCAAAATATCCACAAATAAATACAATTATAAGAAATAAATAATGTGATTTCAATATAAAATATTTCAACTATTTCATTCAAGTCAAGTCGATATGGAAAAGTTGAAACTGTGTTGTGTTTGAAACAATCAAAAACCATCATCGTCTAACTCAACTGGGGATCAAGAAGTTTGTGTGAATTTCCGCCAAAAAAATGCAAAGTCATTTCGTCTGAAATCTGTAAAGTTATACATATACAAGAAAATCATTAGAAATGCAATCAGAAATCCATAAATGTCTCAGTGCAATCAGCAGTGCAATCGATAAAGTCACAAACGTGTGACACGTCACTCAAAGAAATTGTTGACACTACGTTTGAATTGAATTCAAGAAAAGACCTTGAAAATTCAGAAAACCCCAACACATTTTATTTTTCACAACAACACGCAAACGATGGGAATAAGCAGGTATCTATAGCTCATAGATTCATATTTCCTTAAGAGTAATTGCGTTTTTTGCTCTAATGCTCGATATGAATTGATAGATATTGTAGAAGGATAGTGCCACACCTAAAATTAATTATCTGTCTAATTGTACAGCGACCTTTTAGAATCGTTTTCTATTATAATTTAGTATAGTTCAAAGTTCAGTTCTACTGAACTATTATCTCAGAATACATCTTACATCGCAGTACAGTAGAATAGAACAAAAATATAATAGTTTAGAATAAAATCGAAATCAGGCTTCAATGAATTACTGAACTCCATATAACTTGTTGACTTTAATGATAACCTATGTTAAGAAAATGTGCCCTTCCCCTGGACTGACTTAACCTAACCTACATTATCACGTTTGTGCTTATAACAACCAGGTGCAGAGTTACAGTTACAGCCTCAGTAGGTTAGGTTAGGTAAGCTGGCTGGCCAAGTAGGCCACTCATAGATCCCATTGGGTCCATAACGATACCAGTTGGAGCTCCTTAGTGTTACGTATCGACGTAAAAATTATAGGTGAGAATGCGGCTGTTCCTAGCGAAGACCTTTTCTATCCCAGAAAATAACCGAGCCCCTGTAAGTCGTAGTCTTGAGATAGCCGGATAGGAGCAGAGAATGTGTTCCAGGGTTTCCTTGCCTACAGCCTCAGTAGCTGCTCTGTTTTCTTCACGTTATCTCCAATAGACCCTATTAACCCATTGCTGCCGGGTACCAGTTCCGCCCATACGATTTTGATAAAATTTACGACATACACGACCTAGAAGTGACACAAAATGATCAGAAACAAAATTTCAGCTTTATATCTGTGCACGTTGCTGAGATATTCATTAGGTATTTTGTACCCATTGTAGCTTTTTTCCATACTTTGTGAAGTGATCCGCTAAACACGTGAACAAAAGTTGTATTTTTTACAGGTGAGTTAGGAGGCAGATTTTTGTGAAGTTCTAAGGCGTTTCGCCACATTTTCCACCTCCGGAAAATTCACGATTTTTGGAGTCTGGTAACTCTAGCTAGATGCCGAAATTTTAGGGTGACCTTCACTAGGTTAAGGTAGTTCCATCTTTACCCTAACTATCCCTATCAATGGTTTTGAGAGATCTCAAACATTGACTTATTTGTGATTTTAAAAAAAAATCAATTTTCATGGGTAAAATTTTACCCAATAGGCAGCAATTGGTTAAGCATGAGTAGGGTCTCCCTGACTGGTGCTTCCGCTACGTTGTCGCCCAGTGGTTTCTGCTTTAAAAACCGTTTTCACTGGGTGTTCTTTGTCCATACTTCCAACATAACATAGACCTAATTTATTTAAAAAAAAACTTATATTTAAAAATCGTCCTCGAATTCTAGTTGTTTTCCAATTGTTTTCAGCAAATTCCTGTACTCAATATATATTCTTTCATGGTATGATTCTGACCCTTCCTAAAATATGTGGATAATTATGTAAATTGTGAGGCGGAGCCCACTTAGGTCTTTAAGACCCATTGTAATACCACAAACAATCGAGCTTAAGACTGCTCATTGTACCAGTTTGAGCTTCTCAAAAAGTCGAGTGGACTGTAAATGGTTCTATCGGAAAGATTTTCTAGACTGTTGAAAAAGATGTTTCCCAGGTGATTCTTTCTTCTTCTGTATAAAGCAGGACAAGTGCATAGAAAGTTAAATGCATTTTCTTCCTCTTCCTGGTCCATACAGCTACGAGAGAAATCATTTAAAACACCTTGGGAACCCTCCAAACACCTATCATGGTTCCAATCTGCCCCCTTCCCTTTTTGGTGAGAGAAGCTTTCTAGAACGACAGAAATTAAAGTTGGATAAATTTGGCGCACAGAAAATCCTGTGATGCCTTGAGCCTATTAAGCGCTACCCGCATAGCGTGACCATATGGTCAAAGTCAAAACAAACGTGTCTAAGAATTTAATTTTTCAGCTATGCTTCATATTAAGTCGTTCAAAAAATGTTTTCGAAAAACTCGAAAAAAAAGAATTCGGGCATATTTGGGCTAAGCTAAAATTCATTTATATGCACATAAAAAATTGTGCATATCGGCTCGTTAAAAGATCAGATCAATCCATTCATATTATATCAGCATTTACATTATCATTTCGTATCAGACCATCGACCTTGGCATCGCCAACAAAGAAAGAGAAACTCTATTTCCTCTATGTTGCTATATATTTGCAGTCCAGCAGTAATGCTGATTGGATAAGCCAAGTTTTACGGTCAGAAAGTCAACGGCACAGTGTCTCGGTTAGGATTTTTTTTTAGAAAACTTCCGTAAGAGCCTTTTTGCTCAATGGCTCATCGGGCAGCCAGGAGCACTAAACCATTGCCGATTGCCGACAACCTAACATTCCTTCAGTGCCCATGCAAGGACTGCTTCGAATAAAATTGTCCGCAACAAAAATGATGAAACCTTTTGGACCCATAGTCCGATTTTTATAAACTAAAGTATTTTATTTTCCAACTTGTTTCTATATTAAAAGCAGCCGCCGTGGCTCAGTTGGTTAGTGCGTTGGACCGCGAGTCGAAGGCAGCAACCCCAGGTTCAATACTGCCTGTAATAACACCTAAAAAAAAAAAAATTACGGGAAAACTCGTTTTCTCTTTCGGTGGCTGTCCTCTCAGCTGGAAATGGCAAACCTCTGAGAGTAAAAATTGCTTATGAAAAAGCTCCCAACCTGCCGTTCGGAACCGGCATAAAACTGTAGGTCCCTTCCACCCGCGTACAAATTCGCACGCACAACACGGGTGGTTGCGGGAAGCTAGGCCTTAGTCTCGCGTAAGCGGGCTGTCGTGCCAGTCAATTAATTATTCTATATTAAAAAATGTAACTGCTGCACCACTAATGTTGATCCCTTCCTGACATAATGACGAGTTAGTTCCTAGCTCACGTTGTCTTTTCGATTTCAGTTCTGTACTCGCACAGTGTTTAATATATTCAGAATGACTTTTACGTGTCCATCAGTCATATAAACGCATTGCGTCAACTGACAGCGTCGAGTGTTGACGAAAAGCATATAAAAACGGTAGAATTTGAACAACATTCTGCAATTCATTTCGTTATCTCAAATATTTGGTGGACAAAGAAAAAAGTGAAAATGAAAAGAGAAAAACACAAAACGAGATAAGGCCGCAAACACAGTGAACGCATTGAAATGTGCCACTTGTGGCGGCCGCGTCCAGGTTGAGCGATCGCCAAAGCGAGAGCCAATGTCAATTTCGAGGAATGCATACACCATGAAAACCAAATAGAAAAGTAGAGAAATGGAAATGCAATGATAAGCTGTTATTAGGCAAAATTATGCTTACAGCTTCATTACACTTGATGCAAAAAACCGCCAAATAGAGGAGCTGGCAGTGGCGTCGCTCCTGCGGCTGAGCGCCAGCGTGAGCGACTCCTGTCGCTGCGTATACATGTCCGAATTATTCCCCTGGTACGTCCGCCAGGCATTTCGTATAAATGTGTGTATGTGTGTGTGTGTGCGGCTTGTAAGAAAATGCAAGAAGTGCGCTGAGCAGCTTTATCAAACATATTATCTTATTTATAAGCATTATCGTGCGGTGTTGTGTGCTGTTCTTTTGAAAGGTTCCCGCTCCCTATCTATGAAAATTTAACACACCAGAAACACAGACAATTTCATTAAAATTTCAGATACCATGCAGTTGGAGTTTTAGTTGAGCGCACGTTGGAACTGAATTAAGAACGCCAGCAGCTATTTTGCAAGCAACAAAAATTGCCAAAAAATCGAGAAAATCGGAAAAGTTAAAGAACGCAATTGAAACTAGGAGTTAAAGTAAAAAAAAAAGAACAAAACACAAGTTCCACGAGTCTAAAAAAAACCATTTAAGGTCTAAACAATTAAACTTGAGAAAAAGTGTCTTAAAGTTGAGCATTAATTGCGCTGTTTTCCAATCCTTCTACTCTGCTTCGCTGGCTCGAGTGTTTTTTATGTGTGTGTGTGTTTGTGTGAAATAACTCCAAGTGCTTTATAACCTCATATAAAATAATTGCTGAATGTTTTATTGTGTGGTTGTTGTTGTTCGCTTCTATCAAAAGTTTCGTAGTGGTTTATAATTACTTAAGTACAAAACACAACAAAAAAAGTAATAACCACCATTTTTTTCTTTGTTGTTCTGTCGCTTTTTGCGCTTTGAAAATAGCAACCAGCAACAAAAACAAACGCATAAATAAAATAGAACACAAGATAGAAAAACAACAAATTAATTCAACTCAACTAAAATCAAATCATATAGCACCTAAGTATAAAAAAATGCTACTTATAAATAAAAATAATAAAAAAAGCAATATAAAAAGGCAAAAATATATACGTTTAGGTGCTGAAAGTGGCAACGGCTGGTGTGTCGCGATATCGCGACTCCATTTTGAAAATAAAGATGATAACGATAAGACTACAACAACAACCACCAACGCAGCAGTCAAACAGCAACGCAGTGACTGTAGCTAGAAATAAACACACAACACATACATAAATACATATACTTATGTACATATATATATAAGATACGAGTACATACAGCAAGAAACGCTTATATAAAGGGGGGGAAAAAGCAATGCTAACACTGCGGCCGCGGCTGACGTCGATGGCAATCGACCCTTTCCCCCACTTTCTGTACAGTCGAACCTTTCGAAATGCGTCTGACAGTGCTCAGTGCTGTCGTCTGGCAAAAATGGTTGAGTGGCGAACTGGCGGCTGACTGGTGTGGTGAGTGGTGAGTGGCGTAAGTGCACCGAGTAGTGAAGTGTAGCAATAATTGACTTGAAGACTTTATTGTTATGGCGTTTCCTTTATTTAGCGCGAATTATGATATAAAAGTACGCGAACGCAACTGTAGATGCAGCAACAAAGCGTTGCGTCATTTCGATAGTCATGAAAATTGTGTTTATGGCAAAATGTTAACTGGGAAATCGCTTTGAAATGTAGGTAATAACATTTATAGGTAGCAAAAATATTTTGACAATTGCATCATGAGCTTTAAAAATTTTTTTATTAATTATGTGAATACTTTAACCAAATGCCCAAATATTTCACATTGTACGAGTATATCTGAAAAACTAAAAAACATATTCCATAGGAAAGCAAAATTATTCTTCTCCTTCTCTTCTTCTTTTTCTTCTTAAACGATTCCCAGTCCAATAATGAGCATCATTTGAACTACCGGTGTTTGATTTGTCGAGTCCCTTTCATATGTTTGGCACTTGCACAGATATTTTATTTCTGAAGAATTGATTAAAACACATTTTATATATACGCTATTTCTCCATATTCTTCTTCTTCTTTTTCTTAAACGGTTCCCAGCATAAAAAATGCATCATTTGAACTATAGACCTTTAATTTGTTTAGTTCCTGAGCGAGTTTCTTCCATATTTTCGGCACTTGCAGAGATATTTTATTTTATATCTGAAGAATTGATTAAAACACATTTCATATATACTCGATTTCTCCATATTCTTCTTCTTCTTTTTCTTAAACGGTTCCCAGCCTAAAAAGATGCATCATTTGAACTATAGACCTTTAAATTTTCTAGGTCCTAATCGAGTCCCTTTCATATGTTTGGCACTTCCACAGATATTTTATTTTATTTCTGAAGAATTGATTAAAACACATTTCATATATAAGCTATTTCTCCATATTCTTCTTCTTCTTTTTCTTAAACGGTTCCCAGCCTAAAAAGATGCATCACTTGAACTATAGACCTTTAATTTTTCTAGGTCCTAAGCGAGTTCCTTCCATATTTTCGGCACCTGTAAAGATATTTCATTGCTTTCATATACTTTTTCCCCGTCTTCTTCTTCTTTTTCTTAAACAGTTTCCGGGCCACTAAGATGAGCTTAGCTGGTACACTATTTTCCATTAGCTCGCGGCGTCTGAGTGATGTGTCTTTTGGACTTTCCCCTTTCGAACTATAGTTAGATCTTTTTATATATTTTTTGACTCGACTTGATAATTTAAAAAAAACCACCAATCTTCTCTGATTCGAATCCACAAATTCGAGACCTAAAAACAGGCAGAATGAGTGTACTACTGTGTACAAAGAATACCCGGAATTCGATTTCTTCGATTATCGTGGTGTTGTGCATTATGAGTTCCTTACGCCGGGCCAAACTGTCAACAAGGAATATTACTTGAGCGTTATGCGTCGTTTGCGTGAAGCTATTCGCAAAAAGAGGCCGGATTTATGGAGAGACAACTCTTGGTTTTTGCATCACGATAATGCACCATCTCGCCAACTCATATCGTTCCACAGCCACCGTATTCGCCTGATTTAGCTCCTTGTGACTTCTGGCTATTCTCCAAACTCAAAATACCACTTCGAGGACACCGTTTTGAATCGATTGAAGAGATTCAACGTGAATCGCCGCGCGCATTGAAGGCCATACCGGAAGGTGACTATTTGGCATGCTTCGAAGATTGGAAAGTCCGTTGGCATAAGTGCATTGCATCGGGGGGGGGGGACTACTTTGAAGGCGATGAAATTGATTTGGAAGAATAAATAAAGATTTTTTGAATTATAAACAAATTCCGGGTATTCTTTGTACACAGTAGTATAATACAGAAGAAGTTTGATCATTTCTGAAAGAAGTTCCGAACTCAATTGTTGACAAGCTGTAACAGCATCGGTTGTACAGATCTATACTCAAATTCTATGTCAAAACTTCACCATAAGTGATTTATAGAGTTGATTGGATGAAATCCATAACAACGTTAAAATTGTAGTCATCCGTGGAAAGGGTTTCTTCTAGTTGCTGAAATTATGTCTTCTAAAAACATGTACTTTGTTTTTACTAAAGAAAAATTACTTCATTGTTTGTTTGACCTCTCTCCTTGACTCATTTGGATCAGTTTCTTCCGTTGTTCCATTTATTTGTATTTGAAATTCTACTACTTATGTATTATTGACAATTCTTGGGTGCTGGAAAAATATTAGATGATAAATAAAATTCTAAAATAACATTACAACCAAGGACCAAAGTTCTAAGCCAGGAAAATAGCTAGTTTTATAATAATTAGAAATATACGTAATACCACATATTCAGAAACCATATTAGTGTCCTTCAGTGTAATTCTTTGAAAAGCGAATCACAGGGATTTGAGCTTAATTTATCTTTGTGAAGATATTTCTGGATACCTGTATGTCAGCTGTCAAGGCCACAAGCACTGAAAGATAACAGCCCCCTACAGCTGACACAAGAAACAGCTGCAGCATTGTACTAAACCCTCTACAGTCTGAACGATAAAACTAATACCAACCTGACAGACGGCCCTATCGCCTCGACGACCACGATCAATATATAGTAACAGTTGATAAACTAATGTTGTGCACCCCATATTTATTCTTAGCTGAATGTGTGCGCTAGTTATCAGTATCTGCACTATCTTTCTCCTCCTCGTATATTATCTGACAATCGATCAAATAAATGATAGCAAGAAAGCTATGCGAAAAATCCGCACAATGACCGATTAAAAATCTAAATAGCAACACAAAATATGTGGCACTCATATCAGAATCTGTGACGATTGCAATGATTGTACTTTGATATGGCTTACTTTTTACTATGATCTATGATGATCCATCAAAATTACATATATGGTATGTGTGGGGGGTTGATAGTCGACGATATTGGGTAGGTATAAAATCGAAATGATAATGAAATATTTTATGGCTGTTTTTTTTTTGTTTTATATGATTAATGTTAAAATTTTGTGGACTTCTTTCGCTCTATTTGAGAGCCAACCTTTAAGTGAAGGGATCTCTATTAAAAAACATTATAAAGAAATAAGGATGTTTAGGTTTCACTTTGTTAAATATTTCTTGAAAATATAAATAAATTTAATCACTACATAGGGGAATTCTTTGTAAGGTGCCACTCTTTGTAAGGTGCCACCCCTGCTCGATTTTGATGTTCTAGCAATCCAAGCAAAAAAATTCCTACCGTCATCTAATGTATATATGTCAACATCATATTTAATGTGGTTTTTTATGGAACAGACGCGAAAACACAGTGTGGGTAGAAAAAAGTGTAAAGTTCAGTAAAAAAAAACTTAAAAATAAAAAAGTAAGCTTTTTGTTGCGGTGAAAAAGTTATCAAAAACTTAAAAAAAACTAAGGTAAATATCAGTGTTGGACTTAATTTTTAATGGTTTTTCATAATCCGAAATGATATCCGAGCATATCGTAAAAGGAAAAAATTTATACCATGATTCCGAAAATGGCATAAAAATTTAAAGTGCCACCTTTTTTTCTTTGTAAGGTGCCACCCCCCTTTTTTCATTGTTTTGTGGTCCTATATCGGTAAAATGCCTTTTTGTTGCTTGGAATCGTCATTTAAATGAGTTTAAAGTGTTCTTAGTCAATTTTTCTCTAATCCTACCATGAGGAATAAATAAGTTTAGTTTTGTTTATTAATTTCCATACAATTATTACTTTTATTCGTTACCATTCAATTTGCATTTTGCTTTCGGTCATTTTCTATTCAATTCAAATTAAATTCAATAATCTTTCGTAATTCTTCTAAATCATGCATTTTTACTTGAGTGTTTTACGTTTTTAGCGGTTTTTTTAGGGGGTGGCACTTTACATTAAAAAATTTTAGGGTGTCGATTTTGAACACTTTGGGAAATTGGCTGTAAAATTCATATTTACGAAAAATTCAAATGAAGTGTTACCTTGGAGCATAGCTCTTTAAACCCTCTTCCCAACGGTATATTAATATTGGCGATACGTTAATTTTCTAACGAGTTATGCGCAAAAAAGCTAAAGGGTGGCACCTTACAAAGAATTCCCCTATATAAAGCAAAGTCGCAAAGTCCCTATGTATCCTTATAACTTGAAAACGACTGGACCAACTTTGATACTTCCTTCGGCAGGTTTGTTCGAAATTGTTACGTGAAGGTTTATAAAAAAACAAAGTCGGGAAAACGGGGCGTGGCACCACAAGAATACATTTTTAGACAATAACTTTGGAACCATAAGTCACACATCAATTAAATTTGGTAAAAACTTTCTATTTGATCATATCCTTCAATAGAGGGAATGGGATGGGTATTGAACAAAGGGGTGTGGCACCGCCCATACAACTCAAATCTTTTAAATGGAATAGCTTCGGCATTGTAAGTCGCACAGCATTGAAATTTGGTGCACCGTTGTTTCATAGATGTGTCATTCTACTGTTAAGTTTTGATGGGCGTTGAACAAGGGGCGTGGCACATTTGTTTGACCCAACATTTCAGCAGAACTGTAAGTCCCACATCAATGAAACTTGGTACGAACCTACCATTTAGTCATATCTTTCGGCAGAGGGAATGAGGCGGGTATTTAACAAGAGGGCGTGGCTCCGCCCATACAACTCAAATCTTTAATATAGAATATCTTCAAAATTGTAAGGCGCACAGCTTTAAAATTTAGTATAGCGTCGACCCATAAATGAGTCATTCTACTGGTCAGATTTAATGGGCGGTGGACAAGGGGCGTGGAACATTTGTGTGCATTTGTGAACATTGTGACCCAAATATTTCGCTGAACTATAAGTCGCACAGCAATGAAATTAAGTACGAACCTACCATTTATTCATATCTTTCGACAGAGGGAATGATGAGGGTATTGAACAAGGGGGCGTGGCACTGCCCATACAACCCAAATTTTTAATAGAGAATATCTTTGAAATTGTTAGTCGTACAACACTGAAATTTAGTGCCCCGTCGTCCCATAGATGGGTCATTCTACTGGTAAGTTTTTATAAGCGTTGGACAAGGGGTGTGGCACATTTGTTGTGACCCAAATATTTCGCTGAACTATAAGTCGCTCAGCAATGACACTTAGTACGAACCTACCATTTTCTCCTTCGACAGAGGGCATTGTGCGGATATTGAATAAGGGACCATGGCCCTGCCAATATAACTTAAATATGGTTCAAGCGCTATCCATTTCTTGACTGAAACTTAGCAGCAGCATTGCTTTTTTAATTGCCTCGATTGCGTTAATCAGTAGCTCCCTCCTCTTCCTTTAGTTGGTTTTCTTCGTCAATTTGCCATTTGCCACATCGCCATTGATTCGCCATCTCGCGTATTTCATTATAAAAAAACAATAAATGTCGTGCGGGACGAAGTTCGCCGGGTCAGCTAGTTGTAATATAAAGAGTTGTATAGGAGAATCCAGCGTTTTTCAATAAGTAAAGAGAGAGGTCTGGGGATGTAAGCTATTCTACTGCTTGTTTTATATGCCATGCCTAGTCTCAGTCGTCTTATTACGGTTACCTATTAGACAAAGATTGCCAGCGTATCACAAATATCAAAAATATGATTTTTGAAATCGAAAATTTGCAAGAAAATTGCCTTATATTTGACATTTATCTTTTAAATAGAACATGGCTCACAATATTTTTTTCCTATTTTATTTTGAATGCTAACGAAGAGACTGCAAAACAATAATACGAACTCCTACTATATTTGTAGATCTTTACGGTTATTCTTAAGGACGTTCATCTGGTAACGCTAAGAACTCAAACGGAGTCTATGCGAGGCCTTAGGGTAAGCCAGTGTAACCTAACCTAAGACAGGCCTTAAAAGGTTCTTACGTCAATAATAATAACTTTGAAAACATAGAAGCCATTCATAAGTCATGTTGATGAACTCAGTTGTTTTATTAACAAGAAGAAGAATGAAGAATTTAATTGAGTCAATTTAACTCATTTTTTTATATTGTGAAGAATTTATTGGACTCAGTTTAAATCAGTTTTTTTCATATTAATTGATATTAAAATCTCATATTGTTGAGCTGCATTCTGCTCTAACATGGAGAATTCAAACGTTGAGTTGAGTGCTTCAACAATTTTAAATATTTATTTAAAAGTGTTTAGTTAAACGATTCAAATTGGGACATTAGAATGAAAATAAAGTTCACAGCGTCAATGAACAAGTGTGAAATGTTGCTAATACGTTAATACGTTTCAAATAATTTTTTTCCTCAACCATTTCAAACATTGCAGACATAATTATTCAACTAAGAGTGACTAATTCTCTTAGTTGAATAATTATGTCTGTATTGCAGAGAGTTTCTCAGAATGCGGTCAACAAGCATTTAATAATAAAAACTGATTTTTTCAAAATAAATGTCGGTTCATACAGCAAGAAATCTGGAGATCTCATATTTGTAATGAATTGTTGAGAATAACTTCCTGTGTAGGGGGAGGGCCCGTATTAAACTCTGAGCAGCTGATGACGAATAAAATTCTTCTCTGTAAAACATTAAAGATTTCGGTGGTTTTTAATTTGTGTGTGCAAAAAAATATTTATGAATCGATATAGAAAATATAGAATTACTTTATTAATATTTTTAATTTTTCAATTTTTATTTTATATAATATTTTTTTATTTTTGCATTTCATACTTTTTAATATACTAAAAAATCCTTGTCTCTATCTTTCTCTTATATAACTCTCATTAGTCCCTATTTACGTACATTCTTCGTATATTCATGTACAAATAAATGTTATATATGTATAACTATATGTTATTATATATGACAGTACATAGCCGTGTGGTGCGTACTTGCGCCCCACCACTGCAATCGCGTTGTGGTGTTCTAATAAAAATGCCTTAATAAAAAATACCTTACACGCTTATCTTATCGCGGAAATCGTTTGTTAGTTTCGTAAATATTAGGAATGTATGTACGGCGCAACGTGTGCTGAGTGCGTCGCATTGTGGCGGGAAATTCACTATAATTTATATGGCTGACTAAAGGCACAATAATAGCTACAATATGGTTCGCTTCAACAACTCACAGAGTTAGTGTGTGTTTGTGTGTGTGTTGAAGACATAAGTAGATGTAGTGCCGCGGCACTGTAGCGTTTGAAATGTCAAACAAACAAGCACGTAGTGGTAATAAAAATCGAAATTTGTAATTCACGTTGGTGCAATTTGCGCAATAAATCGTCGCCGACAACGAGTACATATGGTGAAATGTCATTTGCGTAATTGCAGTGTTTAAGCTAACAGCCACAAGTGCCAAAGTAGAGTAATGCTACAAATACAATAACAATAAATATGTACATAGCATACAACTAATTACAAATATCTTCAACACGATATGATTAACAGATATAACATTATTTTGCATATTTACTATTATTTTTATTTATTTTTGTTGATTTTTCCATTTATTTGTTTTATTTTTTATTTAATTATTTTTGTGTCTTTCATTTATTTTTTGGTTATTTTATTTATTACTTATACATTGTTTTTGAATATTGCGCAATAAAAATATTGTACGTTCTGGTGTTGAACATTTTATTGTCATATGAATCTGCCTGTGAATGTAGCATATACACAAACCGTGGTCACCATTTCTGCTAATAACGTATTTGTGTATTTACGTTATTGATCGTAAGCGCAATGCAAGTGTTGACCATATCGTAAATCTTGACCAAACTAATAAAATGCATGCCATGAGAGTAAAATTTAAGCCTCACATGTATCAATCATTTTTTTCTTTGATTTTTTTTTTCTTCTGTTTATGTCGATTATATTTATCAGAGAAATAAAAAACAATGGCGTTCGTATGACTATTCAACCAATCCACTGTAATTTGTTTTATATAAGATTAACACGCCTTCCATCCACGCCCACCATAGTGACTGAAATTAGCTATGCTATGCTTTAAAGACAAAAATGTCTTTTAAATACTATCAAAAAGACTGGATTTAGTTGTCGTCTTAAAGAAATATATCGGGGCTTTAATTTGAAAATATGTACAAAAATGTAACTCCGACTCGAAGCGGACATATGCATTTAAGGCTTAAAGCGTTTACAGGGAGAAAAAACAGTGATGCATACGCATTTCAACGAGAGAAGTAGACCGACGTGTGTCTCATACAGAAGCAGCCATCTAATCTAACCCTAAAATAGTTTTCTTGGTCGTATTTCTCGTGTGGTTATTTGAATTCTTAGTCAAAAAATACTGTTGTCATTTTGAGCACAACTCACCGATTCTAGTTAAAAAAATCTCATTAGTTAGTTAAAGTGATCAAAGGAATCCGATTGGATCAGACAGCAGCAATTTACTAATCTCGCATTCAATTTGTATGCTGAATACTTCAATTTTTGAAACACTAACAATTTGTAAGCAATTTTTAAACCACCAAAATATTTTGAACAAACAAACTCCGCCATTCTGAGTTCTGAGGTCTTGAAGCTTTAAATAAAAAACTCTCCTAAACAGCAAAAGAAAAACGAAGTTAGTGCAAACTGTTGTCTACCTTAAGGAGTTACAACTTTTGGAAAAAATTGTCTGTAAATATTTTATTTTTATATTTTTTAAATATTAAAAAAAAATTTTTTTTTTTATTTTTCATTACAGTACTTTTCGCTTAAAGCGAACTTCGAGGGACTGGGCAAAATGGTTCGTTTTAACCGAAAATTCGCTTTAAAAGGGGTCCGTAATAAGCGAAAAAATACAGCGCGTACTTTTGAAATTGGTTCGTTTTAGTCGGAAAATCGTTTTAAATAGCTTCGTTATAAACGAAAAGTAGGTACTGTATTTGTTTTATTATTTTTTATTTTTTTTATATAGTCTAAATATTTTTTTCAACCCGAATTCTGACTCGGTTCAAGCAATTTCTCTCGTTACATTACAAGCGTTTTTTTAAACCACTTTAATCCTTTCGGGACTTTCTAATGCCCCTCAAAACAATTATTCACATCTTATGAGCCACGTAGAATATTTATTCGAACATTATGTCCCCGGATAAAAAGATGATTTCGGAATTCAAAAGTATACAACGTAATTCTTGTCCCAATTTTCATAGCATGGGAACATTTCTACCAAGAATAGTTTGGTTTTCAAGAGTAAACTTCGTTTCGAAATTTCCTGATTGTCGTAGAATTCTCCGTGTGGTTCTTAGGAATTTTATTTTAAGAAAATATAATAAATTCCCCAATAACACCTTTTTTCTGTCTTTCCAAATCTTCACTTACCCCTTTAGACAGCATTAAGAAAACACTTGAACATGTTTAGTTTAAACAAAATTCGAAAAGTTTATTGTATATTTAAATATGATTAACAGTAATTGAGATGTTTTTCTGCAAAATATACTTAACCTAATTAAAAACTAAACTAGATAACTGTATGCTTAGCAATAGCGAATATGAGCTAAAAAATTTTTATATTATTTTCATGATGTATTTTTGTTTTTTACTTTTTTCTTAATTTTTCACTAAACAAATTGTTTAAATCTCATATGGAAGATAGAGTTAAAACACTAATGTCTAACATAACAAAATTATCGGAATTACATAGAGAAACTTAAATTATAACTAAATATCGAAATGGATTTATGATTGTTCGCCATACAAAAATTTTGCCAAAAAAAAAATTATAAATCATTTCAATAAAATTGTGTCGTGTTTTTTTTTTGTTTTAACTATAACTTCACTACAACAACAACTGAAATTGTTATCTATTTACAACAAATTTCTATTTATTTTCGTTAGAATTTGCAACATTTGTTCACTTAATCATTACAACAATATTTGGGGGGGTTTGTGCTTTGTGGTTGGTAGAGCAGAACTCGATTTGGTGTACAAAAGTCTGACGTTTATTCGATTCTTTGGAGCTTTGAGATTACTTAAATTCGACTTGCATGCATTCGTAACAAACGCAAAATAAGAAATTGCATCGTTTTTGTTTTTGTCCTTTTTGCAGTTTCTTTGGTTCATCGCTTGACAACACATAAAATGGAAAACAAACAAAAATTACTACTACTCCATCTTCACCACCGTCTCACGGTCGAACTTGCGCTCGAACTCGTGCAGCTGAAAGATGTGTTGGTGCTCGTGTAGCAGCTGCTGCTGCTGGCGCTGATGATGCAGCTCCAGCTGCCGATGGAACGGCCCCAAGTCGTCGTCCTCCATCGAGGAGCTGCGGCTCATGGCCGCCACGTGTTGCTGCAGCAGATGCTGCTGGTGGTTATGCTGCTGCTGCAGCTGCTCGATTTTGATGGCGTCCTCGCTGACGGGCCCCATGTCGCCGAAACTGGAGTAGGCGGGCGATACTGAGGCGGCGGGGCTGTGGTGGCCCGGTTGCTGCTGCTGTTGTTGCTGTTGCTGTTGCTGGTGGTGTTGGTGGTATGAGATGGGGCTGCCACTAGATAAATGCGTCGGTTGGTGACCATGTTGCAGTTGCTGTTGCTGTTGTTGTAAGTGTTGTTGGAATTGTTGCTGCTGCTGCTGATGGTGCGACTGATTGTTCGTGGGCGTTGTAGGCGTCGTTGGCGTCGGTGTCGACGGCATTGAGGTTGTCGGCGAGGAGGAGAGTGGCATCAGATGGATAAGCTGCTGCGCCATCGATTGCTGCTGCGACGGCGACAGTGCGTGCTGATGTTGCTGCTGCTGTTGCTGCTGTTGGTGAGTTTGAAGGTATTTCTGCATAAACTTTAAATTGTTGTGATTGTGGCTACTGTTTATGTTGTTATTATTAGTTTTATTATTGTTGTTGTTGTTGTTGTTGTTAACGAATGTATTGTTGTTGTTGTTGTTATTTAAATGGCCATTATGCGTGGGTGAGTGAGATGAGAACATAATTGGCGTATTTATGTGCGACATTGGTGACATGTGCGAAAATTGCTGCTGCTGCTGTTGCTGCAACGGTGAGACATCATCAATCTGTTGTTGTTGTTGTTGGTGTTGTTGATGCGACAAAGGCGATGATGAGGTTAGTCCCAGAATGGCCGCTTTGGGCGTTGGCGATGGATTGCTATTCGTAGGCGAGCTAGCAGCTGAGTGGGTTAATGATGAGTTGTTTGGTTGCTGCTGTTGCTGTGTTTGCTGTTGTTGTTGTTGTTGCTGTTGTTGTGATTGTTGCATGTTTGTTAATGTTTTTAGTTCTGTTTTAGGTTAGTTTATTTTGTTTGTTCGGTTGTTGATGATGATGATGATGAAGATGATGTAATTAATGTACATGTTGATGATTGTTGACGATGTTTGTGGAGTGTTGTGAGTATTACAATCGGCGAGTACAAAGTGAATGATAGAGAGAGAGAGAGAGAGAAAGGAGCAGAAAGACAAAAAACAAAACGCATTAGTCGGGCATGCTCACAACGATTAGACCACAAAAACGATGCAACTTACCGTTATTGGCATCGCTGATAACATTGGACATGACATTCTTGTTGGCATTGCTGCCGCTCTTGGTGGATTTCTCGGCTTTGCTGCCTTTGGGTTTGCGTTTGCGCGTCTGCAACAAAGATGCAATTGAAAATTTTAATACAAATTCGGAAGGTTGTAAAATTTATATTAAGCAGCAACAGTCTCTACTTTTCTCTTCCCAATCCTCAATATGTATTCATTCAAACAAAAGATACCGATCACGATCATTGAACGTAGGCTTTGTTTTTGTTTCTTTGTTGTCTCATTAGTTTTGCCATTACTAAGAGACATTTTTGTAGCATACTTTTCGGCTGACTGACTGACTTCTTAGTCGCCTTGGCTCTCTCTTATAATTTAATTACTAAACTTTCTTACTACTTTCAGTGTGTCATGTACCTGTATGGTGTCCTTCTTCATGGTCAGCGGACGTTTCACACTGTGCAGCTTGTAGTAGAGTCCGCAGGCATTGCACACCGGCTCACCGTTCGGATTGCGTCGCCACAGCGATGTGTGCGTCGTCATGCAGTTCGAGCAGGACAGGCCAGCACGTCGCGAGGCACTCTTGAAAGTTTCCAACAAAGAAATATTAAAATTTTAATACAAAAATATGAACTTGCTAACTTTATTTCTATTTTATAATATTTTGCATTTTTTCTATTTTTTTTTTTTTTAATTTTAATATTTTTATAATAGAACAAAATTTTTGAATATTCATTTACTTATGGAATTACTGGAATGAATGTGTGGCTTACAAAGTTTGTAAGAAAGAA
This sequence comes from Melieria crassipennis, assembly GCA_963668005.1. Lineage (NCBI taxonomy): Eukaryota > Metazoa > Arthropoda > Insecta > Diptera > Ulidiidae > Melieria > Melieria crassipennis. The sequence continues at coordinate 106,898,308 of OY764961.1, forward strand.
AGAAAGAAAGAAAAAGTGTTTGTAGAAAATGTGTTCACCTACCAATCGGCGCGAATTTGAACGACTAACATGCTCCTCGGTAGACGCTGTTGCCGTCCGACTCGACACACTAAACGGATAGCTCTTATAGAAATCCCCGCCTGATTCAGCGGCCACTGCAATAATTATGAATTATTTATAAGGAAAACAATTTAACAAAAAGTGCATTGATTTCTAGGTAACTTTTTGCTTGTTTGCTTTCATACTAAGACGAATTCTACGCACTTCATGGCAAAAGGATCAACGTGCTGATCGACGCTCAAGCAGTTAGACGAGGCCTACACACATTACTTAGATATGACGTGCATTAAATCAAAAACAGACAATGAAAATGTTGTAAACAGTTTTCGGTTTTTCTTTTTATAATAAATTCAATTAAATTCAAGTCTGGCAAGTATTTAGCGCATTTAAACGAATTCGAATTCGAAGAAAAGCGAGAACGTTGACGCGTCTGCAACTGTGACTGGTGACGGGCGGATTTCTATAAGATTTATTATTGATTTATTGAAATGTTTTAGCTCATGTTTTGCCTGCTTTCACACACTAGTGGTGTTCACAGTACTTTAAACTTTTAACATATTCAAAAATTTTGTTCCACATTTGCAATGACTTATTTTTTTTTAAATAATATTTTTTGTGCTTTTTTGGATATATTTTTTTTGTTTTGTTTTGATTATTTTGTGTAATGAGTGAAAGGAAGTATGTGAAAGTTTTTACCAATCTTCTAGGCTGTTTTATTAAGGGACGATTCATGCCGTTCGTTTTATTATAAAGACCGCACGCATTGCACAAATAATGTCCGGTATTATCACGGCGCCACAAGGGAGTTGAGACCGCACCACAATTGACACATTCTCGCCCATCAGTGATAAAATCGGCATCGTAAAATGCTTCAAAATTTCAAACAAGTTAGAAAAGTTTGGCGATTACTGTGAAAAAACATTACATGAAACATAATTCAACATATTCACTAAACAAAAGCGACAGAGGCAGAAACACTAATTGAACAACATTTGTTTTTGTAATTATTCTTTTTTAGTTTTTAACAATGCAATAGTGTGTGTTTGTTTTTAGCTGCACTGTATTCTGTATTGTTGTATTTTTTTTCTTTGGTGAACATTTTTGTTACAGTCGTGTGTGTATGTTGACTTGTGAATATGTTATTGAAAATATTGTGATGAAAAACAAATTTAATTGAATTTATTATAAAAGTTCAGACGCTAATGAAATTTTCAAGAGTTGTTCTGCTGTAAATAAGGACGTAAGATTTTTTGGGTTTTTGTATAAAAGTCAAGAGGGAAATTATATTTAAATAAAGAGAATTTTTTGCTACTTAAATAAATTTTAAAAAAATTCAAACTCTTTGTAGTCTACTTAAATTGAAATATTTTACTAAAACATTAATAATAAATGACAAAAAAAAAATTTATAAATTTAAGAAATAAGAAACTAAAATCAAAAACTAAAAAACAAATGTAAAAACAAATTTATAACTAAAAAAACATTTTAACAAAATTATAATATAGAGAGAATAACTACTTAACTACTCAATTAAACTTAATAATTAATATATAACTGCTTAAATTCATTTAAAAAAGTTAAATCTCTTTAGTCTGCTGAAACTAAAATATTGTACTAAAAAATTAATATTAATGACAACAAATTATTTTAATTAACTAAAATAATTTTAAAATTAGAAAACTAAAAAACTAAAATCAAAAAATAAAATGCAAAAAACAAATTTGTAATTAAAAAGAATTTTAATGAAACTCCAATATGGAGAGAATTACTTATTAACTGTTTAAAATAATTTTAAAAAAATTACTATTCGTTATAGTCTTTGAAAACTGAAATACTTTAGTAAACCATTAATAATAACAAAATACAATTTGTATAAGTTTAAAAACAAAAAAAAAACTAAAATAACTGACTAAAGAAAAATTGTAATATTTTAAAAATTACACTTTAAAAATAAATTTTGTTCTATAGTTGAAATATTAAAATATATATTTTATTTCCAAAAAAATGTTAATATTTAAAATATTAATTTTTTTGTGTAAGTGTAATATTAAAATAAATTTAATTTCAACAAGAAAATTTTAATATTTCAAATATTTTTTTCAGTAGAAAACAAAAATGAATATATTTAAAGTATTTTTTTCTACAAAACATTAAATAATTAAACAAAACTTTAAAAATTCTAAATTTTATTAATAATTATTGTTTTTCATCATTTCATCATTTTCATTGGATTAGATTGTCTTTGACTATATTCAAGATTTTAATGCAATTCTATACTAATTTTTGGTTATAAAATTAAATAAGTTGTTGAGTGTCTCTCTTTTCTTTCTTTTTCTCTTGTGGAAAATATTTTCTTAGTAAAAATATAAAAATATTTACAGTATATTTTACTGCAACAAATAAGGAAATACTAAACTAAAACTTAAAAATATTGAGAGATTATTTTTAATAATCATTATTATTTGGATTAGATTAGATTTTAATGCAATTTTGTTAAATTATTTGCTTGTGAAATTAAATTATTTGTGTCTTTGGAAAATGTATCATTATCGTAATATTTTCTATTGGAAACAAGACACTCTTAGACCCCGGATAGAGGTTTTTTTGTGTTATCGTGATGTTTCCATGTTTTCTTTAAAGCATCATAATTTTTTCTATTATGTAGAGACAAAACATCTCAGGTCCTCAGATAGAGGTACGAGTCATTCTTTAGGCATGTGAAAAAGAGAGGCTTTCATGGGGTTGGGCTAATTGTTAGGTATATTTTATTCAAAATTGTAAGGAAATTCAACCTTAAAGCCTCACAAAAAAATGTTGAAATCCTAAGGAAAGTTTTGCTCTGGGCGAATGAATGAGGTCCTTTGGACCTGACGTAACTTCTGCGTAGAACCTTTGCTAGTTTTACCACCCATTCTGAGTTTCAACTTCTTCAACTCAACTGACTTTCTTTACTCAACAAACTTCTTCAGCCGTCCTTTCTTTTATGTTTCACCATTCTTACTTTTGAAAAACAACAAATAAATTTGAGGACTATGGCTGTCAACTCAGTTAACATTCTTCGCTCAACAAACTTCTTCAGCATTCTTTTCTTTAATGTTTCTCTATTCTTACTTTTCAAACAAATAACAAAACAAAATTTGAGGACTATGGCTGTTAAATAGAAAATTTCATAATCAAGAAAATGCATGAAGCATGAAGAAATATGGCACGAAGAACCAAAAAACAACCACACAATTCGTTTGTTCTTCTGATTTTCGTTTTTCTGTTCGCATTCGTATTTGTAGAGGAAATCGCACCAAATGTGCGTTTGTGCAGGTTACGCAAACACGCGCACAATCCTGGACCCAGCCGCGCTCTCGGAATGCGCACAGCCAAGGCGCTGAGCGCGCTGTGACGTTAGCGAACCAGTCGCCGGACGCAGTTTGCCTAATGTCTAGCCAAAAAACTTTGTTTTTGTGAAAACGCAAATTGTGCGATTTTCAAAACCGCAGTTGTGTTGTGGCCACAACTGCGTGTTAGATTGGCCGCGTATTTATTTATTCGACTCGTCCGAACGAAAATCAAATAAATAAGTGAGCGTTCTTCTGCCTTTTTGCACAGTGTAGACGAGTGGCAAATTTAAAATTTCACAAATTCTCCAACGAAAACTCAAATATTTAATTTCACAAGCTGGCGGACGGCTGCCACCCGGCCTGAACTTCAGCGCACCGAACGCAAAAACATTTTAATAATAATAAAAAAAAAAAAATACATAAACAGCGGTTTGGCAGGCGCAAGTCTGGCTTGTCGTAAATCAGAACGCTTCTGCGCGAGCGTTTCAATTTCGCTCGCCTAACCTCGAATGACTTGCGGCGTTGCTTATCAGCAGCGCTCGAAAATGAAGTCCAGAAACTGCGCTAAAAATATCGTACGCTGGGCATGACTTGTGCCACGGCGACGACAAGACGTCGTCGACTTGTTTGCATGCCGCAACGTCAACTACATACAAACATACGTACTTATGTTACAAATTCCGCAAACTTAAATATGTCTAACTACGATGGATGCGAGAGGGGTGGGGATGGGGCGTACTTACTTGCAGACAAGGAGGCCGACGCGGACAAGTGTGCCGCCAAATTGGCTGATGCGGAGCCGTCCACACCAACGCCGACCACACCTACGCCGACGGCCGCGCCCGCGCGCCCATTCACGCCACGTATCACATTCGTGTTGCCAACCAGTCCGCCGCTCGTTACCACCGATGTGGGCGCGTAGCTAATTGCCTCGTAATGACCGGGCCAAGTGTCGTTCTGTGGCGACGAAAGCAAAGGAAAGGCCGAAATGAATGAAGGGCTCAATGCACGCCGCGCAAATGCATTTGCGGCACTTGCGCCTGCGACGCGGCCGTATGTACTCACATGACTGCGATAATTTGTCAGCGATGTGTAACGATCGGCGCCGCCGAGCGCTGCGCTGCCCACATTCGATACGCTGCCAGCGCCGCCCGCGTTGCCGGCCGCTCCGCCGCCGTAGCTCGTCGATGCGATGCGCTGAAATGCGGGCAGTGCGCCGCCGTTGCTGCCGGCGCTGCTTGTGCCGATCGCACCGATGCCACCGCCACTGCCACCGTGGCTGCTGTTGTTGCTTTTGGGCGAGCCGTAGTCATCGTTGCTGATGGAATTTGAACCGGAACCGCCGATGCCGCCGACGGCCGCCGTTGCAGCGGCCACAGCGGCTGCGGTGGCGGCCGACGTTGCTGTCGAGTGTGCGCCCGGCGTCGATGCGGCCGAGTGCTGGGACGGCGATGCAGCTGCGGCCGCGGCTACTGCTGCCGCTGCTGCAGCGGCACCGTACTGCTGCATACCGCTGGCGGCTGATGTTAGCAGCGGCCCCGCGTAGACTGAACTGCAGTGGCGTTGTGTGGATGCCGTGTTGGCAGTGCGGATGATGCAAGCGTCAATTGGTCGGCGAGAGAGGCGCGCCGAGAACGAGCAGAGAAGAATAAAGAAATGTCTTGATTAGATTTTTGTGATTTATTGCAATTATTTGGTGTTGTTTTTGCACGGCCACTCTCTACACTGGACCAGCGCGACAACACAAAGAATTAAATAAGTATATCGACCATGTTTAAATGTGTGTGTGTGTTTATAGCTTCTTATGTGTATGTGCGAAAATGTTTAAATTTGAAAGCATCTGGACGGTTGATCTCTTTCAAGCGCTAGAAAATTCATGAATTGTGTTGGAGTTAAGGCAGCAAATGTCACAACAATTACCTATAGCAATAGTTCTTCAGATACATGTTGTTGTAGTTGGAGAAGAACATTTTCGTAAAATTTTCACAGTCAATATTGGCGCCAAACTTATGTGCTCGTTCTCATATCTGACACACTATACGAATTTTTCCTTTAGATTTGGTGGAAACGAAATTTTTATATTGAAGAAGAACACATCATTTCAAAATATAGATCCAAAAAACTGTTTTTTAATACTAAACAGAAATGAATTACTTGCTCTAAAGAACGATTTCGATGCCTTTCAAACAAATCCTCTTTCACAGCGCTCGATAAGACTTTCTCAATGACTTCAACCTCATTTAAAACCTTCCATTTCTGCCCCAAATATCTTCTTCTTTTCTACATAACTGCCAAACCAACACTATGTATGGTCCCTGATGCTCAACTCTAAACAATGCATGCGGCATGGAGCACTCACACTTTCCACATGCCTCACTCCAACATAAACTCACTTTTGGTAAAATGAGCTGAAAATTAACATTTTATGATTTGTTTACATTTGCGCAAACGCAACAGCGAGTGTCCTCTGCCTAAGCACACTGTCCGTCCAACCGTCACCACTGTCAGACCACCAACGAACATTATTGCAACGAACACATGCGGCAAGAATTCTGCAAGTCCCAACACAGATCCTGCGCAGTCGTCTCCCCTTACTGTACTTAATTAAGTTTCCGAACGTCCACAATTCCACTGAGTTGACACATTTCAACATTTATTTACACGCGAGTGTAGCATTCGCGCCAAAAACTACGCAGCCGCAGCATGCAACGAGGTAAAAACAAAAACAATAACAAGCAACATTCAACATTCACGTCGCGTTGCGGTCAAGGCTCGGTTGGTGGATCAGTTGGTGGGGCTGATTGTTTACAGTGGTCACCATTTGATTTGCCTGTCGAACAGTAGTCAGTTTAAATATTTTTCTATTGTCCGGCAGCCACACGGCCACAGCGTTCGAACGGCCATGGATGGGTGAAGGCAGTGTGCAGGGTTTGATTGGGAACTTGATGACCACGCGTTGGACACTGGCAGCAAAATAAATATGTAGCCAAATGGGGAGACGAGCGCGTCGTGTGGCAGCTCCGGCGTGCGGAAGCTGCAACGCTCGTACCTTGCCTGGCAGTGTTTATTTGTTGTTGGCATTTTTGTTTACACTCGAAAATCATTTCATGAATGAAACCCATGTATGAAGCGGTGAAGCAGTGAAGGCTGTGCTGGAGTGTTCAGTGGCATTGAAAGAAACAACAGCAAGGTTGAGTGAGTCCGCAATAACGACTGAATGGGTACTGAGGCAAAATATTTTTGTTAATAAATTTGATAGAAAAATTCAAAGGCAAACAAAACAGACAGAACAGAAGCTGTAATGGTAATCGAATCCTCATCTTTGGGACCAGGAGAACCGTTTAGATCGTGATTTAATCCTTTCGGGACTACTGGGATAATGCGTGCCACCAAGTTTTCAACGCCCTTCAAAACAATTATTCAGATCTTATGACCCATGCAAAATATTTATTAGAATTTTATGTTCCCGGATAAAAGAATGATTTTAGAATTTGAAAGTATAAAACGTATTAATCTAGCCCCAAATTTTCATAGCATGTGCACATTTCTACTAAGATTATTTTGTTTTTCATAAATAAACTCTGTCCCAAAAGCGTTAAACTCAAACATGAACCCAACTCATAACCGCACTGCCTGTAACATGTTTAGAGAAGAGCTGATCTTACAATCAACAACTGGAAAAAATTCAAACCAAAAAAAGCAAATACAATTTTAATTGAATTGCACGTTTTTCCATATCCTGTTATCCTTACACAATATTTTTGTTTATATATCTACAAAGTAAATATATGAAAAAATATAAAATGTTATGTTGAACACTTTTATGCGAGTTCACTTTTCACAATAGTTGACCACATTTTGTGGCCTGCAATACGTTGTTGTTTTTGTTGTTTTTTATGCTTTGTCCACACACAAATTAAGCGTCACTATTTTCCATTTCCTTGGCACATCACAGCACTTTAGATTTTGAATAGTGGCCTCTACGCGGTTGCAGCCACACACAGACACACAAGTGCCTGTACGTGTTTTTAGTTCGTTACTTTCCAACACTTTCTCAATGCGAATTCGCACAGAAATGGTAACTTCGGACACGGCTCAAGGAAGACGTCTGCCGCGGCGCACGCGTGTTTGCATAATGAAGCTGCGCGCGCAGCACAACAAAAATCTTATAGTCGCACCAACCACAGTCGCAACAATTGTCAGCGCGCTTTTCTACGGGGCACGTCGGTTCAGCTGCACTGACCACTTGGCCAGAACTGAGTTGCCACAACGCGTCGAAAGCCAACTAAAGTGGCCAGCGTCCGCTGCTCGCACACAAAGGCGCGCAAAATCAAATTTCAAATCGGAAAAAGTCACCAAAGTGTCACATCGGCTGCATGCCAAGCGTTGCTCTGATAAAACGATGCGCACAACAAAAGCACATGAAATGTGGCCGATTGCAGCGGATGGTCCGCCCGCGGTCAGCGTTGGAACGTGCGCTGCCAAATTATCTCGGCGAGCGTGCGGCAATTGTTGTTGGTTTCTCTGCAAAATGCAGCAATTGCTTCTTGTTTGTCGTTGTCGTTGTTGTTGTTGTTGTTGTTGTTGTTGGCCATTTGTATAGCCACAATCTAAAGCGCACGACTCACTTGGCGCATATGGAAATTGCTGCTGGTATCTTATTCGCGGCGTACGCGTACGCGACACGGCAGCGGTCGACGCTGTACATAGGAAGTAGCACAAATTGTTTTTGCTGTTGTTGTTATTTAATATCAGAAAACGAATAAATAAATAAAAATTCAAATAAAACAAAAATTCAACAGAACAAACGAGCAGTGTGCAACTAAATAATGTTCAGCGAAATGTTTATAAATATAAAAAAAATAAAAACAATAATATATATGTAAATAACAACTATAAAGCATGCAGTAGCTAAAATGTTTTTGTTTTGGTTTTTTATGCATTTTCATCTTTTACATGTTCCGAATTGTTGTTGCATTGACGCTGCAGGTGAGTATGCGAAGCGGGTTATTTGCATCTCGCCGATACGCGTTGCGCTGGTTGGCACTGCTGCGTTGCCATCTGTAGTCAGGTTGCGCTTTGTGTTGTTGTTGTTGTTTTTGTTCTATGTGTTGTATTTGAAAATCTGCAAAAAGTCACATACATGCGGCTTGTGTTACTTCATTCGTCTCCCCCCATGCCGTGTAGTTTCTTTATGATGTTGTGGCATTTGTTTACTTTGTGTTTTATTTCATTTGTACTATTATTGCTCATATGTTACTTTTGTTTTTAAAGCTTACTCATACACAGTAGACAGACAGGCGGGCAAGCAGACGGACAAATAGACGGACTGATGGATAGACAGACGAATGGAAAGACAGACAGACGGATAGACAAGCTAACGCACTGATGGACAGACAGACAGACAAATGGAAAGACAGACAGGCAAACTGTTGAACAGACAGACGATCAAGTTAGGTATTGCCCTGCATATTTTTCCGCTAATTCTCATCCACTCAACTTCTGGGCCTATTTTATTACACCTACAACAAATCAAAAACCATTTAACCATAGTTAACCTTAACAATCGACTATTTTTCGTCATGTGGCAACTCTGGTTTGAAGCTCATTTGCACATAGCAGCCAACAGTAACACAAATAGTTGACATGGTGACTTAATTTGGAAAGCCGTAAAACGTCAATGTTATGCAATCGTTGTCGTTGGAGGACATAAATGCAGTGAATGCATACATCGAGGCAGCCACTAAAGGTTAACAGGAAGGCAATTCATATTGAAGGAAAAATACTAGAAGAACGTTCATGCACTAAATGTAAAAATGTTCATGCACTCAACAAAGTATTGGTGGCAATGCCTAAAAACAAAGCGGAAGACCATAGATAATAATTTTTGAAAATAAAAACTTGTTACTGTAACAAATAGACCAGTGATCAGAGAGGACAATTCCACCCGGCAGTTCTAAACTCATCGTTCTGGATAGATGGATGTGAGGGGGAGCTGAGGAAATAACCTAAGGGAGGTCAGGTTAATAGAGGAGATTGGAATGGGAAAAATAAAAGGGAAAGTGGGTGGAAAGGGAGAAAGGGTTATGAGATCTCCTGTGTAAATTTCCCGGACTCATTAATGAATCTCAGGAGATTGCACAGGGTGAGAGAATGAAATTCGTCCATTCTCATAACATCTGAACCCAGCGTGCGCAATCTCGTTCTAGAAAAGGCAGGACATGCACAAAGAAAGTGCTCTGTACTATCTACCTCCTCCAGGCAAGACATGTAAATCGGATCTTCGATGATGCCCATGTTGGCCATATGTCGCCCCCATGGATTGTGTCCTGTGATTAACCCGACCATTCGACGGAGGTCTTTCCTACTCGGCTTGTGGAGGAAATTCCCTGCTTTCCTGTTCGGGCTTTTCACAAAACACTTGGCAGTTTTACAGCTTCCCAAGCTAGACCAACGTTCTCTATGTATGTACACAGGACTTGATCCAGTGCAGGGTTCCTGCTAGACTGGTGCCGATTATTGGTTCTGGTCCCATGGGTGTACACCCTGATCCGCCGTTAGCCAGTTCATCGGCAGTTTCGTTACCTAGAACACCGCAGTGTCCCGGAACCCAGATAAGTTGGAGCCTATTACGTCTCGCGACTGATTTTAGCTTCATCTTACATTCTTGGACAATCTTATAGGTAACATGCGCGTTTTCCAGGGCCTTAAGTGCAGCTTGACTGTCACTCCAGACTCCTACATGTTTCCCGCCCAATTTGCTCCTGATTATCCATTCCGCTACGTTCAGAATGGTGAAGATTTCCGTCTAAAAGACGGTAGTCAGCCCACCCAGTGAGTAGTAGCAGTTTTCACTTCCATCGAGGTGCCATCCAGCTCCAGTACCTTTATCGGTCTTGGATCCGTCAGTGAAGAAAATATCCGTCAGATCCCCTAGCATGGCCTCTGGGTTGTCCCATTGGCCGCGCGTTGGGAACCTCTCTTCAAAGTTTCTCCCAAAGGATACTTCGGGTATTAGGCAATCCTTAGGGGCCAGCAGCAAAGGATATTGCGCTGACAACCTCTTGAAGATTTCTCTATGACCCGAGCCCTTGTTGTCGTGCCAGTATACATAGGAATACAGCCGACATGTCGCTTTCGTCGCTTCCTCTTAAACTTTTAGATCTAGGGGAAGCATCGTTCTACTAAAATCTGACTGAGCTGAATCATACCTGAGTCGTCAAAATATGAATAGATTTATTTCGGAACCACGCGGTCCAATTTTGGTTTAACAATTCGAAATTAATGAAATCATGAATCATAATGAAACAATTAATGAATTCTATGGTTTTTTTTCCTAACAATTATTTGAAGCAACTAAACTAAAAGTCTCAGTAGGGTTTTGCTCCACAGCATTCATAGAACCGGGACCATTCATTGAACTTAGAGCCACTCTATCAACTGAATCGAGCTAAAGGGAGCGAAAGATCGATGGAAAAGAACACCATTGGAAGTAGGACGGACTGAGGAATGATAGACATTTCTGTAAAAGTCCCAAATGAACTAGTTACCTCTTACACCTTAACCCGGTAGCGCCTAACGTAACCATATGGTCACACTTAACATGCAGTCAAAAAATATGTTTCAATTATGTTTAACATTAAATCACTCACAAAGTGTGTTTGCAAAATTTGAACGAAAAATAATTCCGGGACATTAGGGTTAACAAATCGCACATATTTATGGATATATAACTTGAATGACTTGCTCGGTTATAAGACTAAGGCCTAGGTTCCAGCAGGCTTGCTTGTTAGCGGATGATGTATTCTTAATTTTTACACCTATGGAAGCAACCTACGGTTTTGCGCTGATTCTGAATGACAAGCTGGGAGCTTTTTCAAGGATAATTTTTCTTTCAAAGGATTTCCAGTTTCTGCTAAGAGGAGACGCCAAAAGAATTACAAACGTAGCAAAAATTATTATTATTGGCTGCGATGAAGATTAAAACACTCAATCCAACGACTTCTTTCGGAACAGTTAGAGTTATTCTCAGACCCAGGAACAATGCTGTTGGAACAGACAACGGCAGAACATGGATATAGTGCCACCTCTATCGAGAGGTGTCCAACACGCCCCATTACATCCTTTTGCTGCCCAAAGCACTATCAATCATTAGAAGAAGACAATTTCAATGTCTCAATAGCCAACCGAATAGAACTCAACTAAAACTCAATCATGTGCTGAACTTCCTCAGCAGTTAAGGATTAGTTCGAAATGCTTTAAGCCTTCACAAATAGTAATTGAAATTGCCTCCTTGCTGCGCATAATTAAGTACATTTTTTCAGTCTAAAAATGAAAAAACTGCACTTAGCACCCAACAATTATTCATTATGCAAAACACGTTTTCAATTAAAATTACAAAAAGTAGCAACAACAATAAATACATACAAACAATACAACACTTTTTCTAAATATTCGAGTACCTACATACACATGAACAGAGTATTTAAAGCAACAAGAAGCAACAAGTTAACGAAACTACAAAAAGTGTGAATTACCGCTAGCGGTAATAACGGCAGTGCGGGTGCACAACAACAACACATAAAAAATAAATAAAATAAACACAAAATATAAAAAATAAAATAAACTGTTTCACAAGTATGTTTGTATGTAGGTATGTAATTGTGTTGACTGGTATAAGTTAACCCGCCCGTGTTGGTTGTCGCCTGCTGTGGTATTGGCAACTGGTGACGCTTGCCGGCCATGTCATTAGTTGTCGTCAAAGTCTCAAATTTCCCCGCATGGCAATTTGCCGAACGCGCCACATAACCCAAATTGCAGCGTACAAATAACAGGAGCGACAGTGCGTCATTGGGGAAAATTGTTACACTGGCCAACGACTGCCATATAAATGGCTAAGAAATATAAATATGAAAAAATCGAATTTTAACTAAATTTTTCAATGAAAATTATTGCAACGAACATTACTGAGGAGTGACTGCTCGCACATGGAACACCGAATGCCGTTTGGCTGAAAACATTTGGTCACACTTCGGCGCTGCCTGTCGTGTGGCACGTGTGCGCGGACATGCTGCGGTAGGCACGCTTAAGTTGTTATTGTTGGTGTTGTTGTTGTAATACCAGCATATCAACGCTTATTTGGTAGTATTTAACGTTAACAAATTTGTTAACAAACTTGGCGGTTGCAATGTTGACATTAATTGAAACACTGAAAATTGTTGATTCGCACACCTGAACTTGGTGCACAATGGAAGCGGGCGAAATTCATGAGCCAACACAGTAAAATAAGCACAAACGACCTGCAGAGTTTGTGTGAGGGGCAAATGACATTTTCACATACATATGTATGTGTAGATATATATAACCACAGCCGCCCTTAAGGGGACTAAAGCTGAAGTAAGCCGGTAAAAGATTGGCTTATGAGAAAAGCAAATGAAATTAACACTAGAAAGACCGCAAGTTTTCCATACCTACAAAGACTACAGATTATATCGGCTGATATCTCGAAAAGTACACATCGGATTTGGCTAATTGTAATTGTAAACCCTAATTGTAGAACTAATTGTAGAATCCGATAAAAAAAATAAAAATCATCATAGCAAAAGTTGATAGAAAATACAGATATTTAAAAATCAGAAACAGTCAAAATGCCCGCAATTGTGTTTCTAGTGTTAAAGAAGAAAATTGTTTTAGAGAAAATTTTAAGGAAGAACTCAAATCTTGGCAAGCAAAGCAAAAGAATGATAAGACATTCAAAATATAAACGATTAAGGCATAACCATTGAGATAAATAATTTTAAAGACAAATAAAAACGATAGAGTCATAGTGATTCAAATATTTCAGATACTATTACGACAGGAAAGAAATTGCAAAAAATTGAAGCAAGAAGAAACGAATGAAAATGAATTTCAAATGTATAGAAAGTGGACTTTGAGCGAACATTTGTTTGAAACGGAAGTAGAGGCGGACATAATCTGCATTAGAAGGTCATATATGGAATTTAGTAAACAACTTTTTCAGATTACGAAAACACATAAACTAGAAAATAAGAAAACAACTAATAAATAATTTGTTTGTAGTAGGTAAAACATGTTTAGACATGCACAAAAAAGGACCTTTTCACAGGGAACTAAAGCGTTGTTTTGAGAGCAGGTAGAAGAATGCAAACTTGAACCAAATGAGACAGTATAAAGTGTGGATAAATAAATGAAAATACTTCAGTTGGTCTTAGGTTTAGGTAGAATGACGCACTGATAAATAAAGTCCATAGTTCTACAATTTTGGTTTCAGTTTCTTAATACATTTTAAATAAATATTATAGTACTTGTAAAACTTAGCTACGTTGATAAAGAGATAATAAAATGAGAATGTCACGCCCATTTCCCCCCTTTGTAAATAATGAGTTGTTATGAAACTATGCTATGCTATGCGCCAATGTGCCATCATAACTATACAAGGTGCGTCCCAAAGTAAACAGGACTTTTGCAATAGGGACGTTTCTGGTGGCGCCATCTATGTGTGAGGACATGCGTTGGAAAGGTACATCTTTCATTCACATACTGTCTAAATTTCATGACATTTGGTCTAGTAGGCGCCGAAATATCCCGCTCAATGTGACAGTATGTTTTTAACTTTGGTACGAGAATGTCGATCGAACAAAGAGCTAATATTAAGTTCTGTTTTAAACTTGGTAAAACTTTTACCGAAACGTTTAAATTGTTAAAGCAAGTTTATGGTGATGATTGTTTATCCCGTGGCCGTGTTAATGAGTGGTTGAATCGATTCAAGAATGGTCGTGAAGACTTGAATGACGACGAACACGTCGGCCAGTCGAAATTTGTGATTACTGACGATGCCATCAAAACTGTGCGTGATTTTATCAAAATGCAGCCAAAATCATCATTGGAATTGATGGAAATGGAATTGAACATCTCCAAAACATCAATTGATCGCATTTTAACCGAACATTTGGGTCTCCGTAAAGTGTGTTCTCGCTTCATTCCGCACACTTTAACCGACGACCAAAAAGCGCAGAGAATTGAGCACGCAAAAGACATCGTTCGGGAAGCCAGACGTGATCCAAATTTCTTGTTCAACATCGTAACCGGTGACGAAACGTGGTGCTTTCAATATGATCCCGAAACAAAGCGTCAAAGTGCCGAATGGAAGCACCCAGATGAGCCAAATCCGAAAAAAACCCGCCGTGAGAAGTCAAAAATCAAAACTCATCTCATTTGTTTCTACGATTCAAAGGGAATAATTCATCGAGAGTTTGTTCCACCGGGAAAACAATTAACGCTTTGTTTTATGTTGAAGTTTTGAAGCGTTTGGTGCATCGCATTCGTCGTATTCGGCCAGAATATCGCGAGGAAGGAAGTTGGCGTTTATTGCATGATAATGCACCGGCTCACAGAGCCCTAGTTACGACCGATTATTTGACCAAAAATCGCATTTTTACCATCAATCATTCACCGTATTCGCCTGATATGGCTCCCTGTGACTTCTACTTATTCGGTCAGTTGCATTTGCCGATGAAAGGAAACCGTTATAAGGACGTTGAGGACATCCAAAAGGCTTGTACCAACATTCTGAAGGCGATGCCGGCCGATGACCTAAAACACTCATTCCAAATGCTTTTGGACCGTGCAAAACGTTGTATCGAAGCAGAAGGAGAGTATTTTGAATAAATAAAAAGAATTATACAAAAATAATCATCCGTTTTCTTTATTTTATAAAAGTCCTGTTTACTTTGGGTTGCACCTTGTAGAAATATTGCAAGTGGGCTTGTCTGAAACCCAGGTGAAAAGGGAGGACATTTGTTTCAGGCAAAATTGAAAAGAGAGACCCACATGTAGATAAAAGTGGAGACAGAAATTGGGACACTTAAGTCGTTTTATGTTTAATAAAGAAAAGGAGAAGGGGGTATTTGAGGATATAATTTTTAAACCCTAGTTATGAAAACAATCACTTAAAGAAAATAGGATTTTTTGGTGTTGAAGTAGTCTAGTTTCGATGGCTCTAACTACAACTGAGTCATGAGGCCACAACTATTTTTTCACTTTAATGGCGTGAATGTTTTGAATTGAATTATATCGCCTCGATTCAAATAAGTTTGACTGTCCTTTCCCGTTTAGTTCACATGACATTGAAATAACGCCTTTCGGATCCGTTGAAAAGTATAATCCTATCATATCTGTCTGAACACAATTCTTGCTACTTTCTTCAAACATTTCCCTCACCACTTGAGTCGAATGTGAAATCAAGTAAAACGTGGTGTCATCACAATTGTGTCATTCATTCTAAATTTGTATAACTAAATCTTTGCATTTGTATTTCAATACTGTACAACGTAACTGTGTCTCCGTGTGGCTTTGTGTGCGCAAGCAAGACTCGAAAAGTGCAAGTATAAAGTTGCAACACTTGGCGGCATCATTTCGCCGCACCCCACACCGCACCGAGGCGCACACACACCGTGCAGCGGCTGCATGAGACATAAATATTTCATATTCTGTAGTTTGCTGCTTTTGAAAATTTTTTGCTCTTTGCTCTTCTGTTTTTATTTGTATTATTACGCCCGCTTGCAAGCCGAAATAAAAAGCACGCTGCCGGGGCTCAATATAAGTGACCACAGTGAGTAGCAACGGCAAATGTGCGTTTGTGCCTACGTGTGTGTGTGTGTGTGTGTGTAATAGAAGGCGGCCAAATGAAGCTTGAAGGTAAGAGAGGCAAACTGCCCAACACAACAAATACAAATGAAATAAGCGTAAAATTTTCAAATATTATAATGAGGTTTTTGTTGTTGTTTTATGCAGTTGCAGCGAAACAAAAGGAAACACACGGACGCCTCGCGATGAGTGTTTCGCGTTAATGCGACTCTTAACTGTACTTGGCTGGAATTGGCGACAAATGTATGTGCACTATTTGGGCTGCAATGCCAGCCCACAGTACAACAACACCAACAACAACAACAACAAGAGCAATAACAATAAAAGCATATTTTTCAGGCCGCTGCTGATGCGATGACAAGGCACACTGCTGGCTGTGACGCTGTTGGCAGCGGCGGCGGCGTCAACGTCGACGTCGGCATCGGCGGCTGCAATGGCCGCCGCAACACAGAAAACACCTGAGTTTGCATGTTTGTGTAGAAAATGATGCATGTTTTCACTTTATATTTGTTCACACTTCCATTGGCCGTTTCCTCGTTTTGTTCTGCGTTTTGTATTGTTGTTATAGTCTTATGGAAATGCGATACGGAGCACGGCGTGTGGTTATGCTGCAATGCGAAAGCGCCAAGAAGCTTCTGCAGCCGGCTGTACGGAGCGGAGCGCAGTGCCGCGGAGCAGTGTGGCGCTGGGCGGCGTAAAAACAAGTTGTTGTCCATTGTTGTGGGACATTGCGTGTTGCTTATTTTGACAAATGCTACAATAACAATGACTATGATTTGAATTTAATTGAATCGCACTGAACTGCGGCATTAGTCATCGGCGCAGCGAACAAGCAGCCGGGGGGCGCTCAGAAAGTGCAAGTTGAGCCGATCGCCGATCGCTGCGCGCTGGCTGAGGTGGCCGGTCTGTCATACGAAAATCAAATTACGCTGAAATATTGAAAAAAAGCACGTGCCGCTCACTCGTCGTATGTACGTACCGGACGACACACTGGGGGCCACACTTGCACTGTCGCTGGCGCAGCCTTTCCGCCACTTCGTTTACGTTCAATTTTTATAAATGGTTTTCTTATTTATTTTGTGCTAAACGTTTTACGCACTGCTCATCGAATGTTTTCCTTTCTAGCATTTTTCGTTTATTTTAGTTTTATTTTTGCTTAAAAATGATTGTATTTTGCGAACGGCTGGCACTGGCACAAATTGTCCACGTGAGCGTCAATTTACAGTTTTGTTTTTTTTCACTTGTCGATTCCAAAGTTTAGGCGAACTTCAAAATGATTTCATGCTATTTACGCGCTACCGCATTGCACCTCAGTTCCGAGAAATTTTGCACTGTCACTCGTCTTCGATGGGGCATCGTTGCATTGGCGGAGGCTTTCTATTAGATAATCACATAACGGTACCATGCACGTACCAGGTTTTTGGAGTCTTTTAATTGAAATCGAATGAATGCATCTAGGGACACATCATTATAGATTTAAATGCCAGATCGGGCACGTAGCGGACGCGAAAGAAAGTGAGTCGCTATGAGGCAATATAGCAGATATCAGATGATTTTTTTCATATGATTTCTTGTGATGTTTAGTATAGAAGAATATAAGAATTAGAAAATAAGAATTTCCTGATTTGACCCCAAGTAGTAAGAAATTTTAACTGTACATGAAAGAGTAGTGCGTTGAAATCAGGAACAAAATCAAATTTAAAAAACGTTTCTTCATGGAAAATGGAAAACTTGAAAACGTAAAATTATTGCCTATGATAGCCTAACAAGTCGTATGACATCGATATGGAATTGTAGATTCTTTTCATTTATTTATAGAGTCGCTCAGAGTGGATTTAAAACAAATATAAGTTGACAGTGGCAGGAGAAAGAGTTCATTGTGCTACTAATACAGTTCAAAAATCTAAGCCATCCTGGCCGGCTTACAAATAAGCTGAAGCTTCACAAGATAAAGGATACATTATATTACCAAAAAGACTCCAATCGTCATAAACTGAATAAAGTTTAATACAGTTGCATAACAAATACAGACAGCTTGGACCATAAAGGACAAAAAAGTTCAGAAATCCACCAAAGAAGTCTGCCTTACCTCTGCAACAGTCAGTCAGAGTACTGAACACACCAGACCAGACATACAGGACCTACTATGCTATCTATGCTTCTATCAGGATCCTAAAATTCATTAATTCAACTAAATTTTAGGCTTAACGTTTTCATTACTTAAAAACATCTTAATCTTAAATTAATCTGATGTATGTTAGTTTTTTGATGTTGAACTAGAAAACATTCGTTTCTTTCTGAAGATGTGATGTGAATTGAATGTGATCTGAATTGGGGCTCATTAGTGTAGATTATTTTTGGCTTAAATTTCTACAAGCTAATGTTTTGCAGGATTTCTCATACCCATTGAGTTTCCCACTATAACTAACAACAAGCCTCTGAAACAGGTTTAGGCAGTAAGAAATCCCAGGTTTCCAATGTTCAGACTTACCAAAAAATTTAGTAGACTTTTTATTGTCATTGCAAAAAGCGAGTCTTTAAACTGTCAAAAATCGAATGTAGTTAATACCAACAATGTTGAGATTTGCCAAAAGATTGAGTAGACTTTGTAATAGCCATGCAAAAGAAAAAACCTTTAGACTGTGTAAAATCGATTAAAGTGCCAAGAATGTTGAGATTTGTAAAGAAACCATAATAAACTGAATAGAAAAGTCTATGAGTAAAAAATCCATTGTAACATCAACAGGGTTTCAAGAAAATCCACAGGGCTCATAAAACTCTGAAGCTTCGGAGAGTAAAGGATCTAATGTACAAACAATCGAATTCACATTAATAATAATGATTTTAAAAAAAAAAAAAAATTTGTTTGACTAGACTCTGCTGAATCATTTTTCCGCCAAGTACTTTGCAAAAGTTGGAACAACAAATGGTTGGAACAGTGGTTTCGGTTTGCCCTTTAAGTAGCTGACCTAAAAATTTACTTCTAAGACAACTTTCTTTGTACTTTTTCCTTCGCAGTAATTTCACCTGGGAAAAATTTATATTTGTTATGGACCCAAACTTAAACAATTTAATTTTCAAAGCAGAATTTTCAACAAACTCCAAATTCTTTGGAAATCCATTCTCATCTATGCAACTTTTTTTTAATATATCCTGTCCGTTGACTATTTGCTTTATTTTTGTAAAATATATTTTTTTGGAATTCACCAAAACTTCACGTACTCTAAAATTGAATGGCCTTCTCCAACACAATTCCACGCTCTACAAAATATTAGCTCAACGCACACGCCTTGAACTCAATGAAAACTTCTGCTGATCAATGAAAACTTCTTCACTCACCTGGGCAGTACCGGACTCAGCGATGATGGAAAGTACGGCATGGACGCATGTTCCGGCGTCAAATTTCCATAGATATCACGATGCGCGGTCGCATTGGTCAACTGGGTGAAACTCTGCAGGGTGGCCACATCGCCCGCATGCGAGAGCGCCGTGGGCGACGGCGACTCGCCGCCCGAGCTGGCCGAATTGTTGTGATGCTGCTGGGTGGTGACGTGCAGGTGATGCTGCTGCAGCTGGGACTGGGTCAGCGACTGCTGCTCCTGCGCCAGTTGCTGATGGTGGTAGGACTCCTTGAGTGCCTGCAGGTCGGGCACCGAGGTGAGCGTGTAGTAGCTGACGCCTGTGTGATGGTCATCGATGCACTCGTCCTTGAGCGTGTCCTGTATGACCTCGTCGATACTGGTGGGCGCGGCGCTGGCCGTGCTGTGATGTTGCAGGTGCTCGTGCGGATTGCCGCCGCCGTAGGCGGTGTACAGCGTGAAATTGTTGCGCATATTGTCGTCGAATTGGTTGTGGTAGTGGGTGGGCGTGGGCGCCGTTGGTGGCTGTTGCAGATGCGTGAGGTGCGAGGGCAGGAGCAGCGATTGCGAATGCAATGCAATCAGGTCGGTTTTGTCGACAAGATCTTTGTGGTGTTGCTGCTGCTGCTGCTCGAGCTGTTGTTGCAACTGCTGGTGGTGTTGCTGCTGTTGCTGCTGATGATGATGGTGTCGCGACAGATCGTACGCGCAACTGGTGTACGAGCCCAACCAGTGCGACTGGTGTTGCTGCTGGTGCTGTTGTTGCAGTTGCAAGGCGTGATGCTGATGCTGCAGACCGGCGACGGCCAGGTTCAGGTTCGGGTCCGTGTTGCCGCTGAGTATGCTGTGCGATGCGTTGAGCAGTTGCTGCTGGTGGCGTTGCAGCTGCCGATCGTCGTCCTCGTCGTTGTCGTCGGCGAGGCTGTGGTGGTGGGACAACTGCTCGCCGTAGCGCAAGTACGCGTCAGTCGGCGCTGGCGGTGTGTGTTGCTGCTGCTCCTGTTGCTGCTGATGATGTTGTTGCTGGTAATGTAGTGTTGTTTGCGGGTTGTTGAAGTTTGCAATTATAACGGAATTGTTTGCGCCGCGGTAATTTAATGGCAATAATTCACTTGTCAATTGTTGCTGATCACTGCTCAAATGTTGTTGCTCACTTAGTTCTTGTTTTAGCTGTTTTTCAATTTGATTATTGTCGGCACTTTGCGCGCTGCCAACGTGCAACGTTTCGCCACTCCCCCGCACACTGTTCGCGTTCGAAATATTGTTGCAACTAGTTTTGTTGTTACTGTTATTGTTGATGTTAGTATTACTATTGCTGATCACTGATATTGTTGCCACGGCTGGTGTTGTTGTTGCTGACGTTACGACCGGCACGGACGCGTTTGTTGCAGTTGCCGCGGTGTTGGCCGTGTCGGCAGCTGTTGCTGGTGTCGTCGCCGTTGTCGTTATCGCATTTCTACACTTATCAATAATTTTGGAATTTTTATCTCGTTGCTGGCGCTGCAGTGTGTCGGTGTTGTTGACGTTGTCGACGTCACTGCTGCGATTATTATGCGCGCCGCCGAGCTCCTCCGTCTCCTCCAATTTCACTTCTAATGTGGCGGCCGTTGCTGCCGCCGCCGCTCGCTGCTCGACTATTGAGCTGGTAGTGGCTGCCGCTGCTGCTGCTGCCGTTGCCGTTGTTGCTGTTGCTCCTCCGATTGTACGTAACACCGTTTGGTTTGATGTTTCGTTGACAACTGATATGAGTTGTGGTGTCGCGCACCCTAACGACGACACAGACACAGACGACGACGACAACGACGGCAATGGCAACGGCGACAACGATTTCGAGTTCGAGTTCGTTGTGTTTGCGGACAATGATGACGACGCCGTGGTGGTGATTGTTGTTGTGGCTGCTGGTGTTGGTATTGTCGCCGCTGGTGTTGTTGCCTGTGGTGGCGGTTGATCGTGTTGGCTATGGTAGTGGTTGTGTGTTTGCAGTAGTAAATGCTGTTGTTGTTGTGTTGAGTTCACAGCCAGTGAGTGAGTATGCGTGTGGGGCACTGCGGCTATTGTCGTCGCCGCTGTCGCTGTTGTTATTGTTGGCGGTTTCCCCGTAGCCGTAATCGGCGCTATGACTGGCATTGTTGATGTCCCTTTCGTGTACATTGTTGTTGCTGCTGCATTGCCATCCGCACAGGCCGTAGCCAATTGGCCTGCGAACTGATCCTGCTGTCCTTCTTGCTGGCCATTCACTGCCGATGCCAACTCACCTCCACCACCGCTGGCACCGCCGTTGAGCGCAAACGTTCCTGTCGCCGCTCTCTCGTCGCCGCTCAGCATTTGCCTGTATGTCCTGGCCAGCAGCGTCCCAGCGCCGGCAGCACACTGTAGTCCTTGCAATCCTTGCAGTGGGCCGCCGTTCTTGGGGCTCGTATTGGTCACTCGATTGCCATTGGTTGTGGCCGCGAATTTCGCATTACACTTGGTGATCTTCATTTTGGCGGCATTCGCCAGCAAATTCGGCGCACGTCGATCCTTCTCGCGGTCCTTGCTAACACTTTTGGCCAGCCGCGTGCCACCACTGTTCGCTGTTGTGGTGCCCTTTGTCTTGCGTGAGGGAAATTTCATTGTTTTTCACTAACATTTGCTGCGATTTCATTCGATTTTCCTTGTCCGCTGCGAAAATACCCAAACTATGAAACTTATAAACCCAACCGCCGATTCGGGACCATGCAAAGTATTTAGCTCGCGATTTCCGCTCAGAATGTGCACTTTCCGCCGATTCCCGCAACGCCTGGCGAATCGTTCGCGTTTTTTACTGAAACTGCTAATACAGATCGCGTTCATACATTCATGGGAAAAAAATCTCGTCGAATTCTTTCCGAAATAAATAAATAAGAGTAGCAAAAACAAAAATGAAACAAAAACATAAACGAAAAGTAAAACATCTCCAGCTTCCATAAGCGGTGCGCACACTGATGTGGCGAAGGAGGGGCTTGTGGTAGCTGTAACGCAGTTATGGGTGAGAAGTTTAAGGCAAATATTTTCTCTGTTCGCCTGGTACGAGTCAAATATAGAAGCCTTATAACCCAAAACAAGCCCATATTGGGTTCGATGGGACTTTGAATGCATTCAACATTTTACACCAGTACAGGTGTTGGTACACGCAGTTAAATTTATTGTTCTTCAAACTATCCTTACTTTTCATCTGACCTCAGCCACAACTCTAGTCCGAACAATGAGAAATAAAAAATGTACAAAAGACCATCTTTAATGCTGAACTTGTATTTTATTTTTTCTATTTCATCTCTTGAAGTATTTAAGAATCTTAGAGAGTACCCCTAGTGCTTAAGTACAATGGGCTATAAAGCCTGAGTGCTTGAGGTAATGACCTCCCTTGGGTCATTTCCTCAGCTCCCCCTCACATCCATCCATCCACCCCTAGTTCAAGCTTCGAAACCCTTCACCCATTGGACGTCTTTGTTCGCAAAGAGTAATTTACATTTAATCATCTCAGTCAACTCCAAACCCATCTTTCAAACCCCACCACATACGAAAACCCTCCTGCGCCACTGCGCACGCAGGCAGCAGAACATACACAAGTATTACCGATTCTCCTTTAACACGCTTCATCGTCCCATGCCCATTCGTTGAGCACGAACATCGATCGTGCTCATTGCTTCCACCAGTTGCTCCTCACACTCTCGCTCTCTCTCATCGACTACAGCAACTACAACTACTTGTTGCTTTGGCGGCGCCGCTAAAACTCACCACACAAAGATACAAATGGTGAAACTCACCACCCGGCGGGGTTTGTGTTTTTGTTGTTGTTAACGGCACACAACGACTCAGTGCCGCCTGCTTCCTTGCATGGCGTTTTGTTGTCAGTCCTATATGCATCTCTCTCACGCTTGCACACTGCATGGCCTGAATTATTCGTGTACGCCCCTTTTTGTTCTTTTTCTCATTGTTCATCGCATGTCAGTGTTGTTGTTGTCGTTGGTTTTTTCTTTATTATAGGAAAAACACAATGGCTTACATTTTAATTAATTTACCAACACATCAATAAATAGACAACAATAAAATTGGGAACCAGCGATTTAGTTGAGGAATTCACTCGAATGCAAATCAATGCAATGAACGCCCTTAAACAGTTGAAATCGACACAGTTAAGTACTGTTATTAAGGTTGTCTTGGATTTTGAATTGTCATTGAATGTTAAAATGTCATTGAATGTTAAAAAGTGGATTAAAAGAATATTACAGCATAGTTTTGTATTAAAATGAACGTTTTTACACAAAAGTTTTAGTCGGTTCGGCAGCTGTATCGATCCTTAGGTCAAATTCTTACTTAAAATGCTAACATCGGACTGATTTCAATATCAACTACGGGTGGATTAAAAATATAGTTACAAAGGATACACAATTTTTAATTTCAAAAACATTTTTCCTATCATTGTTTTAGTTTAACAGTCGCTCAAGATAAAGTTGTAGAATCGATCTTTTGTTCTGAAATCACAGAAAATTATGTTTAATTTCTATTAAATTCTTACTTTTAATAGCTGCGATTTTTTTTTTTCATAAAAGCTGCATTTCGAATGTGTTTGGCTTTGCCCACAAAACTCATATTAGAGGAATAAACTCAGTTTCATAGTTTGATTTACTGGTTACAGTGGCACACACAAGAATGTTTGGGTGTTCAAGGGTTTAAAAAATGTGGGTGGAAAATATGTTTGACACTAAAAATACTGCAAGTTTTCCGTACCTACATACAAAGACTTCATATCATATTCGCTGATATCTCGATAAGTACACATCGGATTTGGCTAATTTTTCACAAAATAAATTTCAAAAAAATATAAAATTTTTCACGATAAAAAAATAAAAGTCAACAAAGCAAAAGTTCATGGAAATACTAAGGAAAATACAGATATTTAAAAATGAAAAACCGTCAAAATGACCGCAATAGCCTTTCTAGTGTTAAATGGTATTGGGCTCAAAAGTTGTGGACGGCTCCCTCAAAATTAAATTAAATCTGCCACTAGTTGGTTAAATGTAGAGTGACCTATTTCCGAAAATCTAAAACAATATATATATATATATATATAGTGAACACCTCGATATAGTGAACACCCAAATTTTGACATCGAGCCTCTAAATATAGAAAAAATGTTCAAGCAAAAAACAAAAATTGTATTTTGAGCAAATAAAACGAATTTTTGAACAAAAATGTTAACCTTGATATAGTGAACAACTTTAATACAGTGAACAGGCCTTGCAATAATTAGTTCACTATATCCAGACACCACTGTAATATGTATAACAAAGTTGTGTATATAGGTACTGATTTATATAAATATAAATAAGCTAAAGTCATCGCTTCCAGCAACAAAGAGTTATAGGTTATCCAATTAAAAACAATGTAAGCATCATTAATTGTTATTACTAAAGAAGGGCGGATTCAGAAACATATTTTGGGTGGGGTTTCAAAAAGTAAAAAAAAAACATTAAAAACCATTCAAAAAACCAAATTTTCTTTTAATTTGTATGCAGTTTTAAAGTCGACCCTAATATATTATTTCGGCGGGAGGTTTCAACCCTCAAAACTCCCCTGAATCCGCCACTGTACTGAAATATAGTAAAACATCGGTACAAAAATCAATATAAACTGATTAGGTTTATTTTTTAATACAAAATAAAAAATTTAACACACTTACTGATTATCTGATTAAATCAGTTTGTTCAAAGGCCAAATCTTCTTACTAGTTTTAGCTATATAGTAAAATGTCGAGCCATTTCTGATCAGCTGCCTAATGAATTTCACTGAAGATCACAACGAAAGTGCGCTTGAAAGAGAAATCGTTAAAAAAACAATCAACACTGACTGACACACATTGAGGTAAAATCTGCTGAACAGCAGACAGGACACGTACCACAGGATGATACGGCAGCAAGCGCCTATTCGTACCCACGTAACATTCATGGCCACTCGAATGTTTGTTTTCGTTAAGTGTCAAGAACCACAAACAAATTAAACAGGCATCGAGTCCTTAAACGAATATTTTTGTTTTCGAAAATAGGCAACAAAGCAACAGCGCCAAGATGAGTAAAATATTTTGTGTATCCTTTGCATAGCTGATCCTGTCGGCACGCGTACTACTAGGCACATTTGAATTTACTTTTCGAAACGTACTTTTCATAATATATTAGTTTCATTCCTTTTTTAAGGTTGCCACGACTTTGATGCGAACATTTTACCTGCGACTGGCCATTTTTGACGTGTGTCAAGGCGCATTTTGAATTGAACTGTTTACCTTAAGTTGTTTATTTACTTTGGCATTCCTTTGTTTTGTTTCGAAAACGAATATATTGTCAAGCGTTTTTAATAAATACGAAAAATATTTGCACTCAACATTGACACAGGCACACAGGACCAAGTTGCCTTTGGGCCATGTGCTACGGCTGCCTGGGCCAAGTGCTAAACCAATTGATGTGTTTTGGAACAGTTGTTGCCTTGACCATTGGTTTTTTTTTCACAAATCGCCTAAACGCGCTGCCGTGGCAAAGGCCACAATGTCAAAAGCTATTGACGTCTGTACAAATTCATTTACCCAAAATAAAAATTACCAAACATTGCGCTTTAAACAAAAAACAAAATCGAAAAAGCAATGTATTGAGTACTTAAATGTTGAAATTCCGAAAAATTCAAGAAAAAATCAATTTCAACATCAGATGATCAGCGCTCAACGAGCAATCTTGTCGTTGTTGCTGTCGCTGTTGCCTTTTGCGATGGCTGGCGTTATTGTTTTTGTTATAGCTGTGTTTAATTTAATTTTGATGGACATAGCAGAAGTGTCTCGCTTATCAGCATTATTAAATTAAATTTGTTCGTAAGTATCAAAGGTTAATATTATTCGAAAATACGCACACACACAAAAATACAGAGAGTACAGACGCCAATTGACGCCAACAACTGCGTGTGTGTTGGAAATTTATATTTACATTAGTTTAATATTATATATAGAAACAAATAAATGGTTGAAATTATTAACAAAAATAAATAAATAAAATATTAAAAATATAAAATAGAATTTCTTGTGAAAGATTTAGAAAAATGTTGGCTAAAACGAAAGCAAACTAAATACACAGACTACAAGTTAAAATATAAAATAAAAATATTGTGTGTA
Organism: Melieria crassipennis; assembly: GCA_963668005.1. NCBI lineage: Eukaryota > Metazoa > Arthropoda > Insecta > Diptera > Ulidiidae > Melieria > Melieria crassipennis. The sequence continues at coordinate 106,924,896 of OY764961.1, forward strand.
TTTTAATAAAAACCAAAATTTAAGCAATGCAGTCAAATTGCATAAAGACTAGGTTAGGAAATAAATAAAAAATATTTTTATATTAAAAATTTACCAAAATCAGGTCAAAATGCATAAAGAGAAAGAGTTGAGAAATAATAAAAAAATATTTGTATAGAATTCAACCCTCCTCCAAGTTTTTAATACCTTTCAAAACAATTATTGAGAACTTATGATATATTTATTCATTTATTTATAAATATTTATTCGAATACTTTACATACTTTATGTCCTCGGATAAATGGATGATTTCAGATTTTTTTTAGTATGCAACATGGTTTAAATATTTAAGAAAATGGACTAAAAAATGCAAGCAAAACAGCCAAAATTTTTGAAAACTAAGTTTAGATATAAATAAAATTGTTTTTGTATATTTATAAATTTCAATTAAAACTTAATAATATTTAATATATATTCAAAAGATATAAAAGCGTAAAGACTCATCCTCAGCTCAAGTAAAACAGCTCAAAAGAATAAAACAATATTAGAAAAATACTAGTTTATCTAAACATATGTAGCAGAAATATATAACACAGATTCATATTCAAACTGCCTACACTCAAGTTAAACATCAGAAATGCACAAAACCTTAATTGAAATTTTTAATTTTTGTCCAAAAAGACTCTCATTGAAATGAAATATTTTGTACATAAACCACGCCCTATTAAATAAAAACGGCCTTTTAAACGCCAAACATTGTTGTATGCGTAATCCGAGTCCATTCCAAGTGTCCAAACAAGTCGTTTGCGCATATTTTCAAAGGACATAAAAATGCTATAAAAATCCGCCAACCTCCAACCACCAACGAACAACGACCAGTCGTCGCCGCCACCGCCAAACGCCAAACAAAAATTTATAATTTTACGACTTTTAAGACTTTCTAACGTTTACCTCGGACAAGCGACGCTCCATTGGAAATGTCATTGACGATTCTCGGCAGCGCCAAGTCAAGTGCAGTTCATTTTGGGTGGGTGGCGGTTCAAAGAAATTTTATTGCTTTTTCCCCAAAAAGCCACCATTCACCTTTTTGCAATCGAGCCCGAATGGTTTTCTTCGTCGGAACGCACCACGTTATGTTTCTCACACTATTTCACTGCGCATTACTTTGTTCGTCTGCCGGTGCACTCTTGAACCTTTCAAAATGCATCATAAGCCGCGCGCAGACGCAATTGGCGTATCCAGAGTCGTCTGCGCATGTGTACACGCTCGAGCAATGATTTTTGAAATTCAATGCCTCATAATATTTTATGAGTTTTTGATGACCATACGAATTGTATGTGTACGAAAATCGATTTTTAGATTTTTGAGCATTTTCAACAATTCTACACGAGTCATAATTTACATGCATACATACTTAGATATGTGCATACATGGTTCTGTGCAACTGCAGCGATATTTGGAATTAAATTTTTTACACATAATTTGTATGAAAATTCAATGTCACAGTGCATTGAATGGACAATTTACGCAGTGCGCGCCAAACCCCTTTAAAATTGTGGTCCACAATTTAATTACGAATTATTATCAAAGTTCAAAATTCTTTTATCGCCACCATAATACTACATATAACATCGGTAAAGAATATGAAATACTCCAACAAATATTTTAAACTTGTTTAGTTTGATACATCATTTCTATTTTCTATTTCTAATATTCTAATTTCTATTCCCAGTTGCCCTTCTAATAGTCTTTAACGTCGTTCTATTCAAAAAGAAATTATGAGATATTTCTAAATAATTTCAATATTTATCAAATCCGTTCATTATACATTTTAATAAATATTTTTGTATTAGTAAAAGAGATTGGAAACTTAAGTTTCTCAGTTTTTATTCCCGGTTCAGAAGCCAAACATTTTGTGCCTGACTTGTTCTGCTCTTTTAAAGAAGTTACTTTGAAAGATCTCATGGTTCTTCGTAGACATTCCATAGTCACTTTTACTTTCGTCAAAATTTAATAATACGGTTTGTTTGTCAATGGATGAATGGATGAATGGATACTTCCATATCAATGGATGATGTTTCTGCGTCACTTTCTGTTCATTTCATTGGCATGGAGGCTTTTCATTAGCTATCTTTGCTATTCCAAACAGCTCTAAACTAATAAATGGAATTAACTAAGACTGGACTTTAGATAAAAGTAAAGGATTCACGTCAAAGTCAAATTATAAATGAAGGTCTAAAAGTCTTGTTGGATGTCCCAAGGGTTTACTTTCATGAATTTATAATCATTTGGCAGACTGAAATCGACAGAAGGCAGAAAGGACTACTAACTACTTCCTGTGTATTTGTACTGTCTGTGCTAATATTGAACTTGTCAAAATTCGGCACCAATATACTATTTGGTAAAGAAGGCACCTTGACTTAAATATGGAACAGTCTTCCATCAACCATCAACTTCCGTCAACGCATCTAACCATCCTACACTCCTCTTCATCCACGTAGAGTTGCAAATACAATGCAATTCAAGAAATTAATTCAAATTATTATGAAATTAATATGAAGTTTAGCTCTATAACCCACATCGGCTTAAATATGACCTTTAAACATCAATTACTCAATCACTCTTTACATTCACATAGAATCTTTTGTACACAAAAGCATTGAATACAACTTTTATATATCGCAAAATCATATCGTATTATTCCACTTGACCAACGCCAATGTCAGCCCATACTTTATTATCCTTTGAAGTAAACAAAATTTAATGTAAATGCGGCAATACAAAGGCAAAGTCAGCGCTGAATGTTATCAGAACTCATAAACCAGTAGAGTTAATTGGTTAATTTTCTACTTGATAATGCGGCTGATAATGGCATTTAAAATCGTATTTACATGAGTAATACTTGACCATAAGCGTAAGCCACGCACTTGAGGAGTGGAAACAGCATTTGGGAAAGGATTGTCGCATAGCAACCACAACCAACGCGCGCCAACAAACCAAGCCCCACTTGAGCAACATCGAGATTTCGAGTGCAAAATGATAACGGCATCAGATTCAAAACAGCGTTGACATAAACCACACTTTGCACCCTACAATGGATCGATTGAGTTATGTACATTTATGGCATAAATTTATGTAATTTTATGAAATTATTTGACCCAACATTGGGCTGGTGCCATTGACCAAAAACGTTTGGAAACTACGAAAATTGTGTGTTTGTGTTTGCAATACAAAACCGAAATTTCATATTTCAATACTTAAAAATGCACATAAATACGTCAGCGTGTCAGTGAGATTGGAGCACACGCACGTCAACAACAAATACAACATGCAGAGTGACAATCAACTGGCCGTACACGAAAGAGGATCAGCAATTTTCGAGGCTGCCTTCAGTCAGTTGTTGGCCTCTTTGGTCGTTTTGCCGTCATAAATATGTCAAAGCAGTTGTGCTCTTCTCTAATTTTCCATTTTTTTTTTTATTTTTTTTAGTCCTTCCAAAGGCGCAGCGCTGTTGCTCATGGGACCAGTTTTCGTACTTTATGTGTCTATGGATCAAAACAAGTGCTGAGAATGTGTCGATTTGAATTACATACAATAATAATTATTAAAATGCAACAGCACATTTTAATACATCATAAAAATCAAACATGATTTTTTTACAGATTTACCAAGCACTTCCAAACAACAAATCGAAATGCAGTCAAACACATTCCACACGTTACTCGTGTGGCCACTTTTATGCTTCAGCGATAATCACTACTCAAGTGTGAATTTTGGCGTTTAACCGCACCAGTCAACAACAACAATAATGTCAGCCAACCAATATCCTTTACAGCAATAAATCACTTCATCTGCCCGGCCAATGCGTAAAGTAAATCTCGGGAGAGAATTTGGCGTTCCCAGGCAGCGCATTAGATCCTGACACTTTCACATGCATCGCTGATGATTTATGCACTTTCTAAACATATTTTGAAAATATTTACATGTTTTTCAAATGACGCCTGCATTATTCTGCATACGTTTTCTGCTATCTGTGGTGAAAATTCAAAAGCATTCAATATACGTGGCTGTGTGTGTGTGTGTGTGTCTTGGATGTGTCATTCATAAGGAATTGAAACCAAAATCAAGAACACTTAACCTCAATGGCTTAGCCACAGGTTGTTATTTGTTGTTGCATACCGTCTACGGTAAAGGTCATTTACCGGTTTGCTTACGTTCCCATTACATAAATAAAGTTGTTTCGAAATGATAAAACGACAGGCACACGTACCTATTTACATTGTATGGTTAGTAGGTAAATACGTAGGAATTGGACGTTATCAGTTTCAGAGGGTAAGCAAGCATGAAGTGCCTTGTCACGTTGACTGGAGCGTCAGTATTGCCGAGCGAGGCTCAGTGGAAGTGGTGGGAAATTCACACAAAGGAATGAGCGGCACAGGTTAAGAAAAAGTCGAAATTTTCATACAGCAAAAATTAACTAATATGAAGTTTTCTTTTCATATGTGGACAGAAGGTATTTAAAGAATTGCTGCAGAAGCCAAATTAATTGTTGGTAGTGACGTTGTAACAGTGGCACTCAAGCCTAACTTCTTTCGATATTATTAACGCTGGGAAACTAATATTATTTTATTTTATTTTAATTTCTTTTAGATTATTTTATTTTATATTATTTTATTTTCTTTTATTTTATTTTATTTTATTTTATTTTATTTTATTTTATTTTATTTTATTTTATTTTATTTTATTTTATTTGAGTTTATTTTATTTTGTTTTATTTTATTTTATTTTATTTTATTTTATTTTATTTTATTTTATTTTATTTTATTTTATTTTATTTTAGGTTTTTAGTTGACTGTTTTCAGACCTTCTTTCAGTAGTGTAAACACTAGAAAACTAATAATAATAAAATAATAACTAATTTATTTTGCAATTGTATCGCAAAATGTTCGGGAAAAGACAGCAGAATCGACTGGCATTAGTATTCCTGGGTAAAATAATGCAATTAGGGAATTTGTAAGACCTACATTGACCATATTGACTATGCTGCCATAAAAATGTTGGATTTTCATTTAAAAAATACAATAAATACAATAAACTTATCATAATATTACAAAAAAGGCAGTTGTGAGTGTACATATTTGATTGTTCAAAAAAATTTTAAAAAGATTCCACATTCCTCATGTTTTTGTTATAATATTTTCATTATTTAATATTTTGAATTTATACAAAACTAAATTTAAAAAATACTATAATGAACTGCAACCCAACAGTCTACATATTCTTCCTCTTTGTTTTCTATAAATCCAGTCTCCAAGTCTGCAAGTCTTAAAAAGTGTCTGTTTGGTAGTTACCCAGATATATCCTTTTTTCATTGTTCACTCCTTTCGGGAGCATAAAGCCTCCACAAGACATTGCCCTGTGTTGAATATTTCCAATGTTTATCCTTAATATTATGTAACTTATGACTTTTAAAAACCTTGTGAATGCCCTAAATACTATTTTAAAAAATGTTATTTTTTAACTAAAATCATTTATACAATATTTTTTCAACTGACCTGAAAAGCATTAAAAAGGCTGTTTTCTTTTTTAGCAAAAGTGACTTGCAAATTGACTTCATATACAGTCGTGTCTGGATATAGTGAACTAATTATTGCAAGGCCTGTTCACAGTATTGAGGTTGTTCACTATATCAAGGTTAACATTTTTGTTCAAAAACTCGTTCTATTTGCTCAAAATACACTTTTTGTTTTTTGCTTGAAATTGCTTTCAAAATGTTGTTCAATATTTAGAGGCTCCATGTCAAATTTGGGTGTTCACTATATCGAAGTGTTCACTATATAGGGTGTTCACTATACCCAGACAAGACTGTATATCCATTCATCTCAATTCAATCCTACTGAACCCAAATATTTCCTTTTTTCCCTTGTTCACTCCTCTCGGGAGCATAAAGCCTCCACAGGACATTGCCCTGTGTTGAATATTTCCTATATTTATCTTAAATATTATATAACTTATGACTTTTAAAGACCTTGTGAATGTCCTAAATACGATTTTCAAACAATTTAATTTTTTTTTAACTAAAATAATTTTTTAAATTTTTTTCCAACTGACTTGAAAAGCATTAAATAAAGCTTTTATATTCATTTTTAGCAAAAAGCACTTGAAAATTTACTTCAAATATATCCATTCATCTCAATTCAATTCTACTAAGATTCATATACAAGAAATACATAAAATTTATATCGATTCGATTACTCTGTCTTCTTTGCAATTGCAATTTGCACCCATTCCATATGTTTCCTTTGCAAAATGTATTTTTACACTCAAGTCTGGTGGTTGACAACAGCCATCAACCAGCCGCCAGAACATATCGCATCCTCCGAAGCGCTGCAGTGCGCCTTTAAAGCTACCTACTTGCACAAACTGCCCAGAAAATGAAGCGGAAAAATATGAAAATATATTTAAAAAAATATGCGGACATTAATATAAAATAAAAGAAATAACATAACCGGCGCGTCAGCCATGAATAAACAAAGACTAATGACAATTTTAATTGCCAGCGACGCGTACTCGCTGCACTCACAGCGGCCATTATATCTGTTTTATTTAATAATAACAGCCACACATCCAAACATACAACCGACCAACAAAAACAATATTATTGCGAGTAATAACGTAGACGGAAAATAATGTAAAACAACAGTAACAACAACAACTGAACGCAGAAGTGCTGCACCAGTACCAGCACCAGCACATTACGACGATTACATGAAGCCAGCATGACGAGCAACGACCTACACGGAGCACCCAACAGCCAAAGGAACACGCCGGACGGCCGCCACTGCCGCCGCGTCCCACAACGCAATTGTCCAGCAACATGGAAAGCACCCAACCAGTGTGGCCAGTCATGCCGCAACCACTGGGCACCGCCGAGTGCGGCACGTTTCGAAACCGAAAACAGCGCCAATAACAACTACGAGCCACATTCAACAACAAACACACATAAATAGGCGTTCGCATTATTTTATACATTGGAGCTGGGCGCTTATCAATAATGCGCAGCCTTAAACAAAAGAACGCCAGAAACACAAATTGAAAGAATCGTGGACAAGAAGTGAAGCGCGGCAACGAACAGTGCGCCGGAGGACCGAGGCGAACAAAAGAAACCGTAGCACTTGTTTTGCGTTCGGCGACTTCCTGTCAAAGTTCAACCACAGCCCGAGCGGAGGCTACACAAGTAACAACAACAAATTATTTCATATTAATATTCGTATAGTTTACTGTACACATGTACATACATACATATAAACATACATACATACGTACAAAAGTATTGCAAACAAACAACATGCCAACTCGCCTCAACCCAGGCCCAGCCCAGCGCGGCTCAAGTCGAGCTGGGCCCATCGGAGGCAAGTTTAACTGTAGGAATTTCATATTTATTGCTGCAAAACAATGCAAATATGTAAGAAATATGTGTATATTATATGCCTGCATACTTGTGTGTATAAAAATATAAAATTACTATATTGTTTGTGAATGCATGAATATTGCAAATTTCTGCACTAAATATTTATCCAGTGTAGGCACTGGTGCCTTTAATATGAATCTCGCTTCTATTCCATAATTCAGAAAGCATTTAAATGTGTATTAAACGCGTCAAAATCCCCAATACTCATATTTATGATATTTTTTTCCAGATTTCTGCTTTGGCGTACAAAAGAAACATGCCTCGACCAACAGTGAAGAAGTACATTTTTAGGGCGCAATTTCAATTTCATATAAAATAAAGAAGACCTTTGTATGACGCATTAATTATATAGAAATATATGTATAAAAAGGACAAAATTAAAATGCCTCAGGCTCCTCTTAGGAAACTGGAGAACCCACTCTTCGAAATTAAATATTTTTCGAAAGTCATTCAGGACATTTCTAAACATTGAACCATCGACTAGTTGACAACGAATAACACTAAAATGGATTTCTGACAGTGGCGCACACAGGGGAGGGTTTTTGGGGTTTAAACCCCCCGAAATATCTTTAAGTTAGTACATAAATATCATTTATAACCGTCGCATATATATTCAATCATCAATAACACTACTCGACACATAAAATGCGCCTAAAAATAAAAGTGTTTTCTAGACAAACTTTGGGCCGCTGAACACGAAACTGAAGATCAAAAAATTTTTGAAAGAAGCGTTTTCGAAAAATCTTCGAAAAACCAGTTTTTCCCCTGTTGTTTCAGTTATGAGCACATATCTCGTAAACGAATCATTCGACTAACACAAGCTGTCTGCCGGTCAGAAGATAATACCTTAGTCTTTCCAGAGATATACAGATTGTCCAAATCAGATGAGATTTAGAGATATTACTGACGGTGAAAGTTGTAAAAAAGTGAATTTTTCGACCATTTTCAAAAATCATAAATTTTCGATAGATAAAATAAATTATCTCCTGTGGTTTTAAAATCTAGGATGAAAGATATATTATTTGTGCACCTATTAAGCCTAACATCAATAGTATCTAAAGAAAAATTACAAAGTTATGATGCACTGAGTGAAAACACCAACTTTACATTTATTACACCGTGCAAAAAAGTTTTTGCCAAGACCCATCCTAATGGTGACATAGGCGTGAAACTAGAGGTCATTTATAGTAACCTGGCATAGTCAGTTTTTTATTTTCCGGCCCAAAGTGCTTTTTAAAGGACTTTAAAATTTTAAGGACATACACATTTCAAATATTTTTTTAAATATTTGCGGTTGTGCAATGATGAAGGGAAAAATCAAATGAAAGAGAAAAATTGTCTCCTTTTAACAAAATTTTCTATTTTGAACTATTAGGACCAAAATATGTCAGGTAGGGAAAACATACATGTTTTGGATCTCAGTCTGTAGATTCATACATCTTCATTTTATTCTATTTCAAAGTTCTCAACAAAGTTACACAACCCCCCCGAAAAAAATCCTGCGTGCGCCACTGATATCTGATCACTTCAATCCAATTTCAGGACTTTCAAATTAATGATTCAACAAGACTTTCCTCAATTTTGGAGTAAAGATTTATGATTCAATTCCATGACTGTTCACTTCATTATTACTGTTTTTGTGGCTTTCACAGTGCTACCTAAAACAATCATTAATGAAATCCAGAGCAGCTGATCAGTTCTATTGTGGCCATTTCCGTTTGCTTAATGCTAATTGCAGCAAAGGGCGTAGCAGTGACCGTTATTACATTCCCTGCCACTTCGACAATAGAATAAATCAAATGTTGTCAAGACGCCTCAGGGGGCACTCTACTCTCCAAATGTGCGACAAGTGCTCAGATCTGCACAGACAATTTAGTTCCGGCAAGCAGCCAAAGTGATCGCTGATTGAACGCCGACACGTGCAGTTCAGTCAACTATGGGCCGAGTATGGCACATTGTAAGTGCGCAGGCGCACGCGCATGTCTTCGTCGGTTTGACTAATGGGCGCAGCAATTCATTTCAATGTGTCCCAATGCATCGAAGAGTTGTTACAGTTTTCATCGCTGACATTCTGTGAACTCGAATGCGGTGCTTGTAGGAGTTTTTGTGTGTGCATACGAGGCCTGTTTTACCTAAATACAAATCTATATAAATACAATTAATTCGCTTATTTGTTTTTGTTTTCTTGTTTGTGCTGCTGACGCTCCATTTGTGTTCTCTGTTTACCTGTGCAACGCGTCGCTGCAATTCACGAAAATTTCCTCTTCATTTTCCTTTCATTTGAAATTGTTGTCCGCATATTTTGTGGTTGTTTTATATTTGTTATTTACCTGCCGCTTGCTACATTCCGCATGTATTTGTCATAATATTCGTGGTTGCTGTTGTTCGGTGCGTTTAAGTTTTTGCGGTCTCGTTGTCCTGTCGTTGTTTGTGCTCTTGCCGACACATTACTTGGCTGCGCCTAAAACAATTTGCCGCCTTGCCTCGGAATTTTACGTAATACCAAAGAATGTACACTCCACTATACTACACATGCAAATATATGTACATACATATGTACATAAACTGCAATGCTGTATGCATTGTTTTGTTCACATATCTTAATTGTTGTTTTTATTTGCGGTAGTGTAGTGGTGATTGTTTTATTCGTGTCCTTGATTTAGTCTAAAAAGGCAATCGATCTTAGTAAACTCTATTAAAACTCTAAAGGATTTACCGCACCGGTTGATAACAACCTTCATAACATAGTTAGTACCAAAGTTAAAGTCTCTTTGAAACAAAAAAGGAAGAGGAAATAACAATCCTGGGGTCCTAAAATGGACCTAATTTTGGCCCAAGTGTACTCTCGTAAGGGGTCAGCCACTTCTACCTTCCTACCTGCCTAGTACACTCTAAATATGTAAAATTAAATGAGACCAGCGAAAGCTAGTCAAATTCCTAACTTCAGCCAAAATTTAGTCTTCTAACTGCTTTGAAGAAAATCAAGAAAATCAATCAATCAAATCAATCAATCAAAATCATATAGTTATGTATAATAGGCGGAAATGATGCTCTACTGTATCTAAATATTGTCTTTTGAACGTATAGTAGTCCGATAAGTAAATAGTCCGAACAGTCTGCAAACTTACTTAACCCTTTCGACCCAAAAGTTGCCTGAGAGCAACTTCACCTATTTGTCGTCTTATAGCAAAAGCTACGATTGATTTATGGGTTTAATTTAAGTATGCACCAACAAATTAATATTTTTAGAAGTGAATTCAAAGCAAATAAAAAAATTTGACCCAAAATATATTAATTTCCAATAATTTGCAGCGATATCAGGGAAAGTTTGTGTTCTAATTGGAGTCTACGAATTGGGCGCGTTCGATCAAAACCCTGTTTCTTTAATAATGGTTAGATAAAATCAAAAAGTGGTGATTTTGTATTTTTCTATTAATATTAAATAATTTTTCTGTGATTAAAAAATATTGATACAAAATTTATTTAACCCGTTTTATGCTAAAATTGTTCAAAAGTAAACTAGTTCTAGAACTCTAACAAAGAGGCGTGGCGACTACAAATGTCGTGTGCACACTTCTTAGGCAAGTGTTTCATAAATTTCGGGGTCGAAATTGACCCCTTCGAACTCACAGAACACGTGGCAGTTGTGCAGGATTCTGCTTTGTACCTTTGTAAGTATCCAGACTATAATTTAAATCCAATAATTGCCTCAAAATCAACTAAAATATTCGTTCAGAGTTCAGGTTCATTTAGAATCCAGAGGCATCATACAATAAAGTAATATTGAAAGTTAGGTTAGGTTAGGATAATTAAGTTTATCTATGTATACGTTAGAAGAAAACTGAGAATAATGATATACGAATGACATCCAACAAACTCATCACAAATATTTTCCGCGCAAAACTTGATGATCCACTAAGCTCAACTTGCAGTCAGATGTAGGCCATCTTTCCAATAACATTGGGCAATACATTATCTGTGCGTAATTGTCGGCGGCAATCAGCATTTATCCGCAAACCATTCAATCGCGATTTGTTAACTGACTCGGCACCAGTATTCTTTTACTGCCCCCCGATCACAACACATTCAACCGCACTCGCACTGAATTGCTGCATCGCACGGACGGACACGAGATCCATTGTGCGGCTAGCGTCACTTTGGGGGCGTTTTGGGAACGCTTCGCAGCTCGAGCGCGCACACATGTGCGCCCAGCAGCCTTGTCGCCGGCATCTGGCTGTTCTTGCTCAAAAATATGCTACACAAAAACCAACAACAACAACACCCTGTGCAACCTCAAAATGACCATTGAATTTGAGTTGTTCGTGTGCGTTGATGTGTGTTGGTCGCTGGTTGTCTGTGGCAGAGTTTATTTTTTTTGGAGGCGTACACGCTGTTTATTACCAAATAAATGTCAATTGGCTCGGCAGGCCACGAAACCGCACACTACTGGCCTTTCCCGGCCATGCTGTGGCGTTCGCACACAACGGCGGCCGTTGTTGGTGCAACTGAGCAGCGTGAATGGTAAAATCCGTCTATCTGTGTGCGCCGTCAGTTTTCCCATGCGCCGGCGCGAAGGAGTTAATGCTGCGGTCGACGCCAACAACTGCACGCAACCGCTTCGAATGTGCGCTGCCGTAGGGCTACTTTGGCGAGGGCGTGCGCCCGCCCACGTTTCTCACCTATTGTTGCACCGATCGCCCGCTGCGTTCGCTAATCATGCGGCTAACCGGCAAAAACCGGGACCGTCTGATGCACACATGCGCTCGCGTCGGAACTGACTGCCACATTTCGGAAGCGACCGACCGACCGACCCGCATCCGAAGTGACACCTTTTCAAAACGCCACCAAACTAAATTCGATTTCTTGAGCGCGGCGCCGCTGACGTTCGGGACGAGCGCCTCGAAACGCCGCTTTCCGTTTTTATCATCATCGACAACTGGCTACAACTTTTCCCATTCGACGGTTTGTGTAACACGCACAACTACAACGACAGCGCAACAACACGAAACACCAACAAATCCCCGATTAAAACTTATCACACAAGTTTCATATCACCTTTGGAAAATGTAAACAAACACACACGAAAAATATTACACAATATTGCGAGGGCTGGGCGGGCGGTACGCGCTCCCAACACTGGACGCCATTAGTGTCGTCAATGGGCATTTCATTGGCCGATCGGCGCATGCACGTAGATATCGCTATCGGGGCCGGGTCTTTAATGGCGCCGGGCCGACTAACCGATCGACCTACCGACAGCGCAACTTACTCCACGTCCGGCGACTTTCGACTGTCCTTATCGTTGTATCCTTATCAATGTGCGCGCTGCGCGGCGCCGCGTTGGAGGTGTGGTCCGCGTTGTTTTTGCTGGGCCCCAGTGCCAACTCGAACTTGATTACCACTATCAGAACTTGTCTACTATCGGCTGGCTGGCTGGCTGAAATTGGGTTCGATGCCCCGTTTGCGCGATCTTACGAGCTCAAAGCGTTATACAACGCCGCACACAGCGAGGCGATTCCAGTTGCTCAAACCAAGTATAGTACTTGAGTAATTTGTATTATTCACAGTGATAAAAATGCATAGAAAGTGTTTACTTTATTTTGGTAAAAGTTCTTGTTTTTGATTAATGAGATTCTCATTAATAAAAGATTCTGTTACTTAAACAAATGCTGGCAACAGTTTATCAGCTAAAACTTGAATTTTTCTGAAAATTTAAAAAGGTGAATGTGTTACTGAGGGAGAGATTGTTAATTAAGAGTTTAACAAGAAGAGACTAGAACTAATACTGGAATTATCAGTAAGGCATTAGCTATAACATTAATGTTGCATATTAAAAACTCAGGACAACTCATTGCCCCATTTCAGCATCAGTACTTGACTCCAGTAGTCTCTGTTGTCCAATAGACTTTTGCATTTAAAACACATCAAAGAAAGAATTGAACCTGATTCTTTCATCGGGGGCATGGGCAGTTTTTTACTGAATTCGCTTTCAATTACCTGTTCATATTATGGGAGCTACATTACCCTTTGCCTTTTTTGTTTGCATAGAGCATTTCTGATTGAAATGAGCACGGATTAGATTCTCCTGATTAGAAATATACCACTTTTATTTTGCCTTTTTTTGCCTTAAAATGGCAGTTTGCCTTTTTCACCCATAAATGCCTTTTTTATGTGCCTATTTTACCTATAAATGCCACAACATGTATTTTCAAGATTTGTCGAGCGCCTTTTTATTTTTCTTTCGTTTTTAATATTTTCCCCCTTGTTCGCAAAAATACCTTGAAACTAAAAAAAAATTAAGTAGCATTGCAATTTCGTTAACTTATCGATGTTTTTACATTGATTTGATCATTCCTAAGCCGTTATTTTTTGTTGTGCAGTGGAAAATTTAAAGAAAAAAACATGTCAAAATCAAAAAGTTCGGTTATCGCAAACATTTTCTTTATTTTTTTGTGATACAAGTACGGCTTTTATGCTTTTATATGAGAAGTTAAAATATGAATTTAAAATTTGTGCCTACATTTCAATTAAAATATCTTAGTTTTAGTTTTTTAACTATCTTTGAAAACCTTGATGTTCCTTTTATTTTACAAAAAACGAGGTATAAATATTGCATTTTGCGTACGTCAAATGAAATAAAATTATTAAAAAAGACATACAGTCCCCCTTTTTTTAGATTTTCTAGTATTATTTTTCTTTTTTTAAATGCCTGTTTTTGCTTTTTACCAGTTTTTAATGTTTTAATGTCCTATTTTGCCTTTTTATGCAGTTTTTAGTGCATTTTTCTGCCTTTTTAACAGTTTTTAGTGCCTTTCCATGCCTTTCTTGTTATTTTATTTTGCCTTTTTTATAGGTTTTTAGGTCGTCAAAATCCTTTCCCTGCTCATCACCCATGGATGTTGGTTTGCTGTGGTGGCTCCATGTCAGCAAAAGTTCATGCCTCTCATGGTTCATTCAGATTCGATAACCATTGTGAATTAATTCTCTCAAACACTACCACAGTTACCACCTTACTTCTGTCCACACTATTCGACAAATAAAAACAAGGCTAAGCAAGCTACAAAGTTTTTCGAATTGTTAGAGAGAACTAGCTCCTTAATTGTGTATTAAGACAAACAATTCACCTGTTGACGAGAGATTTCCTTCTCTGAACTTTCAATCTGATTTCATTATTGGCTGGTACGATTGCTTTATTTGAAGAAGGTGCATTCTCAGGAGTCACCTTTGTCCCTAGAAATACGTGTCCTCACTTATTGGCAGAAACATTTTAAAATATTCTCCTTCATTAACAGCAAAGCCTCATCAGCATATAATTAAAGTAATTTTAACCCTTTCGAACCCGAATTTTTCCCTGTGCCTCGATATTACTTTTAGGTATTGAAATCATTGAACATTTGTCTAAGAAGTGTGCACACGACATTTGAAGTCACCACGCCTCTTTGTTAGAATACTAGATCTAGTTTACTTTTGAACAAATTTAGCTTAAAACGGGTTAAATAAATTTTGTATCAATATTTTTTAACTACAGAAAAAATATTTAATATTTATGGAAAAATACAAAATTATCACTTTTTGATTTATTTAACCATTATTAAAGAAACAGGGTTTTGATTAAATGCGCCCAGTACGTAGACTTTAATTAGAACACTTTAGAACTTTCCCTGATGTTGCTGCAAATTATTGGAAATTATTTTGGAGATAACAGTAAAATTTTTGTAATTTGCTTTGAATTCACTTCTAAAAATATTAATTTGTTGGTGCCTATTTAAATTAAACCCATAAATCAATCGTAGCATTTGCTATAAGATGACAAATAGGTAAAGATGCTCTCAGGCAACTTTGGGGTCGAAAGGGTTAAGCAAAAACAATCAAAAATGTTAAAGACTATGAACATTTGTCCTATTCTTTTAACAAGTATAGAGAAAAATGAAAAAATGCCCACGAGTTTTTTCCTAACGTTTTTCCTTTTCATTTCCTTATATTTTCCAAGTTTCTAATCACAAATTTTCTTTTTTGTCTCACCTCTAATTTTACATTTTTAATACCTTCAATGTTCCAAAAAATATCCAAATTAAAAAAGACTGACTAGTTAAACTCAAATGAACGATTGGATTAAGCCCCAAGACAATTTTTGTTCTTAAATAAAGATTGACAAGAGCATAATTTGTGTGCAAAATATTTGAAAAATTAAATACCTACATATCATACTAATTACAATCTATAATAAATCAATACAAAGATATTAAAAATGTTTATTTAAAAAAGAAAGCATTTTAACCCTCTACTGCCCCATACGGCCTTAAGGCACGGTCCACTTTCAACTTTCAACTGATAATATTGGGAAACATGTGATGCTTACAGATTAATTTACAACTTAATTTATCTAAAACATGCCCTAAAAATTTCATTAAAACAAATGAATATTTATGTGGACTTTTCTAGGTTTTTGTGGACCGTGCCTTAAGGCCGTATGGGCAGTAGAGATTTAATTATATTACGCAAAGTCGCTCCAACTTTCAGAAGCGCCACAAAATGTTTATGATCAGCATTTCACTGGTCATGTGAAATGATTTCATCAACTATAAAAAATAAAGTTTTTTTCAAATAGCAAAAGCCTAAACGAAATAATCACAAGTTGTATGTGAAGAACGCGATCACAAATTTCAAGACCTCAAACTAAAAGTTCAGAGATCATTCAAAGTTTCAACATGATTTTGCGATTTTGATTGAACATATAAACTACTAACTGTACAAATCATTCGGTTTATTTAGAACTTGTTTAGACTTTTGAAAAATGTATTCAAAACAGTCGGCAAGTTGTTGAGAAACATTTCAAAGTAGTTGCGCACTCTGTGAAAACACTGTATAAAACTGAATATAAAAAAATTAAAAAATGAATTTAAAATTAAAAAATATAAACAAAATATCAGCCACACAATCAGAAATTGCAAAAAGTTCAAATGGATGCGAGCGAACGACTAAAATGTGCGCAAATGTGCTACATAAATATTTAAATTACTCGTTGTTTCTTTTTGTATAATTTTTCATTTCAATTAAAATCATCGCCAACAGATCCGTGAATGTGTATGTGCACTAGGCTTTCATGTACTTTGCTATAAAGTTGTTGTAATATATAGCGACGTGTGTAGGCTTAATTGTACACAGCACTAAATATTCCATCCAGCATTATAAAACACACGAACGTTTTGTTTCTGCTGTTTTTTCATATTTCTATTTGATTTGTTTTCTAAATGGGCGGCATAAAAAATACCAAAGTGCATAATAAAGAAACACAGCACAACAATTTTATTTCTGTATGTATTAACAATGTGTGTGTGTGTGTTGCAATTCATTTTGATGTAGAACGTCGAGAGCCATTTAGAAATTCGAATAAATACGCTTATTAAAATAAAGTCAAGCACACAGCGCACAAATGCTGGCGATCGCATTCACTTTAAGCGTTTCGCCCGTAAGGCGAAATTGCACAATAATCAAGTTGACTGCAAATGAGGAGTGCATGAACAGACTAGAAATCAAAAAATTACTATAATAGTAATCGAAAAATGCAGAGTTGCATTTAAAAAATATTATTATTCGTTTAATTAATTCAGCAAAAATTCAGTTCAAATAAATTTGAAAAACATATTTTCAACACTAATCTTATCGAACAGCTCAAATGCGTCAAGACAACTTTAGTCCTATTCAATTCGAATGCAAGCATTCAAACTTCAGAGTCAAAACATTCAACTGCCGTCGGCACTTGGCTGCCGTTTCGACACATAATGCACCGCCCGTCGACACTTTGCCAACTGATCGCATATCAGAGACGACCTTCAGGAACTGATAAAAAATACTACACCATGTACGACTGAAATTCATTCATACAAAACGTCAGCCAGCCAGTCTGCCAGCGCCTGCAAAATAACACAAAAAAATAACAACAACAATAATAACAACAAACAAATGCAAACCAGTATGATAACAAAAGCGGCGATAAACTTGTCTAATCAATGTTTTGCTGCTGTTGTTGCTGCTGTTGTTTTTGGTTTTTTATCGCTACAGACGTGCGCCAAAGCAACTGTATCATTATCTGCCGCATTGGCTGGAAGCGAGAAATCATGACGTCACAAGCAGTACGAGTACACCACTATATACGAGTATAGAGCGAGTGATTGATAAAAACAAAAAATTGCAAGTAATATGATAAAGCTTTTGCTGTCGCCAACTAACCCAGTAGGAAATTTCTGGCGATAACAAGTGTTGCGTGGAATAAATGAAATGAGACAAACAATGAGAGACGATTGCAGTCATGAGTCATGATAGTCAATAGGCAAAACTAACAGAACAAAACTGTTTTAAATATGTATCTATTAGCTTTTTCGATCTATTTCTATTCTATTTCTATTAGCTTTTCGATCATTGCGGTGTCTTTTAAGCGGAAACCATATCAATACTGTTGTGAATTTAGTGACTATGCGAAATCAGTATCCTCCAGTATTTCTATATGTTCAGATTGTCAGGCGGCCATCAATACCATGTCAGTACCGATAGCTGTCAAGCTGAAAAGTTGGTCAGAACTAGTTTTTCGCTGCCAGACCTCATTGAACTCATCGGCACCTCCTGGTGGAACCCCTTTTCTGGTTGGCCTGGAGCTTATCAACTATCTGCAATCATTAAGGAATCATTGCCCGTTTCAAAAGGGGGAATCAAAATGGCTTTATTTTTCCACTGGTTTTCCTTTTCCTTTTTCCTGTCACCCTAACCTAACCTAATCTAATCTAGTCAACATAATTCGGCCTCAGTTTCTTACAATTGAAAATTCGTTGCTTGAATTCAGGCTGAAAATGTTTTCAATTTTAATTAAAACAGTTTTTAAAGAAATATTTTCAATTCTAAAGATCTTCATACATCCGAGTAACACATAACTTAACGCTTATCTCACCAACCGCATTCAAAACAAACGCCTAGCAATTATGTTTTCATGGTTATTGAATTTCTAATTAAAAACAAACCATCACCAAATAGTCGCTTAGGACTTTCCAATCAACTGGCCCAAGATAATGTAAATCAGCCAAAGCAACATTAGTCCTGCGAGCGCGATAAGCGCATAACAGCAGCACCGCCCACAGCGCCACCGCAGACATGGCACCAACCGTCACCACAGTTCCAATCGCTATCAGCTACGGTGACATTGCACATTGAAACAGCCGCAGCTACCAGCATCCTTTTCAGGCGCGCACAGAAGCCAAATGTTTTGAATGCCAAATCAAAAACAATGAAATAATCTCCAAGATAAAATGTACTACTCCCCTTGACTGTAAAACAAAATACTGACGCACTCAACAATCAGCAATGCCAACTCTTTTGCGACTGACGCTGACGCTGGCGCACACTCGAGCTGGTGTCGACCGCACAATCGTGGGCGATCGCTTCCTGACGCAGTGGCCCTTTCGGCACGACGACAGCACATAATCGGTGTAGGCCTTTTTGTTGCTGCAACAGCCACTGCGCCTTCCCTACAGACACCATTATCGGCGGAGCTGACGGGCGGACGACAGGCGTTCGGGCGATAATAATAAATAATGCAAATGGCTACTTTATACATTTTATGATTTAAATTGAAATAAAACAACAACACGCAACCACTGCAACGACCAGCAGCCGCAGTTGATAAGAAAGCATCAAAGTTAACACTTGAGCTGCGCGACTGCACCGACTGGCAATGACTGGGTTGTCGCTGATGACAGCAACGCGCAGGATGAAGCGGCAACGACTCGAATGCGTTTTCAATTCTAGTGCGGCGCAGCGCGGAGCATATAAAGCGATTTGTCGGGCAGCTAAGCGCTGCTTTCGATGCGGCCGACCATTCATGTGAAACGGTTACGTCGCTGCTTCTTTATGGCAGTCATTCGCGCTGGCCAAGAGATAAGACGCAGCCCAGTGTCTATTGGAATAGAAGATCATGTTATTCCGTTGCTGTACGCACGCACACACCCATAACGTCTCATAAAATTGTAAAAAGATGTATGAAGAAAACACGACTTTATGGTGGAAAAGGTCAAATCATGTTTACTGAAAAGCCGAGCATACTTTGTGATAAGCGTCGAAATATGTCTTCCAAAGCGCCTCCGTGTGCGTGTGTTCATTCTTTGAGATAACGAAAAAAATCAAGTTTTCGATTTGCAGATTCTCATCAAAGAATCTGATTTATGCGTGTAACATAAATTTTAAGAAAATTAATGTCAACATTAAGATTAGCAATGCAACTGAAGCGTTGCCACAGACTTTGAAAAAAAAGTATTTGCAGAGAGCATTTCGAATTTGTCAAGCACAATCAGCGTTTTTTTTTTGGAGAGTACAAAAAAATACTAAAACCCAAAATTTGACGACATTTAACTTTAATGATTAGGCTTTTTCGAAAACTTCTCAGTGGGACTTTCATTTAGATGCCGTAAATGTTTTAGTTTTAAAAGTAAGCATACATACAACACTACACATATATACAGGTACACATTATATATATATTATATTTACTTTAAAGTGGTTTTTTTTTATAAAATGGTATTTATAGAAAATTATATATTTTAATAACAGTAATATCATTATTTATCTGGTTAGTAAAAAAAACTAGCAACACAATAAACAAACATAAACACATAAGAAACAAAACCTTGTAGAAATGCAATATAATTGTATGAAATAATTGTTAGTCAGTCTCAAGGAGCACAGATAAATACTTATATATATGTATATATATTTATGAGCTTCATCCATATGTTCTAAATGAGTCAATACATGTTCTTTACTACAATTTAATCAATTCGAATGAAATTTTCTTCTTCATGTTACTTCTCTTTAATTAATTATCACTTCTTACAATTTGAGAATAAAAGAAAATTATTTACATTACTAATATACAAATTGCGTTTTTTGTTTAAAATGCAAATTCTAAGGAAAGCTGTCAAACGTCAATTTATTTCTGATTATTCAGAATCGTTGGTAACCCCAAAAACCCAGTGATAAGTGATATTTGCCAAAGTGCTTTTTGATAAGTCCACTTCAAACTATTAGACACTTGGACTGAATTATAAGAGAGCAATTTGTTTTTCCACGATTTACAGACAACATTCAAAGTTTTCATAATGGCAAATCCACATAAATTTGTGTTTCGACGCGCTAAAGTTGAAGATATCAAAAATGTGCGCGAAATGATTCAGGTGAGAGGGGTTCAAGGGGGTTGCAGATGATCGGCAGCTAATCATATTGCAAGTGTCTATCTAATCTATCATGAGAGCAGTGGCTCAATAGTTTTCAAATTTCGTTTTATTTATTGTAGGAATTAGCTGACTTTGAAAAAATGAGCGATGGTCCACAACTGAGTGAAGAAGGTAATCCGTCGATTTTTATAAATAATCACATATTTAACCAAGTTGAGCAGATATTTATTGGCATATAAAATATAGAACTATGTTTTTAAATGAACATATTTTTAAATATTAAAACCTTTGCGTCTTAATGCTCTAAGAGCATCTTAAATATTTGTTAAATACCATAAATATTTTCATAAGTAGACTTAATCCCTTTTTCTACTTTTAAACTGCTGATCAATAATTCTTAGTCTTATTTTTACGCATTTCTTCTTTATTTCTGTACTTAATGCAGACCTAATACGCGATTCTGGTCTCAACGGCGGCCACGAATACTGTCACATCTATATACTCGATTTGGAAGCAGCGACGGAGCAGGCAACAACGTAAGTACGCACTCCAGCCACTATTGGGTCTCACTGTAGAAATTGCTGCAAATATTTACACTTAAGAAAATTTTGTCTTTATTTCGATTGAATGTAAATAACAAATATCATTTGGCTCTACCTGTGCACTGGCCGAGTGTCAAAAGCTGACATGAGTAAATACGTTGACATGGTCCTCCTGTGGTATTTGTCGCATGCAAGCAGCATAGCTGATAAGCATTATAGAACAACCAAAGCAAACAACTATAACAGAACATGCTGAGTAAAGTACTCAAGAGCTCAAGAGACACTGCTGCTGATAAGCGCTCCAAACAAATTAGAAACTTCAATAATTGCGTTTATATGTAATCGATGATAATTTCCTGCTTCTTCTACGCCGCTGTAGCACCACCATCGGCTGTGCCATTTGCTTCTACACTTATTCCACCTGGCTAGGCAAGGCTTACTTTCTGGAGGACCTTTACGTGCGACCTGCATATCGCGGTATAGGCGCTGGCGAGTACCTGTTCCGCCATGTTGCAGCCAAGTCGCACGAGTACAAATGTCAACGTGTCGACTTTCGTGTGTTGAGCTGGAATCCGGCGCGCAAATTCTACGCTAAAATGGGAGCTATCGATCTGACCGAGAAGGAGGATTGGCACTGCTACCGTTTGGAAGCGGCACAAATTGAAAAGCTGGCCAACGAATTGCAGCAAACGAATTGATTACAGTTTTATTTCTCAAAAGATACGTGTACGGTTACCATTAAATTGTCGCAACTATAATAATACTTGCTTAGATTGCTTACATGGGTTGTGTAAAAATTCAAATAAATTAAAATCCACTCAAATGGCTGGAGCATGAATGTATGTATGGTAGTGTCTAGCATTGCTGTTCGCCGTTTATGCTGGCGATGACGTGTATCTGCATGCTCTTTGTGCTGTTGTAGACTTGGCCCTGCGGAAATGGATGCACCTTGGAATGCGTCTCGGTTTTGGTTTTGCTGCCCGCCGTATAGCGAGATAGGCGTATGTTGGGCATGGGCAGGAAGCCGGTGCTCAGTGGCATCACATCTAGCGAAATGGAATGACTGTCAACGTCCTTCATTGATACCACACCTGCTTAAGGAAACGACAAAAAATTAATGGAAAACTTTTGCTAAATATTTTTTCAACACCCACCAGCCGAGCGTCCGCACACCGCCCACAAATTCTGATCGCTTAGCACTTCATACATCAGATCCACGTACGGGTTTTCGTGTACTTTGGTAATTTTCAAATTCAAATTGCACACCGAACGCAAGCGGCACAGCTCGTTGGGTTCCAGCTGCGTTTGCACCTTGAAGAGCGTTGTGTAGTCCACCAGATCGAAAGCACAGCCGTAATTACGCAGCAAGTGCGGCTTCTCAACAGTGGAGTATTTGGTTATAAAATGCACCTTAATGACTGCCGGTAGCTCATTCTCCGCCTTTAGGGGCTCCACTTGAATTTCGTACAAATACGAAACCGTCAGTGATTTGTAAATTTGCTAAAAGCAAAGGCGAGATTATTGCATTTAGTTCAATCTGTGTAAAAGCAAATAAAATCAGCGTACAACACGTTTCTGCGACTCGGGATTCAGATCGATCAAGCGCACACCTGTCACATCGCATTTGACGTTCGCGTCAGTCAGATACAGATTGGCATCCAGTCCCTTCATGACAACGTGCAGAAATTTTTGGGTGCCGCAAGTGTGCAGGCGACATTGCGCCTCCATGGCGGGCTGAAAGTCAATGGGTATCTGCAGCTCGTTGCGCGACCACGGACATGTCAGCGCGATGTGGTGCTCAAAGTGTTTGGTCACTTTGCGTCCCGGCAAATCGGTTAGAACTTCCAGCGGAATTTCACGTTCTTCGAAAGATTTAAAGTTCGGCAGCGGCACCTGCAACACGCTCTCGAAAGTCGAATCATCGTCGGGTGTTTCGGTATTCTGGCCATTGGCCTCATCCGCTGGCTCGGCTGCAGACTCCGTTGTAGCCGAAGGCGGCGGTTTTGCGTGCGCCATGCGAATGCGTAGATTCTTCGAACACTTTAGTACGATTTTGGCATCGGTGGGAAAGATGAAGCTGCCGCCGGATACAATCAGGCGTATGGGCTGTTCAATGCCAGCAATGAGAGTCTTGAAATTGAGCACTGCCGAGGCAGGTTTTGTGGTGATTATAAATGGGGTCGCCTTGAAGGGAATCTGCTCGGAGAGAAACTCAAGCTGGGACAGGCATATGCACATCTGAAATGGAGAGCAGAGTTCAAGAACTTGATTGATTGGCGAATTTCAACGAAGCCGCATGTACCTGTTTGAAATCCCAGGTGCCCACGCGGGTGGCCTTTGCTCTCATTTCGATGAAATTGATGCCTGGCTGGATGGCGATATTGTCCGTCGACACGTAGTTGGTGAAATCCGATTGTACACTGGGCGATAGTTTCCGCTTGGTGCTGCTCGTGCGTCGCACCGGTTGCTTCGCCTTCGGCGTATCACACACCACCGAAGCGAAATTCAGGGTGTTATCTTGCTTGTAGTCTAAATGCAGCGACACTTTCAAACGTGGCTCCCTAAACGCCGCCGGCGCTTTCGTTGCAACAGCCGCACTATGAGTGGAAGCAACCACTGGAGGCGAAGTTTCGCCGCTTAGCGGCGCAACGTGCATTTCGTAAGACAGCTTAATGTGCTCGGCGACCACCTCGCGTGGGTACATGCTCTCCAGCTTCACCTGCACCAGCAAGTAGTCGTCCTGTATGATGGGTTTGGCATTTAGTACGTCCAGGTCGCAAATACGAAAGTGGTCCTCCAACACACAGAAGTTGGCATTTTCCACAGACGGCTGTGCCGACAACGATGTCTTCAGTGTCTTTACCGATTTGAGAAACTCATCGAAGTAGAAGGAACGCACCAGCATTTCCAGTTCCTGGCAGCAGGATATGGAACTGCAGGTCTTCGTATATGCCATCGAATCGCCCATTTTACGATAACAATTGGCTAACTCAAGTAGTGTTTGTGAGCTCAACGCATGCCAGTTCTCGGCCTTTAACTCGCGCAGCAGGTCGGTGAAAAAGCCCACCGCCTTATGTGGTTCATTGAGCGCGCAGTAGAAGTTGCCCAAGTCCAGACCAACTAGTCGCGCTGAACGTAAACGCGACACATGTTTGTACGTGCTTATGGCCAGCTCTGCCAACTCCAAGTAGAGCTTCTGGAAGGCCTGATTCGAACTGAGCGCTTCCTTCAGTTGCTCCGTGGCCGACTTCTTTGGGCGCCGATTGGGCGAGCGATCACGTCGCTGTTCCGAGATTTGCGGCGTTGGATCTAGAAACGGTGACTGCTCCAGCGGAGTGTCGCCAATGCCCGCCGATAGCTGCACTACAATGTGCAACTGCTCAGAGGTGGGCGTGAAGCCGGGCAGCAGGCCGCACAGCTTACCCAGCTCGTACAGCTTATCCTTGGCCAAATTCCATATCGGTGCACAGTGCTGAAAGCATACGACTTCATTGGGCTCCATGGCCTGCTCGCAGGTCTGCAGCACCTCAAGCGCACAAACAAACTCCCAGCACGATAGAGCGCCCTCCGAACAGTCCACCTTTATCAGCTCGATTTCGCGCAGTGTTGAGAAGAGGAAATTTAGCAGCCGCTTGGCTATTTCCGGTGTTTCGCCACTCTGTTGCAGCAAATTAGCCTGCCGCTCGAATAAGTAATTGCGAAATTCCAATATAGACACGGCTTGCTCACGGATCTTGGTGCGCATCTCGAATTTGTCGCGTCTACTCAAGCAGATGCCGTGAAAGGAGCTCAGCGGTTGCTTGAAGTTCTCCAACCACTTTTGCTTTTCACCAAAGCCAGAATTGGTGATGAACTGCGAGAACATGGCGTCCAGCTCGTCGTACTGTATGAGTGCTTCCGTGTGCAGTTCCAACTTTTCGAATATCAGCGCCAGATCCTCCTGCATGAAGAAATACTGTCGAAAATCCCAGCCCACGTGATTGCGCTTCTCGCGTTTGCTGCGTATCAGCTCTTCATATTTGGCAATGTTGCGATTGTAGCTGGTCAGCATTAGGAATCTGCAAACACAATATATTAATAACAGGGCAAAGATACCAATGTGCATCGACGAACTTAATACGATTGACCAAACAACGAAACGAGTCGGCAGATTTCTGCTCAAATTTAGCAGGATTAAGCACCGAAATGCAGCGGTCATCATTTTTAGTGGCGAACTCCTGTCGAATCTTGTCTAGCACCGTGGTACGTGGCAGTAGATTTTTCGTCTTGCGTACATCTACCGTCTCCACAAGTAGAATCATCCAATCGGAGACGCCATAAGAGGTCAACAACTTAAGCCAGTTATCGATCTCCTCGCGTGTAGTCGCTTTGTAGGTGTCCGTATCCTGTAAGAAATGGGATTGCTGTAGCGCTAATATGGATGTGTGTACTATGTATGTCACAACTAACGCTGCACTCTGTAACGAAGATGTGCAGAATGGGATGCTCGATGATGCTCCATTCGCCCTTCTTGTACTTCTCCAGTGCGGCCACATTGAAGGGCTGCGTTTGCGCTTCCAGACGGACTTGCTTGGTGGGCCGATGGAAAGGGCGGCGCCACTCACACGTATCCAATGGTATTGCATTTAGGATTTGCGCCTCCAGCGAACGGAAAAGCGGACCAGCACCCGAATCTGCGGACATGTGAAAGTAATTATGCGTGTAAATTGGATTGTTCCACTACTTACAGGTAATTATCGGCTTTACGTTCATGTCCGATTGGAAATTGACAATTTCACTTTAGCCACAGCGAAATTGTATACAAGCAGCAAAAGCAGCCAAATGTAAATTCCAATTGTTTTCACCAGACAGCTGATTTTGACAGCGTTGCAGCAGCCAAACATTCTCTAGCTCTTTCGCTCTTACACTGTGCAAACGAAGAAGACACATTTCATTTGTAGTGCAAGTAGTGTTACCAGGATTCAATGAATTTGCGTAGCAAACGTTTTAAATATTCAGCTATGAATGCTTATTTATCACGGCAACTATTTACAAAAGCAACAAAACTTTCCATAATCCATAATTTCACTATGGTATAATCTGTAGCCACGTTTTCATCGCGCCTTTTGCACGTTTTATGTGCAGTCATACCGAGCCGCCGACTGCACCGGGAGCGTGGCAGCTCTGCCAGCACCTATGTCCACAAACCAAAGGCAAAATGTCAACAAATGCACCCACAAGTGTCAAAGCTCCACTCCGTTCCCCCCACTGTTTTATCGAGAAAAGTGAAATCGCAATCAGCGCAAGCTTCATCAATGAATTTGTGAAAAAGTCCCAACAACTATTTACAAAAACACTGCAGTCGCAGGCGATAAGGCAGCATCGTGCACAACGAAACACGATGGAGAGTTTATTTGGACGCGGACACGATGGTTACGTTGGACGCGAGGAGCATATTGTATGAGTCGCCACAGTCGCCCCCACTCCACTTGCACACCGACTTGTAGCCATAAATTCTGTGATTTATTATTTTATTCGCAGAAAAAGCTACAGGCGCACAGTTCGGAAGACGACAATTTAGATGAGCTGCCGCCCATGATGGAAGAGTTGAGTGTGGTCGACGGATTGCGTCCGAATCCAGGTGGCCCGTTTTCGGCGCTCACGCCATCCATGTGGCCGCAGGAGATTCTCGCCAAGTTGGGGCAACCAGAGTCGGAGGTAGTGACCGGGCCCAATGACCAGCCCGACTACCGCTTCGACGAATTCGGCTTTCGCGTGGAGGAAGAAGATGGTCCAGAGCAAAGCTCGAACAAGTTGCTATCACAACCGTTCGTAGAAGACGCCCAGCATCGACTGCAGTGGATTGCGCACTTGGAGTTCTCACACAATAAGGAGGCTACCGAGCTGACTTGGGAGAATGTTGAAGTGCTGCTGCCGCGCACCGAGAAACTGCGAAACATGGTGCGCGAAGGCATACCACACTCGCTACGGGCGCAAATGTGGATGCGTCTATCGGGAGCGCTGGCCAAGAAGCAGAAAAGCGAAACTAGTTACCAGGACATAATCAAAGGTAGGTCACAGTGCTTACAGCAGCGGCACTTGACATTAATGGTACCTCGCTTTCAGCATCCGGTAACGATCAGCTCATGACCTCAAAGCAAATCGAGAAGGACCTGTTGCGTATACTCCCAACGAACGCTTGCTTCAGCAGCCCCAACGGGACAGGCATACCGCGTCTGCGACGCATACTGCGTGGAATTGCCTGGCTCTTTCCGGACATTGGCTACTGCCAAGGCACCGGCGTGATTGCGGCCTGCCTGCTGCTGTTCATGGAGGAGGAAAACGCCTTTTGGGTGATGGCCACCATAGTGGAGGATCTGCTGCCCGCTTCTTACTACTCGTCAACGCTGCTGGGCATACAGGCCGATCAACGTGTCATGCAAACGCTGATTGCCAATTATCTGTCGAACGTTGACGAAACCCTTAAGAAACACGACATTGAACTGTCGCTGATAACGCTACACTGGTTCCTGACGCTGTTCGCCAATGTAGTACACATGAAGATCTTGGTGCGTATCTGGGACTGGTTCTTCTACGAAGGCAGCATTGTGCTCTTCCAGCTGACGCTGGGCATGCTGAAGCTGAAAGAGCGCGATTTCCATAATCTGGAAAACTCGGCGCAGATTTTTAATTCTCTATCCGACATACCGGGCGAGGTGGATGACGTGGAGGTATGCACCAGCCGTTGTTGTGTCAACATCGCATCACTTTGTTTTCTCCCTTTATTTACACAGGTGCTTTTCCATCAAGCATTGGAGGTGGGTGGCTCACTGAGTCAAACCGTCATCGACACGCACCGACGCCGTCATCTGGCCTACCTTATGGCCGATCAGGGTGGTCTCGTGGGCAACCCAGAGGCCGTGCCCAATCTACCCAAGCAGCATTTAGCGCGTCGCCAGGTGCGCAAGAGCAAATCGATACTGGAAACGCTGCTCTTTCGCGGCGACACTGACGCCGGCGAGCTCAAGAACAAGAACATACGCCAGACGGAGATACTGGTGGATCTACGTGAGGCCATACTGAAAGTGGCGCGACACTTTATCACCATCGAGCCCAAGCTGGCTTCGCACATACAACTGACGGCCAACTACAGCACCGCCTCGCACGCCAAGGACCACGAGAATTTCATCAATGTGGCGCGCCGGCGCAAACGGCGTGCGAAGGCGCTGCACGACTTTGAGCGGCACGATGACGACGAACTGGGCTTTCGCAAGAATGACATCATCACGATTATCAGTCAGAAGGACGAGCACTGCTGGGTGGGCGAGCTGAACGGGCTGCGCGGTTGGTTTCCGGCCAAGTTCGTCGAGCTGTTGGACGAGCGTAGCAAACTGTACACTTCGGCCGGAGACGATGCCATATCGGAGACGGTTACAGACTTAGTGCGCGGTACACTGGCGCCGGCCATCAAAGCCTTTCTCGAGCACGGGATGAAGCGGCCCTCCTTCCTGGGCGGCCCCATACATCCATGGCTGTTCATCGAAGAGGCAGCCACGCGCGAAGTGGAGAAGGACTTTGAGTCGGTGTACAGTCGCTTGGTACTGTGCAAGACGTACCGCCTCGACGAGGACGGCAAAGTGCTGACGCCCGAGGAACTGCTCTTTCGCTGTGTGCAGGCAGTCAATCAGTCACACGACGAGGCGCATGCGCAAATGGACGTAAAGCTGCGTTCGCTGATCTGTCTCGGCCTGAACGAGCAAGTGCTGCACTTGTGGCTAGAGGTGCTCTGCTCGTGTCACGACGTAGTACAGAAATGGTACTACAACTGGAGCTTTATTGACTCGCCCGGCTGGGTGCAGATCAAGTGCGAGTTGCGAATACTGTCGCAGTTTGCCTTCAATCTGAATCCGGACTGGGAGCTGCCGCCGAAACGAGGCAAGGAATCACAGCCGCTGAAGGATGGTGTGCGCGACATGCTGGTCAAGCACCATTTGTTCTCGTGGGACTTGTGAGTGAGAACGGGAAAGGCTTTTTTTGTTTGCAGGCTACATTTTATGTTTGTTGACGCAGAACGGCAGCTGGCACTGGAAATTGTGACAACTTCCATTTTAGTTTTAAGCATTCAGTTTTCAGTGACAGATGTAGTCCCTACGCGGTTTGAGAACTACGAGTACTTATCGTTTATAACAATCACTACTAGAGTAGAGCTTAGAATTATTATTTGACCATATGATTCTTTAGCGAGCTATTTAAATTGATGCATTTGTTTAAAGCTTTACAGATCAGTGCTGAGATTCTGAAATTGTGTTAATATGAGTTCTAAAGATCTCACAAATATTCTGTTGAAATTTGTAAAATTAATACCACTTTCACTATGCGAAATGTATGGCTACATCAAAAACACCAGGAACTAGACAACATATTGTAAATTGGCGGTACACCGAAAGTCAGTTGATTTTGCATTTAGTTATGAATTAAAAGTTAATTTCAACATTATTTAATTGTTTGAACAGGCCGTTTGGGCGCTCAATTGTGCATTTATAAGGAAATATATAGTTTTGATTGTATTTAAACGGGCAGAATTGTGCAGAACTTGTATATGAGATTAGATATCCAAATTGAAGCTATGCAGAATGTAATATATGCGCCTTTCCAAACTTATGCAATTTAACTGAATCTTTTATGTACCTATACGTATATTAGTTTAAAGTGAAACCTAGCAAAGGTTAAAAACAAAAAGACGCTTTCATTACGTACTCTTCCTCTCTCCGAACTTAAGTAATCACTTACATATGTAATCGAAACGTACTGTTTGTCGTGCAGTTATCATAAACGCGTTCAATGTTGTATGTATCTCACTTAAACATATTATAGTCATACACAAACTACATTATATGGATATCGTGTAGCGTCCACAAAAGTGCAAATATTTTTAATTTATACAGTAGCGTAAAAGTACCAAGAATTTTGTTTGCTTTATGTGTATGCAAACTCTGAGCTATAACTGCACTTATAGAAATTAAAATTCCACTTTTGAATTGTATGTTTTACGATTGTATGATAATAAAATTCGAAATATACACAAACATTAAAATGGTTCATTCTATCAATTTCTATAGCAAATATTTACGATATTTATTCCCTTATATATATATATGTATATATGTATGTACGCCATACTGCGCTGTGCACAGCAGCAGCAGCGCAAAACGAATTGTTTACTAATATTTAAAACATTCCAATGAATGAAATCATGAAAAACTTTCCAAGCAGTCTAACTGCACACTAGGCCCAAGTAGTCATCCATCAAAGTGCCAATGGCAAACTGTTGCAAGAAAAAAATACATTTGTCAAAAGCCATTTGAAAATAATAAAAAAGATGTTTTAAAAAGTGTTAACACGTACAATTCCAGTGGCATCAACACGGGTTCCCACAATTTTCAAACGTATCTTGTCTTCACCGGAAATGACCACATCTTCATCTTTCGACTTGTAGCAAGGCGGATTGCCGTTGGGACAAAATTGCATATCGGCGGGTATGGACTAAGAGCGATATTTAAACATTTAAGAAATATTTAATAAATAATTTTCAAATAAATGAAGCACTTACATGATGGGAAATAAAGCAGGAGAGCGGGCCGATTTCAGCAAACATGCCAACCTTTAATCATATTTGAATTTTTTTTTTAACTTTCATGTACATATGTACTTAAACCACAAGTGAGTTGATACCTTATTGATCTGCTTCACAACCGCATCCAGTACCTCCCCCTTGAATGGCCGAAATACGATGGCTTTGTACTTCACCGGGTACACCACAAAGCCCTGTCCCGGCTGTATCACACCCGACCCGATCTGATCAATGGTGGTCACTGCTATCACGAACCCGTATTTTCCAGTGCATGTGCCCTCCACCTCGGTATACAGCTTCTGTTTTACGGTCTCCAGCAGCTGTGGTCCAAAGTATCGCGGATGCAGAAGAATCTCATGTTCCAGCGAAATCTGCCGCAGTGACAAACGGTTAGTAGCACGAGTGGAAGTGACTTTACCACTTTACTTACGTGATAGAACATTTTGCATCAACTCGTACACTTTAAATTATTATTAAAATGTGTGAAAATATGAAAAGAACTGCAGTGAAACTGTGAAAACGAAGCAGAGCCCACCAAAATTGTAAACAGCAAAGCCGATTGTCAAAATGAAAATTGACAGCGAACTGCGCTGCGGAAGACAGGAATGTTACATAGTTGGTAGAGTTGCTTCGATGACAAGTTGCGCTATTGTGAAAATCGTTTCACGAAAAATCTTTTTTTTTAAGAATTCTTTGGTTTTGTGCTATGAAAAATTAACAAATAAAATGCCTAAATGCTATGGAATTTGTGAGAATGCAAAAAAAGCGAAAGTGAATTACCCATCACAAATTGTCTTTGTGGAATGTCAGCTTTGCAAATGGCTTTCAGGCCAAAGTATCACCTTTTTTATGAAGTGACTACACATAGAGAGCAAATAACATTCTGAATAATATATAGAGGATTCGAATAATGAAGCCGATAAAAGGGGCCTGGGGCAGCTGTATGTCGCTCTAAGTCAGACCTCGTCATTTGTAGTTGGACCCACTATATCTTACAGGTTAATAGGAACTTTTCCAAATATTATACATATCACATCTGACCCAACCAACTGTTGAAAGCACTTTATATATTAAAAATATGTAAACATACATTCTTATTTCACTTTCAGTTGGGAAAATAAAACAGCTGGTACCTTAATTAGTACACAAAGCAAACAAAACAATTGTTTCCGACGCGTTAAATACTTGTAACTTAATCAGTTAAAGTTGTAAGAGAAAAATTTAAATTTGTTTATCTTTTCGGTTGGCATATTATAAATATTCGTTCCTTTTTTCAACTTTTTTGAGCTATCAATTTACTTATATTATTAGAATTTGCCTCTGTTGATGCAAAGCAGGCATCTCGTTGTTATTGTAGGCCCTAAAAACAATGTGAATCAACTGCTAGCGATTAAAAAATTATCGGAACTTTGTCTGAACAAACAAAACAGAAAGGCAAGCAATTATCATAGGTGCTCAGTAAGTCAGCGCAGTAGCACAACAACAACGTTAATATTCACCAGGAGTAGTTTATTTGTTTCTTGTTGTTGTTGTTCTTGTTTCACGCACAACCCCAACTCAATGCTGACCAGTTTCAGGGGGCAGGTTAAAAGCCGAACCGAGCCAAGCCGGCGCAATGTGATAACAGCAAACTTTACAGGATGACACAGCCGGCTTATTGCTGCTGTTAAAATAAAGCTAATCGCTTTTTGTGTATAGCGCAGTCGGCGTAAGCTTAAACACCCCGTAAGTGCGGCTAATAAACGACTTCAAGTTTACAAAAACACGTTTTGAAATTTGCTCATCTTAAGTGAAACAAAATGCATAATTATCGCTTACGCCAAGAGGCTAAGCTGAAATTGTCGCTGACAATAACGGCCGCTCATGCGAGCCATTCGAGCTCGATTTAGTTGTGTTTCAGCTGCTCAGCGCGGAGCGTGACCGATACCTTACACCTGCAAACAGACGCATCATAGGATTTGTACGCAGTTCAATAGCACAAGTGTCTTTCGCCGAATAGCAGCAACAACAAAAAGTTGAGTGATTTTTTGCAAGTGAACCTATTAGAATTGGTTTTATTGTGCTTACCAAATGCCAAGGCCGCACCGAAGACCCTGCCTGCAACTTGCAAATATGTGAAAGTGCTTAGAAAATAATTTGCGTTTTAATTGTATGGAAGAAGGTTGAGATATTAAGAGAATTAGATGCTTAGACAGACAGATGCGAGTCGGCAATTTAAACTTTTCGATGCAATTTTTTACACAAAAATGTAAAGAAAATATATGTATTTGAAACTGAAAAATTATTTAAGAAATTGAATTTAAGCAAGGTTGACTGTGTAATGCTTTAAAAAATGTTTGCTGAAATAAACACAATGCTGGAAATATTTGGGTTATCTTGCTGTGAACGACAAGTATTCATAGCTGAGTCGAAGTATAAAAAAAGAATATACAAAAAAATCAGATTTTTAATATAATTCGAAGAGATTGAGAAATTTGCTAAAATGAGTTATAAAATAAGCAAAAAGTTACCCATGTTTAAAATTAATTGCTAACAATTTTTAATACCTTACAGCTCAGTCACAAAAAAAAACAAACAATTGCCTGTGATTCATTGCCTTTTTACTGCAGGTTCGACAATTTCAGACAACACTTGTAATGAGTGAAATAAAATCACACGTTCGGTGAGATGACAAGATCAATATTGTTAACAACTTTGGGAAAACCGCCAATTGCACGGTACGACTTACGTCATAGCCATCTACTTGTATACTAAAAATTGTCTACCAACGACAACGCGTCGAGTACACTGCGCGATGCTTGTTGCCGACAATCGTTGTTAAGGGGCACAACTAGTTTGAAATTTTGAAAATTTCGTTTTTTTTGTTTTTGCATTTTTCGATAATTTATACCTTTAAAAATAACATTAAAATCTTAAGTGAAAATCTTAAATAGTTTGAGTTACAGCCTTCTACATAGCAGCTTCTCATTATTTAGAATGGCGCGTTACTTGACGGCCGTACCTGAGTTATTGTTAAACGCGTTTTTCTCAAAACTACATTTTTCAAATTTGCTGCAGCTGTAACTTGATAACAAATCATCCGATCGACTTGGGTCTTTTTTTAGCTTATTGTGTATTTGTTTTTCCATACAATGACCCTCCAGTTTAATGATAGGATGAAAAGTATAATTATGCCAGGCCAGATTCAGCAAAATTTTAATTTTTTTTTCAAAAAACCGCCATTTTGTTGCATTTTATTTTTTTTTTACAACCGAGGGTCATTGTATAGGAAATATAACTTAGTTAAGTAAAATTTTTGGTTTTTTTGATTTCAGGCACTGCGAAGGCTACAATCACTGCAGCAGTGGGAGAACGTTTTTTTTTTGAAGACTCAGGAGATGGTGGATAACTTGCTGAAAATCGAATATTTTCATTTGAAAAAATTACCTTGTATTCATTATTTATGCATAAATATATCTGCAAAATTTTAAAACATTCGATGCAATACTTCACAAAATTCAAAATTCACAAGAATCTCCTTTTTTCAGGCGGTCAAACTAGTTGTGCCCCTTAAGCTCAGTTGATAAAAACAACAACACTAATAAACACAATTCCTATGAAATTCAATAAGTATAATGTCTCCCGCTGTGCTTCTGAAATCTGCCAAGGTTGTCCATTATTTTAAGCAGTGCCCGAAGATTGAGCGGAATTCAATGGAATTTCGGTTATATGGCAGACGATAATCTCTGACACGTAGACCACTTGCAAAGCTGTTGTAGTACGTTAATTTAAAATCATATCAGAAGTGTTAAAAGCGTGCGATACACAAACAAAGCTAACAAGTTGTTAGTGACAACTGAGATTTATGTTTATTTAAGCTGCGAGCTCTGGACTTCGTTGAATGTGTCTATCCAGCAATGAGACTAACCTAAAGGAAGCGAACACATTCTTTGGATCTGGATCATTCTGGATCACAACTAGCGTCCATAGGGCTTTCTCAGTGTGATCCGTTAATCGCACCGTTAGCCGTCCACTTTTTCATCAATCTCCATTAATCGAATTTCCCTTCTCTTTCTAGCTGATTGAAAACAATGCGCCGACACATCGTCCACGTGCTGTGGCTGCTTGCAGCCTTTGCCGTTCCCTGCCAGTACGGCCAGGCCGCGCCACAACAAACAACACCCAGCTTAGACAGCCTCATCAGTAATGTGTTCGCAACGAATACCGGCACAGCAAACCCCTCTCGTAGCGGTTTCAACCAAATCGTAACACCCGTACCCACCAGTCCCGGACAGCCACAAATTCAGTATAACTCGACCAGCGGCCGCACTTGCAATTGCGTGCCCTATCACATGTGCGATCCCAACAACGGCACGAGCACCGCACCAGTTGAGGACGGCGAGTTTGACGGTTTCGGCCTGATTGATTTGCGCTTCGACAACAACGATCCAATCTGTGAGCATTTTCTGGACGTTTGCTGCGGCGACAGTAACATACATACAGACAGTCTGACCCCCAAGCCACAAGATCAGCGCCCGAATCGTGAGCAGGGCTGCGGTATACGCAACGTAGGCGGCATTGATTTCAACATCACCGGCGATCTGGACAACGAGGCCGGCTTCGGCGAGTTCCCGTGGACGGTAGCGCTGCTGCATGCCGGCAATTTCAGCTATTTCTGTGCCGGGTCGCTGATACACAGCCGCGTGGTGCTGACTGCCGTGCATTGTGTGAATGGCAGAGCGCCGTCCAGTTTTCTGGTACGTGCCGGCGAATGGGACTCGCAGACCACCAAGGAACGGCTGCCGTTCGAGGAGCGCACTGTGCAGCGCATCCTTACGCATCCCAATTTCAACGTGCGTAATGTGGCAAACAACGTGGCCCTGCTGCTGCTCAGTCAGCCAGTGACGTTGGGCGATCACATAAACGTGGTCTGCCTGCCGCGTCAGGGCGAGGTGTCGCCCGCACGCACCCAATGCTTTGCCAACGGCTGGGGCAAAGATGTCTTCGGCGAAGCCGGTCGTTTCAGCGCCATCATGAAGCGAGTGCCGCTGCCTCTTGTGGACTTTCTCATGTGCCAGGGACAACTGCGCGGAACGCGCCTGGGACCGAAGTTTGCGCTGGATCGTTCGTTCATTTGTGCGGGCGGACAGCGCGGAGTCGACACCTGCCAGGGCGATGGCGGAGCACCGCTGGTGTGTCCCATCAGCCCGACCGGCGGCAATCGCTATCAACAGAGCGGC
Organism: Melieria crassipennis; assembly: GCA_963668005.1. Lineage (NCBI taxonomy): Eukaryota > Metazoa > Arthropoda > Insecta > Diptera > Ulidiidae > Melieria > Melieria crassipennis. Next base: position 106,960,934 of record OY764961.1, read on the forward strand.
ATCGTGTCGTGGGGAATCGGCTGTAACGACGAAATACCCGCAGCGTATGCAAATGTGGCAGCGGCACGCGACTGGATCGATCAACAGATGTTCGCACTGGGCTTTGGTACAACTTCCTATGTGTCGTCTTAAAATTATTTACTCAATAAACGGTTCGAATAAAGGCAACGAAATAATAAATCAATAAAGTTCAGTTTATCACTTTTTATATAATTAAACTTTTTAGATAAGGCCAGAAGAGAAAAAGGATCGTGCTCTATTTATTACTTTGAATTTTCTTAATAAACTTTTAGTTAATCCACTTATTTCTTGGACCTTAAATTATATATAATTTTCATCTCTTTACATATGAATTAATTTTGCAACAAATACATCCTAATACAATTACAAGTCACAAGTACTCAAGGAAATACACAAACTTTGCATCAAAATCGTATACGTTCTCCTCTAGAAAATGTGCTTTGTCCATGGGGAAATTATTCTAATAAGCAATTCTAAGATATGCAAGCAAAGATGCGCTGGCTCGTGCTTCAATCCGCCTTCAAATGGAAAGTGAAATCGTGTTCTGATCCATTTTTGTTGAAAATACGGATATATGAGCCTTTGATGCCATACTTCCAGATTGCTATATACGGCAAGTAATAGCTAAGGAGATTGTTCATCCAGACACGGAAATTCAAATACCAACGCATAATGCTGAACTGGTGCAGATACGTCACCACGAACAATCCATAGCTCACCAGAAAACGATCCCACCAGTTCAGGTCATAGAAATAGCGCTTTTGCGCCGGATCCAGCACCGTGCCGGGCCGCACATCGAAGTCAAAGTATTCGTAGCCTTTCACGTAGGCCAAGCGCTTGGTGAAGAACAAAAACGAGCCGACTGTGAGCGTCGTATTGACGGGCCAGAGGCCCTCAATCAGCGCCTTGGTCATCTTCTCAAAATCGGGCCCGTAATTCTCCAGCGCCGGCACATAAACCTTTCTCCTCACAATTTCTAGTCGCCGCTTAGTTTCGGCCCAATTTCGTCCGCATATGTTGTACTCGTCCTTGATGCCCAACAAGTAGCCCAGCACGCGCCACATATGCGCGGTGGCCTCCAGAAAGGCGTCGTCGTACAGTTGTATGCGCGACGCGCCTAGTGTCAGAAAACCAATGAAGCCGAATTGCGTGAGTGCCAAATCCTTCTGCGTTATTTGGCCGGCGCCCAGTTTGGCGCAGGCGCGACTCGAACGCGAGTGGGCGTTGCGTACGGCGCGCAGACTGGTCCAGAATTTCGATGACTTTGGCGTCGGTGCGTAGTCGTACCAGGCATTTGTGTGATAGATGGTGCGTATGTAGCGGCGATAGGCAGTCGCGCAGGTCGACGATTGGCGGGTGCACATCAGTACGCGTAGTATGGACGGAATGGCGAGCACAGCGACCAGGCCGCACAACATGCCCGACGTGAGCACAAAACGATATGTGCTCATGTACGTTTGTCCCCTGTGTGGGCAGGGAGGAAATGAGAAATTGAATTAGTTGTCACTCGTTTAGTTGGTTGCAATTGAAAGAGAAAAATTCAAACAAATTGCAGCTGCATGCACTGGATTTGTTGTAGCACTTATATTGCTTAAGGCTTGCGTATTATATTACAGACACGTGTAGATTAATTTAAATTATAGATTTTTATGAGGACACACTTTTCACTATGTGTGAGTAGTGAATAACTGAGCTTTATCATTGAGTAGTATTTAGGGAAATGCAAATTTGTATAGAAAAGTTTAACGTGAAAAAGTTTTAACGTGAAAAGTTTAAAGTGAATAACTATCGTAATGCCCCTGACTTACTGACCAATTGAAGTAATGCCCTTAGAAGTATTACTTATAGCTTGATTATACCCAACTCTTGACTGTGAATCTTTCTCTTTCTAGTTATTGTCTCATAATTACAATATACCTCAATTCTACAAGTAAAACTCTTAAGAAATTCTCTTAGGGTTGCCTTAAGTGTTTACTATCACATGAGCGAAATTGTTTTTATATTCGCATCAAGCGGGTACTTGCGCTTCCAGTCACTCAGTCACAATTGAATGTGATTGGAAGATAGGCTTCGCCCATTCTGAACATTCGCGCCAACTTGATAGATTAAAACAAACAACTACATATATAGCAAATATGCAGATTATTTCGTTTTTTTTTAATGGTTGTGATTACAGTCAAATAAATTAGGGGAGACCGGGGCAAATACGCCCACGTTTTGGAAAATTTATTTTTCAACATGACAGTAATGATTCTCGAATAACAATATATGTCACGCGCTAGTGTCTTTCCTAAGGAACAAAACTCACATTATCATTTATATAGATTCCTATTTATTTTCAAGTTTCAACGAAGAAGTTTTTTCCACGAATGATAAATAATATTAATAATTTTATATATTCCTAAAGTCCTTCACCACTTTTTACAAAACTATCAATTGAAAAAAATATTTTAGAAAAAAATTGAACAAATATGCTTTATTAAAACTTCTAACTTGAATACTTTCTTCGATTTTGAGTTCTGCGAAAAGTGGCGAAGGATTTTTCAAATTCGGAAAAATACAGAAAAAGTTTCGTTAGGTTTTGTAACTTCCATACCACCCTGTATATTAAGCAGGTCATTTATCTGGACCACGCTGTATATTAAGTGGATGTATTTCTGGACCACCCTGTATATTAATATAAAATTGTCATTTATAATCTTCAGGCAGTAAAACCTTGATAAATGCGTTAGGTGGGCGTATTTGCCCCGAAACGAACTGGGCGTATTTGCCCCAAACAACAAAATGTTTTTTTAAAAATTAAAAAAAATACAAAAAAACTTTTTACGACAAAACTACTTTGGCCTACAGTTTTTCTTACTTCAAATAACAGGAAAAACTTACCTGGCTGCATAAGGAACGAGAAACGAAGATTGTAGATATTTTTTCCTAAACTGCAAAACTTAGATGTTCAGACTATGGAACGACAAAACAATCTGCTTTTATTTATAACGTTTTAACCGCAATGTCAATCGCCTCGATTTTTTATGGTTATGTCTATGTCTTTTATTTTGTGGTTATGTCTACGAGTTAAGGCGCACTTACAAAAAAATTGGCGCGGAATTTGAATGAATACTTTAAAAGAAACAACGGGTGGGCGTATTTGCCCCGTGGGCGTATTTGCCCCGGTCTCCCCTACAGAATCACAATTAGAAAACGTAATATTTTCATAGCGATATTTCAGAGTTTACTAAGGTTAGGCTCAAAGGCAAAGGCGATACTGGTTTCAAAGCCAATTTAATCATAAATGTAATTTTCTACTGAATAGAATAGATAGTGTTTAGTATGGTCAGCATCTGCAACAACAAACATGATTTTTCTATCAAAGCTTACTTTTTTTTATAAACATAATAACAGCGTGATTCTGTGTATTCTTGACAAATTTTTTTATCAAGGAATTTTGTCAAGATTTGTATCAAGCAAAAGCTTTGTTGGCATTCTGATGCAACATTGATAAAGTTAAAAGCTCATTTAATTCAACATAAGGTGAATATGCGATAGCTGTCAAATTGTCAAAAAATAAGACAAATAAAAAATTGGAAGAAAAGTATTTTTTGAAATTATTTTTAAATTTTTATTAAAAATTCTTATTTTGTGAGACGGATGATTGGCTCATAGGCAAAATACAGTTATTACCGACGTATTTTTCGTAGGATCCATGTCCAAAAAAATTCAATGCCGCCAGAACGCGTATGGGCAAAGATATCGATGTGCTCTGCGTGTCATGTGGCGCCAAGTCTTCAATTAATCCATGCCCCAAGGATCGAGTCAGAAATTCTTCATGAATTCTTCTTCGCTCAACGAAGGCACATTATTTTTTTCTTCTGCTTCTGATTTCATCTCTTCTATCCTCCTCAACCGCTGAAAGTGTTAACATGCACAATTCATCCATTTTCAATAGGCAAAATTTCAATTTGTATGCTGTTGTCAATAGCATTCACACTTTTGATAATTTATCAAGAAAAGAGCTTTTATTTTTAGGAATAGAATGCCAATTCTTGACAAATAGTAAATACTTGACAATATGGTGAATTTACCAAGTCTGCAGAATTGGGCTGTAAATATTGCTACGAGGAGGCATTTTGTGTTGGCCCACACTGTACTATGAATGCTGAATGCTTTTCCAAGCATACTTTTAGGCATGCACTTTGAAGCACGGCGAATTCGTTTGGTGTTCTATAATTCGCTTGGTGTTATTCCGATATGGCAAGGATGGTTCGCGAACTGTGCGAGAATGGTCGAGCGTGTTCTAATTGGAAGTTGCAAGAAACTTCGGCGCGATAAGAAAACTGGTATATAAGCAGCGGTGCGCGGCGCAACGAGTCGAGTCTTAGCTGAGCAAGCAAAGTAGAAACAAGTGTAAATACAAGCAAAGTGTGAAATTTGTGAATAAAGCAATTATTGATTTTTGTCTGCGTTTGCGCTGAATAACTGAAGTAGTTTTATTTTCAAGCACAATCCAGTATACGAACTTAGAAACGTCATTTTCGTAACATTTGGTGTCAGAAGTGGGATTGTGCTACTGGAAATAAATTAAAATTGTAAAACGCAGACATGGTTAAACTCGAGCAGCTGAAGGTGGAGCAGCTGAAGAAGGAGCTGGCCGCCTGGAATTTGCCGACTGCTGGCGGAAAGGTGGAGTTGCAGCTGCGCTTGCGAGAGGCGTGTGAATCACGAGGCATCGATTGGGCCGCACACGAGTTCGGAACGCAGGAGCAAGAGGCGTCGGCCAAGGTGGAGGAATCGCCTGCTGGTGCTGCGACGATGCAAAGTACGGCTGCAGCGGCTGCGCCACCACAAGCATTGGACATGAGCCAGCTAATGGTTGCAATGAGAGGCATGTTTCAGGAAACTTCTGCGAAAATTGAGAATGCCAACCGTGAAAATCGCGAAATGTCAGCGCAAATGGCAGCGAAACTGGAAACTACAAATCAGGAAATTTCGGCCAAAGTCGAAAGTGCGAACCGAGAAATGGCAGCGAAATTGGAAACTACGAATCAGGAAATTTCGGCCAAAGTCGAAAGTGCGAACCGAGAAATGGCGGAAAATTCTGCGCGCATAGAGCAGAAGGTGGAGGAAATTTCCGATAGCCTGAACGTGAAAGTTGAGCATCTCGAGACGCGAATGGACAATTGGGACAAACGGGTTGACGACCTGGATGATTCCCTGCACAAACGAGTTGACAGTCTGGAGGAGCGGCTTAAAGAGGTACAGCCGCGGGAATGGTTGCCGCCAGTTCAAGAAAGTTTTGCTACCAGGACAGAAGTGCCTACTTATGATGGTGCTGCACCGTTCGATACATTCAAGCTGCAATTCGACTTGGCTGCTTTAGAAAATCAGTGGACCGATATCAGGAAAGGTCGCAGATTGGCACTGGCGTTAAAAGGTCCTGCGGCTGAGGTAATTAAGTCGGTTCCAGAATGTGAAAGAAGTGATTACGAGGCCATCATGAGAGCGTTGGCAGCTAAGTACAGCAACGAACACAACCATACGCTGTACTACTGTGAGCTGAAGAACCGCAGGCAAAGAGCAAACGAGGCGCTGCAGACATATGCAGCAGACATTGAGCGGCTCGTACAGTTGTGCTACCCGAAATTCGGCGCTGACGATCTCGAGAGGATGAAGATTGAGTCGTTTATTGAAGGTCTTCATGATCCGGAAACACGTCGCAGTGCGTTGATGATGGGCAAGCTGACATTTAAGGAGACGGTGACCAGCGCGATGACATATGAGGCGACATGGGTTGGATGCACTCGGTATGCACCTGCAAGGATACGTCAAATCCAGCCCGACAGCGACATTCCGATCCAGGCCATAAGCTCTGAGACACAGGTCAGACCACGGTTGGCTTCCTCTAAGATTGTTTGCTGGACATGCGGCAAGCAGGGTCACATATCACGAGACTGTCGTCAACGAAAGAGGCGTTCCCGTTCTCGATCGCAATCGCCTGAAGCGAGGAACACTGACAATCGCGGCTCAGCCAACAAGCGCAGGGCTGAGGACGAGGAGTCGTTAAACTAAAACGGGTCAGCCCAAAGGGGCGTGAGCTGATCCCCACAACCTGCTGCCCCACCGTCCTTGTCTCGCAGTTGAAACGACAACCCAGCAGCTTGACGATTGAGGGAAAGATAGATGGAAAGATGTTCGTGTTGACACTGGATACTGGAGCGTCATATTCGATCATAAAAAGAAAGCTTCTGAAGAACTGGGAACCACTGCATGGCATACAGCTGAGGACTGCGACTGGCGAGCGTGCGCCGGTAAAAGGGAAAGTAACAAAAACAATTGCTATCGGCACCAGCAGCCTGGAACATGAGTTCATCGTCGCGGATATAATGGACGACGTGATTATCGGTGTGGATTTCATGATTAGGCACGGTTTTACGCTGGACCTGAAAGAAAATGTGCTGAGGTATGCCAACGTTGAACTCCCCCTGCACACCGGCTATGAGCGGAGCGTGGCGGTAAGGAAAGTCATCTCGTGTCAACACCAGAAGATACCAGCGAATTCCGAGGCGATTGTGTGGGCAAAGGTGGACGAGGACGATGGGACAAGTCGGCTGTGGGTTGTAGAAGCGCCAAAACAAGGATACGACAACATAATTATCGGACGTACGTTAGTGGAACCCAAAAATGGCAAAATACCAGTCAGGATACTCAACCCACTGAACACACCCAAATTTGTCGGAAAAGATGCGGTCATTGGCGAGTGTAGAGAGGCTGAAGCAGTTGTCAATTGCGAGAGCAGTCCACCCGGAGGAAGTAGGAAACGCGGTTCTAACATGGACGCCATACCGCAGGAGAACCAGTGGAGCAGCGAATTGACAGCCGACCAGAAGCAGAAGGCGCGGTCACTCCTACAGCATTATGGGTCAATATTTGCAGCCGAAGCGGGCGGAAGAACAGCCATAGTGAAGCACAACATCGACACCGGAAGTGCGAAACCGATCCGCCAACAGCCAAGACGAGTTCCTCTGGCCAAGAGGGAAGAGGTCACCACTTTGATAGAAAACATGGGTAAAGAAAAGGTCATAGAGCCTTCGTCAGGCCCTTGGTGTTCGCCGGTCGTGCTAGTCAAGAAAAAGGATGGCAGTACCCGATTTTGTGTAGACTATCGAAAGCTCAATGACGTGACCAAGAAGGACAGCTATCCACTACCTCGAATCGATGACACCCTGGACACACTGTCAGGCACACAGTGGTTTTCCACACTCGACTTACGCAGCGGGTATTGGCAGGTGGAGCTTGCAGACAAGGACAAGGAGAAAACGGCTTTTAGTGTTGGCGACGGTTTGTGGCAGTTCACCGTCATGCCGTTTGGACTCTGCAACGCACCAGCAACATTCGAGCGGCTAATGGAACGTGTGCTAAAAGGGCTGCATTGGCGGACGTGTCTGGTATACCTCAACGACATAATCGTGATGGGCAAGAGCTTCGACGACCACCTGGAAAAGCTGAGGGAGGTATTTGGGCGAATACAAAACGCCGGCCTTAAACTAAACCCAAAGAAGTGCTCGCTGTTTCAAAAGGAGGTCAAGTATCTGGGTCACACGGTTTCCGCCCGCGGAGTACAAACGGATGAAGGCAAAATCACAGCGGTGAAAGAGTGGCCCCGACCACGCAATCTACACGAACTCCGCAGTTTCCTAGGCCTGTGCACTTACTACCGAAGATTCGTTCCTGGATTTGCGAACATAGCTGGCAGCTTGCACAAACTGACGAAAAAGAGTCAAGCCTTCGCGTGGGGCGAAGAGCAGGAGCAGGCTTTTGGACGATTGAAGGAAAAACTGTGCACTGCTCCAATTCTGGCCTTCCCCGTGCCTGGAGAGATGTTTGTGCTGGATACAGATGCAAGTGGGCATAGTATTGGTGGTGTGCTATCACAGATAATAGATGGCCAAGAACAAGTGATAGCATACTACAGCAAAATTTTGTCAAAGCCTGAACGCAACTACTGTGTGACACGAAGAGAGTTGCTGGCAGTATTGGAATGCGTGAAACACTTCCACAAATACCTGTATGGGCAAAACTTTCGCCTGCGCACAGATCATGCTGCATTGAAATGGCTACTGAACTTTAGAGATCCTGAAGGCCAACTGGCGCGGTGGATCGAGCGGCTGCAGAGCTACGACTACACTATAGAGCATCGCAAGGGTAGCAGTCATGGAAATGCCGATGCCTTGTCACGCCGTCCGTGCAAAACCGAATGCAGGCATTGTTCACGAGCCGAAAGCAAAGAGCAGATAGTGGACGTCCGATTGGTAAGCGTTATGCCAGAGGAAGAGTGGTCGGCGGAGAGGATACAAAAGGACCAGCGCGAGGATACGGATAGTGCAAAAATCATTCAAGGTAAGGAGCTGGACGCCCGTCCAGACTGGCAGGAGATGGCCGGTGAGAGCCCGATCGCGAAGGCTTACTGGGCACAGTGGCAAAGTCTGCGGCTGTCTGGTGGCTGCCTATACCGCGAGTGGGAGAGTGAGGATGGCCGGACCAGAAATTCTCTACTTGTAGTCCCGAAATGCAGGATCAACGAGGTGATCGAAGCATACCACAACGACTCCAGCGGAGGGCACCTAGGCATCACAAAAACTGTCGCCAAAATTAAAAGACGATTCTACTGGGTAGGATGCCAGGAGTCTGTAGCCGATTGGATTAAAAGCTGTGAACGATGTTCGGCTGCGAAAGGGCCGACAAGAAGATCTCGGGGCCGCATGCAGCAGTACAACGTGGGAGCGCCCTTTGAGCGAATTGCCATGGACGTCGCCGGGCCATTCCCACTTAGCACTCAAGGCAACAAATATGTGCTGGTGGTAATGGACTATTTTAGCAAATGGCCCGAAGTGTATGCTATTCCTAACCAGGAGGCCACCACGGTCGCGGAAATGCTGGTAAACAACTGGGTGGCCAGATTTGGCGTTCCGCTGGAGTTGCACTCGGATCAAGGCCGAAATTTCGAGTCTGTGGTATTCAAGGAAGTGTGTAAGCTACTAGGAATAAGGAAAACCCGCACCTGTCCATTGCATCCCCAGTCCGACGGCATGGTAGAACGATTCAATCGGACGCTGGAAGAATATCTGCGGAAAGTAGTAGGCAGAAATCAAAAGGATTGGGACACGCATATTCCGCTGTTCTTGATGGCGTATAGGTCAGCCCCGCACGATACGACATCACTCACTCCAGCCCGAGCAGTGTTCGGCACGGAGCTGAGGTTGCCTGCTGACTTGAAGTTCGGAGTGGTCAGCACGACGGAAGGCGCTAAGACTGATTACGCAGTCAATAAGCGGTCGGAGCTGGAAGAAATCCACCAGTTTATAAGGAACCGTATCCAACTGGTAAGCGATAAGATGAAAGCCAGATATGATTTACGGGCTAACACAGCGGGGTTCCAAGAAGGCGATCTGGTAATGCTGTACAACCCGCAGCGGAGGAAAGGTTTGTCTCCAAAACTTCAAACGTCATGGGAAGGACCGTACAAGGTCGTGACCAGGATTAATGACGTGGTGTACAGGATTCAACGCTGCTGCAACAGAAACGCCAGGTTGAAAGTAGTCCATTTGGAGCGCCTGGCGTCTTACTCCGGCGGAGCCTCGGCACTTGTTCGGGACGAACAAGTCTAAGTGGTGGGCAGTGCTACGAGGAGGCATTTTGTGTTGGCCCACACTGTACTATGAATGCTGAATGCTTTTCCAAGCATACTTTTAGGCATGCACTTTGAAGCACGGCGAATTCGTTTGGTGTTCTATAATTCGCTTGGTGTTATTCCGATATGGCAAGGATGGTTCGCGAACTGTGCGAGAATGGTCGAGCGTGTTCTAATTGGAAGTTGCAAGAAACTTCGGCGCGATAAGAAAACTGGTATATAAGCAGCGGTGCGCGGCGCAACGAGTCGAGTCTTAGCTGAGCAAGCAAAGTAGAAACAAGTGTAAATACAAGCAAAGTGTGAAATTTGTGAATAAAGCAATTATTGATTTTTGTCTGCGTTTGCGCTGAATAACTGAAGTAGTTTTATTTTCAAGCACAATCCAGTATACGAACTTAGAAACGTCATTTTCGTAACAATATTAAGAAATCACTTAAATCGCTTAAATGAATCCAAGCGTAAGTAATTGCTTTCTACACCCTTTCGTCAACAAATGCCTGCGAATCATCTGCAGAATATTCTGGCCCAGCACAATCAGCAAAGATGCGGTGTGGAGGAGGAGCCAATCCTGCGGCAAATACAGCGCAGCAAATAGCGAGAAAACCACCCGACAGCGACAGATCACGAGAATGGCGCTTGACTGGAACTCGCAAGGGAGCAGAAGTCCTGGTCGGCCAAAGAACACCTGGAGAAGATGGAAGAGTCTTGTGGAGGCGCTATGCTACCGAGAGGAGTGAACAAGAAAACAAAAATTCGTTACCGTTAATCGGCTTAGTGTGCAACTAAAAGTTAGCAGAGCAACAACGACATAATATTTCCTAGTTAGTTGTTGTTGTCAATTGCGGGATGGACCATTTGCGGTCACTGTGATCTTCAATAAGCAGTTTTTCTGCCAAAAATTTAAACCTTTTCCCAACAAACTGAAGCTGAGGCCGGAAAGTAAAGCAAGCAGATTTAAGCATTGGTGAGAGCCCAGAAAATTTCGCTCGAGTCGAGTCGGTTTACATTTGGCAGTGTTCTTCGGACTGAAACTCAACACAAGCAATTAAGTGATAACAATCACTTGTCTGTCTGTCTGGTACTTAAAGTTATAAACTATTTGCGAATTATACGATATGATTAGAGCATTTAAGCGAGCTAATGCACATAACTACTGAAGATATCGAATTCAATTGACCAACATTGATTGCGACAAACAGTGGTCACAGTGCTTCTCAATTATATGCACACACAATTTTTTTGTTGACCAAAACAGCTTTTTACTAATTTATTCTATTCACGGTCACTGGTCTTTGGGTTATATGCCGAAAAAAATTGCTTAACGATTTTGGTCATGTCAAGTTGTGTTATGCTTAGTCATAGCCGGCCGAGATTGATAGTAGAAGCCATCAGTGCACATCCGTAAAAACAAAAATGTTTACGTGATAGTTTTGAGTTATCCAAAATAGTTCCAATAATAATAATAATTAATAACCCAATAATCTTCCTATAATAATAATCCAATAATTATTGGTAATTCTTAGGTATCGGATTTATATGCACACAAAATATGCACGAAATATGCAAAATATATGCAAAACATATGCACTCCAGCCAGGTCGAACCGCTGAAGCTACAAACATTAAATTTAAACATGGGTTAAGGTGTTGTATGAAGAAACGCATTTTAATGAGCCTATTGATTTCATATTTGGTGAAAACACTTCAAATAAAAAATAATTCGACACGTATTTTCCAATTTTTCGAAAATCAAAACTTAATGGGGCCAACCAAGGGTTAAGGTTCGTATACGGAAAGACTACGAAAAAAACATGAACCGATAGGCCTATTGACTAAAAAATTGGTGAAAACATTAGAAATAAAAAATAAAAAAAAAATTTAACACATATGTATTTTTTCACTTTTGTAAAAATCTAAATTTAACGAGGTAAACCAAGGGTTAAATGTTTGTATTGGGGGAAAAAAAAAATTGGTTGGCCCGTTTGACTTCAAACTTGGTAAAAGTACTTCAAATGCGAAATAATCAAACACGTGTTTCTCAGTTTTTTTTTAATCGAAATCAAACAGGGTAAACTAGGGGTTGAAAATTTGTATGGATAAGCATGATTTAATGGGGTTTTTGTTTTCGAACTTGGTTAAAGTGCACCAAATGATAATTAAAACGAAACGTGTTTTTTATTTTTTCGAAACTCGAAATCTGACGGGGTCAACGATGGGTTAAGAGTTTGTATAGGGAAACATGATTTAAGGGGTCAAATTACTTAAAATATGGCGAAAGCCCTTTAAATAAGATATAATTAGACAATTATTTTCTCGTACGAATCTGACTGGATCAACGAAGGATTAACACTATGCCGTCCGGCGACACCACAGTGGCGTCGTGAGCAAACTAGCGGCCAACAGCCGACGACACCACAGTGGTGTCGTGCGCGAATTATATAAAACAAACAAATTTCGTATTTAGTTTAGTTAGTTAGTTCGAAATTTCATGAAAGTAGGGGAACAAGGTTGAGAACTTATGAGATTAGTAAAACTTAATAATTCATAATCTCCCGATAATGTCAAAAACGGCCGGCGACAAGCCAAGTAATCTGGATTAGCGCTGCCGGCGCCAAGCGAATAAATATTTACTTGATTTATTGAGCCCATTTACTTAAATTTTGCGTGCAAAGCAATGAAATGAATGAATGGAATGAAAATTTTTTTAAAGAAAGTATGGAATTGTTCCGTGCAAAGCCGGGGATAACTGGTAGTATTTCTTATATTCCAGGAATTTAGTGAAATTTGGGAAGTTCAAAGAAGTTTAAAAAACATTGTGTTTTAAATATAATTCATTTCTTAACTTGAAGTCCACAAAATAAAACCTTAACTCAAATAATAACAAAACTTCAAATTAAATGTAAAAAATTAACTACTTATTACAGTAAATAACTGAAATTTGCTCCAAGTTTTCTACGGTCAACATATGCCATGCCTATGCCGTTCACCAGCTCTTGGAGTACGAAACCGTTCATTATTCTTGTATGCTGGACATTGCTGACCCCAAAAAATAGCTTAGTCCAAACTACAACACCCTCAATAATGATCGTAAGAACATCATTCTCGGAATAACAAAAGTCAGGGCTTGTCCAAATTGACCCCCATCCCAACATCTTATCTCCAACACTAAAACGTTGGAGATAAGATAAATGCTGTTGTTTTGTAGCATGTACATATTTTTATATTTCTGTAGTTCATCTGTATTGCCTAGTGTTATGTAATATTGCAAATTGTTATTTAATATTAAGGTATTTTGAATTAGGTTTGTAAAACCGTAACAAATAAATAAATAAATAAATAAATATAATTCCGATTCCTAGTAATTATAATGAATACCAAAAGTCATGAAACTAACTGTTTAAAAAAAATGTTTCGAAAATAAATTACATGGAACACAACCAAATTTCCTGGTCCCTGTCTGACACCCATTTGTAGGGATGGACACACAAATAAATAAAATAACTGCTGAAATATTTCTCCCGAGTGTAGACATTGTCGTTCACGTTCACTGCATATATTAGATAAAAGTTTGTACTTGAAATAATATTATTGTGTTGTGGTTTTGCACTATTAAACCGTCTATCAAACGAAAATTATAGGTAATTATCCAGTAAACAACTACATACAGTGCAGTGCCACTGAATTATGAATACTAAGCAATAATGCTGAGAAACTCACCAAGTCGACTTGGCTACGTTCAAAACAGCGGTGTTCATAATTCGGTGGCACTGCACTGTAGTTTTACGTTGCACAAGCGTTTACCATAAAAAACTAAAACACAAGTGAAATCGACTTTTATGGCACGCAAACACATAAAGTTTCAAGTGCTTCAACCAGCAAGTGAATGGTGATAATTGCACCGCACTACTTACTGCCTGAACAGCGCATCGTCGTAATATGGCGGCAGCTCCATTTCGGCGCCGCTGTCGCCCTCCTGGCTGCCATCGTTGAGCAGATGATCCAAGTATGCCTGCGCGACGGCATCCTCTTCTTCCGGCACGTCCTTCAAGCCCGGTTGCTGGTCGCCCACATTGTCGGTGTCCTTCAGCCGGTTCAGCACTGGAACACACAAGCAAATCAATGCAACGTATGAGCAAAGCAGTTCGAGGCGAATTTCGAGAGCCACGATTTAGGATTGAAATGTGTTAATTAACAAACACGTCCACCAGTGTAAACAAAAGCACTACGCACGGAAATGTGCGAACCGACAAGCGCGTGTAAATAAATCGACAAGTAAGCCAAAGCAGCCGCAACCGACCACTGCCAAAAGCGGTGAAAGCGGCCACATGCCATGCCAGCGCGTGCATTGCCACACGCAGCGGTGCTTTTTACCTTCAGCGTTTTCTGAGGGCACGCCCATGATTCTTCTCACTCAAAACATGCAACGAAATGCAGTAATTCTATGCAAAAAGAATCGAACACTCTTTGGTCCACGTCGAAGAACCGCAACTTTTCGTTTGAAATCTTTCACTTATTTCACTTATTTATTTCACGTTTGGCAGCTGAGACACGGCCGTCTGTCTGTCAGTCACTTCATGCACAATGTTGTGGTCGCGTTGCACTACTGCCGCCAATCGGTCAGAGCAACTATTGCTAGCATTTATTTAACGATTTTTCCAATATTACTAAGCACTGTTAGATCAGTCGGAGCGGCAGTGCCAACCGTAAACAATGGAAATGTTGACAAGCCAACGAACAACAAACTGGAGAAGTGTCTGAGTACGAGCAACACGCCAACAGTTTGGGTTGGTCAAGAGGGGCACGCAGTGTGCGCTACAGACTGGCAAAGTGGCGGTCGCCTTAACACAAGTGGCAATGCTTTGGCATGAAGTGGCTGGAATAGAAAGTTTCTTTAATACCTCTTCATGTCACTGGAAAACAATTTTCTCTTTGTAGAGTGGGTATCTCTGTATTTATGTGAAAAATGTTATGGTCTTAATCAGTTAAGCTATGCTACGATCCATACATGCATAGTGTAGGGTGCAATTACAGCATGTTTATGTAATTGTTTAGTTCGAGAGTAGTTGCTGGCAACTCGAACATTTCTCACTGCGGTATTGCCAAACAGGAATTCAGGCATTGTTCAACCATTAAAACAATTTATTTTGTGTATAATTGTACAACTGTGAAACTGGTCTACATAAAAGATTTTTAATTTTCATTTTGAATTGATATAACTTAAAAATAAAGGCATTTTTCCTCGAGTTCAGTTTTCGTACAGGTAGCTTAATGTAAAACCAGCAACCACTGTACAGCTTGCAACACATTCGAACTTGTTTGAACTAATGGTTGGAGGAAAACGTGTTCACTCTATTGACTGAGAAGTGAAAATGTCTCCGTCTCGCCCTAAAAGTATGCAACACAATGTAAGGTAGATGGAATGACATGCGTTGTCTTTGGTCATGGCATTTCTGTTAGATTCAACCAGTTTCAATTGTTTTGAGGCGACAAGTTTATTAAACAAAATAATATAATAAATAATATAAAACCTGACGATTTTATGTTTTATAAAACAAAAAAAACTTAAAAATAAAATAAAATTATAAAAATAAAATTAAAATGTTATATTTAAAAAAACAAAAAAATTAAAAAAAAATAAAAAACTCTAAAATATATAACCCTTGACATTAGGTTATAGATTTTTTTTAAGATTTGAGTTCACTATAGTTCAGAAGTACACGTTGAATTTTTTGTTCTATGATATTTTGTTTTCTAGGTTTTCCTATCAATTGTTTATAAAGACTGAGGGTATGCGTTAATTCTAGATGGAGATGGACGATTAGAAAAGGAAATTGTGAGCACTCTGCTTAAATCTATATATTTAAATAAATTCTCCTAATTTAAAATCGCACAACAGTTCAACTTTTCATTTTGTTTTTTGCAACTTTGAAAATATATTTTCATTCCATTTCTTTCCAACATTTGAATCCCTCTTTCATTTAGAATTTACCGCAACTTTAATTTCCCATTCGACTTACTACAACGTTCCTCTACTCTTTACTGCTGAAATTTAATAAATGAAACACCTCTGTTTTTGGCTTATTTGTTAAATTTGTATTTATTGTTATGTATTTTTCTTCGTCTGTTTCTTTACTATAAATATTTTGCTACCAATTATTATCGTCATAAATTATCAATAATTTAATATAATTTATCTGCAAGTTCTTCTATGGCAAATTACAACTACAAGATGCGCTCCTAACTTACTTTACAAATATAAAATTATGTTTGAAAAAATTTACGCCTACACAATAATTGCAATTCCTAGTTAGTAATTGAATATTTAACGAATATTTCAAGTAATCCATGGCTTAATTCAGTTGAATGCATTTCAATTGCGATTTGCATTTCAAGAATTTTCAACTAAAACAATGTTACTACATAGTACGTTGCTTTAACATGCGATATGTTGTATTTACAAAACATCTAAAACATAATTTATATTTTAAATACATTTAAGCAGAAAGTTTACTTTTGCTTGGCAAGTTAGTTCGACTGCATTATTTGCTGTCCAGCTGCCAATTTGCCGAACTGCATAACAATTTCAATACTTTTCAACATTATGTTTTAATCAATGATTGGTGTGCTTACGCTTGACACCTTTCAACTTAATACGTATGCATCTACTAAAACAGTCTTATGAACAAATAAAAACTATACCCTTTACAACTACGCAATATGCATGAAAACATACGCAATATGCATGAACTATGAAATGGTGACTTAAATTAGAATTCTAATTGCTTCAAGTGCACAGAAAGCGGGTTTTTATTTGAGCATTGTTAGTGGCGTCAATGGCCGATTCGGTATTGATATAATATATTGTGGTGTGTACAACACTTCCCATACATTTGAATATATATTTGAACTTATATTTTACCGCTTTCTGCCTGGCAATTGCTTAACGGGGACTACTCACTGGGACTTTTGTCGGTGTCAACAATACTTTTACATCTTCAATTGTTACATTGCTGTTGTACTTTTTTAGTTTTAATCTTGAGCAGAGGGGAAGAACAAACTCAAACAGCGGGTGCGTGCACAGCGTTAACCCTCAACTCTTAACGTACAACACGATGCAGGATATGCAAGGGATATGACAATTTCTGCTGCCGCTGTTTATCAATTTATGATGCTGCTGTTATCGTAGTTGTTGCTGCACTTGTTGTTTTAACATCAGTTTGTTCGGTTGTTGGCTGCACTGTTGTCAATTGTTGGCCATTTACGGTGTTATTGGTCTTCTTGTTCTTATTGCTGCTGCTGCCAATAAACGGTTGTCGCTTGTTGTCTTCCGCTGCTACTTTGTCGGGCATTAGAAAAGGAAAAGTTTGGTGGTGCTGCTCCTGCTGTCGTTGTCGTTGCTCATATTGATCGTTCAACTCTTGATGAAAGCGATTACGTCGCAGACTTTTTGTTTTCTCAATGGCACTGCCGGCGACTGCACCGTGATGCCGCAAGTGCTGTGCCTGATATGGTTGCTGCCGATAGTATTGGTGCGGATGGTGGTGATGTTGGTGATGCTGCTGCTTCCATGGTTTGCGTTTTAAATTTGTGTGCGTTGACCATCTGCTTGGAAGGTCACAAGAACAATTTGATTTTTCATTTTATTGGAAGTTGGATATATTGAGAGAAATATGGGCGGTGGTGAATTTAGTGATAAGTTAAGTTAGAATATTTAATTATGCATATGTACTCATAAATATTATTTATACATAAATATTATTTATGCATATGTACTCATTTACTTTGATAGTTTTCTTCGCTTCGCCAGCGGTCCATCGAAGTCCATGCGACTGGAAATGAAAGGTGTGGTATCAGCAGCGCCAGATATTACTCCTACAGGAAGTTAAATTAAAATACATTTAATTTTTAATAACTGATGATTTTTGATTGTTGACATTTTTTTATATTTCCGTGTTTTTATATATTTTAATGTATTATGAAATTATATATCTTCCGTGTTATTATCAATGTTTATGATAAACTCTCTCTCGTAACTCTTAGGACTCTTCTCAAACACGTCTTAAGAAAATCAACTCGCAATTTAGTTATTAGAATTCCTACCATGTTTTCGCTTGGTGGCGCGGTTTGGCGCCGTTTTCACTGCACTTGCATCCACCTGTTGCTGACGTCTCAAGGTGCAGCTTTTACCGCGACAACTCTTCAACTTTTCCAACGCTTCATGCATAAAAGCTTTCTCTTCGACCGTCAGCGATGAAGCGCGATTCAATGTCTCAAAGGGATCTGAAAAAAATACAAAAATATAATTTCACAACCTTTCAACCACTCATCAATTGTTCAACAAGCTCACCAATTTTCAAATTGTAATATGTAATCAGGCCGGTGGTGAATTCGCAGTACAAATAGTTGTGCGTGGCATTGATGGTGCGCACGCAGCTGTACGTGTTGTTGTTGGCGTTCATGCAGAAACAGAAGGGGCTGTCATTCCAGAGCGGCGCCGTGCGCCAATGCGTGTTGTCATGCGAGAAGCAGTTCATCTTCTCCGACAGACATTCCTTCTCCAGGCGCGCTTTCTTGATGCGTTTGCGCTCTTTTTTGAGCTGTCGCTCCTCCTTCAGCTTGCGACGTGACTCGCGTGCAATTTCCTTCGAGTCGAGATTGCTGCGAATTGTAATGAATTTCAGTTTGTAGTATAGAGCTAAGCAAAAATTGCCAACAAACTGCTCACCTCTCAATGTCCGGTTCGCAGTAGCACTCGGCAGGTACTGAAAACTGTAACTTTTGCTGCTGAAACGGATCCCCAGCGCGTACGCTGCCCAAACCATTAAACACTTCTTTTTGTCCCAAATTGCTAATGGTGGCCGCCGCTGCATCGGTTTCGTGCGGCTCTTTTGTTGTGGTGCCTGCAAGTGGTTGCAATCAAAAATTTCCCATCACAGCTCCTTACGGTTCTGTTCATCGAACGTACCTTCTGTGGTTGCAGTCTCACTGCCATTTGCCGCTGGTGTCGTGTTCTTTTGCGGCAAAGCCGCATTTGTTGCTGCAGTTGTTGCCGGCGGTCCAAACTTGTCAGTGGCTTGGCTGGACTCAGTGCTAAAGCCGACTCCAAACACACTCGCAACGTTAGTCGATGCCACCGAGCTGCTGCCCTCACGCTCTGTCGCCGCCGTTGTTGACACAGTTATTGTAGCGGTCGTTGTTGTGGTGAAAGTGGCCGACGTAGCGCTGGCTGTCACAACGTTCGGCATTTGCGGTCGTCGCCGCCTCTGCTGCGCACCACCCAATTGGCCCACATTTTGCTGCACTTTGCCTCTGCCGTAAACATTCTTACCATTTCCGCTGCCACCGCCACTTCCGTGACCACTGCCATGCTCACTGGCTATTTCGTTGCTGGTGCCACGCGCTGGTACGCGTTGCGGTGTGAAAAAACTCATATCGAAATCACGTCCTTCCGTCGCGTCATAGCGTCGCCGACCGCCGCCGCCAACTGGGCCGTAAAGTTGTGACCTATAGTGGTTATTGTTGTTGTTGTTATTCTGATTGTATCCCATGTGGCCGCGCTGGTAGAAGTTTCCATTAGCAGCACCACCAACACCGCCGCCTCCACCACGCCGTCGTCCCTTCTGGTCGCCCTCCTCGGCCGCAGTGTTGCCACGCGCCGCAAAATCGCTGTCCCAATAGCGGCTCGCATGCTGTTGCTGCTGCTGTTGTTGTTTATTCTCGCGCAGCTGCTTCTTGATGTCCTTCAAGTGGGTTATCTTGTCTTTGAGTACTTTGATTAGCATATCGATTTGATTGCGTGACTTGCGCCAGGTCTTCTCATCGTCGTAGATGACATCGGAGCAGTTCACCTTACCGGTCTGTGCCTCTATGTAGCAGCGAGTGCCGACGCGGCCGCCCACCTTGGGAAATTTGCCGCCGCGCACAAAGCCGGCCGCCGACAGCGTTGTCGCATTGCTCGGATGCAAATCGTTGGGCGCAATAAATTTCAATTCGAGTGTCTCCAGCGTGTTCTGTATCTCCTGAATTACCTTCGATATAGCGTCGTTGGTGGGCGCGCTGCTGTTGTTCAGCTGGCCAGCCGTGTCAAGACTGCCATCGGTGTGCGGTGTGCTCTCAAAGAGGCTGGCAGTGGTTAGGTCACGTTTCGCACGCGCCAGTGGCATGGTTTGCTCCAGCAGCGAAATCGTGTAGTGTACGTCCAATAGCTCCTCCATCTCATATGGCAACTCAGTGTGAAACACTTCTGGTGGTGTGAGTGTCTCATCTGCCAAATCGCGTTTATTCCGACGTGAGAGGCGCGAAAGGTTTTGCGTTCTGTGAAATGCAAAGTTTGTTCGTTTCACCATTATGTTACAATTTTCTGCTTGTCCAATTTCTTACCGCTTTCGTATGCGCTCACCATCGACATGATTGCGATTGGTTTTGATTTTCGTGTAGACAACACCGTCGGGTGTAAAGCAAGCACAATTACGTTTCGCCTGCGTCTTGGGGGATCTCGAGATTTCGGCCAAATGATGCTGAAGTTGTAGCTGAAATTGAAACAAAGAGTACAATTTCATTTCAGCTTAAATATTTGGCCCAACAAGACAAGAGAAGTATTTAAATCATCATTTAAACTCCATGTGAAAAGTTGAAATGCACTCACATGGAATTTACATTTGTGCTTGCGCCAACGTCCATCCTCGTTCACACATTTCCACTTCTGTCCGGGCCGGCAGTTCTCCAGCAACGCCGGATCGGAACATTCCGAATTGAGGCGCATCATTTTGGTCATATATGGCGCCATGGGCAGATTATTGTCGAAATGATCTTGCTGCCCCAACTCTGCATCATCATCATCCAAGTCATCCTCTAGTTCCTCATCGATTATGCCAGTTGAGCTATCAACGTCCTCCTCGACATCTGCATCCACATCAAAGTCATCTTCGGCATCGTCGTCGTTCTCCGACTCCGTTTTAACATCTATTACAGCAAAAAATACACACAATTTTTTTATTTAACACAAATAAATGAATTTGACCTTTCTGAGCCTCGGATCCCACACCCTCCTCGTACTCCGCCTCTTCGCGCGATTCCAAATCAATGACATCCACTCGGCTACTGTGGCCAGTTGAGTTCGCGCTTCTAGATAAATCTTCAATCAATGTGCTGTTGGCCAGCTTCATGTTGAGCCGTTCGGCCTGCAGGCGCGCACGCGATTCAGCTATCTGCTCCGGCGTCTCCCTGCGCCCTGAACTCTCAATTAGAAACGTATCCGGCCACTGATCGCGTACGCTGCGCTGCCTGCTAAATAGCAACGGTAAAATGCTACGACCATCCATGTGCGCCGGTGTGGCCACGCCGCCAATGTCGAGAAAGGTCGGCGCCAAATCTACATTCAGCACAATTTCATCCACACTGAGAAAATAGATCGAATCAAAAGGCATTTTGGTGCGAACCACTACCGGCACTTACACTCCGGCCGGCTGTATGCCGGGGCCGCGTATCAGAAACGGCACACGCACGTCGAATTCAAAGGGGAAACTTTTGCCCTTGATCAGGCCGAACTGGCCCAAGTGGTAACCATGATCGGAGGTGTAGATAATGTAGGTGTTGTCCAATTCGCCCAGCGATTTTAGCTCGTTGTAGACGCGCTCCACGGCCATATCTACGCTCTGCAGCGTCTGCAGGCGTTTGGTCATCAGTAAGTTGGTGAAGCGCTTGTGCACCGGTTCCATGGGCTGGGTGACGCGCAGTATCCACTGCTTGTCGGGATTCGGGGCATGATCGTACGACGGTGTGCTATAAAGACACATCGAATTTGAATTAAGTTTAATTGAAGATATCTCAAGTAATTAAGAATAACACTCACTGGTGTGTAGTCACATTGAAGAATAGATGACTATATTGCGGCGCTGAGTCTTCGGGGCCGTGTGGTGCCGGAAAGCTCATTGTTAACATCACAGGTTTTCTTTGGTTTTGTTGTTTCGAGGAGCGTAGAAACGCAATCGAATCATTTGCAATTAAATCGGGATAGTAATCCTACGTTGGAAACAAACGATTATGAAAAATTATAAAAACGATTTTAGTATGGAATTTTTGAGCTTAAGAAGGAAAGGTCTGTTCCTAAGTGCAGTTTGAGGATCATCCAAAACAGTTTACTTTTCTTCTCGGTACAAAGTTTCATCGATATGCATAATAAAAAATATTAAAACTATGCGTTATATGGAAGTTGAAAATGCATGAGAGTTTCTTTGAAAAATTTGTTCGTTGCGTGGGACCATTTGCTAAGGGATATTTTTTATAAGTACATTCAACGAAAAGCTGTGTTCTTGAAATCATTTCGCCATAAGTAGATCTTATTTGTGGTATTGTGAAAATAAACTCTAACTACTGAGGACTACTCACCTTGGCATAGTCGAAGCCGTGTTTGATCTTCTGTCCGTTCATGTTGATGCTGTAATTATAGTATTTGGAGTTCATTATGAGACCACCCCATTCACGCCAGCCCGGCGGTATGTAGGAGCCGTTGTATTTGTTCAGGTATTTGCCAAAGTAGCCCGTCCGGTAGCCGGCATTCGACAGATACGTGGCGAAGGAGCGCGTCTCATGCGTGGCCTGCCACTGCGGACTGGAACAGTTGTCGTTGTTGGTGAACACCATGTGGTTGTGCACGTACATGCCGGTGAGCAGCGACGAGCGCGCCGGACAGCACATGGGCGTGGTCGTGTAGGCGTGCCGAAACTCGGCGCCGCCGTTGCGCAGCAGACGCAAGGTGCGCGGCATAAAGTTCAGCGAGCCCAGCTCCACGTCCTGATCGTCGGTGAGTATTAGGACAATGTTCGGCTTGCGTTCGCGCACCGGGAACGCGTTCGAGTCGCGCGAATAGCGCTTGTAGTGGGCGGTGGCTGCGGCGGGACTACTGCTGCCATCGGCAGCGATATTGGCGCCGCCATAGATGCCCTGCGGCTGTGTGCGTGAGTGATGGTGCAGGCGATGTTGCCGCGTTGTCTGATGTTGGTGTTGGTGTTGATGCTGATGTTGTTGGTGTTGATGTTGCTGGTGTTGGTGTGTGCGTTGTTGTTGTTGGTGATGCGTTTTGTGGTGTAAATCCTGGCTCTCTTCGCGCTTCTCCCGCTCATGCCACTCGTGCCGATGATGGTGGTGATGTTGCTGCTTTTGTTGTTGTTGTTGTTCTTGTGGCAAATCATGATTTACATGTGTGGGTATCTGTTCTTTGGCCGCTGCTGTAGTCAGCAACAAATTGAGCATAAATATGCAGGAGATGCAAGCAATTAGGGCAATTTGTTGCTTTCGCTCTGGCTGCATTTTGTTGCTGCAGTTTTGGTTGTTGTTGCTATTGTTGCTGATTTACTTTTGTTTGTTTGTATCACAGTCTCATTCGAGCAATCGCTTCTGCGCGAATATTTGGAGTGCATCCAAAACGTTGCAAAATTTTGCATGCGGATATTTTGGGCTACGTCATGTTGACAGTTTTATTATAATTTCATAGGACCATATCAGCATTTGGCGTTTTCGTGTTAGAAGGCAAAGCTATAAGAGAAATTTTAAAGCATTAAAATGTATGCATATGTAAATTGCGTGCAAATACTGAAGCAATTCCAAAGTACGACGGATAGTGAGGCATAACCGAAACTAAAATTTTTTTTAGAAATAGACACCTTAAAGAGATCTTTAAAGAGATATGACGAGGTACATATATTTAAGTCGTTTGATACCTTCTGAATAACTCACAGATAATAAAAACCTTTAAAGCCAAGCAGTACAACTCAAACTCAGGTATTGAAACACTTTCATAGTCAGTAAATAAATAAATAATAATAAATAATTGTGGAGAAACCTTAAAGAGATCTTTAAAGAGATATGATGAGGTATAATAAACTCATTTGGAACCTTCTGAATAACTCATACATAGTGAAAACTTTCAAAGCCAAGCAGTACAACTCAAACTCAGGTATTGAAATACTTTCATGGTCAGTAAGTAATTGTGGAGACTCAGTGGTTCAATATCGACCTTTAAATTAATCTTTAAGTAAGCTCATCAATAATTACCTTAGCCCTGCAATTGAAATGCGATACAACCGCCCGCATGAATGATTCACATTAATTCACTACGAAAGGTTTCTTCTACCTTTTCTATTTATAGCCACAACGGTAACTTCCAGCCGGCGGCCACAATACTTTGGCAACCTTTATATCTTTTCAACGAGTTGGCTCCAAAAAGGCAAATCTGTGTCACTTAAAGTCGACATTTCCGCTGTCGTCATAACACACACACACATACTATACGCAAAAGCCACATGCCGCCACTGTAGCGCGCATATCAACTTAAGCGTACATGGGCGCGCAGTGTGTCCTTGCTGCTGGATTTCAAAAGATTTCGATGTTCATTAAGTTTCTTAACTTTGGCAGGCTTTCATTGCAGACAACGCCACATACCACATACCGCACGCGCCGGCACTTGTCGTCTCATTTTGCAATATTTCATTTCATTGCGTCTCGTTTTATCCTTTCGGCCAACTTTTGCTTTCACTCATTGCATAACTTCCGTCGCATCGTTGTCGGCTTGGCAATTGTGTGGCGGTCGAGGGCTGCCACTGTCACTGCCTGGCTGCCGCCGCTGCTGCCTTATTGAGCGGGCGTTGCAGTGTCACTTGTGGGCTGGCACGTAAAATTCTCGATTTATTTGCGCGCCGCCATACATTAAAATGTGTGAGTTGCGCGTATTCGCTCTCACACAAGTGCAGCCTTCGACTTTTCCAGCCCTTTCGCACATTATGCAGACTTGCAAAGTGTGACGAAAGTTGTAAAATATTTTGCGATTATTGACATTTGAATGACGCAGCGCGCAGCCAATGAAATGTTAACATTTTGCGTAATTTTCTGCGCATTTAATTAGCGTAGTTTTAAAATTAGAAGAGCGTAAGTTGCCACTTTAAGTTTTCAAAACTATTTAGTAGTAAAGTTTTACCACAAATAGTAAATGAATAGTTAAAGACATTTAACTTTGATTTCATATCAAATTTGGATCTATGTTCTGAATTTAATTTCATTTAAATTCAAAGTTTCAACTCTTCATGCTTCCAACTTTGCTTTGTTGCATTGCAAATATCTGCAACCAATTTAAGGAAATGTTGTTTTAGGAAAACAAATACTTGGCAAAAGGATTCAAATTTGAATTCATATCTAATCTGAATCTACTGGTCCATGATTTGAAAATGAATTTAATTTAATTCCACAACTTCAATTCTACATGGTTCCAATTTTGCTTTGTTATATCAAAAATAGCTCCAATCAATTCAAGTAAATGTTGTTATAAGTGAACGCACAGCAAATATATTCGACTTTGAATTCATATCAAGTCTTGGTCTACGGTTTCAAAATTTAATCCAAAATATAATTTTACAATGTCATGCTTCAAATTTTGCTTTGCTGCGCCGAAAATAGCTCCAATCGATTTGAGTAAATGTTGTTTTAAATAAATGCTTTGTGCACTTGAAGCACTCACATGCAGAATTCGCGTGGCCAGCACAAATTCAAAACCAAATCACATTTCCCCGTTACGATACGAGGAAATGAAACGGAAATGAAACAATTTGAACAAATTTGTTTTCCCTCTTCTGGTTGCATTTCTCTTCTCACTGCCACACACAACTTCTGCATGCAATTGAACCTTATTTTAGTTAGGCGAACTTGAGCATTCAAATGGCTGAATTTGAATTTCGTGTTGGGGAATTGAGCGGTTGGCAGATTCGCATGCCAAGTGGCCAACCGCAACGGAAGGCAGCTTCGATGGTCGAACGCAAACTGCAAAAATGCAATAACAGGGAAAGCAGAAGCAGTGTGCAAGGCAAAAGGGCAGAAACTTAATGCAACTTAAGTTCCATGCGTGGAAAGCAAAATGTAAAATTGTGGTTTGAGAGAAAAATAATAACTTTAAAACCAAACCAAACCAAACTGAAACGAAGTTAACATGCAAACGGCTCTGGTGGTTTAGAGCCGTTCACGCGTTGCCCACAGAGCAAACGGCACTTTGCAAACCAAAAAATATCATCAATGGCCGCTTACAGTCGAGTGGCTGAATTTTCACTGGCCTGGCTGCTGGCCGCGTGAATGGCCCAATGTGCAAAGTTGTACTTCCATGCAAGGATTTACTTAAAAAACAAAAAGAGCCCAAAAAACCGCAACTATGTACGTTTACAGAAACAAGTTTATGTAGCGCTCGAAGTGGAACCCTTTTTTGCGAAGTTGTGGCAAAGCTACTTACATGTGCGGCCGTTGTTGGCAGCGACAGAAATGCATAAAAGTCGTAAAATTGCAGCAGGGAGACGCACAAATCCGGCATGCGCGCGCTGCCCAAAATGGCAACAAAGGAAGCCGAAGACGACGTTGGCGATGGCGACGGCGATGGCCATGCTGACGTTGACATTGCCCACAACAACAACAACAACAGCAACAAGCAACGACAACGACGTCGACGAGCAGACAGTAAAAAGTTTTGACAGCCAGACATGGGCACACATGCGCTTGGACCAGCGCAACCAGCAACAGCGAGAGCAGCAAAAGCGCCCAAGACGAAAACCAGAATTGGCACCACAAATAACCAACCTAAGCTGCACCACAGACGACTGCGACTACGGCGGGACTTACAGCGCAACATGTCGCCTCTGGCTCTTGGCTGCACTGCGCCGTGCTGCGCTGCGCTGCATGCAGTCCGTGCCCGTCGTGCCCACTTGTCATGCACTGGAAATGGCCGGTGAAGTGCTGCGCCAGCGACGGCCACGAAAGCCAATGAATATTTCCTGATTTCATTCATGAGTTTTTTTCTCGCCGCGCTCCATTCTTTCCACTCGAATGTGGCATCAGTTTTTGCTATTTCGATTTGCTGTTTTTGTTTTTTATTGTATTTTCTCTCAGGCACTGTGGAAATTGTCTGCAAATCTTGTTTTGTGGTGATTTCCATTTAGAGGTGTTTGCATTCGCTTTTGGCTGCTGCATTTTCTTTATTGCTGTTATACAAAGTTTTGTCAAGTTCCGAGAAGTTCGTTGTGTGCATGGTTGCCAAAACAATTTAAAGTTGTATGGTTTCCACACCGCATTACATTTGTTTGGTGTGTTTTTTTGAAGACGATAAAAATAAGCATTGCAAAAGTTTATAGAAAATATAAAAAAATATATGAGGACATGGAGGAAGTTAATGGCACTTTTGTATCAAACTAGAATGAAGTTGTTGGAGAATTTTATTAAAAATTTCAATTCCTCATTCGAAAGAATACGTTAACCGAGTTCTTATCTTCAGTATGACAAAACTATCCATTCAATTCCATATCAAATCTCATCTTAGCTGGCACTAAATCAATATATTTTTTGGCCAGCTTTTCTCTCACAGGACCGCGGCCGTAGCTCCCGAATGTCGACATTTAGCCGCAAAGCAGGACATTGCTTTGGCTTCACGTTGTTCATTCTAGACAGAGAAGTCTTACAAAAGTTCGTTGTACTTAACAAATTATGTTACTAATGGGATATTTGACTGTGATCAGTGACTCATGTATCATCTCAATAAATTGGGAATTTTCGTAATACGTTATACGCAGTTGATATGTACTTACATTTGTCTGTATGTCATTCCACGTTTTATGAGAGTGTTCAACAGTTGGCAAAAATAGATTTTCCTCACAGAGAAAAACAATAAATTAGTATTGCTTATTCAAGCTTTTTATATACTTTTTTGAATTTCAAAGGCTCTACGAACTTTGTATATTCAGAAAAAGATAATAAACAGAAAATGTTCTCCGCAGATTTACATTTTCAAGACACTGCACAGTGATTCGTTCCATAGACAGAATTCAAAAAATTCATAGTCTCAGAATTTAACAATTTTCATGTCATTTGAAAGGTAAAACTCCAACTAAGAAACCCCCCAAAAAATCTGAGCAAAAAATTATTTAGTGTGTGTGCAAAAGCGGCTCAAAGTTGAAACTTTTTTCACAAAAAAATGTAAACACATAATTCCTGTTTTTTAATTTATTGAGTAAAAAAAATTGGAAAAATATATGGTTACCAAGAAGTTGCTAAAACTTTCAATACATATTAAGAAATGATGTGGTCATTTTCGCTTTTAATGTTTTCTCCAAATTTGCAAAGCTGACGCTTTTACATCACTTTTAATTCAAAATATTTTTCTAAATTAAAAATCTGAAAATTAACAAAACTTAGAGGAAAATATCTAAAAAGTATGTGAAAGTATGTTCCTGAATTCTTTTTCATTTTAAGAGGCATTCTTTTTTTGTCGGATAATGTAATTGCATCCTCCGATATCTTCCGATCTCAGAAAATAATTCTATTTGAAAAGTGGTCTAAACACCAATTTTTCGACAAAATTTATTTTTTTCATATATATTAAGAAATGATGTGGTAATTTTCGCTTTTAATGTTTTCTCAAAATTTGCAAAGCTGACGCTTTTACATCACTTTTAATTCAAAATATTTTTCTAAATTAAAAATCTGAAAATTGGCAAAACTTAGAGGAAAATATCTAAAAAGTATGTGAAAGTATGTTCCTGAATTTTTTTTCATTTTAAGAGGCATTCTTTTTTTGTCGGATAATGTAATTACATCCTCCGATATCTTCCGATCTCAGAAAATAATTCTATTTGAAAAGTGGTCTAAACACCAATTTTTCGACAAAATTTATTTTTTCATCCCTAAAAGTATGCATCAGCATGAAAAATTGAGAAAACTGCAAAAAAGCAAAACATACGTCTATTATTGTCGTTTTTATTGCAAAACTAAAGGATCCTCGTACAATTTCTGTTACTCTTTGCAATTATCAATGTTGACGTTACCGATTAAATGTAAAATCTGAAAAATCTAGCCAACACACTCGTTGCTATAGTACACCAAAAATTTACGAAAATTGCAAATTTAAGTCTCAGACATTGCCAAACTACAAAAGTTTAAGAAAAACAAAATAGAGATTTCAATTCAGCAGACCATGATTAACTATTATACCAAATTTTTTGAAGAACGGACCACCCCTTCTAATTTTGTCCTGCGGTTGTATGGAGTCGAATCACTGTGCACTGCATTAAATTTAAGAGGTCTTAAAGCCCTTAAACCCATTTGAAAATACTCATAAATTGATCAGCTTTCAAAAATTGTTTTTAAAACTCATCACTTCTATTTAGATAATAATAAATTAAAATTAAATAAAAATAATTAAATAAATAAAAAAAATTAAAATAAATAAATTAAAATAAAGATACATTTTAGATATTGTGTAAGCACGGGTCAATTAATTTTTGAATTTATATAACTACGAGTATTTTCAACAAATAAAAGTACATCTATGCCTAAAATGCAATGCAATTCCATTCAAAAAATTCAAATCAATGCAAATTAAAGCGGCCATAATGCCAGAAAAACCTCCTCAACGAGTATGCAACGAATAATCCTATAAAAGAGCAATCAATATTTAATAATAAATAAAGTGGAACAATTTCAACTAAAATAAACGCAAACAAGTAAAACAACAACAAACAACATGTCCGCAAAAAGTTACAATAAAAAAAACAACTGAAAAAGCCGAGAGCGAAAAACTTTTTCACACACACGTTCATGTACAATTTGACAGTTTCAAGTTGTTAAGCAAAGATGGGAAAAACTTTGTCGGAGTCTTGCCATTTGAATTGTTATTTTATTTTTATTATTTTTGTTTCTAATGCTTAGGCGATGTGTAAATAAAATTCATTGAACAGTGGCATTCTGAAGGGACAACTATTGAAGGCATTTTGAGGCGACTTTGTGGAAATCCTACGGCAACAGACTGTGTGAACAGACATATGAAATTATTATTCTTGGAAATTATTATCAACTTATGACAGAAGAACTTAGGGAAGGGAACTTTATACTAATCCCAGACAAAGATTAACACTACAGAGTAAATTTTTTTGGACATTATTAGTGTGTTTTGACCAACAATTTTCGAAGAGAGCTCTGATCAACTTCCACTGCAGCTTCGACTTTCCTTATAATCCTTGCTCGGTATATATTTTTTCTTAGCTATATCCTTCTCCAACCATTGACAAATCAATCTATTGTATTACACACACACACACACACATACACGCTACAAAAAAATCGAATAGAAGAAATAAATACGAAAAAGCAGGGTGTCCTACGTACTTGTAGCAATTGCTGCAAGTGTTGTGCTGACGAAACGCAAAAAGGTTACGTGAGTTCATGGTTTTGCGTGCGTCAAACTTGAACTAAACCGAAGTTAATCAATAGTTTTCCCACCCACGCCATGTCCTGTTGGCAATGGGCTAAGCACACAAACAAAAAACGAAAATAGCAAACGAAGGCTACGGACACGCAGCAATTGCGCGAAATTGCCCGAAAATGTTAAATAAATGTTGGCGATGAAAAAGAAAATTGCGGCTTAAGCACGCCGACATTGCTTGAGCATTTCGTCGGGCGCCTTGACTTTGGCCATGTCAAACCGAACTTATGCAATAAACGCTTTTTCGACAACCAACCAACCAACATTGGGCATGGTTGTTGTTGTTGTTGTTCGATTTGTTTCTTTGCTGCGATTAATTGCTTGGTGCCCAATTGAATTGGCGTCAAGGCAGAAGTGGTTACGGCACTGGCAAAATGACAATTACAGTTATTTGTGCGCAGACTAGCGATCAGTGTTGCGTAAAAGTTTGGGAAAATTGCGCTTTTTTCGTGTTCGGTTCCGGAAATGGCGTAGACAGCCGGCAGCAAGCAACACGCACAAGAAATAACTGTGTTGCGACATTAAGGTGACCAGCTATGTTATGAAACGTGGAAACGTGGTGGAACGAGGGTAGTGAACAAAAGTCTGAAGGAGAGTTGCTGAGAAAAAAAAAACGGGGAACTGTTACTTGCAATTGAAATTAGTTTCGGATTAATGTTGAACATCGGTTTCCATCGTGTCATTTTATAAGTAAATCAGGTCACAATTCAGGTCTAGGTTCCAACTTCACTTCTTTCTGAATTGTGACACTAACCACTGAACCAAAATGGGAGCAGAAACTTACATTTGAAGTTAATTTCGTGTTAATTTTAAAGACCTGTTTCCAACAATCCTGTCATTTTATAAGAAAATCAGGTCACAATTCAGGTCTAGGTTCCAACTTCACTTCTTTCTGACGTATGACACTAACCACTGAAACAAAATGGGAGCAGAAACTTACATTTGAAGTAATTTTCGTGTTAATTTTATAGACCTGTTTCCAATAATCCTGTCATTTTATAAGTAAATCAGGTCAAAATTCAGGTCTACTTCGAACTTCTCTACTTTCTGACTTGTCACACTAACCACTGAACCAAAATGGTTGTCCCATTAGCTTAAAAATATAAAAATTATATCAATTAAATATTCACCTGTCCCAGAATTGTCTACGACTGAAACTCCTAATGACTAAAATGAAACTTATCGACAGACTAGCTCCGATTTTGAAAGGCACATCTTTCCAAACGTGTTTTCTTCTCATAAATGCACCTCAAATTACTTTTACTTTTAAGGAAACTTTAAAGCATAAATTGTAATTTGATATTTAATTTAATCTAATGGTGCCAACCATTTAAACTAATAGTTGAGTTGTTATTTGGCAAAATCAGAGAGCAGTTTCTTCTAATCTAAATTCGAAACACCAACAAAATAAAATCATTTCTTTGACTTTTAACAAATTTGCGATATGTGGTTAGTTTCTATATGCGAGTAAAACCCATTTGATTGGGTTTTTATCAAACTAGTTAAATGACAAACGTCAATAAACTAACTAACTAAATTATTTGCAATAGAATGTCACAGCACTGATTTATTTTTACGTGCACCCGTGTTTTTTTTTATAAATGGAATTAGCACTTGACCAAGTTGCAATAACATTTGCACCGCACACAAACACACAAACACAATTTATAGAGCGCTTAAAAATGGAAAACAAAATCAACTCAACTAAGTGAAAATTGCTGACAAAATAGAAACACTTTAATTGTGTATCGAATTCCAATTAAAAATACGCTACACTAGTGCAAGTTTAGCGTCATGACGTTGCAGCCAATCTAACACTCACACACATACACAGGCAAGGCATATCTACGCAGTATGGCAACATTTTCAGAGTCTCATTAAAAATGCAGAAGTGGCAGCAGCGTAGTGGCCCACACGACTTTCAATGGTCCAGCTGACCCGCAAAGTGGTGGCAGCAAAGCTTATTGAAGTTGTTGTTGGTGTACAGTGAACATTTGTTGCTGCCCCTTTAAGCGCATAAGGCACACAATTCGCCGCTTGGCCTTAGGTTGGAACCGAAATTTGGCCCACATTGTCGGCACCCCACATTGGCATAGACAATGCCGCCAGCAATGGCCATTAACGCAGCTGGCTTCAAGCGCGCTACGAGGGGGGCGGCAGTGTTGGCAGAAGGAAACATTGAAATCCGACACGGCTGACATTCACTTTAGCACAATAAAACACAACAACTACAACGACTGATGGCCATGTAAACACGTTTAAGGACAGTTTAAGGTGCGTGGATATGTGTGCGTATGAGTGTGTTAGCCAATGTGTGTGTGTGTCGAAGGTGTGATTCGTAGAGTATCTAATTTCAGTGTTTGCTTAATTGCCACACAATTGCAACTGCTCGGAACTGACAACTTACGTATTTATTCGCCAGTGCGACCGCCTTGCGGCTGCGGTAGAAACCTTTGAATCAAAGTGAATGGCTAACAAAGCGGTTCAGCCAAATTGAAAAAATCATATGTCAAACTGATGACGAAAGTCATGTGGTGTGGGTAAATAAAAGTAAATTTATTGATAAGTACTATAGAAAATGATTTTAAAAAATTGAGAATTTGAATGTTGTAATCGTTTTGGTCGATATATACAAAATAATTATATCTGTGTTTTCTCAATAATGTATCAGTGAAAACAGTGGCGCACGCAGGATTTTATTTCGGCGGGGGGGGGGGTCCTTTATCTTTTTTGAGAACTTTTAAATAGAATAAAATTTAGGTGTATGTATTTTTACATGTATATTTACATGTATGTACATATCTACACACTGAGATCCAAAACATGTGTGTTTCCCCTACCTGACATATATTGGTCCTGAAAGTTCAAAATAGAAAATTTATTTAAAGGAGACAGTTTTTCTCTTTTATTTGATACCCATATTTTCATTATTGCACAACCGCAAATATTTAAAAAAATATTTGAAATGTGTATGTCCTTAAAATTTTAAAGTCCTTAAAAATCACTTTGGGTCAGAAAATGAAAAACTGACTATGCCAGGTTACCTGGACTATGCCAATTACCTCTAGTTTCACGCCTATATCAACATTTGGATGGGTCACGGTGTAATAAATGTAAAGTTAGTGTTTTCGCTCAGTGCATCATTACTTTGTCATATTTCTTTCGATTCCATTGATGGTAGGCTACCAAATGATTGGTAGGCTTAACAAATAATATATTTTTCATCTTAGGTTTTAAAACCAAAGGAAATAAATTATTTTATCTATAAAAAAACATTAAAAAATATATGATTTTTGAAAATGGTCGAAAGTTCACTTTTTTACAACTTTCATCGTCAGTAATTTCTCAAAATCTCATCTGATTTTGACAATCTGTAAATCTCTGGAAAAGCTAAGGTATTATCTTCTGATCGACGGACATCTTGTGTTAGTCGGATGGTTCGTTTACAAGATATGTGCTCATAACTGAAACAACAGGCTAAAAACTGTTTTTTCGGAGATTTGAAAACGCTTCTCACAAAATTTGTTGATCTTCAGTTTCGTGTTCAGCGGCCCAAAGTTAGTCTAAGAAACACATTTTTTTAGTGTAGAGTAGTGTTTTTGATGATTGAACATATATGCGACGGTTTTAAATTACATTTCTGTACTAACTTACAAATATTTCGAGGGTTTAAACCCCCACCCCCCTGTGTGCGCCACTTAGTGAAAGTATTGATTCAAACACAAATATTGAATGGTTCTTCATTGTTCTCTAAAAAAAGAGTTCTTATGATCCCTTTTAACTTTTTAATAGACATTAAGAAAGTGAGTATCTTATCTCTATTGCAGCTGCTCTAACATTTAATATGAAGTTTTAGACTTTATTGGGGTTAGACTTTAATTTCGATAACTGAATCACTTGAACACAAGCCAAGCTTTTCAAAGAACCCGAAAACAACGACTTAACGGTGCTTACAGTTCACACAAAAATTCTACAATTAAACACGTATTGCGTATGAACTTACATATAGTGTAAGCCTCGATAAATCCCTGCTTTGCCAGCAATTACCACAAAAACAAATGCTTTAATTACACAATCAAATCTTTGTTGTCTCATTCTTAAATCTCCACGCCATTTGCGTAGGCCTCGACGCTATTTGTGAGCCTATAAAAAACCATTGACAACAACACCGCCAAGCAGCATCGTCATCAACGCTGACATCGTCACCGTCACATCATCGCCATCAACCACATCATTGCCACCATTCAGCGCTTATCTTAATCTCGCACCGTTTATTACGTCTTCGGCTCGTCCGCTCCAACCCATCGCACCGCGCCGCACCGCGCCGCACCGCATGTCGCTTTATCTGACAAATATGTACAACGCATCTGGTCGGCGCAGCGGTCAACTTCGCCTGAATCACATCTGATTGGTGTGACAGGAAGACGTGGGCCCAGCAACTCCGCACGTTGTGCTAGAAATTCTTGCTCGCGCTCAGCTGCTGCGGACACTGTCGCTGTCGCTGCTTCTGCTTCATTAAGTCTTTCAATTGCAAAGTGAATGGTGGTGTGGTGTGTGTTTGCTTGCTTACTTGGCGGTGACACGCGCTAATGAGGCGCACAATCTTGCGCTGCTGTCACACAAACGAAAACACTAACACAAATAAAAATTATAAATACTCATATCGGCCGCGCACAGCATACTGCAGTCCACCGGCTCTAACTAGATAAAAACTTATCAGCGCCTCTTCTGCTTCGTCAGTCGAAAGTCCAAATTGAATTAACGTCGTCGTTGAGCGTCCACTGCGTTCGCAGACAGTGCGGAGGTGTTTTGCATCTTTAATCACTAAAGTCATAAATAAAAATCGCCGTCTCCGTACTTACTTATTCGCGGCTTTGTGTGCAATTCGTGCTTTCTTTCTTCGGCTGCAGCAATCGGAGGCGCGTAGGTGTTGCTTAAGTAGCTCCGCGAATGGCGGAATGCGTGGATGATGAAGAAATAATTCAAAATTTATGACATTTTAAGTGGTTAAGGAATTTCGAGGAATCGGCTGTGGAACTGGCTGGCTCAAGTGGCGTTCATTAATAAATTGTCTACGGTGGGTTGTAGATTTTGAAATCAATTAACTGTCACTTACAATTACAATTTAACGCCATTGTTGCGGTTGCGGTTAAGTTGAGCGAATAAGTTTGATTGATGGCATTGTTTATTGACTTACAAAGAACATTTACAAAATGATTTTGTAAGTCTAACAAAAGTGATTCGATAATGCAGAAACTTTTAGTTTTCTTTAAAGATTTATTCTCTTCTTAGAAGGAAGAGACTGCAGATTAGTGGACAGCTTGTAGAGCAGTCACTTTCTGGTTGAAAAATACATAAAAAGGGAGAAAATATTAAACAGCGCGCACTTGATTGCTTACAAGCAGAACAATACAGACTTTGGATTCGTTTCAATGTCTCTGGCACTAATATATCAACAAAAAAGTGTAACAAAGTAATTAAAAATAAAATCGAATCTAATAAAATAAAATATAGTCTATGGCGGCGGCTGAAAAGCCTCACGTGGACTAAACATCCAATTGCAGCTGTAACTAACATCTGAAACTTTTAAATAAGCAAACTTAAATAGTTTGCTTCTCGACAAAATATTACAATTTTTATTACCCCTCACTGTAAAATTCAATATTGCAATACTCAGTACGTGCTCTTTCAAGCAGAACTAAATTAGTTTGAGACATTTTTCGTATCTCATAGATCACGTAACTACTATATTTCATCTACGGTATGTAATTTATTGCTTAAGTTGACTGTTTAAAAGCCTCAGCTTGACATGATGTAACGTGCTTGTAATAATTTATGTGTTGTGCGTTAATTATGTTGAAAATTTATGGAACATCTTCTCTAACAACAAATTCATGTTTAGCTAACGAATGTAGTAAACGTGTGACATCAAACAATTTCAGTAGTTCGGTATATGATATATAGCAAACGTGAGAATTTCACAGATTTTTGCAGATCTCTATATGGAATAGTATACGTATATATGACATATATAATTTGCAATATATACATATGTATACTTAGATAAATCTGTCCCAAAACGTTAACTTCAAATATCTGTATTTTGCTTTTTTATTTCCAAAATCATTAACTGACTAATGACCAGTTTTTCTATTATCAGTAACATTTATTATCGCTTAATACTCAGTAAAATGGGACTCGGGAACTGGGATCAGCAAAAATACTGCAGGATTGTGGCCGGATACTATGACCGGATGCTGTTGGGTTGTCCATGACGAAAGTTAAGTGTTTGGTTTCAATCGTATCTATTTGTATAATTTATTCATTTGGATCATAAGTGGATATATCATAAGGTTTTATACTTGTAGCATAGCAACTATAATCTAGGGATGTCTGCAGGAGAGAAAATATGAATGATAAAACACATTCATTATTACTGATGGCGCTTTAAAGCTCATTTCGTACACTGTGATCGAAGTTTCTGACAAGTCTGCCAAACGCAGTTGATCTGCTTAGTTTTACGAGTCGAAATTGACCGACGAATGAAATCAGATAAGAAGCCATTGGGTCCTTGACAAGAAGACAATTACAATCTGTTACATTTCCGAGTGGACAAAACCTTTCAACATCGTACCAAAAGCTAAATCTTTTCTTCACAGCTTATTTTTAATACATCATATCTTATTAAACATTTAAGGCTTAAATTCCATTAAGTGCCAAAAATTGCTTACACTGATTGCGATTTGCATGACTCGCACAGACGCCGAGGTCAATAATCTCATTTCCATATTTTGCATTTAATGCTCGGCAAAACCGTGTAGGAGTACGTCGAAGCAATGAGTGAAAAATAATTCAATATATATATGTATATTGTTTACAAAAATTACCTCCTCTCTGATTTGCGTACATTCAGTTTAGACTTTTGCGCCGACTCTCAAATCCACCGCATACAATTCACGCGAAATTCAATTCCCAGCTGCAAGTAAACAGAAACAAACAAGGCGTCAAGTCAATGACTATAATTCATTCATATATATTCATATATGATGTACACACATATGCATATCGAGTTATTTTTGTTGAATATTTTAAATGCCCCATTGTTGTCGCTACTAAATTTAAACATTTAACAGCAGCAACAACAACAACAACAACAACAACAATACACAAGTGTTTAAACATGTCAAAATAAACGCAAAAGCAATTAAAGCGCAAAATCATTATTAATCCGTCAAATTACGACACAGCTGAATGCTGCGCTGGCCGCCATCGTTGCCCAAAACCCAGTGCCCATACCACTAACAACAACAACAACAACAACAACAGCAACAGCAATTTGCCAACAAAAATGCCAACAGCCAAATTAATCATTTCGCTTAGAATTTTAATGATTTTTCGTGGTCACACTTAAGTCGCACTCAGACTGCTGCTTGTTTTAATGTTGTTGTTGTTGCTGTTGCTTTTACTTTTGTTTGTGGGCATGGAAAATAAATTCAGTGCGACAGTGTGCCAACCCGCCTACCAGCGACTTCAATATTTTGTACTTGCACGTCGAATGCCAACAAATTCTTGTGCAGACTCAGCCGAAAAAGCAGCGAAAGAAAACCATAACAAAACAAGCCAAACAAAATGAAAAACATTTACAAAAAGCAAATTGCAATGTAAAATGAATTAAATAAAGTAAACGGCTACAAAGCGTTTTCGAAATACGAGCCATAAATCTTGGAGCTGATGTTGGGACAGTTTTCGCGCATATTTTTTCGTTCTCAATCGTTTTCCGCAAACAATCTTGTTTGGCGGCAGGCAAAGTGTGCGCGGCCGCGACATAAACACGAGCATGAACATGGCACAATGTATGTATGTAGGTGTGTAAGTGCGAGTGCGGACACACCTTAAGCCGCAGGCCACGAGGCAATGCCGGCAAAACGATGCTTTGCGGCAGAAAAAACCGCACTGCAGACAAATTAAGTTTTCAAATGAAGCAACAAACAACAAAAAATAAATAAAAGCAAATATACTCAAATAAAAAAATCTATAAACAGAAAAGACGAAAATGTAAAACCCAAGTTAAGTAATAAACGACAAGAAAAACTTTATGTTGCTTCAAACACCCAGTTGACATTTTAAGCAGTCGACTTTTCCATTCCCAAATTTGCATTTAAAGGTCACCGAAAAAAACAAGAAATCGTTGACATTTTTTCTTACTCAACTAAAGTAGGATTTCACATTATAATTAATATAAATTATGCAAGCATGCCAACTGAAAACCCCACAATATGCAGATTTATCTAATCCGCTCCATTGCACTGCAGAGTGCAGTAATGAAATTCGACAAATTATAAAAAACAATTTGGTGTTTTAATGCCTATAACCCATCTGCATACATTGTACAATTCGTACAAGTCTGCGTTTGTATCACATTAGCATTCACATGCAAAAATTATGGATTTCTAAGGCATGGCGGCAGATTGCGGTTGGCACGTGGGGCCATTATCCCCATAGAAATTTAAATTCTGCGAATGAAACCGAAATAAATACTCATTGTTATTGTATGCCGTTGTGCAAATTCATTCAAGTGAAGGCAACTCTTTGTATGGCATCATCAGAATGGCAAAATTGCCTTTAAACAAACACAAACATACACATATACATACATACAATGGCTGAGTAAATTATCAGATGTGCTATAAAGAACCAATGGAATAAACGGTCACATAATATGCACTGCTGAAATATTGTTTTGGCTGTGCTGTATTTAATTTTTCTTAATTATTTTTGTAGACAGATTTTGAAAGTCTTTTGTGTAGCTTTTGTTCGGAAGAGTTGCCAACATGAGCTGTCATTGTATTCGTCAAAGTTGTGCGTGAGGGTATTCAAATTGGCATCTGAATGCCCACTGTGCAATTTTGACAAAGTTCAAATCAAGTCATTCGATTTCTGGGGAAATGTTGACTCCTGGAGCGATTGACCATAGATTCAGCAACGCCCATCATTGATAAGTATTCAAAGCTTTTCATCCTCCACTTATAAGGAAAAGCAAACAACAAGGCAGAGCATTGTTCACATTGAATCACAATGGCTCCCGTTTGTCAACGGGTTTTTATTTCTGTTGTAACATCACTATTGGCTATGACCCAAGAATGTTGTTCTTTCAACCTGCTACTCCCAAGCCATCCTAAGGAAATATGAAGTTATATCTTCCTTACCAAACATGGGACATAAATTCAAAAGTATCTACTCGGGATATTAAGGGGGGTTTCTACCTTGTGCGGTAAAAAAAATCGATTTTTTTTTTTCATGCATTTTTGGATTAATACATGATTGTAGAATACGCTCCCAAAATTTGAAGTTGAAATCTTTCGAATTACGGAAGCAATTTATCGAAACAGGTAGCGGTGTCGAGCGCGCCGAGCCGCTGAAGCAAAACTTTGAACGCGTTTTTCTCAAAACTACATTTTTTGACCTGGCGGAAGTGATTTAGGCCACACGAGTTGAGCAATAGCTACGAAATTTTAAACAGTCATTTGTCAAGGTCTTAGCTATGGCACGAACTAGGATCTTCAAGAAATAATAATTTTTTCTCATTAAAAATAGAAATTTGTATTGAAAAAAGTAGGTAAAAATTGAGTTTTTTAGTCAAAATCGCATATATCCTTCATTTTTCATTTGTTTTTTAAAATCCTAGTTCCAGCCATAGACAAAAGGATACAGAATAAGAAAAATTTCATTTTTGTGTTTCAAGTCATCTCAAACAGCGGCAGGACTTCCGCGAGTAAGGAAGTCCTGCCGCCATTGCTCGATGGCTCCCTCCCCCCCTTTGCATATTTTATCTTGAAACTTTTTTTACTTGTACAATAAACATATACCTACATCTGAAAAAATTTTCCAGTGTTTATCTTAAAAACCTTCCCATTAAAAATTTTTCAAAAAAACATGTTTTCTCGGCCGCACAAGGTAGAAACCTGCCTTAAAAGGAAATAGGGTTATGCACTTTCTATAAGATTTGTTCAGGGGCCACTCAAGCAGCCAAATTTATCTATGAACCTTAGCAAGGATTTAGTCTTGACTGATCTCAGCGAATTCTAGTTATTCTAGAACCTGCAGACTTGGTCTTCTCATCTTTGTAGGACAATGTTGAAGTATGTGAATTCTGTAGCCCTTTTTAACTGAAGTAGCTTAAGCAAAAATCTTAAAAATTAAGACGCAGCTGGCTTATATGGCATCCTAAGATCTTCACAACTGTACTAATGTACTAACTACAGTGCGAGTTAGGTTATCTTCAGGCTAATTTAGGCTTTGGGCTGCGTCAAGCAGAGGAGAGCAGAAAACCACCTCCCATCTAGCAAGAGAAATATAATGGTTCGCTAAGGTTCTGCCACGTCTTAGTTAGTTTTAGTTGCCTTAGGCCAGAGGCCCTAGGTTTGACTCCTAGCTGGGTCTGGTGAAACACTCGGCTAATTTTAACGCTATCCACATGAAGCAAGCACTTCCAAGTGTCAAAGAAAAAACTGCCAACCGTTGTTTCGACAGTAGGTCCCCTCCCCACATGTTGAAAAAACAGTGTTGCGTACACATTTCAAACGGGTGGAATTTATGATATCACAATGGGCCCATATAGAATACTAAGGGTGTCTCATACAGAAGCAGCCACTACACCCTAACCTACCTAGTTGCCTTGGATGTGGCTCAGGTCTTGTCTACAAATAAGAAGGATATTGCAAAGTAGTTTTAAATGGCAAACAACCTTTTATTTCTGTACAATTCGTAGAAATGCAACTCTTCATTTACATCTTCTGGAGCTAATTTTTCGTTAGTGAATTTAGGGGAAATTCAAACCATGCATTTTTCCACTACGATCTAACGTCAGTAAACTTGTCCATTACGAAAGTTCTCTTCGAGTTGACAACTACAGGCAAAGATCACTTTTGACGTGGTGGATCATTTTGTGGTCTTTGACTGCAACCTGGCGGCCTGAGAAAATTTAAACGAAACAAGACTGAGCATTGGTTGGAGAACACCGGAAGGCGAACATTTTTCTCCAATCAATTGTAATACTATAATACTTAGTTATATAAATCGATTCAAAAGCATTATTTCAGACCCTTTTAAGAGCTTTCATTTCCAGGAAAAAGAAAGTTCGAAGAAAAAGTTCGAGAAAGAAAGTCACTATTTAATCTTAATCTCACAACTTTAATTTAACAACATTTTCTACACATCAATGAAGAATTAAAACTGCATTTAACGTATAAACATCACATAAAAACTACTACATATTTTAAAAATTTATACGGATTCTTATGGATATCCAAACGATTTTCGATATTTGCATTCTTAATAGACGATGAGGACGCCACGACACTAATCCGTTGCGCCAGCATTCCAGAGATTCAGCTAATGTGCCGCATAAGCGACAGCAACAACCACAGCTGAAACCATAACTGAAACGTGTGGAGCCGCAACGGCCAAAAACGCTGACTACACAACCACAACCGATCAGATAAGCGTCAGCTGATATTTTATCGTGTAACTAATCCGGCTTCCGTTTTACGCAATGTGAAACCCTTTGCTGCTCTTTCATTTCACTTATGGTTTTCTTGACGGCTTAAAGCTCTGCACCCGATGCCAACATGACGCGGAATATGTTGCGGCGAGGCGACCTTTTGCAGAATCATTTCTTTTTTGTTTTTTTCAGTGACATAAAACCTGACTCAGTGGCTCATGGGTGAGCCGTCAGCAGCAGCTGCTGCGTCGGTATTTGCTGAAATTCTTTGAATGAATCACCGTAAAGCTTGATGAGTCGTCACCTTTCCTGGCTGCGG
The DNA here is from genome assembly GCA_963668005.1 of Melieria crassipennis. Classification (NCBI taxonomy): domain Eukaryota; kingdom Metazoa; phylum Arthropoda; class Insecta; order Diptera; family Ulidiidae; genus Melieria; species Melieria crassipennis. The sequence continues at coordinate 107,002,733 of OY764961.1, forward strand.
CGCTGCTTCTTTGCGGTTTTGTTTTTGGCTGCGTTTATGTTGTTGTCATTTTATGCGCCTTTTATAGCTAAAATTTCCTCAGAATACAGGGAATTTTTTTTCAGCCGTCTGGCTGCACTCTCTGCTTGGCCGTCTGGCGGGCGCTGCCTTTTCGCCAATTCGTTGCTTGCCGTTCGACGCGTCGTTGACTTGGCCAGAACATTTATTGCTCTTGGCCGCTGTCTTTCTGCGTTTGAGTTTATCTTTTGTTTATTTACCATTTAATGGAACAGCGAACATGTGCCGCATTCTTCATGCTGTCATTGCAAAAGCCCGAGAAGAAGAAGAAGCAGCAGCGGCACCAACACAAACAGCCAAATGTCTCCGAATGCGTGTGGCGGAACGAACGCATGTGAGGTGTCTTGCGCGGCGGTTCGTGCAAATTGCACAAAAGCAGAATTTAGTCCAAGGTGAGCGACTTTTGTTTCGGTCACGTCGAAAGGCCGCCGAAGAAGAGGCGACAGCGCAGTATAGACTTCGGGAGGGTGCGGGGCGTGCCGGCGCAGCAGACGGAGTTCTAGAAGCTGCAGCAAGGCAGCCGAAAATCGAAGCGCAACAGAAAAGAATGGCATGCAAAGCGAATGGCCCCGGCGACGACGCACACGGCGCGCCGGCCAGCTTAATGAGACTCACGAAGTTGCGCGCATACATTAACCCATTTCAAACGCATTGGGCCGAAAACACTCGACAAGCGCTGAGCTGAATTCAAATTGATGTAGATGCCGCTTTTTGAAGTCGTTTCTATGGATTGATTTTCAGCGGCAAATTTATGCGCGTACGTGCCAGAGTAACCAATTAAAACTATACAACACAAGTGTTCACAGCTCAGCTCAGGTGTCTATTGTCTATGAGAATTGGACAATTTGTGCTGCCTGACAGTTGCCCAGCCCAAGCTGCAAATGTGGGCAAAAACTTTTCGGCTCAGTTTGGCTCTGTTAGTTCTGTGAGCCCAACACGCCACGCTGTGGCGGAATGGGTTAAAGTTAAAAAATTTTCGGCTTGCCAAAGGTGTGTCTGAGTGTCTGTGTGAGTGTGTAGCTTGGCGAATGGGGAAAGCAGCTGCAAAATCTTTGCACATTTTGCTTTTTGCGGCGTATCTCATTTGGTCCAAGTTCCAAGAAATTTTCAGCAACAAAAAATATTGCACCTTTTGTGGTTAACTTTGCGTTGGTAAATTTGTTTTTGGCAAAGTTACTTCAACAGCTGTAATATTTTGTGGTTTTCCTCTTTGAATAGTTTGCTTTCATACTTATAAACAATATATTTTTTTTTAATTAAAATGCTTCCATCAATAATGTGCAAATATTTCGATTTGGATGCTGTCACGATTTGTGCATAAAAGTTTTCAGCACTTTGACAACTTGCCAAGCGCGTGTAGACAAAAGTCAATGTGAACGGACCACAGCCGGCAGCTGAATGCACAATGCTAACTGACATACACACACACAGATATATTTACTGGATGCGGCTAAATTTCGGCGGCGGCGGCAGCTTCTATTACATACAAAATTTCAAGGGAATAAACGATGTGCAATTTTTTTGTAAGGCAAACATTTCCAAACAAATAAAAACAAAATGAGATTTTGTTTTTTTAGCAAAGTGTAAAGTTGGCAAAGCGGAAAATTAAAAGCGAACTAAAGCTCAACAGAGATAACAACAACAAACAACGAACAAACTAAGGTTCGATGAGAACTTTTAGCAGAAAAACCTTTCTTAGTTTGAGCAAACTATAGAAATTGAAGCCATGCTTATGTAAACCTATGGATTTAGTGCATATTTTATAAATGAATTTTTAGATTGATCTCACGCATAGTTTGTACCTGACCCCATCGTCACACAATCGTCAGACAGTGCAAAAAATTTTCTCACTTGACGAACCAAATCACAAACGTCTGTTGGTACTCGAGAACGTCAGCTTATTTCCGTAAGAACACACGAAATATTGCAGAAATTATTTTCGAGCCACGCACAAATCACTCATGCCGAGAAACAACAACAACAACAATGAGCGCAGCTACGATTCTTTATGCCTTTTTTGCTTCATATATTTTAGTATTTTTCAGTTTGTTGTTTTTTTGTGCTGGTCTGCTTCAAATTATCTCTAACAAGGTGTACTCAATTTGATGCTTTCCGCTTTTATAATTTTTTGCTTTGAAATTTCTAAATTTAATCGTTGCGCTGTCGGCGTAATTTTCAAAAATGTCAATCACCATTACAATGCAGTCATAAACATTTAGTGCAAGAGTGCGGAAATTTTGAGTTTTATGTTTTTCTGGAGTGAATAGTTTTGCGTACGAGAAAGTGTGCCGTTGCGTTACTCAGTGCCTGAAAGACAGAGAGCATTTTTTTATTATCTTTTTTATTATTTTTTTATTATCTTTACACTTGTGATTATGTCAAATACTAAACACGAACACTTTCTATTCCTTTTTAGTTCAAATTTCAATTCCTCTGTAATCGATCTGTGTATTTGTAAGCGTTTTTTAGTTTCTGGTGTCGCCCAGGAGGAATCTAAGAGCACACACAAGACTGCAAGATCTTATAAATAGATGTACCCATACGGGATTGAGACTAAAACTATATAAGCTCTATAATTCATAGATTTCGATCCAATTTGGAGTTTTTTTAGACGACACTAACTACTTAATAAGAATGAATGAAGACAGCCGCTATGAATCAAAAGCAAATATAAGTGATTAGTGATCTATGAGCACTGCTGACGTCCTAATTAGTTTGCAAGCTTCTTTCTAGCATTCAAATATTTTTAAGAAAGATACTTAGACCTGCCACAAAATATGCCTGAAAGTGTTGTGTGCTCTTTGAGCACAACAATATTTATCAATTTTGTTTTGTCATAGAAACTAATTCAGACATTAATGCCAAAAGCCAGAAATCAAACACGAGCGCGTCTGCATAATGTGTCCCGCACACGGCTGCAGCTGTTGTCGTTCGCTCAAGGCGTTGCAACGGTTGTCAGTGTTCATGCCCGCACACAACTGTCAGCAACATAATGACGGGCTTATTTACAAAAAATTTCGTAAGCTGTCTGGAGCACAAATATTATAGTTCTTGTGAAAATTGTGGTCCAATTGCGTTGTGCATAGCGCATAAAATTAAAAGAAACATAACTCAACGCCAAAGTGAATGTGTCTTCGAAAAGAGGTCGGAGGAAACGGTGGCACAAGAAGCCAAGATCTGCTGCGTGTATTGCAAAAATTTGCAAAGCCCAAAGAGCCATAAGCCCAAATGAGATGAAATTTAACATTATCAAATGAAACATGTTTAACTTATTGACCATTTTCACACTACTCAACCTCGTATGCACTGTGACTCTAACCCACTGCGATGCACATTGAAATTAGCACACTGCATTGTGCCACTTGTGTTTGTGGTTGAATTGTTAATGACATTTTACTAGCCACATAATAACTTTAAAACAAAGCTGTTAAGTACACTCAGACAACAAATACAGCAACAATACAATGACAAGAAAGCAAACTAGACACTGAAAGCGAAAGGAAAAGCTACAGCAACAAAGTCACACACACACACACACACACACACACACACACACACACACAGAGCAATTATTGTCAACTGCAATTTGTCGACGCGCTCAACTGTTTGCTGAACGTCAAACCCCGTTTGTCAATAAGCCGCCGCCTGTTGTCCTGTCAGCCAGCATTGGCCTGCACCAATGGCCACTCTACCGCGACCAGCATTTTCCAAATCAGCTCAACTTCCTTCTGCCACTGTTTATTACACATTCTTTGCATATTTCCGTTTCGCTGTAGCGCTTTGCAATCATTTCTGATGCGCGGCCCTTCTCCTTCTTCCTTTAATTCGTTATGCTGCTCCTTTTTTTGTAATATTTTTTTTTTGCTTTGTCTTTTGTGCGCCTTTGTATCCGCTTGTTAGTGCCGCTTTCCTGACACTTGCCCCCGCAAACAATTCGCATTTGCATTTACGCGGCGAGTACAATTTCTGCAGCCATTTTTTGTTTTGGTTTTTGCTCTCCTTCTGTCAAGTGTTGACCTAGAAACGAATTTGTCGCTGGTTGGTTTTGTTTGGCTGCAACTTTTTTTACTTTTGCTGATTCTTTTAATTTTTGTTGTATTACCGGCGTTAAATCGTTGCGGAAAGTGCAGTAAGTGTGGTGTATGTGTGTGTGTGTGTACACATCCTCAAGCTTGCATTGCTCTCATATTCCATATCCTTGTTCGTGTTGTTATACGAATGCACGGAATATTGTGTGCACTTAAATGCAACAATAAATTACAAGAAGTACGAGTGGTTTAGGCGGTCTTGGCCGACTTTTTTAAGAATAAAGCATTCGGTAAGTTCGGTGGTTACTTACGTTTTAAGAACATTGGTTATTATTAAAAAAGAAAAATTTGGAAACTAAGATGTTTAGAGATCAATTTGGGCGGAGCAACCCTAAGCAACCTAAACTACTTTCAGTCTTTATAAAGTTGAAGGCATACAACGTATTTAAACGACGTAATTAAAACCTTAATTTGTCAGAATGACATAGAGAATATTTTATTGTTTCTACTTTCCCTTAAAAAATAAGAAACCAATGCAACGGTGTTCGGAAATAACTGCCGAAAAAAGTTATATTGTTTTTCGCTTTGAGAGCTCTGGTGAACGTGGTTTACGTGACACTGGTTTTGGTATATTTGTGGTTGAGACTCTAAGAAAATAGATAACGTCAATACGTGAGGTCCGAAGAGCAACTGGAGCAGTCAACACGTTCTACACATTCAACGTTGAAACGATACTTCATTATAAACTTTTAGAAGAACAACTGCTGGGCTTCATTTGTGGAACTACATGCGAAACGTTTTCTGGACTGTAGACGCTTCTAGACGCTGCACGTTTCAGGCGATTTAGTAGCTTTCATGGCTCAGCGTTTTAGCTGCAAATGGAATCTCAACTTAACACTAAATGTGGAAAAAAATGTTTTTTGACAGCTAACCTTTCAGCAGTCCTTAGCTTTCAGCTGACCCTTTAATTCAACCTGAATGCATAAATGGATCGATCTGAATTTCTTCTACTGATTCTACTATACCCACATAACCCATACTTTTTGTTTGTTCTTTTCGATTATGAACATTTTACACCACATTCCACTTACAGCCAGCACACCTGAACGTCGCATTGTAGCGCCAAAAAAGCCAAAACGGAAGACGGAATTGCAATGACAAGTAGAAAATAAAATTAAAATACTACACGCAGTGAATGAGTGAGTGAATGTCTGAGCGCAAAAGTGTTGGCAGCACAGGCTGTGCGTATCCTTCGCATGCCTGTTGTCCTCTGTCTGTGTGTCCTTGTGCGCATTTTGTGGTGTTCTTGTTCCTGTGCAACCGCTCCATGTTGGCAAGAGGAAACAACAATTGCATATAAATGGCTAAATTAAGATTTTGCTGCATTGCAAATGCATTTCTGACAATTCAATTATTCAACTCGAGCCGTGGAAAGGGGAACCGATAAGGAAGCGGAGCCATTATTTGCATACAACTATATGTATGCAAATGTGTATACATGTAACAACAAAATTTCATTGAGGTTGAGGCAAAAATCATTACTTTCAAGTGACCCACCCAAAATATATTCGCTAGAATCTCGGCCGCAATGCTTCGCCGCACTTCGCGTAACGTTAAATTGCGCGCGACAAGTCTCAAGCTGTGCGCTGTGCCGGCACTTTGTGAACTTCAAAAACACACAACTGGCAGATATTGCACGCTGTGAAGTGGCAAAAAAGGCAAATGACAAATAACTGTAATAACTTCTGGAATGTATGCATTCGCCAACAAACCCCCACGCGCCGCACAAATAATCCATTTTTAAATGAAACGACATGAGATGAGAATTCCATTAACTGATTGAAATAAACAACGACGGCAACAACAACAATCACAAAAGCCATTTCACTCGTCTTGTTCGAAAGCAATTGCAACAATTCACAATGTTTTTGCTTTAATTTTCATTGTATGTGAATTCCGCACTGGCCAAAGCACAGCCGATTTCGGTAGCCACAAATTCTTGGCAAATTTTAGAAGCAGATTTCAGTGTTTGCAAATTCGGCAACGACAAATTTCTTAAAGTTGAAATTGTAATGTAGACTTTGACCTCCACCTGAGACGGCTAATTACGTATGCAAATTCATCATCATAAAGTTTGGCCCAAAGTTAGTCGGATTAAAAGTTAATGGCCGCACCAGAGAGAGCACATTTTTGGAGGATTACGTATGAAATTTATAAAACTAGTATTAAGCCGAAATAAGGCCGATTACACTAAAGTTTAAGTTGAGTCTTAGGAAAACTTATTAAGAAAATATGCTTTGAAGAAATTAGTGCTAAAAGTGTACATGAAGCTATTAGAAATGAATTGTTATGATTCTTGTTTACAAAATCTAACATGTTTTGTTATATATTTTAAGTTTTCCAAATAATTTTTGGTATTTGTTATGGTATTTTTTATGGATCTGAAAAAACTCATTTGAAAGCATTACAACTAAAATTTTAAAAATACAAATTTTGTCATTTTTTTTTGTTGCAGACTTGCTCAATTTTAAGCTCAACTTTTTTATGGCATACATATTGCATTTATTTGTTATGGTATTTTGCCACAAATTTCATATGAGATGGATCTGAAAAACACTCATTTGGATGCATTACAACTAAAAATTTAAACATTTAAATTTTGTAATTTTTTTGTTGTTGCATAGTTGCGCAATTTTAAGCTCATCTTTTTTATTGCATACACTTTTTCTTATTTCTTTCAACAATTTCTCCTCTAGAAAATAACTAAGCACTGAATTCATTTCAATTCAACCAACAGTTTGACCCAATTTTTGGCAACGGAAGTGCAGTGGCCATTTACCAGTCAGCTCTCACTCTAATTGCCTACTTGTTTTACTGCACTAAATACAGTAAATTCATTTAAATAACATGGAATTTTTTGACGCTTACTTCCATCTACAAAAAATTACCACAAAAAATTGCTTGCAGAGAAATACACTCAGATAATTATAATTTGTATTATAAAATTGTTTATATACAAATATATATACAAATATATAAAAGAGATCTTTCGCCACCTCGAAAAAAAATAACTATAAATTATATTTTCAATCATAAACACGATTTGCTGAATTATTGTTTTATATTCTGATAAAAAATGGTCTTAATGTCGATTAATATTTACTTTGCATTTCATTTTGGAAACTAGAGAATATGATTTGAAATGGTATTGAGTTCAATAGTTGTACGCAAAGCCCCCTCCAAAATGAAATCCTGTGTGCGCCACTGGTTAAAACTGTTCTCCCATTTTCAGCAATATTTCAATCATTTAATAATATGCCTTAAATTGGGAATTTTGTCTAATATATTTGTACATTAAGCTAACAGGATTTTTTTCAATGTATCATAATTGCAATTCTATTGTATTCTGCAAGAAAGCCTTCTCGAAAGTCCCATATTCATGTCGAAAATCCCATCTACATAAATTGCACTTTATTAATGCAGACATTAACTGAAATTTACAACAATTTCTATGTCAGACTGAAGCGCCAACTGTTGCATGGCCAGTGTTTTAATTTATGCAACATTAAAAATTATTTATGGAATTAAACGCGCCACCCTCAACGCCGCCAACAAAAAGTCCCAAAGCCAACAACTTGTGGCGATATTTTTGTAAACGTATAAAAAAAACCAAAATACCAAACACAACAAAACACCAAAGCAAGCAACACCAAAAATCGTTTGAAGCTGCGCACACAACAAAATTATGCAGCAACAACAACAACAACTAGTGACAGAAGCATAAAAACTAGCAGCACATCCAGTAAAGTTCATAAATTTACTCATAATTACACGCCTCAATTAGGGGGCGGCAACGCAAACATGAAAGCAGCAGTCAGCAGCCGGCAGCAGCGCGCCGGGCGAACGCTTCAAAGCCGCGCGCAAACATGCAATGCACAGAGCGTTCAACGTGCCAACATTGCACCGAACGCAACATGAGAAACACGTTTCAATTTCAAAGGGCAACACTGTAACGCGCGAGGGAGACATTACGAAAATACGTAAACTGCAAACGAGTTGCAGCGGCGACGGCAGTTTTCACTGCAACATGTCTGCCAACATTTAGAAGCGCACAAACGGCTGGCCTGAAGCAACAGCTGCGCCACTGCCACTGCGTTGCCTTGTGCGACTGCCACGGCGGCACAGGGACGAGCAGCGAGTGCGGTCGCTGTGCTGCGTGTGGCAGTGGCAATTGCCGCAAACACTTTTACTTTCCTGCCATGACTTGGCCGTGCAGACTGCCTGCCTGCCTGGCTATTGACTGCACTCGTAAATAATGGCTGCCGCTGTGGCACTGCTGAAAGTTGGCGGCCGTAATTGCAAGTGCACTTTTCCTGCAATTAAATTCGTGCAACTTGCATGCACTGCAACAGCTCCGTCATGGCGGCAATAAAATAATTTGCGCTGCAAGTTTAAATTAAACGATTTATTTGCGCCGCCAGCCGCAACCCGCCTGTGTCGTCATCTCCAGACGGCTGCTGTTTTACGACGGCATTTGCTGCCATTTGACCGCATCAACACTAACTCCAGTGTGCCTGCCATGTCAGCCGACCGCGCCATTGCAATCGTCAACGCAACGCGCGCATAAATTGCACACTTCACGAGCCGGCATTAGCCCTGCCACCGTGACGCAAATCGCGCGAACGAGTGTTGCACAAAACTTAATTGAGTTTATGTCTAATGGCGTAAAAATAATGTCAACTTGAATAATGACAACACACGCACTTGCTGCCATAAACCATGCGTTCGCCGCACAGTCGTCCCGAATGCCAGCCACAAGAGCAACAACTCCAGCAGCACTACTGGCCACTCTGTCAACTCGCACTTGGCACAGCGACGTCAGTTCATGCTTTAACCATTTTCTCTAATAAACTAAATTCAAAAAGAAGAAAATATGAACTGGTGCACTGCGTTGCTGGCTGGAGTTGGCTGCTGTAATTCCAAAAAATTAGGAACACTCATATTTTAATAAAAATAATTGCTCATTTTCATTTGAAAATATCAGCAGCCAGTGCTCCATGCTTTTGCAGTTGTTGTGCGTAAGAGTTATGTGCGCTGAAAACATGAGGAAGTGGCTGCTTTCGACATGACACGGATCTCATGCGTCATACATACCCAGGGTCGTGGAGGGAAAATTCGGACCCAGGACGCACAGGTCCCTCTTTTAAAAGTCTGCATAAAACTATAAAATCCGACACTCGGAAGCCGCCTGTCGTTAGGACTGAAGCTGACATTGGTTTGCTTGGCTTTCCGGCAGCTAGATTAATAAATTTTCGCTGTAGAATTCTAGTACAAAAAAGATTCGTAAATTGTGACACTGAAATGTATTTTTAAGCAAATTTACACCCTTCCATTGATGCGCGGCGCTGACATTTTCACTATTTATTGTAATAAGGATTATTTAGCGCATCTCGTTGCCAGCAAACACTGCATATAAATAAACAAAAACAACAAAAAGTCATGTACAACTATGCAGCTGCCAATATGCCATGTAATGAGGCTAAAAGAAAGCATCCAAGATTGAACCAAACTAACATAAACAACTACAATGAGCACAAGATTGCCAGCGCACAACAACAATGTCTGCGGAAATTGTGAATTTCAATTAAAATTGCAAAGAAGGAAAACAGAACACAAGAAAAACCAAACTCAACAGTGAGATAAATTGCATTAAAATGTTGAAAGCAGAGACAAGCACACAAACGTATGCAACAACATGGGAGAGAGAAAACAAACAACAACAGCCCACAACGAGCAAAGGACACTCGGCGCACTCAAAGGCAACACAATGCAGCATAATGCAATGGGAGTTGCTGCGCCGCGCCTGCAATTGTGGCAAACAGCAGTGGCAGCCGGCTGTGAAGCCAATGCTGCCAGTCGCACCAGACGCACAGACGAGCGAATTTCTTGTAAATAATTGAAGAATTTACGCTGAAGATATGGCGATGAGTTGCAGTCGCAGTTGCAGTTGCCAACTAGCCAAAAGCAGCAGCAGCAGCAAAGAAAAAACAAAAACCAACAGTTTTTACGCGCCTCGAGCCACACATTAAAATTCCGCTTGCAGTTGCACGCTGACGATGAAAGTTGTAAAAAAATGTGTAGAAAATTGCATGAAAATTGCGAAAATTTTACGCGCACAGCAGCCAAAGTGGAGGCGAATAGTGTGCGAGCAGCTGAGATTTCCGTTGGCTTCGATTGGCGATTGTGAGGTAGTTGCCACCTCTGAGCTGTTAAGCTGTTAATAATTCTTTGTGTTTGTGTTGGGATTTGTATGTTAAGAAATAAATATTGATTTTAATGTATTTGTCAATTGTGCGAGGAGGGAAACAATTCAGAAATTGGGGTTTTTTGTAGAAAAAAGAGACAGTCGCAAGTTTGAATCCCAATTAGATAAAAATTCACTAGATTTTTAAGAGGATACACTACGTCTTGTTGTATCCTAATGGTTCATGAGATAGAGAATATCGCTACAAATTTATAATTATCGGAAGAAACTATTTGGGTGAGTCGGTCTTGTCGAAGCAATGCTCTCAGACTAAATACATAAAGAAACAGAAAAAAATAATGAACAGTTTTCCTTCTTCAGTTTTTTTTAACGGGCAATAGTAAACGACTCAGAGTAAAAAAATTATCTTCATAAATTTCCAATCAGCCTTTCAGAATCAGCATAGAGCCATAGGTCCTTAGATCATCGCCTCTTGCACCAATTCTAGGTTAGAAATCTCTTGCTTAGCTCTTCGGTCGAACAAAATGTCAAACACATCAGATCGATATTAAAAAATTATTATTATTATTATTGTTAATTATAAAATATAAAATTATATAACTAAGAGAGAGGAGAAATAGCTGCCAGGGCTTTCAGCTCGACTGAATACTGTAAGTTAAAAAAATGTGAAACTAATATTTCTTTGCTTTTCTAGTCTTTTAAAAGAATTATTTTACATTGTAATATTACACCACTGTTGTACGCAACATGCCCGAAATGCATTATTGGTTCTGCTCACTGGGAATTACAGGCTTCGAATGACTATCATAACCTCAAACCTTTCCAATGAACTGAGCAAAAACCCATTTAATTAAAATAACATAAATTATCACAAGGTGCACAACAACAGCAACAACAATGCCATCTCACAAAAGACAACAATAGGAAGCCGTCTATTATGCTGCGGCCGCTGTGCTTCTGGCAACCTCGACCAGCTCGCGCTCTTTGCCAAGTACGAGACGGCACTAACGAGGCAGTGGCAGTGCCCAGAAGGCGGCGACAGCAGCAGCCATAAATTTGTGAAATTATTGAAGTTTAAGCAGAAAGTTTAGGCCGTTGCCGTAAAGAAAGTGCCGAAAGTGTGCGGCAAATGCCGAAAGTGCAGTAGCGCCAAACCATTTTAATTGCCCAAAGTTGCTGTGCGCCCCGGCCGTGCGCTCGTGCACCCTACGCAGTCGTGCCGAATGCCGCCGCTGCGTAAGTGGACAAACTTTTTCAAGTGCACGCTACACGCTAGACCCATCAAAACGCCCACGTCGGAATGCGGGCGTCGAGTGTGGCTGCTGCAATGCAGACAGTGGCAATGCAGCAGCGAATGCGTTCAACGTCAAAGTGCACTTCAGTCGATTTGAAAATGTGCGGCGTGCAGTAGCAACCAACAACAACAATGGTAATAACAACAACAGCAACAACGTCAGCTACCTGCAGCATGTTGCGCAAATGGCAAAAGCAGCCGAGGGGGCGGGCTATCGTTATGAATGAGCAGCAGAACAACAGCCATTGCCGACGGCTGGCTGTGTGTGTGTGAGTGTTGCATGCACCATAACGCGGCAAGTAAGTGCGGTTAGCGTACAACTGAAGCACTCAGCGGCCAAACGGCAGGCCACAACTTGTTCCTCATTGAGCGAAAATGTTCGCTTTTGACCAACGCCATGAAAATCAGCGGAAAGAAGAGGATGTCCCGGCCCAAATGAAATGTTAAATGTAGATATACTGCATTGCTGTTGTTGTTGTTGCGAAATTGTGTGTGAGTGACTGGCAAAAAGTTGCAAATGAGTTTAAAGAGCTAAGCAGAAGCAGCATAAGTACAACAACAACAACAACAACAACGTACTGCCAGAACCGCGCACACTAACAGCAGCAGCAGCAAAAACATCCGGCCATTGCACGCGCAACGAGCCAGCGGCAACGACAACTGCATGCAACACGACAATTTTATTTTTCGCTTTTACTTTTCAGTTCAGTTCAGGTTTGCTTTCCTTTGCTGCCGTGCTCGCCATTCCTTTTGCTGTTGTGCTATTTTTAAGCGGATTTCGGGTATTTAAAAATGCATCTAAAATGGAACACCTTGTGAACTTATGCGGAAAGTTAATGAATTTTATATGCGAGTGTGTTAGTGTGTGTGTGCTAATTTCATTTGCAAATTTCAATTAACTTTTTTCGTGCGGCGGTACTCGTTCTGCGGCTTTTTGGCCAAATGCTTTTTTATGTTTGTCTATGAGCCATGAATGCTTTGGTCATTACTTTCGAAAACCAGGTCGCATGAAAAAAACATTTTAAATGCATGAAAATTTAAAATTTATTAATACTGATACTTGATGGTTAAATTTAAGAGTAGATTGCGAAGCTGGATTTTGATGACAATGAATTTTAATTTAACAAAACATCTATCAATTTACCAGCATCTCTCCGCAAACAATAGAAGATGTCCATAAATTTGACACATAATTTTTCTGTTGTTTTAATTAACTTTTACCTCTAAGTGTACAAATTTTGAAGGAAGCCAATTACCTGCAAAAGTAAGAGAAATCACTATTAGTTCAGTTCTAATATTTAAACAAAAATATTTAAACAAAATAATCAATATGTGGTCAATAACAAAAACTGATTACACTTTAACTAAAAGCATCCTGTTTAAGCAATATTAATGAAAGAAAAAGTACTAACAATGAAATTTTCCTTATATGTTATTGAAACAAACTGGTTCATTTCTACAATAATGTTAAACTTTCTGCCCACAAATACCAAACCTCAGGGAATAGCACCACAAATGAAAAGTGTTTCATTGGCACTGCCATCTACCACAAACAACACTAATATCCCATCTACATACAACAATTGACTCCATGTTGAAAAACGTTAGTCCGGCCCGGCAAGTACTCATTAACAACATTCCGAACACCTCCACAGGCCACAACAACAGTTCCTAGCGTTCCGTTATTCCGTCTATTCCGAAAAAAGCACACTCATTATTCCAGAAACATTAAGTTGCGGCATGTTGCGGTTATGACAGAACTGCTGGAAGAAATCGGTGGAAGTCTTTAAGCTTTTCTAATGCTCGTAAAAACTCACGCACAGTGGTGCGTTGGTGTGTTTGCGTTGGTTTTGTGTGTAAATATACATACAACTGTTTGTTCAATAAAAGCCAAACAATATGCCAAAGCTGAAACAACAGTAAAAACAAAACCATCACTACCAACAATAACAACACTAACGGCAACACCAACAGCAATAGCAGAGCACAACAAAAGCATTAAAGTCCTCATTAAATTGTGCACGCTTCATTTCTTGTATACTTCTTGCTTTCTCGTAATTTGTTGTTGTTGTTGTCGCTTCTATTGACTTTTTTGCCACAATTTGACGGCATAGCGCGGCACAATTTTCAATGTGTTTTAAGCAGCAGCGCACGTTACACGTTAGGTAAACACAAACAAAAACAACAACAAACACATCGAAGCAAAAAAAATAACAATTGAAGCGAGGAAGGAAAGAAAACTTGTATGCATGTTAATGTTGAATAATGTAATGTGTACTTGTAGTTGTTGTTGTTCTTGTTATTGTAGCAGTTGTTCGGGTGTAGTTGAGCGGCCCTTGTTCGTTCGGTGCTGGTTGCCACAAAGCCATCAACTTTTGCCTACTGGCAAATGCCACACTGCGGTCTCGGCCTGCACTGGCACACCTGCCGCCACCTGAGCGCCGAACCCAACCGAACCTAACTGAAGTGGAGTAGATCAGAGCGGCGCGCAAACGAACGCAAAAACACCGCAATCGGCACAAGCGGCCCCCATTCCTTTTGGCTGCGCAGCAACGTGGCACCGGCGCGCTGCCGAAACATTGGCAACACCCGCACCACTCACATTGCTGCACAATCGCACTCGCGCACTCTTACCAATTTAACAAAAACAACAAAATAGTGGCACGTTGCACGTTGCGCATTTATCATACAATTCGCCATTCGCTGCCCGTCACCACATTCCCAACGCGCCCAACGCTGCCATCATCTGCTCACCGCCTCATCAGTCATCTGTCTGTGCGCGCAAAACCGACTCAACCAACGCGGCAAACGAAGCAGCGACTGCGGCGTGCGCTTGTCGCTGTGCTTTACTTTAACGAGCTGTCAACTGACATATTAAAAATCTATAAAACTACACAAATCTCCCACTGATGAGCTGCTGGCATGCATTGCACGCGTTCGCACACCCACTCGCACGCAGGCGGGCGCGCTATCTGCTATCTGCCACCCGCTGCTCGAGTTCCTGCTGCTTCAGTTCCATTGTGTGTGTGCGCACTTAAAGAATTGTTTTTTTTTTCATTTTCTCATTTCTGATGCTTTGTGGGCCGTTTAAATTGCCAATGTCTGCGCCACACACTCTGCACACTTTCGTTTCAGGGTCACATGACGCGTTAGATTCATTAGTTTACCACATTTGATGAACTCGGCACATCAATTGTGGTCTGCGGCATGTGGAGGATTTCCGCTGCTGCTTGAACATTAAACGCTTTGTTAATGCGCACCATGGCAAGGTCAGGCGGGTCAGCGGGATGCAGAATATGCGAAATGTGCGAAATGTGGACGTCAGCATGAAAACGAAGTCATAAGTCACAGGCTTTGGAGATGTGAACAAAATTTGTGACTTTTTGAAAATTACGTCTTACATCTCTTAAGCGTTTGAAAGTAATTTTGCAAAAGTTTTATAAAGTTTGAGTAGCTTAAATCTTCTCCAGAATGCATGGGGAACGACTTCAACGCTACACTGAAGATTATGTTGTACACAGATATTTCTCAGATATATGTAGCTCTCAGATGTTGCATTGTAGACAGCAGAAAGCATGGAAGACCACCAAGAAAATACTCGAAAATATCTAAGAATATAGAAACAATGAGTAATAATTGTGTGGATCAACAAACCTTAAATTAAAAACTTGCAATCATTAATAATTTTTTGTAAATTTTCCCTACGTTGGAATCATTAAAACAGCCTGAAATAGCCGCACGCTGCCTGGGCGCACAGTGTCGCCTGTATATGTTAATTATGACATTTGACGTTTGACATTTGGCTAATGCGATTGTGTTGCATTAACTGTCAGATGACTGGTACCTACTTATTTGACAGCAAGTAATAAACACAAATATTCAAATGCAAATAATGAAATTTGCACATGAAAGCAATATTGAAATGTTGTGCGATTAAGATGTAAATTCACTACATTAAATCAATGACAACACAATGTCAATGCTGCGTGAAAATGCAAACCAAACCAAACATGACACACGTAGAATCGATAACGTAATTAAACATTTGGCAGTGAACCGTTTATTCCATTTGTTTGGCTGACAGTGCGAACTTTGTGTGCACACAAATCAAAGTTGAAAACAAAAGCAAACCATTTCGCACCTAAATTCGGAGTCTGTTTGTTATTTGTGCGTTTAAGCAGCACAGCGAGCGGTGGCAGCACCAAAACAAACGGCGGCAGTTCATCATTAGCAACAAAATCACCTGATCGGCGGTTAAGCCGCAACGTTGCCAAAGCGCCAAATAACCGAAAAGCAAATACTTTACGCGCAATAACAAAACAAGTTTTGGCATTTGAAGGCGGCTGGCGCATTGTTTATGGCTTTTATATGCAAGCATTATTATTGTTGCGAATCTGCGAATCCGTTGTATTTCGATTTTATTACTAAATAAAAACATTCGCGGCGTGCAACCGGCGCAGTATGGCCATAAATTAGCTAATGGGAAATGACTGGCAAGCAGCTGCATGAATTTGGCATTGCAAGAAATTACTAATTATTTATGCCCTTTCAATTATTCAGCTTTTGTTGCACTCGTATACTCGTAAATATTTAGTTTTAGCCCTGTTTTAAGAAGAATTTCATGTGCCAAAAATTAGTTGATGTGGCTTATAATGGGTTAAGCAGGAGCGCTATAACTATTTCTGATTGCAAAAAGACAAAAATGTCCTACCTAAAAGTGGGCTGATGGCGCCTAGTTTTAAGTCAGTTCTTATTTGGAGTTCCATAAAAATAATTACCAAACTTTATTCTGTCAAATGTTAAATCGTTTGAAGACCATCGCACGTAACCACCACACGAACTGAAAGACGAACACAGCTGCATCAAACTGATCCCGATTACAAATATAAATATTTTCCCTACCGACCATGCCTTCTTATGAGCGTTACATACCAAGGAATAACCCTGAGTATTATTTTTAATATTGTTTTCACTGTTTTTATTGTAATTTCATTTATAAAAGTTCTGAATTTAATAACTTAAACAAATAAATTAATTACGAAAACATCAACGTTATGAAAATTGTGCCAACTCCATTATCGTTAACCGCAATTAACGAACCATAATGTCAATAATGCAATAATAAAATTACACGTGGTATTAAAATTTCATAATCAAAATTATTTAGTCAAAACATCAACGTCAGCCACCGCCATAACAAACACACAAACACACCCATGCATTCGTAAATATGCGTACACGTGCAGCGACATTATTAAATTGCCACATAAGCATTGTGATACATTGTATCAAACACTCATACCACATGCACTGAGGGAACTGGGTATCAGAGCGGCACTCACGTACTCGCCACTTACCACCGGCACCGGCCGCGGCGCGCAGCATTCGTTTATGCATCATAAAGCACACACGCACCGCCAGCTCCAAACTGGCGCTGGCGCTGACACTGCACAGCAACAATTACCCTGTCGTTGTCGTCATCGTTGTGGTGGCTGTTGCTGGAGTTGACAATGACGACAACAAAAAACATCGAGAGCACGCTGGAACGTGTGTCAACACATCGTAAACAAATATCAATAAGAATTAATCTTAATCTCGGGCTCTTGTCGCCAAGTGTAAACAATGGACCCAGCACACGAGCAGCGCTCAAAGCGGCCGGTGCGCTACAGATACTCGTAAGTACGCGCGGCTGTGTTAATGCCATGTGTACACACTTTAATTTTGTTAACGGTCCCGCAATGTGCATTAAGAGTGTTTAAAGCCATTAGTAAGACATTAAATCACTTTGAGGTTAGGTCAGTTAATGTTGGGTTAGGTTCGGTGCGTGTGGGTAAATATGCTGGCTGGTATTAGTTAATTCAAAGCAATGACTGTAATATTTTGTCGAAATGGGCTCAGACCTCTGCCCATAACAGGTGACCCAAACATATTCTGATGGCTTGAAGTGCAAAGAAGCGAAAGAGACTACGAAATGTGTTTTAAAAATTTTACACATCTTCACCTACTGTACAGAATCAAAGTTCTTTCAATCAGAAAATATATAAAGGGAAAGGAGAATTTTTTTACATACGTTGCCAAAAGCTTCCTACTACAGTATTCTCCACGTCAATTTGTTTCGCAATGTATTTTTATCTCATTTCTAATTGTGGCGCCGTTTTACATTGTAAATTTACTAAGCCTAAAGACATCAATGATAGGTCGTAATACAGTTCAATCCCTTTCAATTTAAGTAAGTTTTATGTTTGTTATAATCTAGGGGCGCCATTGTGTCCCTTCTCGTAGTCACATATTACAGTATCTCGCAATGAGTTAACTACTAAAAGAAAATGTTATCGTCGACTATATGTGTCCTTTAAACACTCAATCCGCCTTATAAGTAACAAACAATTATCTCTAACCAGTGGCGCACACTGGATTTAATTTTGGTGTGTGGGGGTTTGAGTACAACTTTAGAGCCCAATACCATTTGAAATCATATTTTGTAGCAGCAATTTTTCTATTTGGGGGGTTTGAACCTCCAACCCCTCCTCCCCTGTGTGCGCCACTATCTCTAACTTCTCTACGTAAAGCTGAGCACACAATTTATATTTTTTACAGTTGTTTGACTCTTCACAAGGCTTTACTGTTTACTAGTGTCCGACCGAAACATCTTTTTTGAGCCGAAATCGAATTTCGGCTTTTTTTTTTAATATTCGGCCGAAACCGAAACATTCCAGTTGAAATAAAAATCACCATATCAAGCATTTTTTTTCAACAAACGAATTTTGCATTAAATAAATACAGAAAAAATAAACAAACATAACATAAATAAATAAATACTTATTAATAAAAACAATTTTTTCATTTTTTTAAAACATAAATATGAAAAAAATCACCCTTCGTACTTTACTCGCCAATATTCAAAATTAAATAATTAAATATATTATTATACGCTAAAAAAAAAAGTTTATTTACATTGGTGGCATCTTAATTACTCTTCCTTTCACTATGTATCTGCTACACAATAAAATGTCAAAAAATATTCTAGACAATTTCGGTTTCGGCCGTTCGGCCATTTTTTGGCCGAAACTGAAACCGAAACCACTTATTTGGGCCGAAACCGAATATTCGGACGGACACTACTGTTTACTTTTTCACTCGTAAATATACTGCAAAGTGTGGCAAACTGCTAGCAACAGCCTTTCTCTTTTTTTATCAGAATAATGTTGAATTTTTTTTTTTTATTTGTTTTGGTAATGACTAAGCAATTAAATTTTGTATTTTGCAAATTTTTTAACAAGATTTTTGTTCGAGTCGACAGTTCAGTTGAGTGCGGCACCTTTCATCTCTTGAAACTTCATAATGATGGCTAAAATTAAGTGTACTCGACGATGTTGGCAAGTTTTTGCAGTTGTTTTTATCAAGTCATGCTGCTTATACGTAAATGAACT
Source organism: Melieria crassipennis (assembly GCA_963668005.1). Lineage (NCBI taxonomy): Eukaryota > Metazoa > Arthropoda > Insecta > Diptera > Ulidiidae > Melieria > Melieria crassipennis. The sequence goes on from OY764961.1 coordinate 107,021,807, forward strand.
CATTTTTTACACATATTTGATTATGCTCCAAAGTTTTTAACCCAAATATGTCGAACGAATAGTTGATTGGCATAAAATTGTACAAGTGTGTCGACACAGCGAAAAGTAACTTGAAATATGATAAAACTAAGAGTACATTTGAGCATGTGAGAAGGATTTTATTAAAGCGTGTCGATGGTTTAAATTGGGAATGATTTAATGTATGAGACTAAAAATTTTAGATCAAAAATTGTTGATCAATTCTTAGTTGTTTAAAGTTGTAATTTAAAAAATTTTGTATTCTTAAATTTGCCTTAAAAGTGCCAACTCCCATAAATTTGTATTGAGTAAATGTAATATTTAATAGTTTTTATTTTTTAACCGCTTAATGAAGTTTCAAATAACACCACTCATTGTCTTCTGCTAATTTCTTGCTTGCCTCTAAAAGCAATGGAAGATACTGGGTGATCTATGACCCCAAACCATATCGCATGTCCTTTTTTTCCAACATTGCACACAGACGCCAGTTAAATGCTTTCAGCCTTCTTTATTGAATTTCAAAATTCTAAAGAATTTAATTGGAAACATGTTTCCTCTCAAATGTTAACGACAATAATTAAGTCGGTTGTACGCACATGTTGCGCATCAATGTGTCCAGCTTTATTGCTTTATTGTATAAAAATAATTAAAGTGGCAAACAAAAGCTGTGCAACAATTCATTTGCAAATAATTCAAATGATTTTCGCATGGCCGAGCTGGCTGGCGCGCTGCTGGAATGTGTTCGCCATGATTGTCGATTCGATTGGCGCGCATTCCATTCAACGCTTGATTGAGCCTCTTCACACCCTGGCAAGCGGGCAACGTCAGCTCCGCTATTTAAATTACTGTACCATAAAATTGAACGCATCAATAAATTGCGCTCATTTGCAATAAAAATTACGTTGCCGTACGTATCTACGTTGAACGTCATTCAAAGCGTACACATTATCTACGCAGGTCGTTGCGCTGTGGACGACCAACTCTGCGGAGGTTCGACGCTGGGTATGGCAGTCATTAAGTACTCGTACAATGGGCTTCGAAGTCTAAATGCTTAAGGAACTACTTTACATAGAATCAATTGTTGGCTAATTCTTACATCGATCCATTTAAAGTATCTTTAGAATGGACAGTTGAAGCTTACTTTTGTTTAGTTTTGATATCACTCAAAATATTTATATATACTGAGTAATCTTTTGAATCTGTTATGAACTGAAAAGCTGTGAAATTTTTTAATTACTATCTGTTATTGACTTTTTGGAAAGTCGTCAAGGTGTTGCTTTGGATTTCATATGCAGGTGATTTCGGTTTGCTTTAACACTCATGTGATCGGATAGGTACAAATGTACCTATGACTCTATTTTAATTGCGACCACAATCGCAAATGAGCATTGAAAGTTATGCGGTTTCAGGTTATCCTCTATTGATGTATTTTGAACCTATTTCTGAAGTGGGAGTGAAAAAAAAGGGGCGTGGGGGTAACAATATGTGTTTACAAAAAAGTAGTACGATTATGATCGGTATAGGTACATTTGTACCTATGGGTGAATACACGCTATTTGTATGGAAAGAGCATTGTTTCATCCTACCAACAGCAGCAAGTATGGCTGGAAGAATTAGGTAGGTAAGTGCTGAGTGCCGATTGAGAAGAAGATAGCCAAGAAGAAGTGGAAGCCTTTGACGAAGAAGAAAACTTAGATGACAATCATGCAGACCCGGACTTTACACTAGGAGAGGAGTCTGATGCCGAACAGGATTTGAGGGTTGAGTATAATAAAAAAGCTGATAATGCAGTGTCTACTGATGACGAAATAAAAGGTGTTCAAGTGGATGAGCCAGTGGAGCAGGCGATTTTCAAAAACTTCTATGGCAAGTATGGCACGCAGTGAGGGAAACAGGAACCCACTAGTAGCCGTATTAGATGTCATAACATTATTCGGACCCAAGGAGGACCACGTCAGAGACGGCAGGGTATAGTCCTTTAGATGTTTTTCAAGCCTTTGTCATGGTTAGCAAAATTGTTCGCGAAACCAACCGTAAAGCAAAGGATGTATTCGCAAATTTGAATGCTAGTAATTCAGATAAAAAACCTCAAATTTGAAAAGCACCCAACGGGAAATCGAGCGCTCGAGGAGCCCTTTGGGAGCGGTCCTTAGTCAGCAGTGAGCGCTCCCCCGTTCCTTATGCCCTTCCTTGTATTTTAACATTGCATGTCATTGGAGCGAAGCGCTCCCTTTGTGCTCCCTTAGAAGCACTCGGTGAGCACTCCATCCATAAGGAACGATCAGCGCTCTCCTTGTGCTCCGGTTAAAGCGCTCGTTAAGCGCTCCATACACAAGGATCAATAAGCGCTTATTTTGATTTTTCCCTTTTTTATGCAAAACCAAAAACTGTAAATTTTGCAATGTTTGAGTATTTGAGGGTGTTGGGAGCATTTGTGGTGGATTTTTATATATGCCGTTGATTTTTACCATTATCATTTTTATTTTCATACATGAGCATCACAATTTCCTTTGCACGTATGCACGTTTTATTTATTGTACAATTGAATATCAAATTTTTTGACTGCATTGACGGACACATACGCATAGATTGGTGTTCTACTTGTAGCTGGTGTGAATGGAGCTTCTACTCAGTGGCGGCTTAAGGTGCTCGGGGGCCCGGGGCGGCGACGACTGAGGGGCCCCCACAAACGGTGCAGAATAAGTTTGTGTACAAAACTAATAACTGGAATTTCCGGCTATGCTTTTTAATTTTTTTGTTGAAAATTTGTATTCAATTGAAAAGTAAATGGACAGTAAAGGGACGAATTATTTTGAAACGTACATGTGCTTGAAATTTTATAGAAAACAATAGAATTCCAGAGAAAAAATGAAAAATGGATAAAAGGATAATCTTACTAAATCTTTGCAAATTTGATAACAATTTTCATGAAATTAGGACGGAGAGCAAACTCGTCATTTGATAAAGCCATCTTAAAACTAAAAAAAACAGAAAATCTTGCTTCGTTACTACGATCCGGCCATTATTTTAAGCAACCCGAGCAGGAGGATTCGATTGTTTTGCGATCAGTGCATCATTACACTACTCGACAAAAAATGGGCCAATCGCATGCATAGATAAAGTGTTTTCTAGACTAACTTTGGCCGCTGAACACGAAACGAAAAGTAAAAAACTTTTTTAAGAAGCGTTTTCAAAAAATCTTCGAAAAAGAGTTTTTTTCCTGTTGTTTCAGTTATGAGCACATATCTCCTGAAAGAATTATCTGATTAACACGAGCTGTCCGTCGTTCAAGAAGAACATAATACCTTAGCCTTTTTAGTGATATATAGATTGTTCAAATCAGATGAAATTTGGGGATGTTACTGACAAGTAACTTCTCCAAAGGGAAGTTGTAACAAAGTGAATTTTAAAGTGAATCATAAATTTTCGAATATTTTTTTTATGGATAAAAAAAAATGATCTCCCCTAGTTTTAAAATCTAAGATGAAAGATATTATTATTATATATTTTTTGAGCAAATATATTACTTGAGCAAATACTAAGCCTAACATCAATAGAATTGAAAGAAAAATTACAAAGTTATGATGCAGTGAGTAAAAACACCAACTTTACATTTATTACACTGTGAGAAAAATTTTTATTTTGCCGAGACCCATCCAAATTTGGATATAGACGTGAAACTAGAGATCATTTATAGTAATCTGGCATAGTCAGTTTTGCATTTTCTGGCCCAAAGTCCTTTTTAAAAAACTTTAAAATTTTAAGGACATACACATTTAAAATCTTTTTGAAATATATGCGGTTGTGCAATGATGGAAATGTGGGTATCAAATGAAAGACATCCTTTTAACTAAATTTTCAATTTTGAAGTTTCAGCACCAAAATATGTCAGGTAGGGAAAACATACTTGATTTGGATTTCAGTCTGTAGATTAATACATCTAAATTTTATTCTATTTCAAAGTTCCAGTCTAGAAAACACTTTTATTTTTAGGTGCATTTTTCGTGCCGAGTAGTTTAGAAATGTACAGAAATATTTTATAAAACCCAGTAGCAGTAGCTTACTTACAAGGAGCATAGAATTGCTTTCGTAGAAGAGTCTATCAAAGAAGAAAACCGGATTTCCGGGACGATGTGTTGTTATCCAACCACTAATTATAAAAATAATAATAATAACTGTAAATTTGTTTGACTTCTACAAAGTTTAATGAGGTTAAGTAATTGTGTAATTTACACAAGTTTACAAGCAAACTCTAAGATTGCGATATTTAATTTTGAACTTAGAATTTTGTAATTGCATACTTTGCACAAAATTTTAAGTTAAAAATTAAATATTGCAATCTTCGAGGGAAAATTTTTTGAAAATTTGCAAACAATTGGTATTTAGAAAGAATGTTTTCTTGCTTTTATTGAACTGAATTTGTTATTGCAATTTCAAAGTCAATTGTCGATACTCTGTCTCTTTCAATTGATAAAAGTGACTAACAACCTTTCAACAACCATTGTGGAGCGCAAATAGTTTTTTACAAGTTTCAGTTTTGAAAAACTTGAAATTTGTATATACAAGCTTCTCTCGGGGGCCCCCGCAGCCCGGGGCCCGGGGCGGTCCGCCCCTCCGCCCCCCCCGTTAAGCCGCTACTGCTTCTACTCAGAATATCTTTGAAATGTGGAAACCAGATTCCTTGCCAATTTACAAAGCAATTGGTTTTGTTGGATTTTGAAACACACACATACATACACGCACACATAGACACACAAACACACAGACTTTTTAACCCCCTGTGCGGGTGCCACAGGGGTCGAACGCGGGGGGTGGTTTTTATGCGGTAAAAATCCGTAATGCTGGTGCTGGAGCATTAGTATCTTACGAAGATTTTCCACCTCCGTCAGAAAACAAACAAAAAAAAAAAAAAGACTTTTTAAAACACGTATTTACGTATAAATTAAGTATAGGTACATTTGTACCTATGCCGATCATTTACGTCAGGTAAGACTACCCGATCACATGAGTGTTAAAGATACTGAGATCTTTACTGAGATTCCATTCAATTTAAAGTCTAAAATTTTACTAGAGAGAAGTTTTTCTCGGCGTGATGGAAACAATTTTAACTCGTTAATGTAACTCGTCAATGACACATGACGTTATGTAACCAAGAAATGTTAATTAGTAAAATTAGTCTGCAGTTCTCTATGTTCAGTTTCCATCCCATTGAATCTTTTATCGGGTTTCTATTACACAAAATCCCGAGATTTCTGCCACAACTTCAGCAGTAAAACGAGCTCCGCGATTTCGCGTTTGTCATCGCCACTGTGCGCACCAAAAGGCCAACCAGCCTCAATGTTTGACTTTACTTTTCGCCTACTCAATCGATTCGTTGGCATTTCGAAATTCTATTGAACAATTGTGTGGCATCCGCTGAAAGCAAAGCCCCCAACAACAACAACAGTGAAGTGAACAGTGCAGCATTTGTAATTAGTGTTTTTGTGCCACTTGCATGTGGAAAACTCGAAATCACACCAACATTTTCATGTTTCCACGCTTTTCAGACAGCTGACAAAAAATCGAAAATAACAAAAAGTCAAACTAACTGCATGCGTCAGTGATGCTGCACCTTAGGCGGCAGCTCGACCGTAGCGCTGCGTGCATTTCCCCATTTCACGCCTACTGCACGTCGCTTTCCGCTGTTTCAACGGTTCTTTACAAACATTTGTGCTGCTTTCATGTTGTGCTGTTTGTTTTTGTAATTATAACCTCATTAAACAGTGGCCCCAACGAGCGCATTGTCAGACCGCAGGCACTGCATGTTGTTGGTTTTATCGAAAAAGTTATGATACACGAGCGATAAGGTGGAAAAACAACAACACGATAATGAAAAACGGAAACACGCCGCCACGGCGGCCAACAACCGCGAACAGCAAACAAGCACAAATTAATTAGGCATACAGCATGAATGACCGCTGCCGGCCGGCGGTCAGCGGTCAGCGGCCAGCGCGACGCGCTGCCAATGTCTACAATGAATTGTTAAATTTCAATAACGACATCGACACCGGCCACAAGACGAGACACGAGACAATCATCAGCACAAAGGTCGGCAACACAAACGATGCGAAGGAAGAGCCAAACGCCGCCGCCGCCCGGCGCGCTTTGGTGGCTGTGGCCAGCTGTGGATTTGCTTAGCAGCCGCGGCAACCGCAACAACGCGTCGGCGATAATAGAAATTAATTGTCACACTGACAACTTGATTGCCAATCACAATGGTCACAAGTGTAAGCGCCGCATATGTATGTATGTATGTCAAATGGCTGCTTAGCGCAAATCGTGACGTACTTTTGTGTATAAAGTTGTGTATGGTGTGCGGTTGCAAAGCCTTACGCCAGCGTCAGCGCCAGCGCCAGAGCCAGCCAGCGAGTTCTACACTTGTCCGACATGTTGTTGACTATGATGAAGTGCAGATTACTGAACGTTTGACACTGCCAAGACGGCTTTTCATAATTCATAACGAAACCGAGTGGCCATAATGTGTGGCGGCCGCAACACCAACAATGACAACAATGGCCACAGCTAAATGTTTCTTTAGTGCGCAATAACAATAATGGAATTTATAATGCTACATTAATGGGTGTTACTGACGTTGTTATTGTTGTTATTGTCATGTGGAATGTGCATGAGACAAGTGTTTGAACCAGCGTTCATGATTTCGAAATTATTTAAAATGGTTTTTTATTGCGCGCCTGTTGCGTCGCTTCCCACAAGCCGACGAAACATTTATTTTTATGTATTCATTTACTTTTTTTCTTGTTGTGTTGAGCATTTTGTAAAGAAATTTATGTTATAGTGCAAAAGAAATTTATGGCCCCATAAATACACAACTATTGTCTGCGTGTTTTGAAGGCGCTAACATTGGCTGTGCGTGTTGGTTGTTGGCAATTCTATTGTGACGTTGTTGGGGCGCCTCAGCTTACAGTCAAGTATTCAATAAGCATTGTGATAATTTACATATTGTCGTGGACAATCCATCAAATCGGTGAAAAAATAGCCAACAAGAATGTAGAGTGTTCAACTAGCTTTCCAGCTGTTGTCAAAAGTATCTGTCGGCATTTAACAGTGTTCACATTACAAGCTTTACAGTGTTTAATTTACATAGATTATATTAGGTGCGAGAGTCGTGCAACAACTGCCCGAGACATTGCGTACGCATCAAACTATTGTGTTGTGTTTCTTTTCTTTATTGGAGGAGTTTGTTTCCAATATTATCTAAGAACTCCTTAATTTTCCTTAGATCGGTTTCATACAGCTCTTTCGTCTGTGTCAATTCCCTCGCTAGTATCAGTTTCCTTGCGCGTACTGGGACAGGGCATTCTGTTATGAATCTACATAGCTTGCTATCCGTCATTCCTAGACGCGCTCTATGCATATTTAAAAGAATCCCCGTCATGAATACAAGCTTTGTTCTGCTTAGATCCAGTAGGTACTTAGATTTCCTCGCAAAGTAGACTGGAAAGAATAGCTTGGAGCAACGTTGTCCCACTGTTTTGGACCATTTATGATTTGCCCGACTTATGAATTCCTGTTTAACAATGACTGTAGTGAGTCTTGATAGCACCTAATAATTTACATAACTCCGTTAGTATAATATTTGAGGGATCCTAAAAAGATGGAACTTAAGAGTGGTTAAAGTATTAAAAAAAATTGCAATTAGAACACCTAATTCTCAGTGGTGATTAATAGTTTGGACAGCGTGATTCATGATGATATTTAAAAAACTGGGCTTTTAGAACAATTAATGCAAGAATAACATTCATCTATATTCACCAATAAATTTACATAATAATTTTATAATTTTAATAATCTATCAGTTACGAGGCTGTTCACTTCGAATAATCGAACTTTTTTGGTTTCCTAACATTATTTTCTACATTACATTTTGAAAGATGTATATTATCTGAGCTTTATGAGACAATTTATGTTACTTATAGAAAAGAAAAACCTTTAGTTCCAAATAGCACAGTGGGAGCTTTTGTTCAGAATTATTTTTATTTCTATATGACCTGTGCACCGCTAAACCATTTAGAGTTCCATAACCAAATCTCCCAAAATGTTGTACGCAGACTCGTATAATTTTTATTTAGAGAAGAAGTTTATGCATCTTTATAGAAATTTCAGTAATTACACTACATTTCAATTCACAATCTATAATTTTATATCCTATTTTTAACACCTATTTTTAAAACTACTACAACACTCCTAATCTGGTTATAATCTACTATCAAACCCATTACGAAAATCTGCCAAAAGTGAATTGAAAAGACATACAAGTAATTGACAGCAACTTCTTTGCGTCTTCTGCACGCATGGCTTAAGAAAAAAATCGAATTCGATAGAAATTGCCACAAGGACACTCGACAAAATGCTGGCACAGCAAAGTATTAACAATGCACTTGACTGTTTGTAAAAAAAAAGAACTCGCTGACGCTGCATTGGAGAATAAATTTCGGCAGCAATTGCACCTTGAAAAGCTCCAATAACGCACATTTTCTTCTTTGGCGCTGTCAGTCTGACAAGCGAGAAGACAGCTCAAAAGAAACAACAAAAGAAACAACGCTGGCACAAAGCTAACGCAATTGTCAGCGCAGTTCCAGTGACAATTTCTGTCTCTTTGCAGCGATTAAAAAGAAGAAAATTACAAGCAGAGCAAATTGAAGAATAAAGCTTGACAAAAAAAAGTGAATGCTGCAGAAATGGTTGCAACAAGCAGTGGTTGCGCCACTGCACACAGGGGGGTTTTGGGGGTTTAAACCCCCCGAAATATTTTTAAGTTAGTACAGAAATTTAATTTAAAACCGTCGCATATATGTTTAATCATCAATATTCAATCATCAATAACACTACTTGACACAAAAAATGCACCTAAGAAAAGTGTTTCCTAGACTAACTTTGGGCCGCTGAACACGAAACTGAAGATCAAAAAATTTTGTGAGAAGCGTTTTCAAATTTCCGAAAAACTAGTTTTTACCCTGTTGTTTCAGTTATGAGCACATATCTTGTAAACGAACCGTCCGACTAACACAAGATGTACGTCGATCAGAAGATAATACCTTAGCTTTTCCAGAGATATACAGATTGTCCAAACCAGATCAGATTTGGAGAAATTACTGACGATGAAAGTTGTAAAAAAGTTTTCGACCATTTTCAAAAATCATAAATTTATGAATGTTTTTTTATAGAGAAAATACATTATTTCCTTTGTTTTTAAAACCTAAGATGAATAATATATTATTTGTGCAAATATTAAGCCTACCATCAATGGAATCGAAAGAAAAATGACAAAGTTATGATGCACTGAGTGAAAACACCAACTTTACATTTATTACACCGTGACCCATCCAAATGTTGATATAGGCGTGAAACGAGAGGTAATTTAACTGGCATAGTCAGTTTTTCATTTTCTGACCCAAAGTGAGTTTTTAAGGACTTTCAAATTTTAAGGACATACACATTTCAAATATTTTGTTAAATATTTGCGGTTGTGCAATAATGAAGATATGGGTATCAAATAAAAGAGAAAAACTGTCTCCTTTAAATAAGTTTTCTATTTTGAACTTTCAGGACCAAAATATGTCAGGTAGGGGAAACATACATGTTTTGGATCTCAGTCTGTAGATTCATACATCTAAAATTTAATCTATTTCAAAGTTCTCAAAAAAGGTACACGAAACCACCCCCCCTCCCCCTCCTCCCCCGAAACAAAATCCTGCGTGCGCCACTGGGCGGCTGGATGGGGCGCAATTCGAAAAAGAAATGTTGCAATAAGCTCAATTTTGATTTGGATTTAATTGGATAGAGCTGAGTATTTAGCAACCAAATTTCGAATTGCGTCCATAGAGAACCAGACACTGACAGAGTGGGCGGTGTACAGTCTCCTCTTCCTCATAGCTGCACGAAAATTCAAATCCAGGCTTTTGTGACTATGATTTGATGGTTCTCTCTACGTTCCACTATAGCCACGTCCCTTTTCCTTATATTTCACTGCAAAGTCCTTACAAATCCTTCAACTGACAGTCGCCAACCAATACCATTGCTTTTGCAAGAGTAGCGCAAATTTATTATTGCAGTATCTGTAATTTATTTGTAATGAAATCGTACAAATTTCAAGCATGCTTCGGCGTTCGCAATAGCGGCGGCTTGTCGCATTGCTGCAGCGCTACAAATTGCCACAACACAATGACTGCCTTTTAGGTCAACTATTACATAAAATGCAGGCACACCTCTATTACTATTTCAATTTCTGTGCACCCGACCATCGCACACCCCGACAACTCCAACATTTAAGCCGGAATGATTGAATGGCACAACGCGTCGTAGTTGTCAACTTTTGTGCCATTGCAACGGTGACGTGGTAAGCGGCGAACGGCCAACGGCTCCAGCTACACAGTCCTCCATGAGCTATGGACGAGAGCAAGTGCCTCAATGTACATTCATACAGACATACAGACATGCCACATTTACGTTACATTCTCTTTTTTTTTGTTTCCTGCTTTTCCACTACACATTTTTCTTCTTCTTATTTTCTGAATTAAACACCATACAATTTGAGCGACGTCCGCCAATACAGCAACAAAATTATACCAGCTCGTTGCCTGGCCATGTTACAGATTCATTGGCTGCTGCTGCAACACTGTGGAACAATAGGAAAACGCTCGCCATTCGAGACCGAAACCGTACTGAATCAGCGCCACCGACGCAGCAAGACGAGGTAAGCTAAAGCTGCTGTTGGGGACGACAACTGATGCGGGAGCTGAGGCCGAGACTGCGACTGAGACTGAGGCCGAGTTGAGGTATGCAAGTGAAATGCGTCGGAATGTGTAATGTTTCCTGCTGTAATGATGCCCATTTGTGTAGACCAAAAATATATACATAGACACACATGTATGTATATATGTATTTTTCTATTTTGTATGTTTGTATGTACAATACTTGTATTTGTATTACATTGTACGAAGGAAACAGGTTGCATTTGATGAAGGAATGTGATGGCATAGCAGTGGAGCTCCCATGTGTGTGCCTCGTGTGCATGTATGCGTGTGTGTTCGGTTTGGGTAGAAAGTGGGCATGGGTATGTTTTGTGAAAGCGAATTTCACATGGCAGCTTTGAGTGATTTTCGGACAACGAATATTGTGTGCAAAATCCATATGGTTTTGATTAAATATCTGCGCTACAGTAACATAAATTGAAAGTGAAAGTGGAATTCATATACAAAAAAATATAAAAAGGGTTTTCATTAACTATGTATGTACATATGTACGAACTTTGATACATTATTGTGCTGACGTTTCAGGCAGCTGCGTTGTTTGTATTCTGTAATAATCAAAATTTTACCATAGACACCATGGATAGGAATTCTGTAAACGAAACCATGGGTCCATTTGAATTATGTAATTCATAGCACAATGGTATTGAATGAACTTCAATTCGCAGAAAAGATATAACTCATATACTAGTCTCTTTATTTAGTTATAAAATTCAGACATGAATGAAAACCCCTTAGCAATGACACGGAAGATCTTTTGTAGTTTTCTTTAGTTGTATCTGAATTATAGCTATAAATGTGTTTAGAAACAGCAGTAGTTTAATTTAAGCTTTGGTGAAAGAAGTCAAAGAGAGAAAGCTAAAGCTTAGCTTATTGCAGATATTTCGACTACTTATGTTGTTTCTCGATATATTGCTACACATATTATTTATAATAGTTTGTTGCCATAAAAAGTTCTTTCCAAAACCTAATTTACACCGGTTTGCGTTTCTCTTCTGCCAAGACAAGAAACGCCAAGACCTGTAAAGAGCTTTTGAAGCACTTTTAACCCTCCATTACTATCGTCAGGGTGGAATCCACCCTGTGACTCACTTGTCCTGTGAGTTCAATTTCTTAGTAAAATATAGATTTTTTAACCAAAGCCAACATAACGTTATAATGTAATCCACATTTGCATATTTCGGAAGGTTTTAGAGTACATTGCAGTTGCATAAATAAAGCTGATGCTTTTATACAATTGTTTTAAAAAGTCACTGGGTGTGTTACACCCACGATAGTAGTGGCGTTATAAAATTGCTGGATGCTTAACACCGATTGTTGTTAATGAAGTTGTATTTTTAATAAAATACATTTATATATTTTTATTCACTTTTTGGCGACAATTTTTTTAAATAACGTATAGACCATTTACTTAGTAGAAAATCCTTAAAAATTAAGCTCTAGGATAAGTAACACAATTTGTATAACATTACATTTGTTATATCAAAAACTAATAAAGTTAGAACGACGAAATTCAAGGATGTAGTAGTGTACATATTTGTCCTTAAGATGTATTAAAAAAAAAACTATTGGAAATTTCCAAGGATATTCAAGGATAAAGTTTAGTTTAAAGTTAAAAGGACATTTTCAATACCTCTTTCTCCTTTTGCACCAAAACATTAAATTTTCTAAGATTCTAAGGATTTTTCTCTTTCATTTGATACCAATATTGTTATTCTTCAATGCGCTCAATTTTTAAAATAATTCCTTGAAATAAACATATCCTTGAAATTTCAAAGTCCTTAAAAAAAATCCTGACGTCACACAGTGGGGTATTGACCATTGAAAACGGCGATCAATTCTCCTGAGCTATTAAAATGAATGTAAAGTATTTTTTTACATAGATGAAACATATATAAGACAAATTGAAAAAAAAAAAAAAATTGTTGTTGTTGTTTTTTTTATTAAATTTATTCAATTTAAGTAAATATTTCATGTTTTGGGCTTCTCACACTAGAACTATTAAATGTCATCACTATTATTATCATCATCATTATCATCATCATCATCATGATCATCATCAAACGCAATATCATTACAAGACTGGAAATTAGTATGTGTTGAAGTTTTTGCAGATGGTGATTTTAAAAGTTCAATAGCTGATAGTGGTAGGTGTTGAATCTTTTTTTTAGGAAGTTTCCTTAAACTTGATAAAATTGGATCGGAAGCAACAAGAAATCGATGCAAAATATCATGATTGGTTTTTTCTCTGCTAGTCTTGCGTGTAAATGTTCTCTGTATTTTTTAAATTCTTTATTCAGTGCTTCTTGAGCTTCCTCAGTTAATTGGCCAATTGGTAACAGAGCTTGGTGTATTATTTCTGGCCCATGAATTAGAAATTTGTGCACCGTAGGTGACATATTGCACCATGGATACTTTGATACAAAATATCTCGCAGTATCATGTGCGTAATTTCGAAACTTTGCAATATCTACCTCATGGCCACAAGAAACCACTATCAGTATAACGTGCAACCTTTTTATCAAGTTCAAGTCAACATTCGTGATTTCAGACGATAGCTCTGCGTTTCGAAAGAACATTCTTGCCGTATTTCCATCATTTGAGTTGCCGAATCCGGGTTTCGGTTGATCAACAATCTCAACAACAACAATCAAGCTTTCTCTCTGAATCCCTTTTGATATTTTTTTTTGTTTCATTAACAATTTTCTTCTCGTTTTCTGACCTTACTTGCCATTTTTTTATTGGTAATTTGTACGATAAATGAAGAAGGCATTCAAAAAATCGTATCCAACCATGCAGTACTGACCGTCCAAAATTAAGATTTGTAGCATAATGCTACTTTTATCCTTCTACTTCTATCTAAATCTATTAATCTAAATATATCAATGACAAGGTCACTTTAACTCGGAATGTCAAAATATTTGGTCAAATCAGAAATTATAAGAATTTCATATAACATTTTTTTACGAAGGTACAATAAAAGTATTAACAAAATTTATATGTCCAACCTTATTTGTAGTGCCTTGCAATAGAATAACAAAAACAAAACAGAAACACATGATAACAACAACATTCATTTCTCCATGAAGATCAATCGAAATCACACAATTTGGCACTGACTTTGAAGCACTAAAACTTAAATATTTCAGAAAATGCACAAAAGTGCACTTTAATTTTTTGCAATATAGTAGTAAAATATATGTTCTTTACATATAGTATAAAATTATTACGGCCTTTCACAGCCAAAGTAACTATATGTCTACCTATATCCTTTAAATATGTACAATTTTAAGACTATAACTAACAAATTTTTATAAATTATTAATACACATACTCTACAAACATAATTTTGTTTAAACATTAGTACAATACCTGAGGTTGAAGGTTCCATATTAAAAAAATTAAGTTTTGCAACAATGATATTAAAAAAAGCACTTCAAATCACTGGCAAATGCGTAACGCGCTCTAAACACAACGGAGCAATGAACAAATATGAATTTTGCAAAGCGCACTGTGACAATACCGTTCAATGTAGATCATTTATTTTTTCACCCTGTGATGCACAATTTTATCTACTTTTCCCCCATACCAAATATTATCAAGATATTTGAATTTCATTTTTTGAATTAATCGCCATTTTGGGCATCAAATACCCCACTGTGCGTCAGAGAGAAAAACAATAACGCATTTGGCCCCTAGTTTCGCAAGTATATATTTTTCATGTGTTTGGAAATTTTTTGATTTTTGTCGCACGGTTTAACCTTTAAAAGTAGCAGGTATATTGTTGATATTTGTTTGAGTTTTTACGCAAAATTTTACCTGGATCCGAAAAAAATTATTAAATAAGTATTTATTACTTATTTTTTTAGCTTTCTAAATCACTAAGCCCAAGAAACATAGCTTAAATATTGTGCAAGATGTGGCTATTTTCCCAATACAACTTTTTATTTCATATTTTTTTTCTTGAAATGAGATGCACATAAACAAATGTTTATATACCTCAATGGATAAGTAAAACAGATAATCAAAAGTTGTGGGTGGATAACACCCATAGTTAGTAATGGCGTTAGTGTAATAGACGATAGTAATGCAGGTTGAGTCAACAAATAATTATAATCTAACAAAAGATTGACTCACATTTTGAATTAGTTTTCCTCGCACTTTAATTCACTACTACAGTTTGAATATTGCTTACAGATATTCAAAACCCAACACACCTTGTCGTAAGTTAAGTAGAGTAAATTCCCCAGTCGCATGTGGCGTAAAGTGCAATCAGGCAAACAAAGGCCGAATTTGTCGCAGTTCATAATCATAAATTGCTAAACAGAATAAAGCAATTCGGGTCTGTCCCTAATGCGCTGACGCCAGCACAACCAACAAAAAATATGTAGGTACCACACGTTTTAAAATTCGCATGTAGGAGCAGCTTTTTTCATTCAATATTTTTGTTGCTGGATTTTCGTTTCATTCAAGCAACGCCAAGTGTAATATTTTGAATTCCCCAAAGCAGCTGCACAAATGCGCCATAAGCACCTTTTAGCCAGCCTCAGACGCCGACAACACCCACAACACTCGACACTAGCAACACCACCACCAAACAAGGACACCAAGCATCCAGGGGAAAAACGAATTAATAAACATAAAGTAACAGAAAAAATTGGAGCAAAAAACCGAGCAAGCATAGCGAACTGTAGCGGCGAAAAACGAAACGTAAGTGCTAAAATCCAATGTAAGCGATATGAGCCTTCCTTGACATGCTCACACGCACCTATGTACATACATACACACCATATATACCTACATACATACTTATACGGTATACCATCACTGAGTGCCTTGCCACAACCGCAATAAACCATCAGTTGCATTAGCGCCAACTGCCAGCTGCTCATTTTTGCCAAAAATTGAAATTTCATGTAAGAAATGTTCAATCCTTTCGTAGTTCCTTCCGCCCGACACTGCGCCGCGAATGTGTCAGTGTCAAGCAGCCGTGCAGGATGTGCGAAAGCGCTTAACTTGAACCTGAACGCAAAGCTGAAACAGCTTATTTTTACTGCCTCTTCTTCATAGTTGTTATTGTTGTTTTTTTTTTGTTGGCACTGTGCTATTTTTGGTGTTAAATTCAATGTTTGTTTAAATAAATTTCCAACATGCGGCTTAAAGTACAAGCAAAAACAAATAACAATAGCGACAAAGGACTCCCTCATGTATGATCTGTGTGCATGTGTGTGTGTATAGAGCATGGAATTCACTTTCAATAGACACGTCGACTTGCTCTTTTCAACCTATTTATTATTTCTACAACCTATTTATTTATTCTCTATTTATTCTACTGTTCTACTACACAGTCTGTGCGAAAAGTATGTGGAATCTGTCGCCACAAGTATATAAGTCTTTTCCGTAAGTTGGCAGTGATAGTGATAGCATTGAGCATCAATTATAAATTTTTTGATTTCGAATAATGTAATAGTTTAGCTTATTTTTAGCCAGCTTTTTCTTGACATAAAAATTCGATATTGAAAGTAACTTTTGTAACCTTTTAATCTATGAGAGCAACTATTACTATGTGCACAGAATTTGGCTGTTAAATCTGGTTTTTAATGCTCCACGATTTGAATAGCTAATCTTGATACTTAATTGTCAGTTTTCGTTAACCATTCAACACGTCGAGATTTAATTTAAACTGCAATTAAGGAATCTGTCATATCTCACACACAACCCAATTATTTTGAATTGTAGTTTAGCAAGTTTATTGAAAAACCATTTATCACTATCTGGCATTTTACTGTTTCCGAAACTAAAATCCATACTACGAGGAAGTCGCTTTACGATTAGGTCAGAGAATTAAACCTATACAAAGTATAAGAAGAAGAGAAGCTGTAGGCTCCAATTAGCCCATAAAAAATATACATCGAATTCAATCAAACACAACTTTAGTCAAATTCGACAGAACTTTACTGTTTTGTAAAGCTACTTCTTTAATAAAGGACCTACTTTAAAGATGATCAAACTAGTTTTCAAGAATAAGAAAATTGTTTGTGCTTTTATTTAATAACTCCTCATACTTAAAGCTTCATATCTCTTTAAGCATAAATCTTGTAAGAGTTGTTTTTGTAAATTGCATTCGTCTCTATGCTTTTATATGTACATATGTGTTTGTGCGTATCTATGTATGTTTATATAGTTTCGCTATAAGCAAATGAGGTGAGATTTATGACGAAACTACATGGCCAACTTTTTGCCCATAACCAGAGTGACCATTCATCAGGACAGTGTTAGCACATTCGCGATTTTCAGTGCAAGCATTTTGACAGCTGTGCTGACTGTTGCAGTTTATAAGCAAAGTATGCGTTTTTGGAAAATTGTTTATGATCTACCACTTACTTTCAATTGGAACCATCCCATTACCCCGCACTGCTCTCAAAATGCCATTTATAAACATTCAAATTGCGCATTGAGGCATGAATGCGCCGTCAAATGCTGATTTGTCAACATAACATCAAATTATTTTAGAACGTCGCAGCCACCACTTTCGCTTGCAAAAACAAGTAAAAAAATAGATAAATAAAATCGAAAAACTACTGACTGAAAACTGCGGATTGCGGCAATATGCCTTTCGGCCCTTTTTCTCGCCCCCTAACCGAATGATCAACCCGTTCGACCGGCGCACAGTGGGGTGCGATTAATTCAAAAGCGAAAAATAACGATATAAATATGTTTTTGGTACCGGGTTAAAGTGGATAAAATTCTGCATCACTACGTGAAAGAGTTGTTGCAAAATAGCGAACAGCGATAACTGCGTTTTTCCTTTACTTCAAAACGATTTATTTTTGTGACTTTCAAAAAGAATTTAAAAATTAATTATGCAACCTTTATGTTCAGGTATTTCAGTAATGCAGTGTGTATTTTGTTTTGTTAAAAAATGTTTATAAGTATTTTATTTGATTTTTTTGTTTAAAAGCTTAATAATTGTCCAATTTTGGACCTTATCATAGAAATATAGTTGTGAGTCTTGTGAGATCGAGCAAAACTGTTCTCATTAGCGTATAGGTTAGATATTTCAGTAACATTTTATGAAAAAAAAAGTTGCGCGAATGTTGCGCACTTTTCCAGCATTTCGATTTTTGTGTGCGAACTCATGGGCCGAATGGGCCATGTATGCGAACAAATAGAAATGTGCAAAATAAATGTTTTTAAAATTATTTATTTTTTAGATGAAAACAAATAAGCAAACGGTTTTATGGTTGATTTTATTGTTTTTTCAAAATGCAGAAATATCTGCATCAATAATAGAAATCGATGTAGACTTGAATCAAAACATTCACATCATTTTATGGTTGTTTCTAGTGAACATCAAATCGAAATAGAAAAATTTCGCAGCTATATATTAAAAACTGTAAAATATGTTTTACAATGGTATTCCGGGTAAAATATGCCCAAAATTTTCCACAGAAAGCTTTTGCATCGACCGCAAATCATATCGCATGCTTTGTTGCCAATCAGTCAACTGTCGGAAGAACCTCGAGAAACACGGAATAAAGATTTCAAGTGTTGAAAAAATACCAAAAATAACATTGAAAACATTTTTAATAGATTTTTTTTTAATTCTGACTCCATTGTATCAAGTATGAGAAAATTGCCACAAAAAAGTGCATCATATTATGCCCAAAGTTGCTAACTATGGAGTGGATACTAATGAGGAATGATGATAGTGGTGATGGTGAGGCTTATAATGTTGATGATGAAGATTACAATGATGATAATCATCATCATGCTGATGATATTGAATTGGCTGTAAGAGGTGGCGATGAATGTTTCAATTAAACTATTAAACTTAACTTTCATTAGAAATGTGAAAAGATTTATCTTTTATGACTATTTTAGTTCTTTACCGTTTTTTAAAAAAATTTCCATTAAAGTATACCCAAAAACATTGGTTTTTTTACTTTCTAATGTTCGATTAACTAAACCTAATAGTTATTTCATATCTAAATAGCCTGGGTGAATTAATCGGCATTTTCGGCATCAATTACCCCACTGTGCGGCGCTTGGCAATTCTCGCCGCCTTTAAGCGCAACGTGCACGAAATTGATAGTGTCAGCCGGCAGCAATGCAATTGCAATGCGCTTTATCGCATTGCAGAGCTGGATTGCATGTTGCATTGCGTGGCTCGGCAGCTGGCGGAGGGCGCAGGATATGGCGCGGCGCTTTTCTCTATGCAGCAAACGTCTGACACTAATTCGTACCTACAGTGCACTATGTAGCGTTGTTGTTTTAGTTGTTTTTATCTGTACATATTTTGAATTTTTGTTGTTTGTTGTTGTTATTGTTGTTTGTGTTTTCTTTCTACTTATTTAAAATGCTGTCAGACAGGATTTTCTGCTTTTGCGCTTTTTTTTTTTGTTTCACTTCCTTCTCGTATCGCTCGCAACAGCTCGCGGCTGGCTGACTGGCTCTGTGTCTGTCTCTGGCTGTGCGCCTGCAAAGTTGGTTGCATTCACGACGCTGCCACACTGCCACATTGTCTTCATTATGGCGCGATTTGAGCTTGAATAAGTTTGTTGAATGCAATATGCTCGCGGTTTGCAACTCTATGGACCATGGCCACGTTGCAGAGGGCCGCATTCTCTTGCGACGTTTTATTCCATAATTAGGCAGCTGCCGCAAAGGTGTTCACAATAGTCGCGAGTACAACACAACGCTTGGCTCATCAGTGTGCAATTCGCTGCACAGTCAGAGTGCAACGAATTGTGGCATTAATCGCAGAGCCAGCTGTCAGGCCACTCTGAAATTGTATGCATATTTATCTGCTTTTGCAGTTATGATGCCATGTCCGAATTTAAGAAGTACTGGATACTAAGCAAACGAACGGACGAAAGATAGCAATGAAGAAACTTGCACACTGGTGCGAAAATTAACGGCAATGGCATTAATTGTGTATAAATTATTTAGCAAACTACAAAGCTACTGCCTAGTGGATGAACTACAATGAAAGGACTAAACTAGAGGAGCCAAAATACAGAACGATTAAGGCTTTTCAAACTAAATGTGTGAGTCTTATTTATTAAAGAAGCAAAGCGAAGGAGACGACAGAACACATCCTGTGTGACTGTGCGTACACTTGAACACAAATAGACTGAAACACTTAAGAAATACCTTCCCAAAGCAACGAAATCGTCTGGACCTTTCAGCGCCTTTTATTTGAAATTCTACAGTATTTTCATTTTTAAATCTCGTTTCACTCACTCTGTATGTCTTTCAAAGCCAAGAAATTCAGCCAACTCACTGTCCAACTAAGCTAAACTCAGCACAGCACAAAAACCAAAAAAGCAAAATTCAAAATTTAAATTTTAAATTTCAAGTTCTTTTCGTGACTATACTTCACCAAAGTCTTTTTAAGAAATTTTTGTTTTAATTGCTCATTTGAATTTATAAAAGAAGTTAAATTTATGACACCACAGTGCCATTAATTGGCGCCACTTAATTGTATTTTCTCAACTGTGCCTGTGCTAAATTGCAAGTGTCATTTTATGCGCTTATCAACATCGTTCCTGTGCCGCTAATGATCTAAATGGTCTAATACAGGTCTATACTTATACTCGTACATGCAATACATATATACAAACAGAACATATGCGACCATAGTTAAGGCTCATTCACACAACGGGAATTGATATGCAAATG
This sequence comes from Melieria crassipennis, assembly GCA_963668005.1. Classification (NCBI taxonomy): domain Eukaryota; kingdom Metazoa; phylum Arthropoda; class Insecta; order Diptera; family Ulidiidae; genus Melieria; species Melieria crassipennis. The sequence continues at coordinate 107,042,317 of OY764961.1, forward strand.
GCAATGTCAGCCGAAAGCAGGAAACTCTTATGTGACACCTCAGTGACACAAACAGACAAAAGTTCCTCATACATACATACATACAAACATCGCATACAAGAAATATAAATAAAACATTAAATAAAAAAAATTAGCATGCGAGGTTTTCATTAATTTATATTGTACAGTTCAGATAATAAAATCAATACAGAATAAATGCGTCCAGCTGCAAAGGTTCGACCAAACCATAATTTGAATTAATTTTCAATAACGTTTAAATAATTTCTTCTAAGATTAACTTGATTAAGTGCTGAGTAGAATCAGCGATTAATCAGAAAATTTCTTATGGTTTTTTGTGTGAAATTAAATCAAAGGTAAGTGTGTTAAAATCTACAGGATTACATGTGTTGAATGCCTTTCGAGTGGGTTTTACTTTATCTGACTATATATTAGATGGTAGTTGATTAATCAACAGTTTTGCTAACTGCGGCTTTTGGCAGAAGTTTGGTACTAATAGACATTTTTGAAAACGAATTTGTGATTAGGTTGGATTTAACTAACTTAGCTTAGCTTATTTAATTTAAACTAAACTAAACTAAATATTAAGTTAAACTAGACTATTACATTAGTTTATCTTAACTAAAAACTAACCTGAACCAAACTATTAGGTTGATTTAGCTTTTTTGGTTTAGTTTTGAGTTTAGTATACGTTTAGGTTAGTTTCAAATAGTGTGTGAGATCCTCGTAGAATAGACAAGAATAGTCTAGAGTAGAAGCGATAGAATTAATGTGGATTGTTGCACTGAGACTAGAAGTGATCCATCGTGATCCACCGACCTAATAAAGCTTAGTATTCACGGGGCTTTAGGTGCTTGATGTTCTCTTCTGCAAGTGTGCGACGATAATTTGATGCTATAATTTTATATATACATGTGTAGAGATATGTTACCTTTAAAGTTTTGATTTCTATATCCAACAGTGGTCTTCACTGTGTTTGTCAGAAGCTTTAAAAACTGTGAGAAGTTCAATGGTCTTAGAAACAATTCTAAGCTAATCCAAAAGCGTTAAGGAGCTAATATATATAATGTTATATATACTGCTATATATACTAATAGTCATTTATTACAAATTTAAAGGCACTCGGCCTGAGTATCTTTCTTTTTCAGTTCAAGCTGCAGCTTTTGGCAGAAGTTCGGTAGTTAAAGCCAGTTCTGAAAACTAGTTTGTTGATAGATGATGTGAGTTTTTTTATTGTCATTAGGTAAGATTTGACAAGCTTAGGTTTATTTAAACTAAATTAAATATTAAACCAAACAAAACTATTACGCTGCCTTAGATTTAGGAAACTTCTTAGCTTGGTACCATTAAGTTGGTTTAGATTTAGGATAGATTTTAGCTTGGATTAGTTTTGAGTTTAGTTTTAAATAATGTGTGCGACTGTAATTTGATGCTTATTCGTCATAAATAGTCATTTAAAAGCAATCGGCCTCAGCATGTTTCTTAGAGTTGAGCCTATGGAATAACTTCTCGCAAACATATTTTCAAACACTTATTGACTCGTAACACTAACTGGCCGATCCGAAACGGCTTTAAGTGTTTAGCATATCGAAAGCATTTTGTTGGACAAGCTTTTTTCACACCTTACCGCAGGATATCAGCAAATGCGAATAATTACGACAAAATGTAGCATGAAGTCAAATGCTTGAAGCAATAAAATTTACAACTAATTAAATTGTATGTAGTAAAAATGCAATTAACAGCATTTGCTAAAAATTAAAATTACTACTCCAGCTACCACTTCTACAACAACTATTTGCATACATCTTTACGACTAACACTGGCAACAACAAACAGCAGCGTCACACTGCTATTTGGCAGCATTGCCGCAATTACAACTTGTTGACTTTTCGAAATCGTTGAGCTGCTGCTGGGTGAGTGCGCCGTGTGCCGGCTGTTAATTTGTGCCGACAAGAGCGCTTCGTGCGCACAGCCGGCTCCCAAGACCAGTTACAGGCGCAATCAAATTAAATTCAAATGATAAAGCAAATTGTTAATGTCTCTGAATGGGTGTGTGCGTTTAATTGTGCGAATGTGTGTTTGGGGAAAGGATAACGACAATTGACATTGATCGACTATTAACATAAATTTTCGTTAGACAGACATTAGGCGGACGCAAATAGTTGGAAAGGAACTGGAAATTGAAGGGAAAATGGACCGTCATTTTAAATATAACTTTTGAAACTTTGAGAATGGCTTTCACATAATGACTTTTCAATTATAACTTTAACTAACACTTAAATGAATTTGAAATGAATCAATAAAATTAATTTGAAACGTTATATGAAAAAAATAATAAACTAGATGATAGTTCTCAAAGTGCAAATATATGTATACGAGTATAATTAAACTCGCAATCGATATTCTGCTGGCGTGCACTGTTCAATTTATTAACTGCTATTTTTAGCCGCAAAATATCCTACGATTTGTTACATATATACGATACATTTACTTGCTATTTCGCCCAATCACTTCATCAATGTCAGTCAAAAAGCTCAAATGTTGGCCGTGTGAGCAAGTTTTCGCCGCACTCGTAATAAACTGTCATTTTAACAGCGACACGCAAACGATACCAAAACAATCCATAAAGTGAAGAAGGTGAGAAGTCAACAAACTTGTAGTATTGTTTGACATATAAAAAATATATATAAAAACATACACACATAGGTTTTGTATAGCATAGCAACAACACGGTAATGACATTCATGCGGTAAACAAATGAAGCAGAAATTTAGTTCAAATGTGTAATGGGTTGGGTTAGGTTTATTTAAGAAATTCAAAACTAATTCTGTTTTTTAAATACATACTTCAAATACATAAATGGGTTAGTAAGTTAAAGTATTAATACTTACTTTGGTATGATAAAGTTTAAAATAAGCCTTCAATAAAAAGCTGAAAATTATACACAAAGCTTGAATAGGATTTCATCATCATTTGTACCATATCGAAGTGAATTAACTTAGACAAGTCCGGTAAGCTCCAGAAAACCATAAGAAGGGGTTCACAATGGGCCATTTTGGCCTCCAAGTGGAAGTGCGGTCCTGCCGCACACACCCTTTCCTGCCTAACCTAACCTAACCTACCCTAGACAAGTCCGTCTGTTGAACTATTTGTTCTTCAGTCTTTTATATTTCTTGATACAGAAGAATTTTAAATGAAAATTTGCCTTGACAAGTTACTTATATATACAAATAAATAACTCTTAAGGCTTGAACAAAAAGAAAAATAAAAAAGAAAGAAAAAGAAAAAATATCGAAAAGATCGCCGGATCACCTATTTTTCAACTAATATCTGAAACAGTGTATATATTAGCTCCTTAACGCTTTTGGATTAGCTTAGACCATTAAACTTCTCACAGTTTTTACAGATTCTGACAAACACAGTAAAGGCTTCATCAAAAGATTAAATTTGTTCATTACGGGAAAGAGAGACGAATTTATTTTAATTGCAGGCGAAGATCCTTCAAATTGAAGTGCCACCTCTACTACACACATCTTTCTTAACCTATCCTTACTTTGATTCAAATGAAAGTGCGAATACTGTACAAGAAACGATTCCTGACCCCTGTATTTCATCTGTTAGACTTGTCAAAAAATTTACTTTTAATAGAATATAAATTTAATCGTCTGTATATATTAAAATCTGATATCAAAATCTGATCTGATATTTACATTATACATTAAGTAATAAATTCAGTTAAGCTGCCAACGCACCTGCCTAAGTAATTGAAAACTCTAAAAGGTTGAATTCGCTTTCCTTTGGGTCAAGGTAGGGTTAGAAAATATTTCAGTCTCGGTGTGTGAGTGTTATTTTTGGTTACTGTTTTTTACTTTGTCCATGTCACCGACATCGGGCATTTCCAATTTATTGACATTGAAGAAGGAAAACGCCTTTATACACACATTAAGACCGTTAATAAATCAATGGCGGTCAGTCAGTGCAGGCACCTTTCCCGTGTTGCTGCTGCCAGTGTTGTGCCCAATTCGAAATTCGCAAACACATAAAAGATGCACGAACTCGCATACTCGCAAGTAGACCCGTGCAGCGCATAACAGTCAATCAATTTGATAAAGCTTGCTATTGAATTTACTGTTCCATCACACATACATTAATAGTTGTTGCCGTTGGCAAAAGATACGAAATTGTGTTGCAAGAAGGATAATATTCGATTAGTGCTGAATAATGTATATGCTTGAAAGACACAAGCGGCTGCTTTTAATTATTTATTGCTTACTATTTATATCAGACGACAGTCGACTGTCAACAATGAACATTGACATCGTGTGCTCTAATGAGCAAAATGCTTTTTCTACTTTTACTATTGACGTGCCTTAAAAAATAAACAGCAAAAGTCAGCTGATGAAAATCAATAACGAAGCAATTTCTTTAGCATGACGAAGTTTTTGACTGCGCTTTGATTACACAAGTACACAAAGTTTGGAAGCTAAAGCGGTAATTTTGTGCTTTTACAATGCCTGATTTACAGATATAATAAAATTAAGCCATTACACCGTGCGACTGCATTTCTCACACTGGGAAAAATCCATACTAGAGACGAAATATAGTAATACTGCGTACTTAGTTTTTCATTTCTACATCCTTTGAAGGGAATACAAAATAAAAAAAATATCCAAAATACTTAACCTCGTTAGAATATGCCGATATGTATATCAAATGAAAGAGGAAGGACTCAAGAATTTAAATAAAATTGAATTTTTATATATTTATAAAAAAGGATATGAAAAAGGTCCTTTGAAAATTTTAATCCCTAATATCCTTGAAAATTTATATAGAATTTTCTTGAAAAGTAAGTATGTTAAAACCCAAAATCTCCTTGATCACGTGTCAAAATCTCATTACTCTAAATTTATTGGTTCGAAAGTTATTAAAAAAAAAGCGGAAGCTGCAATTTTAATGAAGTACAAAAATTCTAATTTATTTGAGTATCAGTATTTCAAATAAAAAATAGATACAAAATCAATGAAGCGAGAATAATGAAATTTTGACACGTGATCAAGGAGATTTGGGGTTTTAACATACTTACTTTTCAAGAAAATTCTATATAAACTTTCAAGGATATAAAGGATTAAAATTTTCAAAGGACCTTTTTCATATCCTTTTTTACAAATGGATAAAAAATCAATTTTATTTAAATTCTTGTGCCTTTTCTCTTTCATTTGATATACATATCGCCATATTCGAACGAGGTTAAGTATTTTTTATATTTTTTATATTTTTTTTATCCCCTTCAAAATTTTGAATTGTTGTCCTTTTAAAAGGACAAAGGTTGTAGAAATGAAAAACTGAGTACGCAGTATTACTATGTTTGGTCTCTAGTTTCACGCCCATTGGAGTTTTTCCGGTGTTACAAATTTTTTTTTATTTTTGTCGCATTTAAGAGTTTTTGATAAAACATTAGAGGATATAAAGTGGTAAATTGGTTTGCATTTAGTATAACTAAGTTGTTATGATCTGCTACAAGCATTAAAGTCCAAGCAATCCTTGGGAGCTAATCTTGATTCTTGACAACTCGGTACTAAAATATATTTGAATCTGTAAATCAATAATTTACAGTGGGAGTACTGACATAAAATATTATGTTAAATGTGTAATATATTTGGATTCTATTCATTATTTCGAACATATTTAATCTTCTTCACTGTCAAACTGTTGATATGTGAACTTGAGACAGAAACATCCTGCATGAGAATAAATTTTAAATCCATCTAAAGTACTTAGGTTCAGAACCCCAGTTTAAACCATCGCATACAAATATGAGCCACCAAACTGAACTTCTGACCCTGTTAAAAAGTTTTGCGAACACCCTCAAATCGATTTGACTTTTAGCATTTGCAGCTTAAAATTTGATGGACAGACGAAGGATGAAAATTGAGTATGAAAATTATCAACACCCATCAAAACTCCCACTAGTAACTGCACCTACCAACACATACATAAATATATCAACATACATTTATTTGTTTAAGTGTATGCGTGCGTTAATGATAGTTTGCTGTGTTGGCAATTTTGTATGCTGCAATCCTACCCACCACTAAAGTGCCAGACAATTTGACACGTACCCGTACCCACCCGTACTCACACTGTGCGCACACAGCAGTGACGTCAGCCAATTGCACCGGGCAGGGTTCACATTCGATGCGGCCGTCTTTTGTTCGGCAATTAATCATGTGTGTTAATTTGCTGCATGCGCCGGCTGTTGTTGCCGACGTTATTATTGCACTCATGCCTTCTGCATAAACATCGAAGCACAACAACAGCAACAACAACAACAATTAACAGTGAAGCGCACTCCTTGTGACATTAACGACTGCTCAAATGCCACTAAACATGAAGGACGTTTTGTTACGCACGCGTTGCACCCACACACACACACACACACATATACTGTCATTGCTCAACATGCTGCCATATTTTAAGGTCTGCAACAACTGCAAGCAAAATAGTCGCAACATTATCCATCCCAGCCACAACCAGACAACCAGCCACACACGACCGACAAGCGGCCACACTGCACGCTGCCCAGGTAAAAGCATGGCAGGACGAAGGTGCAGCGCACAGTTGCAGCATCACCGCGGCCAATGTGGCCGCTGCTCGTATCGTATTACCGCGCAACGCCTGAGTGCGCCGCCCGCTGTCGCGCTGTGCTACCGACTTCTTTCCCAGCCGTCTGTCTTATCCCTGCGGCCGATTAATGCAGTCGCAAGACAAAACACACAAAACAAAAACACCGAAAGGGAAACCCACCCAAAAATGCAGCCGTGAGTAAAATTTTAAACGTTGGCTCGTTAGTGTTGCATGGCTGCGTGTGCCGCAGCCGTCAGACATCAACCGCCAGCTGGCACCCGAAGCGGCCGCAGCGCACTTTGACAGCGCACATTCAAGTGACGTTAAGTGCGTAAGTGCAGTATTTATGAGTCGCCGACGACATCGTCAACGATCTCGTCATCGTCACCATTGTCGTTGTGCTCGTCGTCAGCATCGTTCACTGCTTTCTCACCGTCACCAACCACCAATCGCACACGCCGCCAGCCCAACTGGTTGAAATCCATTCATGCAGTCAGCCAGCCACTGCCAATGCGGCTACCATCAGCGAAGAAGTCAGCGTTGAGCATTCGTGCCGGTGTCGCTGGTGCACGTTCACCCCTGCTTACTACTTTTCGATATGCAAACGTGGGTTCAACAGCTCGCAGCAGCGGATACGCGGCATGCCGGCAGGAGACACCAACGGCAACGACGGCGGCGGCAAACTGATGCCATGCGATTAAATTAATTGGTAATGTCAGGCGTAAAATGTTGACAATAAGCAGAGCAGTCTGTCTTTGTCGCATAATGCAAACGATTTTAGCCGGTAATGACGTGTTGGTGATGGTAATGCCATCGTTGTTGTTATTGTTGTGAGTGTTATTGTTATAATGTTGTTGGTGGAGGCGCGCTCCACAGTGTCCCACAGCAGTTGACCTTATATCGGTCGGACGGTGTTAAGCTGCTGAATAAGTTGACCTTTACTGCACGAGGAAAACAGAGAGGAAGGGAAAATTGAAAAACATGTAACAACAAAGCACGTTAATGCTGGTCAGGACATAGAGATAACGAAGTAAGCAATGTGTTTACTGACTGGCGCTCGGGGGTGGAATTTAGAACGGAGCCAGGCAAATGCTTTTATGATGAGTAGGGTCACAACAAAATTGTGTAAAGTAGAAAGAACTTGCAAAAATTATCTACTTAAAACAAGTTTTGTAACAATTGTGACAATTTTTGTGATTCAATTACTATAAAGTTTGTTTAAGTTTTAGTGTATGATTCTTTCCAATACATTCTGTCTTAATTACTCCGTTACTTGGACCAACAATGTCCAGGAAAATGTCTAAGGTGAAGAACTTCTCTGCACTTTGTGCCATTTAACACGTCAGTCTGCGCGCTGCTGACGGAACTAGAGAATGCATCGTAAAGATAACAATGTGCTGCAGACTGATGCAGCGACCGGTGAGAGCAATTTCAATTAGTCTAAAAGTTTTACATAACCCCAAAATTGCTGACCATGGGCAAAAGCATTAGTAGAGTATGCGAAACACGTGTGAAAGTTTAGGATTGAGTACCTAAATAATTTTTTAATTGCTACAAATTAAGGGCACACTGTGACGCTGCGAGAAAGTTTTAAACTCCTAGAAAGCATTATTCGATTAAAATTGTTTCAGTAGTATCTAACTGTTTCAGTATATATGTACATATATAAAAATTCAGAGACAATTCCTATATGTAAGAGGGTAAAAGCAACTTAAAAATACTGTGTAGAAACCTCCTCTTAAAACAAAATCTATATGTTTAACCTTTGGCAGAAAAAGCTTATATGCCGCCCAAGGCAAATCCCCTTAAATTAAATTTTAAATTAAATGTTTGCATTAAAATACTTACGAAAATTATCAACCACATGTAATCTGTTTAAATTCAATTTTTTTCATACAAATCGATCGATATTCAAAATTATATTGAACATGTGGGAATATTTATATGAATACAACTTAAAGACAATATTTTCTAAAATTTGGCGCCCATTTCAAATATTTGTTTCTTCACGTACAAAATATGTCGCCCTAAGCATTTTCCTCATAAGGGTCGTTCTTTGACCGCCACCGTGTATAACACAAAAAGCAGACAACACGTAGTTTATAGATGAATCTCACTTAAACTTACATAAAAAATTAAAAAAAATAAAATTTATTTAGGTATCAGTATTCAGCAACAACAAATCCATTAAAATGCTCAAAAGTCAGATCTTAACTTATTTTGAAAATTATATCTGGCCGCTGTTTACTTGACTCTAATTTTTAATTAATTAATTTTAATTTTTTCATTGTAATATTTAATGTAACACATATATCGATTTTGTTCGTATCTGAAAGCCTCGTTCAAGGTCCTATCCACAAAATTCTCTGATACTTTTTTTTAAATATTTTATTCAATGTAAAACCCTTGAAATACCAGCAAAACCGCAATCAGCAGTCCATAAATAAAGTACCAAAATTGTTGGATTAATTGAGTGCGTGAACAATAAATCATGCTTTGCAGTAACATCCCACCGCATCCATCTTTACATGGCAATTCATATAATCACAGATAAGGTTTACAGTTTCAATTAAAATTTATGGATTGTTTTTTGCGTTGTTAAATTATAAATAAACATGCTTGCCATAAGTAGTTTAATGAAAAATTCAATGAACAATCACTTACCATTTATATGTAAATACGATCGATTAAGATTAATTGCACTGTGGCAGCGGCAATCTTCCGCACTAAAGCTGTCTGTGTGGTTGTTTTTCTTCTTAATATTTTCACACTTGAATTTTTATTTATTATTATATATTTGTATATATGTATGAAACGCACACAGATTTGTTGACCTTATCTATAAATCATATATTTATTGGGCATTTCTATTTCTTCATGCTGCTGCTTCCACAATTAACACTTCCACAACGCGGAGCTGTGGATACGCGTCGCTAATTTTCACAATCAATACGCCGCAAACACTTGAAACTCGAGTACTTCAGGGCATGTGTGCACACACAAGAATACTAGAATACTTTTCCAAATCAATTCCTAAGACTTATTACTTTTAAATATAAATGAGCAAATGACAACGAAATAAATCAGTTTTAGTTGATAACGCGAAACGTGTTTAAATATGGATTCTCTAAACTATCAGGCAAAGATATGTGCATTATAGCTATGAATTAATGTTTATAAATATACATTTTATATTTTTTCTAAAATCCATATTAAATTTCCTTTCGAATTGAACTCAGTGGGTGGTGAATTGCGGCTTCATGCTCCTCACACACGACTTTTTTCACGTACAGCAGCAGATGTTTGCATAAATGATTGCATTGATTTTTGCCAACCTCGACCTCTATTAGCGGCTGTCAAACTTTATTGCCCACAGAACCCACAAATATTGGAATGTTTAATGTTTACATTACACATTGTAAAAATGACGCCATGCAAAACATGCTTTTGGTAATAGCACAGCACAGAACCAAGAAAATTCATCAATTTTCATAGCACATGAGGAGAATTTATGATTTTGTAATAAAGTCACTGACAAATGAGCGACGAATAAAAAATTGAAACTAATTGAGTGCATGAAAGTCAATAGGCGCCCATTGTTTACCCCCGCGGCGGCATAAATAACACTGTTCGACAAAAGTTTGCCTCTGTTTAGGTCAATTAAATCGATGGGCGACTGTAAACTGCTTAGCACAATAGTATCAGAAAATGTTGAGGAAAAATATTCCCAAAACTAAGCTTTGATTATGTTTTAATATCCAGTAGAAACGTGTCAATTGAATTAAACATTTATTGAATGATGAAGAAGCATTGATAAATCTTTGGCGTTCAATGTAGATTATAATTGCAATAGCTTGAAAGGGATATACAGAACATTTAAACACTACAGTAATGTCTGAGAGAAACTTCCTTTTATAGGTTAGTTTCTCCGCTCCTTCTCGCTTCAAGCCCTCCATCGTCTGAGAACGAAGTCCAGTGAATACGTGTGAACTATTAGACGACTAATCTTCTTTTAATATTACTTTGAATTTTGTGTTGTTGTTGTTGAAAACCCAACAAATTCTGGCGTTCAATTTAACTAACTAACCAATTAGCCAAATGGAGCTCTTAATGATTGAGTTGAGAAAGGCAATTAGTAACCAAATAGTTTGCAAATTATTATAATTGGCTACCAGAGATTTTAACCAAAATGCAACTAAATATTTGTTCAAGTCCAATTTGTCTCGTTTCTAAATAGTTTTACACAGTTTTTTACGCTTAAATTGCTTCAAAAAATATTAAAACCACAGCTCAATAAACTTTTTAATCTTTTAACTACCAATTTCGGTTCGATTAGACCAAAGCCTGCTGCATATTTTCGGCAGAAATTTCGAAAACTCGGCACATACTTTGCAAATTGCGATATATGACACGAAGACTTGAAGCAATTCTTATTCTGCTTGTCACACACTCGTGCACACAACTCGTGGGTTGGGAAAAGGGGAAAGCACAAACGAAGCCGCCGCCTAAAAAGTTAAAATTGATGACTAATCGAAATTAAAAAAAAAAAAAAACTTAATGACCGTTTCCTCAGGCAGGCATTGACGTTTGAACCAAAAATCAACCAGCCGCGAATGTGTGTGCGCACTCAATTGCAGGTGAGCTGACGGGCCGACGGGCAACGACAACAATCGCCACTGGCAGCGGTAATGAAGATTGCAGCTAATGCCGCAATGATGATTCAAATCATCGACGACTGTTGAAGCGCTCAATCAGTGCTCACTATCGACGACATGCACGACTCCGCGCCGGTGCCGCTGCCGCTGCCGTCAATCAGATACGACAACACAACGCGTTCAGCTTCAGATATGACGCGGTCGTTGGGCCTGCTGTTGTTGTTGGGTTTGCACAAAAGTAAATAAAACAAAACGAATGGCGGCGCACGCGGGAACGCAGCTAAATTAATAAGAGGCAGCCGGGCACCTTTGCCTCCAGCCAGTCAGCCAGCAATTCTCAGCCACACGCGCAAGTCAGCGCGTACTACACGCACGTATTTGGAGCAATTCTGCAGTGCTGCGTCGCATTCGCGATCAGCGCAATGTCTGTCCGTTGGTCGTTGCTCTTGCGCTGGACGCAGAAGCAGCAGCAGCAGATGGCACGCAAGCACATTCGCCGTCTCTACTTACAGCCGGCTAGCGAATGCCGCTGCCACTGCTGGCGACAACAACCCCGCGAAATAATAATAATGACAGCAACAACAAAAGCAAACAACGCGCCGCCACAAGCGTCTTCATAACGTGCTCACTCGTTGCGCGCTGTTTTTCATTTTTTTTTCGATTTGTTTTTCATTTTTTTTCCGTTTGTTTACCGTGCACACACAACGCTACACCTTCGAATGCTACTTCCACGCAGACCCAGCCAGTCGCTGGCACCTCGGGCACAAATATTGTTAAACTAATCCAGCGCACTTTGGGCGCATAAGAGGCCAAAGAAATAAGACAAATTGTTTTACCGCACTAGCGACACAAAGCGAAACTCGCGCGCGTCTCCAACTAAACACCCGACAACGTTCAGCAGCAAAAATCAACTGACTGGTTGCCTGAATTAGCAGCCGCTGAACATCTACCAGCAGCGCAGCAGCATTGAACGATTGAAGTTGAAACGCCACTCACACACACACACACACACCTCTGGCCCACTGTTCAATCAGCGCGCGCAAAGATGGTGCGAGCATCGAACGGATACAACGAGCGGCGTGCTAGCTGCTGGCTGACGCTCTCGTCGTGGCATTGGAGCAGTTACGAAACGCCAATCAAACATGTTCGATGGCACGCAGGTGATGAAATGAGGCAGCACGAGGAATCGGCGCCCATGTAACAGAACATGACACCTTTCACATATCGGAAGTCCTCAATTTGATTGCGTTGAAAGACAAAGCGAGCGGGTCTTGGGTCCGAATACTGGTCCAGCTCCAAAAATGTGTCTTTCGGATTTTTATTTTGATCTCTCTACGTGTTAAATGTTATCGTGAGACAGTCTCTGAATGTGAAATAATTATTTATATAAAAGCTCCCAAATCGGCATAAAACTGTATGTCCTTCAATTGATACTATCTGACCCTTCTATTGATTTAGGAGCCAATAATAATACAAACAACAACATTGAGCGTGTTTGTTGAAAAGTTAGGCAGACTGCGTTATTTAGACTTTAAAGGTTCAATCGCCGCTATTTCAATCCTTAACTTGCAAGTAGTCAATGCAGTATCCAAATCAACAAATTCTTTGAAAATTCTCTTTAATTTTTAATTTTTTAAACAATTCAAGAACATTATATCTGTTCGCTTACCCATTACTCGGACAACTGCTGATGGTCCTAATTAAGGAATAACTACGTATAAAATAAATAAATAAAATTAATAAATAAATTGTAACTATATTATTAAACAATAACTACTGCACGATATTTGATCCAACTTCCGGGACCTACACCAACACATGCAACTGTTTACATTTCCGCTCTGGGTTTGTTGACGCGTTATGTCGGTTGCATTGCGCTTGCAGCAAACATGTTGCAAGTTGTTGTTTGACACAAGAAAATACGTTGCAACTTATCACTAAAGAGCGTTGCCATAAGCAAGTGCGGAAATATAAATTTTAAGAAAATATTTGTATTAAATAAAAATTCCGAAAAATCGGTACTCGACATATGTGGAGTCTAAAATTGTGGGCTTTACCAGAAGATGTAAGTCGACTCTGTATCGTCCATTCTGCCATTGCAAGTCGTTTTCAAAAGCCGAAGTCTCCATTTTTAACGAATTGGGTCTGCTTAGCCTTACAATCGTCTTTGAGGTATTGAACTTCCCTAACTTTCTCAGCTTATTTCATCTACCAATAAAATTTATATATTTTTGTTTGCAGAATAAACGGTCTACAGCTCCAAAAAGATGAAAATGCTTTGAAAAGTGTTAGTAAAATTCCAATCTTAAACAATTCACTATTCACTAAACATCTCAGGAAAAACTATTATTGACAGTTATTGTCGAATGTATACTTCCAAACGACCTTTTTGACGGTCATTGTCATTGTTCATAATAAAAGCTAAATAGGTTAGGTTACTGTGGCTGACAAAATGGTGGATACGGTGTTTTTTCGCATGGCTTTTTTACTTGCGATACGTTGATGTTTGTTTTATGGATAATCCGTATATAACTTTTTCATATGAAAGCAACGCAGAGTTTGAAAAATTTGAAAAGCGGATCACAGCATAGTGAAATTAATAAAGTGTGCTAGATAGGAGGAACCATGATAAAAAAAAATACAGGTAGTTTCAAAAAGACAGATAAGAAAATTGACAATTGAGAAATAAATTTTGTCTACTACTCCTTTCATTTTAGCCATAGGGCTGTTACTTTACGGCTATCAGTTTATGTAGTTTATGTTTACGTATCATAAAAATACTATAAGAATTAATAATAATAATATTAATTGTAATAACACATTTTTTCTAAATGTTTGCGCGGTGACCGACAGAAAAAAAGAAGGCAGGTTTTTGGGGTGAAGCAGTTATCCAAATTTGATCGCATCAATTGTTAAATATAACTACAACTTCTACCAACTACCATTTCTGATTAAATTTCCTACCATTATACTTTTTTCTGCATCATTTAAATTTTCTTATTTATCAAAAAAGCAACTGACTTAAATTTGATCGAATGAAATTACCTGAATATTATTGTACCATGGGAGGAACTCTCTCTTCATCGTACACTTATCTTCTGACAGTTAATGTCATTTTGCTGACAAATGTCAGAGTTCATAACCCGTCTGTGCTGTATGAAAAGATTTCAAAATAAATTGTTGTTTGAAAATACGTTCTGCACCAAAACCGACACTAAAAACGCAACTACATGCCAGGAAAAACGTGCTGTCTCTGCAAAAAAACGCACGGCAATGCAGTTTCTATGTTTTTCTAAGATAAAATACTTTACGAAAATATATATTTCTGGAGTACTGAAAGTGAATTTGAAATTTAACAACAAAAATAAAGGTTAATCGAACTGACACAACTAAATTGACAATTGCTACTCAGAGAAATAAGTGTACGTCATCTACCTGGTACACTTTAATGATTTCACTATGGATCACGGAAATATTAACCAATTTCGGAGACGAAATTTCGCTCTCCTTACTAAACAAAGTTTTTGTTAGTATCAATGCCCAAACAATTTTAAAATCCATTTAATACTCACCAACTTCCTAATTTTCTAAAATTACATATTTTTTTTAATTATTATTCGAATCATTCGAATAGCATTTTCAATTATTTTATTTATTTCAAACATTTCGTGCACGTAATGCGAAGCAGCTACATTCATTTTTTAGTATTAATTAATTACTAGTTTCTTCGATTTTGGTGCGCAGAAATATGCACTAAGTAAGCAGATAGCTGGGAAAATCCATCAACGCCAGTAGCACGCAGCACATGCGAGTCGATCGCATCATCAAAGCAATCCGTCAGAGCTGCTTGTGTATCCATTGATGAAATCACATAAATCTCGTTTGATTGCTGCCAATATTTACAACAAAAACTAGTAATACCTATAAATGGAGCCTGCACCCAAATCGGTCAATCGATCGTGTAAGCTACCGCATAGACAACATAAAGGCCGCCAAGAAGGAAGCTGAACTTTTACTGTTGGTGAAAGGTTGGCTTCATCGTTACGCAGAATTTATGCATGTTTACTGTGTTCGAGAAGGGAATCTTAATCCCAGGGCTGAAGAGAATGGTTAAATGGACCGTTATGTAGCAAGCCAGTGGATAAGTAGGGAGCAGTACAAATTCGAAGGGAAAAACAATTGGGATCTGATACAAATTACTGCAGTTTGCACTTCATGAATAGTTTATCTTTTTTTATTAGAATACTAGCTGGGCCCTGCGGCTTTGCACGCAAGCTCTCCTGTTTCCCCCGATACGAATTCTTAACCCATTGTTGAGAACATCAGATTTTGATTTTAAAAAAAAAACATGTGTCTATCTTTGATTTCGAGTGTTTTAAAAATGTTGAAGTCAGAAGGCCCTTTAAATCATATGTTTTCACATTTACTCCAAACAAATTCTTAGCCCTTGGTATACCATGATAGATTTCGATTTTCAAAAAAATTAAAAGCATAAACGTGCTTATCATTATTTCCCGATTGAACTGCTTTTGATAAGCCAGAACGCCCAATAAATTTTGTTTCTCCATACAAATTGTTAACCCATTGTTGACCCCGTTAGATTTTGATTTTCAAAACAGTTATGTCAATGGGCCCATTAATTCATATTTTTCATTTCAGTTTCTCCATACAGACTTTTAACCCGTCGCTGACCCCGTCCGATTTTAATATTCGGAAAAATGAAAAACACGTATCGAGTTATTTTACATTTGAAGTACTTTCACTAACTTTGAAGTCAAAAGACTCAAAAAATGTGTTTCTCCATACATACTTTTAACCCGTCGTTGATCCAGTTAGATTTCGATTTTGAAAATAATGCGAAACACGTGTCTAATTTTATTTATTTCAATTATTTTTACAATTGTTAAAGTCAATAGGCTCATCGGTTCGTGTTGTTTATTTCGGAGTCTTCCCGTAAATAAACCTTAACCCATTGTTGGGCCAGTTAAATTTTGATTTTCGAAAAATTATATAAAATACGTGTCGAATAAGTTTTGATCTAGAATATTTTCAGGAAGTTCAAATTCAATATATTTATTAAATCACGTTTCTTCATACAACACTTTAACCCATGTTTTGCCTTTTTAGACCCTGAATTTCAAAAAATCCCGTCTTGGCGAAGGTTAATTCTTCAAGATGTACCTACAGTCCAAAATTCATGTTTGTAGCTTCAGCGGTTTGGGCTGGGCGATGATAAATCAACCAATCAATCAGTCAGTCAGTCAGGATAAACTATCTATGTATATAAAAATGGAGGCAGTACCACGCCCCCGTGTAAAAAAACCCACCCCATTCCTCCTGTCGAAGGACACGACCAAATTGTTAGTTTGTACTGAGTGTCACTGATGCGAACGCTCTAGTTCCAAAGTTACACCGGAATTTAAAAAGTGCCACGCCCCTTGTCCAACGCTAATAAACCGGTGGAACGACATGTTTACGCCATGACACTGTACCAAATTTCAATGCTGTCCGACTTATAATTCCGAAGAGATTCCATATTAAAAAGTTGGGTTCTATGGGCGGTGCCATGCCCCTTGTTAAAAACCCACCCTATTCTCCCTGTCGAAAGACGCGACCAAATCGTTAGTTTGTACCGAGTATCATTGATGTGAACGCTCTAGTTCCAAAGGAACACCGGAATTTAAAAAGTGCCACGCCCCTTGTCCAAAGCCCATTAAATTTTACCGGTCGAATGACACGCTTACGCCATGACACTGTACTAAATTTCAATGCTGAGCGACTTATAATTTCGAAGCTATGCCATATTAAAGAATTGAGTTGTATGGGCAGTGCCACGCCTCTTGTCCAGAATCCACCCTATTCCCCCTGCCGAAGGACACGACCAAATCGTTAGTTTGTACCAAGTGTCGATGATGTGAATGCTATAGTTCAAAAGTTACACCAGAATCTCAAAAGTGCCACGCCCCTTGTCCAAAGCCCATTAAATTTTACCGGTCGAATTACACGTTTACGCCATGACACTGTACTAAATTTCAATGCTGTCCGACTTATAATTCCGAAGATATGTCATATTAAAAATTTCGGTTGTATGGGAGGTGCCACGCCCACCTGCCGTACAAACATGTAACATCGCTATAAACCACCGCATTGACAGCTTCTATCACACACAAAAAACATTTTGCCGAAAGATTGAGCCGTTTTCGCAAACACTTTCCCTACACAGAATTTTTGAATTTTTTTATATATAAGATTCAATATTATGTTGTCCTTATAAGAAATGGCCAAGCTTTAATTTCTCTCTAGGATTCAGTGAAAAGTCTATGACTTCAAAAAACAAACGTCTCACAATTTTAGATACATAAGTAAGTAATCTTAGGAGTCATTGATTTCATCAGCCATTGCCACACCATATCGTTCGTAGGGATAATGCTGTATCGAAAAATGTATTCGAGAAAAGGTAGACAGTTCCTCCACTGGAGGAAACTTGAAGGAAGCTAAGTCACAGTTTCTTTAAGACTGCGGCCAGAGACGTACGAACACGTTCAATTCTTTACTGTCATCATATCATCTGTAGTTGAAAACTTATTTAGAATACAAAATTTGTACAAACCAAAGACTTGTGTTTCGCATTGATAAAAGTTTCTTTATTTGTAATTACACACTTTTAGAGAGAGCATAATAAAGTTCAAGTTTTTATGAAACCTAAAATAATTAAATTAAATGTTGCTGTTGGAAATTAGTACGAGACGGATCTGCCACATTCTGTCATAGCACAATTTGAAAAAAAATTTTTGTGAGCCGAATTTTCTGATCAATTGACATTATGACAAAATATAAATTAAAATTTTATGATTGTTTATGGCAGAATGTTAAATTTGCACAGCGAATTATTTGGAAATTACGAAAAATTACA
Organism: Melieria crassipennis; assembly: GCA_963668005.1. Lineage (NCBI taxonomy): Eukaryota > Metazoa > Arthropoda > Insecta > Diptera > Ulidiidae > Melieria > Melieria crassipennis. The sequence continues at coordinate 107,060,506 of OY764961.1, forward strand.
TTTACATTTTACTTGTGCGCTGCAAAAACGAAATTTCTTACACAGCCATCCCCGCCAAAAAACGTTACTATAACTTGTATAAAATGCCAATTAAAGGGATGGCTGAAATATTTGCGCAAATTAAAACATGCAATAATTGAATTTAGATGGAAAACAAAAATTAATAAATAAAAAAACACAAAAAATTATTGAAATATTAACTAAAAAGATCTTTGCACAAAACAAATCAAACATACCAAAATCCAAAGGAGACCTCTCGAATCTCAAACGAATGGTGTTTGACTCGTATGCTGACCGGACAAACGACGAGGAGAAGACATTCGCAGAGCATTGACTGGCTGATGGATGCACTTGAATCCTTTGGCTTTGCGAATCTAACTGGCAATCCAGCGAAGGGGTAAAGTCCATGCAACGCAATCCAAAGATGAATACCGAAAATAAGTGAGCCATATTTGGGCAGTTTTGCGGAAATTCAATTCCATGGGAAACAGCAGCGAAGTGCGTAGAGAACTTGAGGCAGAAATGTAAATCAACACGGAACCAATGAGCCATGACATTAAAATTTCTTTAAATTGAAATTCGTGGGTGGTTGATAAGAAATATCTGCGAAATTCCACGCACAATATGTTGCCGCTTTTATTTTACTGTGTGCTTGTGTCCAGAACGAAAAATGGGGCGAAGTTAGCAGAGATATGAGATGTGTTCGACTATGGACTTCAAGAACGTAAAACTCCACATTCCTTCCTATGTACAGAGGTGGCAGAGATGTACGGAATATGATCGAATAGAATTCAAAAACGTAAAATCCACATGTTATCCTATGCATTGATAGCAGAGATGTGTGGAACACGTTCGAGTAGTTTTCAAAAACGTAAAACTCCACATTCCATCAGCAGAGGTAGCAGAAATTTGTGGACATGATCGAATAGTCATCAAGAACGCAAAATTCCACATTCCATCCTATGCAGAGAGGTAGCAGAAATGTGTGGAATATTACCGAATAAACTACATTCCACATTTCATCCTATGCACTCAAGTAGCAGTCATATGGGGGCGTGTTCGAGTGCGACTTGCAAAGACGGTTAGTCCGCATGTCATCCCATTAAAATATTTTCAAACTTTCTTTCATTTTTGTATACCCACAATTAATGATCCAACTCCCACGCAGTCCTCCTCCTCATCCACTTTTCCTAAAAATACTCTTCCAATACTTCTTATAATCCATGGCGAAACGAGTTGGTCCAAGAACAAAGTCGATTCGAAGGGTACGAATACAAGCAGACAAACCGAAGTTGTGGATATTGAGCTAATGTCCACAGGGGTCATAATAATATTATCCTAGTGCGATCCTACAGAGCTTGACATGTTGTCCATGGCTAATATGAATTAAGAATTTCAGACCAAATCCTGTTCAATCAAGTGGGCGCAGCGCAGCACTCCGTCCATCCACGATTCCTCGCTAAATTTTTATTATCTTTTGATTTTTGCGAAAGTCCGAAGAGCTGCGTTTTAAGTTTCCACATGTTTAAATCCTCATTCAATGTCAATGAATTTCTCAATATTTTCCCAAATTATTGTTACGCTTCCTCCTGTTCACGTCACTTCCACTGCTCCTCTTTCATCTCCTCATCCTGAACATCATTATTAATCCAAAACTTCCAACAATTCCTGTCTTCCATATCCTTCTCCTCCTCCTCTTCTCAATGTTTGCCACTCCCAATTACAATTCCATTTTACATCAAGTTTGAGGGTGAAAAGAAGAAAAATTAAATTTTATATTAATACAGTTTCAAATATATATTTTTTGTTTTATTAATTTTAATGCGTGGTGAAAGTATTGTTCAGATAGGCAGGAGCAGTCCGAATGGCAACTAAACACTTAGCAAGTGCATCTCGATACCATTTACGCATGGAATAAATTTGCTACAGGTAAAGATAAGTGCCATTTTATCCTTGCTCTGTGCTTCTTTTGTCTGATGTCAAACTTTTTCACTACGTTAAATACTTCAAGTGCTTTTCGCAAGGAACACACCGCACCGCAGTTCCTTAACCTTTTGGCAATGTGAGTAAGAGGAATGGAGAACGAAATGATCAAAATTATTGTGCAAACCAAATTTTAAATATTAAGACCGAGCACTCGGCTGCCTCCGGCCATATCTGCGTTACATATTACCACATCTGTGTGACTGTATGAGTGTCGATAACTTAAAAAGGAAATGCTGCGAAATACAAGCGATGATTTCGCGTCGTTTTGCTGTTTTTTCGCTGTTTTACTACTGTGTTGTTACTTTGTATGATTGGTAAGAGTTTTTGTTTGATTCAATTGAGTTATTCGCTCGCCGCTTGTTGCTGCGCTTGACTGTTCCCCGTTCCTGTGTATTTGCGTAATATGAGGGGAACTTGAGGGTTGGATTGCGGTTGCTGTGTTACTGTTTAAAAGTTTGATCTAGAGCGAGAACGTGACCTGGAATATGAGGTGCGCCGCACTGGCGAGTAGGTGGGAGTGCCACGACGACGAGGGCGTGGCGAGTAAGAGCGTGAACGGGAACTGTGAAAAGTGTGAAATTGAAGCATTATAAATCAGCCGCATGAAATTTAGTTGTAAAACTTACCGGTCACGATAGTCGCTGCGTCCGCCGCGATCACCGTCACCACTGTCCTCGCGTACTCGTATGTAGGAGACCTCACCCTGCAAGCGATAAGTAGCATTCGAAAAATCAATTATTCGCTAACCTAACACCGTTATGTATGTACTATGTACATACACACATTAAACATAACAAAATAAAACTAACGTTATCGCTATCGCACTGCAGTACGCCCCCTCTGTTCCAGCATATGACGGCGACGTGTGTATGGTCAATGTAGCCAACCCTACCCACACTTACCTCGTGCGACCGGAACCGCGAATCGTCCAGTTTCTTGATGGCGTACTTCATGTCCTCGTGCCGCAAAAACTCAACCACGCCGGTGCCGTCCTTGTACGTATCCGCAAAGCAGACATCGCCCGCCTCGCGCATATGGTCCTTCAGATCCTGCCACGAGCCCGACGGCGGCAATCCCGTCACCATTACACGATACTGTGAACGCTTGGTCGGCGGGCCACGCCCTCCGCCACGGCCGCCATCGCCGCGACTGCGGTCGTTCCGATTGCCTCGATAGCTGCCTGGTCCGCCGCCGCGCGGAAACTCCACTCGCAGCCTATAGCCATCATAGTCGTAGCCATCGCGCGCCTTCACCGCATCGTCGGCATCGCGTGCGTCCTCGAATTCCACAAATGCAAATGGCGGCCCACGCCTGTTCTTCAGATCAACGAAAGTCACTTTGCCGAACTTGTGGAACAAATCCTGGATATCCTTTGTGCGTATATCTGGCGGCAAATTGCCAACATATATGCGACATTCGTTGCGCGACATTTTTGGCACGATTTTTTACAACTGACGTACGGTTATTTGTGAAAAAATTGAAAAATTAGCGTCGGAAAACTACACTCAACTTTTTTCTCCGTCGACAACGCGCACAATTGCGTTCTAGCAGTACTTCACTTTCTGCTACGACAGGGCTGACAACTTGGCAAGCGTCATCTCTACACCGAATGCTGGCTCACCATTTTGGCATTGCCAACAGCGATTTGCTGACTTTCGGAGACGTGGAGAACTTAAATATGCAAATATCCACATAGTAACAAATAGAGTAATTTCAGAAAAGTTAAAAAGTTAAGTAATCGAAAATACTTTTGCCAAGTCTGGAGCGAAAACATATAAATACGAGGTAAAAGTATGGCTAGTTCTGAATTTTCACGGTTCGATTTTTTGTGGCGTTATGTTGGTGCTCATGCCCCGAACACAGACGACGATAGCGACCCGACCTCATCTGTCAAAACATAGAATCAGAACAATCGTATGGGGACCAAGAATAAATAAATAATTAAAAAAAAAATAAATAAATTTTCTATACTTTTTGACCAGACCTCGTATTACCGGTACCGTAATACAACCCTTCAAAATCGGGCAGCCGGTTTTTTATTTAATTGTGAATTAATACATTATTTCACTGAACAATATGTAAACCGTAGTATAACCAGAGAAGCTTTGATGTTAGTTCTTGTTTGCCAGCGAATATTTATTTTGAATTGTTTGTTAATTATCACTTTACATAATAAAACAGTTCTAAACATACTAACCCAACTATGGCCGGTTATAGCGACACTATGAAATCGGTATCAACGTGCATATTTTTCTTTGTTATTTTATTAAAAGGACTTAACTTTTCATTTTTGTCGAGACGGAATAATATTTACAACCAAGAGTGAAAAAATAAATGTATGTTGGTATTGCACCACCAAATTATTTTACCACGCCAAGCCAATTAATAATATAATATTATTAAATAGTATTAAAAGCGAGACGCCAGTATTTTTGAATCTTCAAAATCGTTCCAATCAATTCAAAAACTGGTTTTCGGAAGTTCCATGGTTTTGAGATTTCCCTCCTACAAATTATTCCCTCACACAAAAATAACACATTAAACAAACAAAAAAATTTAATCTTGTCGAGAAACTGTGGTTTTATTGTACTTTGACAGTAAAACATTAACATGATCATCTCTTGCTCATACATCCAACATTCTGTACAATAGGTTTTAAGCAGACACATTTCTATGAAACTATCGTATACGATTACAAACTGTCCGTTTACCTGTGTCATCGTTCGTCTTTTATAAATTTAGAAAGTTTGATTGTTCTGATTGACTTTTTTATATGTATTTACATTTACATCTTAAATCTCTGATAACAAAATGGCATATGAAAACTACAAATATTACTGGTAATTTACAGTCTATGTCCTTAACTTAGTTTACGCATTCAGCTTACACTCATTATTATTACATTCACTAATCATCCGAGTCTGTGTCGTGCTATTTCGACTTATTGCCCGTGGTGTTGTTGTTGTACAGGTAGGTTATAAGATTCGGTTCAATTTCCAGCTTCTGCTTCAGTATTGAACTCATCACAAATTCAGTAGACACAATGGGACACTTGGGATTGCCGTTGCGCGTCAGATCGACGCACAGGTGTATGTCAGTGGGACACGTTACGATTATGTATGACTCGGGCGTTTGCGCATGGGTTTCGGCAATGGCTTGTCCGGTGCGTCGCTTGGCTTCCACCTTGCCGCCGGAGGACTCGATCATGCGCACAATCTCGTTGCGCGCCGGGAATACATCTGGCGTCACATAGAAGTGCTTGTCAGCAAACAGCGTGTGTCGCGTGCTTGAGCTCAGCACTGTGTCGAGGTCAAACTTCAGATTGGCGTCGACCGGGATGTATTGAATTCTATACGGTTCAGGCGGCAGAAATTTACCCGCCTTCGCGCTTTCCACTAACCAGCTGGATTTGAGTACGTAGTCCACGTGGCACACGGCCTGTATCAGTTTGCAGGTGCGACTTTCGCGCGTCATAACGAGATAGGTGGCGTCCTCCGGGTTGTCCACCAATATGCCGCCTAGCGTGCTGCAAATTCAATCGGATGATTTGCAATTTAAGTGATACAAATGAAAAGGAGCTGACATAAGTTTCTACACTCCAGCATACTTACACCACGGCCTTCTTTAACGAATCCGGATCCACCACCTGTGAGAAAATTACTTTGGGCGGTTTCTGTGTTTGCGGATACTCAATGCAAACAATGTTCTCGGGTATTTCCTCCTGATAGGGTGAGATCTTTTGACGTTTCGCCTTTTGCTCGAAGAACGGGTCGGCAAGTGAGCGCTTCACGCGCTCGTGCGCTTCCTGGGTGAGATTAATTGGTGCCTTCCAGGCACCTGTAGAACAAACAAATACATATTAATAGCTTCGACTTCGTAGCGATGACGCTGATAGCGCGAATACCAACCCATCAAATGCGGCACCAGCGGATAATCGATGCGAAAGGGCGCTGTTAGCGTGTACTGTTGATATTTCTGGTTCTCGTAATGCGTGAGACCACTCAGGTTGCCGATGCAGACGTCGCTCAGCCATAATGAGTTCACTATGGGTATGTTCCATTCTTTGGCGGCGTTGTACTTTTCGCCCTCCGGCTTTTTGCAAATCAGAATCGTGTTCAGCTTCGACAGGTAGGATGTGTAGATGGCGCCGCACTCCTCTGCCATCTGCTTAATGCGGAAGCCTTCCTCGCCCTCGAAGCCATGCGATGCGATTATGTGCCGTTCCAGTGGCTTCTGGTAGCCAAACTGACTGGGGAAGGGTAGGTGCAGCGGCTGCCATGGCGGCAGCAGCTGCTTCTTAAGGCAGATGTCGCTCAGCCAGTAAGCGGTAATGCAGCGTTTGGAGTCGCGCAACGCTTGCATGACGACGCCGTGCCGCTGCGTGCGGCATAATACGTGCGTCACGCGCTGGCAGTAGACTCCCTCGATGTCGCCGCCGAACTGCCGTATGGTGTCCATCCAGATGGGCAGCTCGTCGCCGTCTGTCTCGTCGTATTCGACAATGTAGAAGGTGCAGCCGACCAGAAAGAGATCTGGCGGCAGCTTCAGGTTCGGGTTATGGCCGTAGAATTGCGGGCGCGGCGGCAGCGGCAAATTGGGGCGGCCCTGCAGGAAGCCGGCCGGCGTCATTACGCCCTGCGGCGGAGCTGGAGGACCCACCGCAATTTGCTGTTGCACGCCAGCGGCAATGCCCATTGGCGGTTGTTGTTGCTGCGGGCCAGCAACAAGAATTTGTTGCTGACCGCCAGCACCATGGCCACCCGAGAGTTGCGTCTGCAGCACGGCTGGCCGACGCATTTGCACCTGCTGCTGTTGTTGTTGCTGTTGTTGTTGTTGCTGCTGTTGCAGAAGCAGCATTTCCTGCGGCGTACGCGCCGCAGCCACGCCCACCACCCCGCCGGACACCATCTGCACATTGGGTGGTACGCCCGTCTGCTGCAGTGCCGCATTGTGCTGCTGCGTCATCATGCGCAGCGTCCCGGCTGCCGACTGCTGTTGCTCCAGCACAACGCCTCCGGCACCGGCGGCAGCCATGACGCTACCAGGCGCCGACATGTGTTGCTGTTGTTGTGGTTGCTGCTGCTGGCCCATTGTCACACTCATGTTCGGCTGTGGCGCCCCGCCGCCAGCCACCACCACCTGTGTTTGCTGAATGATTTGCTGCTGCGGAGGCGTCGCGAGCTGTTGCTGCGGTTGCAGTTGTTGTGGATCACCGGCGCCACCGACAGGTACTACAACCGACTGTTGCTGCTGCAACTGCTGCTGAGACATGCCACCGGCGCCGCCGTTGTTGCCCAGACGACTGTTCAGCATGTTGGCCAGCGCGGTCTTCGTTTTCATGTTCATCTGTTGCTGCGTCTGCTGCAGCGTTGGCGGAGGATGTTGCTGCTGCTGTTGCTGAGCGTCGGCGGCACCCATCAGTACTGTTTGCGGCGCCAGCGCTGTGATGATGTTGCCACTTCCAGGCGTAGTGGGTGTGCCTGCTGGCGTCACCTGCTGTTGCAAGATTGTGGTTGTGCCCTGCTGCTCCACGCCACCCACTCCTGCTCCACCCGGCCCGGTGATAACCTGCATGCCTGGCGGTTTCTGTTGCGGCATTTGTTGCTGCTGTAGCTGTACCTGTTGCACGCGCACTTGCTGGCGCTGTAGAACCATTTGCTGATTGGGATCGTTCGGATTGAAGGGAGTCGATGAGACTGCTACCGCTGCCTGCTGTTGCGGCGCCAGCTGCCCACCAGGACCAACCTGCTGCTGCTGCTGTGGCGTCAGAGGACTCAAACCGGGAGCTGCGCCAGCCCGCACTACAACTTGACGCGCCCCCTGTTGCTGTAGCCACTGCATCTGCTGCTGCTGTGTCAAACCAGCGGGCATCTGACTCTGGACGATGATGTGCGATGTTCCAGGAGCACCTGCAGGCCGTGGGGCGGCACCCAGCGCCGTAGCAACTACATTGGGAGCGCCGGGACGCGGCTGATAGGCGACCTGTTGGCGCAACATCACACTACGCTTATTGCTCTGCTGCAACTTCGCAATATATTCGGCCTTCTTGACCGGGTCCAGCGTCATGAAGTGGGCGTGTGTTTTGTCGTCCAGTTGGATGAGCTGACGTTGCGGCTGACCGGGCATGGGTGTCTGCTGCCACTGACCCGGCCGCACCGTGCGTATGTACTGCTGCTGCGGCGCCTGCATGCCAGCCATGGGTGGGCCACCGCTAACTACTACCGACGTTCCCGGCTGCTGTTGTTGCTGCTGCTGTTGCTGCTGCGGTGCTGAGGGGCTTTGCTGCTGCGGCGACCAATGGGGCTGTTGGGGTGAGCTTTGTTGTACGATCAGCTGCTGCTGATGTTGTGGCGACTGCGGTGGCGCCGTTTGCTGCGGCTGTATGAGCACCGTTTGCTGCAGCGGTGGCTGCTGCAAAACAATTTGTTGCTGTTGCTGCTGTCCATCAACTGAGTGCTGCTGTTGCAAACTCGGTTTTTGCTGTACAATGATTTGCCCTTGCAGCTGGCCGCCCTGTGGGCCACTTATCAACTGCTGTTGCTGTTGTTGGTGTTGGTGTTGAGGTGTCACCGTTTGTTGTTGTATGATTATTTGCTGTTGCTGTGTTTGCTGCATCTGTTGCTGGCCCACGATTATTGTGCTTTGCTGCGGTGGCTTCCGCTGTTGAAGTTGCAGCTGTTGTTGTTGCTGCTGCATATACTGCAAGCGTTGTGTGTTGTTAATAACTTGTTGGTTGATGACAATTTGCTGCTGTGGGGCCCCATTGCCCGGCTGCTGCTGCAATTGTATGCGCTGATGCTGCTGTTGCTGGGTGTTAAGTATAACTTGTGTCTGCGTTATGATCGGTTGTTGCTGCAACTGCGGCTGCTGTTGCTGCTGTACGGGCAACATGTTGCCATCCATATCCAACGATTGCTGGCGTTGCGGGTACATGGGTGGCGGCTGCTGTTGCTTCAGCACTTGCGTAGGACTTTGTAAGATTTGTTGTGGTTGCTGCTGAGGGGATGGTTGCATTTGCAAAGGCTGTTGTTGCTGCTGATGTTGTGGCGACTGTTGCATGGGATGCTGGATGATTTGTTGCTGCACTATTTGCGGCTGTTGTGACTGCTGCTGTTGACTTGCAACATTTGTCTGATTAACTATGACAACATTCTGATTCGGCTGATTCTGTTGCATAAGTTGTTGTTGCTGTTGCAAAATCTGTTGCTGCTGGTGTAGGCTGAGCTGATTGAATTGCTGTTGGCTGATAATGAACTTCGGCTTGTTCGTTACGGCTATGGGGGCTGGTTGCTGGCCGCCCATGATTTGCTGCTGCTGCTGAGGTTGTTGTTGTTGCTGTTGCGGCTGAATTTGTATTTGCTGTGTGATGATTTGTGGACCTTGTTGTTGGTGCTGTTGCTGTGGATGTGGCATACCCTGGCTAGGGATTTGTTGCTGATAATTGTTCGGCATGCCCGGCTGCTGCATGTTGCCTTGCTGCTGTTGTTGTGGCTGCAATGTCTGCTGAATAATGCGCACTTGGCCGCTGCCTATATTAGGTGCCGGTTGAGGCTGCTGTTGACCAAATTGCATTGCTTGCTGCTGTTGTTGTTGTTGCTGCTGTGTGCTGATCACCATACCAGACTTTTGTTGCTGTTGTACCACCAGTTGCTGCTGCTGTTGCAACTGTAGCAGCTGTTGTTGCTTCTGTTGTGCCTGCTGTTGCGCTTGTTGTTGTTGTTGCTGCTGTATGCTCATCATGTGACTTTGTATGATTTGTTGCCCTTGTGCTGTCGATGTGTTGATGATGTGCCGCTGTGAAATCAACTGCTGATGTTGTTGTTGTTGATGCTGCTGTTGTTGTTGTTGTTGTTGCTGTTGTTGTTGCTGCTGCTGTTGTTGTTGCTGCTGCTGTTGTTGTTGCTGCTGCTGTTGTTGTTGGCTTGTCTGATTAATTGCAATCTGTTGCTGGACCTGAGGTTGCTGTACCTGAGGTTGCTGCAAAGGTGATTGGCGTGCCACCTGTTGCTGTTGTTGCTGTTGCTGCAGTGCCTGCTGCTGCTTCAAATGTTGTTGCCGCATTATCAGCGACTCATGGTTCGGACTAGGCGCTGAACGACTCAGCACCTGTGCCACCTGCACCGGGTCAGTTGGATCGATTGGCTTTTGTGAGATCAACAATTGTTGTTTGCTCTGTTGTTGCTGTTGTTGGTGCGGCATTTGTGGTGATTGCGGCGCCGAATTGTGTTGCGGGCTTTGCTGTTGTTGTTGTAGTTGCACACGATGTGGCTGCTGAAAGGGTTGTAGCGGTTGTTGTTGTTGTTGTTGCTGCTGCTGTGGTGACATCATTGGCTGCTGTTGCTGCTGCTGTGGCGACCCAATAGCACCAATACCCTGTTGCTGCCTTTGCTGTTGTTGACGATTTTGTAGTTGTTGTCGCAAGTGTTGCTGCTGCACGGAAATTTGTTGCTGCTGCTGTTGTGGCTGTGGCGACTGAGGGGGTGGAGTCATTTGAGGTGCTGGCGATTGCAGCTGACGTGGCGATTGTGGTGGCATCATGCTGCTGCTACCTTGTTGATGCTGTTGTTGTTGCAACAATGATGGTGATGGCGTTTGTGGGTTCTGTAGCATACGTGGCGATTGTTGTTGTTGTTGTTGTTGCTGTAACTGTTGTTGCTGATGGTGCGCCTGTTGCAACTGCTGCTGCAACTGTTGTTGTTGCTGCATTAGCTGCTGTTGTTGGTGTTGAATTTGCCGCTGCAGTGCCTGCTGCTGTGGCGTGAGACTCTGCCCATTTTGTATGTGTTGCTGCAGCTGCATTTGCTGCTGTTGTAGTATCTGCTGTTGACGCAAAATATGTTGATGCAACATCTGTGGCGACATAGTAACTGTTTGTTGTTGTGGTTGTTGCTGTTGCTGTTGTGGCGGCGGTTGTTGATGCTGCGACTGTGGAGACATGGACAGCGAAGCGTGCTGCGGCGACTGACTGAGTGGTTGGGGCGTGGTTGATGGTTGTGGTGTGCGTGGTGCGGGCGTTTGCCGGCCGCTGGCCGGTTGCGGCGTGCGCGGTTGGGAGAGGTTGCCTGTCGGCGTTGGAGTGCGTGTACTCTGCAACGGCGGAGCAGTGGTTGACGTCGGCGTCGAAGGCGCAGTGTGTGACTGCTGCTGCAGCTGGGGTTGAGCCTGTGTTGGCTGTGGCTGTGGTGTGCGGGGTGGTTGCGGAGGCAACTGCTGCTGTATAATTTGTATCTGATGCTGTGGACTCTTAAGATTTCGTTGCTGATGTTGCTGGTGTTGGTGATGCTGTTGTTGTTGCTGCTGCTGCAACACAATGTTCTTCTGAAGCTGATGGTGTTGTGGCTGAGGCGTATTCCCTGGTGACAGTGCCGTCACATTTGGTACGACTTTTTGCTGCAGTATAATTTGCTGTTGCGGCGGTTGTTGCGGCAATTGCTTGCCCCCGCCTGGATACCCACCACTTCCAGCCATTTGTTGTTGTTGTATGCTACGCGGGCGTACAAAGACAATTTGCTGCTGTGCCTGCATTGGTGTTTGTTGTTGTTGTTGTTGCGGCTGCATTGGTGGTTGTTGTTGTTGTTGCGGCTGCATTGGTGGTTGTTGTTGTTGCGGCTGCATTGGTGGTTGTTGTTGTTGCGGCTGCATTGGTTGTTGTTGCTGCTGCATTGGCTGTTGTGGTTGCTGATGTATTGGTTGTTGTTGTTGCTGCTGCATTGGCTGTTGTGGTTGCTGCTGTATTGGTTGTTGTTGTTGCTGCTGCATTGCACTGCTGTTGTTTATTTGCTCCACGAGACTGTGACTAGTGTCACCATGCAACGGTGTTTGTGTCGATGGCTGCGTTAGGCCCATGTCTCCACCTCCAGTGCTACTTGGGGGTAGCGAGGCCTGCAGCTGGGACTTTATATTTGCGATGCTCTGTGCGGCCTCTGCGTCCTCGACGCTAGTATGTGGCTTGTCCATACCCGCCACGTCGTCGTCATCGAAGCCCAAAATAGTCGAGAGCGTCTGTTCAACGGTCTCTACGCTGGGTGCTGCGGCAGCAGGCGGCACAGTGACTGTGGCTGCCGCACGCACCGGTGCAGACTTAGTCCTCTCAGTAACCTTCAATAAACGCGGGTGGTAACCTTCGCAAGGCAGCAATTTACTCTGTCTCAAACTATCTATAACCCAGTCCGGGCTTACAATGCTGACAGATCCTTTCGCCAACGAATTGGCCTTGGAATAGACGCTGCCTGTCGCACAGCCACACACTACGTGCGTATTGAACGCACTATAGGTGCTGGTGACTTGGGCGCCGTGGTACGTCAACATGGCGTACAAGCGTTTCCGGTCCACACTGGACACGTTCACGATGGCGAACTTCAGCGACTTCATCAGTCGCGGAATGCTGGGGTCGAAGGCCTTCGTAGAGGCCAAACGTCCCAGCTTGGCACTGTGTATGATCCATTGCTCAGTCACGGGTATAACGTTGTAGAGATCCAAGTTCATGCCCAACTCCTCCTCGGTATAGTTGGGTGCGCAAACCAAATGCGTAACCATGTCCGACAGAAACAACTTCGATTGAGCGCCGCCATTTTTCAGCAGTTTTTCCACCTAAAATTCAACAATAACCAACATTAAATCAACACATATTTTGGACTAATTGGACTCAAAATTTCTCTGAAGTTGTAGTTTTCTTCGCGCTCAAATAGCACACCCTGTGGCAAGTTGGCGCTCCAAAAGCGGTACCGCACCACGCCGTCGGCGCAAACCAAACTAACAAAGAAATCCATTTTCATTATTACCTCCTCATCCAAATTTCCCACTACAAAATATCGAATATTTGCAAATAAGTTGTCGCTTATTTTCAAGTTTTCCATTTTTAAACACATTCCACGATTTTCCTTTATTGTTTCCTCCACCGCAGTCGACCGTCTGAAACTCTCTTCGACTGCTAACAATTTCACCTCACTTCATGTGGCCGTTTTCGTGCTGCGATCGTCTATTCTAAGTGAATTCTTAGCAGCATTCTTTTACATTAACAAAAATGTGAAAATCCAATCATTTTCAACTGAAAATACATAACTTTTACGGAAATTATACACTGCACTTGAAAGAAAGAACGCCACCGAACCGAACTGAAGAGAAAAACTACGTGAGCGCACATTAAGTTGGCTGCGGTGAAATAGCGCTGTAGTGATGCTAGACATTCAGACTACTCACCGAAGCACATTACCGATAAATATATAAATTCCTGATTTTAGCACAGATATATTTAAAAATGCTAAACAACTGCAATTTAATCCAGAAAGAAATTGGTGATAACAAGGGGGCCAATGCATGATATAACTTTAACTTAAATATAATATTTGTGTATTAAAGCTGAAATTGTGTGAATGTGGTCGCTCGCTATCACTTCAGTCATAGTTATTTTATTTATTGAGTTTTCGAAAATATTGTATTATTTTCCAAAATATTATATATGCAATTGAACTTGATGGTAGTGTATTTTGTTATTACTTACTATATAAAATCTACCAATAACAAGAAACTGATAACTGGTATTAAAAGAAAACAAATGGTTTGTAGAATTTAGACGCTACAATATTTTTGCAAATAGTGGTTAATAAACGAAAACTGAATTATTTAATTTCACTCACTTTGATTCGGGTCAATTATGTTACATTAGTTATTTGATTCACAATGATTAGTCTGAGCAACCGTATTTAAAATCACTTTAATATTTAAGTATTAATTTGATATGATTAATTATTCAAATTCATACCATATTCTCATGGGACGAACATTCTGCTGACCAAATACTCGTCTCTATCTTCGAATTATATTGATTTTCGAAACTTTCGAAGTGTCAAAAATCACAGCAACAAAAACAACAAAACACAGCTAACATTTTTGGCGTCTTCCGTCAAACAACAAAACTTGCGAGTGGTTTTGGTGCATTATCACTGGTGTTTCCTTCCTAAATGCCGAATTTTCACAGCTTCTGCTTTTAAAAATACAAAGTATCACATAAATATTACGGCGGGCATGTGCAACAATCAGTCGCACAAGGAACTGCAGTGAAATAACTGGGCAAAGCAGCACAGTTGACCGTAGGCGAGGGCCAGTGCTGCAGCGAAGCATTTTTATTGTTTTTATTGCGCCAGTGAAAAAATATGTGTGCACTTTAACGAATTGTCCGAACACACATGCAATGCAAAAGCATTTGAATTAGGATGCGATTTTAGCGCACTAACATGTCTGGTGTTACCCAAGGCAAGCAGCGCACGAGGGGCTCCTACTTGTCTGTGAGTTGTCTGCGAAAAGAGTTCGCTGCGATTGTCTCTTCATTCAAATAAGAACGCTTTCAACATATCGCACGGCCCGTAACACATTCCAAAATGACGGACTATCGCTATGTGAGTTTTCATGAGTTGTGCCGCGTTTGCACGGCCAATTCCGACCAGAAGGTCAACGTCTTCTCTGCGGACGGCCGCTTGAAAAACCTGAGCGCAAAGATAGCCGACTGTCTGTCGCTACATGTGAGTACATTGATGCGCTGGTTTCGATTTTCGGTTTTTGTATTTTATAAGCAATTCACTCTGCCCTGCGCGTACAGATCGAAGAAAAGGATCGCCTGCCCAAAGTGGTGTGCCAACACTGCTTGGACCAGGTGGATCAGATATACGAGTTCCGAAATGTTTGCCGAAACTCGCAGACAATGCTGGCCAATTGTCTGAACACGGCGACGCAGCAGAGCAGCGGTAAGGTGTACATCCAAGATGCCATAGCCACGGGCAGTGGCAAAAGTCTGAGCGTCGTGGGTAGCAGCGGCAGCAATGCGGTGGGCACGGCTTTACCGCAGCTCACTACGATGTCACTGCAATCCCTGCCCGCGCAGAGCGCGCCATTGCAGGGTCGTGATCTATTGAACAGCATTATGCAAGCGGTGGGCATGCAGGTAAGACGGGCACGTTTGTGCTCCAATTGAAGAATGCTTTGACAGCCTCAGTGCTTGCAGCAACCGCCTGACAATGCGGAAAAGCCAGCCATGCAACAATACACTATAACGGTGGACAACAAGGGCCTGAAGACTGAACCAGTGGAGTACAAAATCGAGAGTGTGCCCGCCACATCGCAGCAAATGCAGCGGCAGCAACAAGTACAGCGGCAGCAGAATGCAGAAAAGGATGCTGAGTAAGTCGAGAAGAAGGCAATGTGATATGAGTTCAACCGCTGTAACTTTCTTTAGTTTTCGGTTATACTGCAAACTTCATTTTCTGATCAGTCGTTATTAGAATTTGCTTGCTAGTCATCTTGGACTTTTTTCATACAATATGTGCGACGTGCAACCGTCTATCTAAAAAATTTTTTCCGCAGTGCTCTGAAGGAATTTCTGAAGATGAAGCCAAACATTAAAGTGACGCCCGTGAAAAACAATCCGCATGAAGAGCAGCAGCAGCAGCAGCACCAACACCACCAGCAGCAGCAGCAACAACAACCAATCCAACAAATTCAACCTCCGGTCTTAGTGCAGCAACAGGACCAACTACACCAGCAGCAGCTGTTGCAATCGTCGGTTGCCAGCCTCTGCTTGCAGCAACTGCAACAACAGTTACAGCAATTTCAACAGCAACAGCAGCTGCAACAGTTCACATCACAACTACAGCCGCAACCGATAACAATAGCCGCCAGTGCACCCGCTTCCTCCTCCGCTGTTATTGTGCCGCCCAGTGATGCGCTTAGCCCGAGCAAAAGCAAAAAGCCAAAGCTGAATTTCGTGCTAACATCGCCTAGCACGAGTCAAACATTGTCAGCAGGTCCGACACCGCAGCAACCGCAAATACAGCTACAACTGTTGCCCGCCCAGAGCCAGCAACAGCAGAACACCGCAACGTTGCTGTCCAGTCTCCTGCAGCAGCAACAGCAACAGTCTGCCATTGGTGCGTCCGCGTCGCTGCTCGGTTCGCCGAATAAATGCTACTTACCTATAACCATCAAGGACGAAAACTCCGATCAGCAGATCGTTGCGCACATCGACGCTAAGAATTTCGTGCTGCCCACGTACCAGCTGCAAATGAAGCTGCAGCCGCAAATCGCCACCGTCGACGGGCAGCCCGTAGTGCAGCTGGCACCCACCTCCATACCGGCCACACTACAGCTGACTCCGCAGTCGCTGGCCAACCAGACATTCCAAGCGTTGGCCAGCAGTGGTGGCAGTCCGTTGGTGGCACACCCTACGCCTACACTTCAGCAGCCGCAGCAGCAGGCGCTCAAGACCAATGCGCAAGTGACATCGCAGCAGATCATCAAGAATGCAGCAAGTTCTTTGAACAGCAGCACCAACGATGCGGCAACATCGACGCACGATCCGCTAGAGGATTTCACTGCTACAACGGCTGTCAAGTTAATTCAACAGCAATCAAGCGCCACTACGTACAATAACAACAACAGCGAGACAATAATTAAGCGCCAAAAATATCGCTTGACACAACATCCCGGCAGCAACCCGATCGAGATTATGCCAACAACAAATTTCACACAGCAGATTATGCAGCAGGTACAACAGCAGCAACAAGAAAAGCAGCGGCAGCAACAGTTGCAACAACGACAGCAGCAGCTGCAACAAGCTGCCAACACGGTGCCTACAGTAAGTACAGCGGCAACCACAAATCCAACGCAACATGGCGGCATCACCGTGCAGCGCATCACCTCAAAGCAAGCAATCACGAAACTAACGCAAGCAACTGCAACGGCGCAGGCAAAGTTGGCAGTGCTGAACAAGAACAATGTGACGATAAGTCGCATAACGCCGGCGCAACAGCAGCAACAAGAGCAATTCCTGCCTACCAAATTGCCACAAAAACCAAAACTGCAAATGGCTGCTGGCATAGGCGGCGAGATGCAAAAACAACCAGGGGTGCAACAGCAGCAACAACAACAACAACTGCTGAAAGTATCACCTACTAAAAAGATGGTACGTAAACCATTAAAAACAACTGCGACAACGTCGACCGCGCAAGACACGGTGCAGCAGCAGCAGCCACAACAACAACAGACACATCAACAGCCTCAACAACAACAGCCACATCAACAGCCTCAACAACAACAGACACATCAACAGCCTCAACATCAATTGCTGCCCACAGTCAACAATAACGCAGCGATAAAGCAACAACAATATCAGGAAGCACAACAAGCCATTGCCGCTGCCGATCTTACCGTAGAGACAGCAGACAATGGCGCTGCTGCTGCTTCTGCGGCCAACACCACCGACAATCTCAAATGCAATCTATGCGGCCGTGTCTTCAAGAAGAAGGAGCACCTGACGCAGCACGTGAAACTGCACGCCGGTCTGCGGCCTTTCAAGTGCTCCGAAGGACTCTGCGATAAGTCTTTTAGCCGCAAGGAGCATCTCATGCGTCACCTAGTCTCGCACACGGGCAAGAAAATGTTCATCTGCGACGTGTGTGAAAAGCCGTTCTCGCGCAAAGACAACCTCAACAAGCACCGCAGGTAAGCGTACACTCGAATTACATTGCTGTACCGATCTTTAACAATGCTTTCCTTTCAACAACCTCAGAATACACACGGGGCAACCGAACGCCAGCAACTACATCTGCGACGTGTGCAACAAGCCGTTCGCGGTAAAAGCCTACTACCAGCAACACAAACAAATTCACGAAAAGGGCGAAGCAGCTGAAACTGTCGCAAAGGTAGCAAAAATGCGTACCAAATGTCAAATTGCAGTTTAAACAGTTTCTTCTTTCTATTTTTCACCCGTTTTATTTTAGATTGAAAAGCAAAGCCCGCAAAAAGCTCCCAGTAACCTAAAACCAAACCGTCAAATCGACAACCAGCAACAAGCAATTGTGTCAGCCGCTTTGCCGACTTTGCAACAGCAACAACAACAAATTCAAATCATACATCAACAACAGCCGCAGGCACCGCAACAACAGCAGCAAATCATGCACTTGCAACTGCCGTCCGTTGTAACAACGCAAGATTTGGCGGGCAACACCATCACCATAACGCAAACACACGATGCCAGCCTGAAGGCAACGCTCAGCAGCCACGACGGCACACTGCTGGAACGCATGTCACTCAGCAATCTGTTGGGGCAGGCGCACTTTGTGAATCCCACAACTGGCCAAATAATGGGACCCATTAAAATCGAGAAATGATTGCAATTGAAGGACTTTTAATGACTTCGGACGATACCACTACCCAGCTGCATCACACATCACAGCGTGTGCAAAGTGCTGTTGCAGAGCAATCAGCCGCCAGCTTTAAAAATGTCAGCTATTTAGCAGTTTGTCGTTGTCGTCGGGCATGGCAGGCTGTGTTTTCCTTATTTAAAATGCAATCTTGCTGCATATATTTGTGTAATGCTCTCTGCATTTACTTTTAATTTTGTTTATTTAGTTTTTATAATGGTTTAGCTATAAGTGATGAAGTTTTGTAACGGAAGTAGTAGTAGTAGTAGTAGTAGTAGTAGTTGTAGCGGTAATAGTGCATGCTAGTCGTTGTATGTTTTCGGTTTTTGACAAAATTACAACCATACATATGTAAATGAATACTTAATACTCCCCAATGTAGTAATGATTGGAGAACTTGCTTTCGTCCCTTCATTCGATATATTCCGTTTTAACCCAATTTTAAATCGCAATTTGTTCACTTTAAATTATTTTATTTAGGTTTGTGTGGGCACATTCATGTATGTATGTACACTATTTACTGTGCTCACTAGATAAAGACATTGTATGTACGATGTATCTTTACCAATACAATACTTTCATGGTGCGCTGTTTTCATTTGTTCTTGTTTTTAAGCAACAAACTCGAATTTTACATGTTAAGTGAGCGCTAGCGTAATGTAAAACTAGTTATATACCATAGGTCAACTGGTCAGTGCGGAAATCTTCGTTCAAATACTAAAACACAGCAGCGCATGTACACACCTGACTGCCTCTAAATCATAATTTCATGTATTTATTGTATTTTGTATGGAAACGATAAAAACAGGAAAGCAAATTCGCTTTATACACTCTTTGAAAAATCAGTTCAAGACTTCAAACACACACCGCACTCCTTTGTGTAAATGTTCTGTAAAAAGTAATCGTAACAAAAGAAAATCTAAAAATAGAATTGCCATAATTGTAGCGTAAGTTATTGAAAAAATCGACTTTTTTAACTATGTAGCATTATCTATGTATATGAAAATGGTAGACTTATACATATATTTTCGAAAAGTATTGTCACAATGAAGCATCAAAACATAAAATCTATTTGAATACACAAATAAAGAAACAAAATCAGAAACAAACGCTTTGGTGGTCGATGCTTCAAGTCAAGTGGTGTTGTTAGTTTTAGGGTGGGGTTCGTTCGGTAAAATTTATATATGGTACAATAATGAGAATCCAATAAGAACTTGTGATAATCAGGTAAAAAGTATTTACACTAATAAATTGGAGGTTTCTTATTTCATTCGTCAACTCTGCGAAAAACCCAATGCAAATGTTCAATGGTAAAATTCGCTTTGTGTTGGCAATGCTGGGTCGCTGTCATTTGAATATTGCGGCGAGAATTGTGCTGGAAGGCGCGCCGGCACTTGCAAAAAGTTGTTTTGGTGAGAATACGGCAAGCAAAACAAAACATAAAACTTGCTGGATATGGTTGCGCGCCTCAGCTGCAGTGCCAATGCATAATAAAATTAACTTACTAGAGGAGGAGCCGTCTGGCACAGAAGCCAGACCCCAAATTCGCGGTCGATGGATGAGTCCCGCGAAGACAGTACGTCCAAGAACGTGAACTTCCAATGAAAGAATTACCCATTGAAATTTACGCGCCGCCAATGTTGAAAAGTTTGAGCACAAAGATTAAAAGGACAATGATTGAGAAAGCTACATGCTACGTCTGCCTAAACTCCCCGCCCAACAAAACATTCGCTGAGCCGATCCAAAGGAGCCGAGAAACACCGGCAGCCAAAGATTAGGAAAGCATAAGTTCACACTGGCAAGCATCAATACTAAGCCAACTGATCGGAAAGAAAGGGAACATAAGCCAAAAGACGCAACACAAACCTCTATCGTGTTGTGAGCATCACAAAATCCATCCTTTTGGCCGTTGTATTAAAAATGTGATAGCCATCCGAATTCGTTTGATCCGATCTTTACAAAATGCTTTGACTACACACTGCCGCCTAGTTTTGTTGTTAGTTCAACGTTTGCGGACGCTTGCAAGGCTGATGTAAGTAGATACAAACAACAAGTATAATTTGTTTGATGTGATCCGAAAAGTTGTAATTTTCAAAATTCTAATTTTACAACAAAAATTTTCTCATTATTATTGCATTATTATTCTGCTCAGCATTATTTTCGTTGGCATTATTTTTGTACCGTCCTCCTCCTCGTACATTCCTTCACACACCAATGAGTGTCTTAGTTGTAGTTATATAAATTCATTCAAACTTCGTGCAGCTACTTGTTATGGGCCATTGCAAGTCCGTCAAATTGCTTAAAAAACACTGCATAACTTACATTATAGTCACCTGCTATTTCTAGTGTTAAATTCCTTTTGTAGTCGATGCCTTTGGTTTATAAATTTGTTAATTAAAATTATTTGAAAAAGCTTCAATAACAATAACATTAATTGTTTTTCACCTTATTGAATGCCAAATTAAACAATATTGCAAAGTTTGACAGCGTTAGTGAAATTGTTTCCAAGTACTAGCAATACAATTCAATAATTCAGAATTTGTTTCAAGACATTTGCATACTTTTTCGCTGCTGGTGTGATTACTTATGTCCAAATATTCATGCGTATGACCAGCACACAAATTAGTTGGGCATGTTGACGTAATTGCAGCCAAGTGATAAAGTGTGGCGCCAACCGAAGCGGGACAATTCGACCAAGGAGACACGTTGCTGGCATTTTTAGGGTGCTTTATGTAAAAGCTTGATTATAGTGAATTTTCCACGAAAGCGCCAAATGAGTCCTTCACAATTCAAGCGAAAATTTTCCATCAGTTGCCTATATTTTAATTGGAAAAATGTAAACAATGTTTTGTTTATTTGGCAAATCGTTCGAATGTTCGCTGAAACTATGCAAACATTTTGCTGCTCCAGCCTGTTAGTTGTTTATTAGCGATAATTTCATTGAATTTATTTTGTAAATAAATTCGATGATTGTAATAAATTCGAATTCGAACGTGCAATTATGTGCAGAAATTTTGTGCACATTATTTAGTTGAAAAATAATTGTTGCAATTTTAGAGCGAGCTTTCTTTCGACGTAACGCCTTTAAAATATTACAGCAACGTAATGTCTTTAACGTAATTTAACATAACGTAGTCATAACAACTATGTTAATGTTTTGTTTAATTTTTAGACCAGCGTGCTTGGACCTTGCACAGACCCTGACAGTTCATCAAGTTGATCCCGGTGAGATAATACTATACTATGACAGTAGGGCAAAGACAATCTTGCAACTCTCTTCGTAATACTGGTAATCATTTAGAATGAATTTTAGTTTATCATTAGCGGGAGATCCGTCTGGTTATGTGCATATGTTTTTAAATATTTGCTTTACTCAAGCAAACTGCATAAATGATACAAAAAATGCTTTTCTATTCACCACTTCGAACTCAATTAAAATATTTGAATCTATAATATATGTAAGAAGATCAAAAATGTTGACTGCCGTGGAAATCCCAAATTTTGCCTAAGCCTTGAGCTTACAATTTTTGGATTCATAATATTTCTATTAAATATGATTAAGAAAATTTAAAACATTTCATATTCACCAGCGCTGTGAGCTTTGAGATGTTCGTCTCGAGGAAGTTAAATATTAAACATGAATTAAAAATGAACAAAACCATTCTCAGGTTGCAGTTTTATAAATTTATTATCAAGAAATTTTTATCAAATTATATTAAATTCAAATTAAAATTAACACTTTAATAAATTTCAAGCTTTTTACAACTAGAATAAATAAATAAATAATTATAAATAATACAAATATTCATTAGTGGAGCGCTGGGCTTAACACGTTAAATGCATTTCGGTTTTAACGAGCCGATTTACAGTTAGTACTACGAGCTAGAAATTTCCGTAACTTATGCAAATGCCGTTAGGCTTGGCGTGCAGGCAAAGGACAACGCAAATATGTTAATTGAATTGGATTAATAAGAAGTCGTTACAGCAATAATACTCAAACAATTCTCAGCAAGGTGATGCTTAGAATTTTTCTTCATGTTAATAAGACATTCTCAAGTTTACTTAAGTGTTTTTATTTGAATGGGTTTCGCTGTGGGCAAAGCATAACAACGACATAGTGCGCGATATATGGAAGCTTAAGTTGCTAAAAGCAAATATTTATGTGTATAGACACATGTCAATGCAGTAGCTTAGTTGAAACGTTTCTGTGAGGTTATAAATTAGTTTCAAAAAGGAAATTCAGCAATATTTAAAAATATGTTTGCTAGTATTTTTTGAACGCTAAAACTTGACATGCGCGTTATTAAAGCATTGTTTTCGATATACATTTATTCAAAGTGTACTCAAATGGCTTCAGCCCATATATGTAATACTTCTATATTGGCACTAAGCTCAAGGTACATTCGCCAACATCACAGTACAGCAATAGTGAAATATGAGCGAGAAAGCATATAAACGAATGTACCTTGACATGTGTCAAAAGTCAGGTGCGTTCAGGCGGGAAAAAAATTGACTGGGAAAAAATAAAAATTTGTCGAAATTAACTGGAATTTCTTCAACCGCCCCTGGAGCAGTTTGACAGTTGTTCATGTGTAGAAGTGCACATGTATACACGCATAGAAATACATTCGCAAAATTTCGTGTTTTCTGTCTCATCGCTTGTCTCCCTTTGATTTCCGAATGAAAACACATTGTGAAGATACGTTAGTGCCAATATAGAAGTATTACATATATGCTTCAGCCAGACTACTCGCGCTGGCAACAGACCCTGACGCACCGATGTTCGTGTTGCTATACTTTTCCGCACTCTGCGCATACATTTACTTAGTCTTTGGCATATTGGACAAACTTGTTAAATTAACTTAAACGCGTACTTAACAAAGTGCTAACTGGCGCAAGCACAACTTAAAACGTGCAATGCGCATAGCAGCGGCCATAGTGCGCCGCCCACTGACAGATGCCTCGGAGGAGCGCACAAGACATTCGCGCATCTGCGCACTCGTCACCTCAAACACGACTTCAAATCTATGGAAATTCGCATGCAAGTGCCTCTGCTTAAGCCTAGATAAGCGTTTGAGTGTGAGTGTGTTTGTGGTTGGTGGGTGGGTGGGTGGGTGCTTTCAATTCAAAATCAATCTGAAAACTGTGCGAGGCGCGTGAGTGGTGCTCTTGGGGGGCGGACTGGCGGCAGGCAGGCGGACAGAAGACGGTGCCGTTTGTGACTGCGACTATAAAAACAGGTAAATAGATGCCAATGGTTTAATACTTCGTGGCAATTGCCGTACATTATATAAGATTCAATAAGTAATACTTTTGTGTAAAATCATGTGTGTAATGAGCAACAATAAATACAGTCGTAACTAATGTGCGAAATTTGTTGAGGTGATATATGATGGGTGGGTGGGTGTGGGTGTGTGTGCATGCATTGCTACTAACATTTTCCAAACAACAAGGCCGTAGCGAAAAAGTGCCCTTTCAAGACTGCATTTCAGCAATACACAGCATTCGGCACTTAATTGTATGAGAATGTCAACTGATTGATTTTCTCCACGTCGCCCCACACCTGTAACGACTTAATATCGGACAATTGGCATTCGAGTTCATAATGTGTGATCAGATTGCGGCCCTCTTCGTAGACTAAGTACACGTAGATGCCGTCGTCTTGGAATACGAATTCAAGGGCAAATGCGGCCCCTAAAATGGAATACGAATTGGAATTGATATATGCATCAGTATCGATCGCTGTGTTTTTAGCGTTCATAAAGCCATTGCTTATGCTATCATTAGTGGCATTCTTAGCAAGCATTAAGCGATCTAATAACCGACCATCCATCGCATCAAATTGAGTCTCTTTGTAATTCATCCAGTAGCCGTCTTGCTTGTAATCCTCCACAATTACACTTCTGGCTAGAATCCACTTAAAATGATAGGCAATATTGTCCGGATTTGCATTGGTTTCGTTTGCAAAGTTTATAGAAAATCTGAAAATTAAGAGAAATTGGGAAATTTTAATAAGATTTTAGTTGAAAGCAATGGTGGCAAGTATGTACGTTGAAAGAGATTTGAAAGATCGTTGGAAGAATTTGCTTGTCGACTTAGGTGACATTCAGCCAATGTAAGAGAAATTTTCTTTTAGAAATTGCTCGCAATACAAACAAATTATTTTCTGTGAAAAAGCTCCCAACAATATATTCTGAATTATGAGGTGAACCAGAAAAATTTTAGAATTTTTAAGGACACATTAAAAAAAAGTAATCGTCTGATTTTACTAAAATAAACTGCAGTTTCTTATACACTTCTTAAACTCTAATTCACAAAAAAATTTAATGAAATATAATTAGCGGTTGCAAAATTTTTTTATATTTTTCTTAAAGTTCTTAGTTAGAGACTGGACAGTACGTTCGGTGACTACTGCACAGGCTTGCTTCCATCGATTTCGGAACTGTACATCATTTTTGCAAACTTTTTTTTTTTTTAGGGTTTGCTTCATTATAGCCCAATATCTTTCAATAGGCCAAAAATCCGGGCGGTTGGGAGGATTTGCCTCTTTTGGGACCACCGTGACACAATTTTCTTCATACCATTCCATAGTTGACCTGGAGTAGTGGCTTGTCGCTAGGTCTGGCCAAAACAAAACTGTTCCTTTGTGCTGTTCAATAAATGGTAGAAGGCGTTTTTGCAGGCATTCTTCTATATAAATTCTAGAGTTAATTGTTCCTGTCGTAATGAAGGCCTTGTTCCGTAGACAGCGGGTGCAAATAGCTTGAAAAACCATGAAGCGTTTTGGAAATTCTGTGTATTGCACTTCAGAGTATTTTCTATGTGTTCCACTCTTATTCTTTGTAGTGAAATAGGCATTTCCAGGCAACTGCTTGAAGTCCGCCTTACGGTAGGTTTCATCATCCAGAATCACGCAATCGAACTTGGTTACGTAATCGTTATACAGTTTTCGAGCCCGCGTCTTCGCTATGTTTTCTTTTGCTTCCGACCTGTCAGGCACTTTCTGCTGTTTGTAGGTCCTTAATCCTTGACTTCGCTTATATCGCATCACAGTTGATTGCGATGTGCCTGCTGCAGCTGCAACATATCGAGTCGACCTCGTGGGAATATTCCGATATGTGCTAACAACCCTTTTCAGCGCTTCTGGGTTACTTGGACCCGTTTTTCTGCCTGATTCTTCGGCTCTCTAGATGGAGTTTCCCGCGTTGTAGTTGTTTATAACATTATAAACCGTCGCTACGCTCGCTTTGCTTTCCCATGTAATGCTTAGTCCAGACTTCGTCTTATCAGTCAAGTAAATGTCCAGTATTAATTTGCGGCAGCGCTCTTGCGGGCTGGACATGTTGACTCAAGTAGATCCAAGATGCAATTGACTAATATAGCAAGAAACTGCAATATTTATAGATACTTTCACTTGTAAATACCAGGATCCTAACTCTTAACATTTTCGTATGCTGGATGCGTAAAAATTCTAAAATTTGTCTGGTTCACCTCATAATATAAATATGTAGCTTCCATTACTGGATGTAAGGGATAAAATGAGTGTCGAAATTTCTATATTCTGTCGATACAATGCGCAGAAAGAGTCTAGCCATTTTAAAAGATTTGCACGCTCTTCCAAACAGAAAACCGAAACCAGATTTTCTAACTTTACCTAACCTTTATTTTTAGGTGCGCAAATGAATTTGTATCTACTGATCTAATTATTATTATAAATAGTCTATTTAAGTACCATTAGTAAATATCATAAATAAATATGAAAGTTTTAGAAAAAAGAGAATATTTCAACACGAAAACCCATTAAATCAGCACATCAACACACAATACTTCTGTAAGAATTTGCACCTTAACGTTCTTTCTACATACACTCACGTCATAAAATATCTCCAACATGTACAACAACTACATTACAGTGGCTATTAGCATAAACAATGACGTCCGAAGACTGCTTGACACATGCCAACAGGTGGAGGCAGTGCAAACGTTTTCAATTCACAAGACTCTCTATGTACGAAAAACTACGTGACTGTCACACCACACCACACACCGTGTATTTATCGTTCCACGAGTACAATGCTAGAGCAGTCAGCACGGCACATGGTGGTCAAACCACTTATGATTCGGACGTTGTGGCGGATTGGCGTGCTGCGCGCCACAAGTTGAGTTTGAACTAATTTTTTTCAGTTCAAACAGGTTAAACTTAAATCGGATTACAATGACTAATGTTGAAAGAAATCCGTAGACGCAATTATTCAACGGACTGTTGACTGCTTTTGAGCAGATTTGGAGAGCGCAAAAAACTGTTTTTCGTGTTGACATATTCAAAGCAGACGGCTGGCAGCATGGCGTTGACATCAGCTTAGTGGGTTAAATATTTACAATACAAATACGCCACAATCTGCTAGTAATTTCGCATTCTTCAAATGAGATTAATTCATTCAAGCTGGCAAACAGACATATTTCATTCATTTTAATGGTAGCTGCTGATTGGATATGAGACGAGTTGAACGAATTTTTATTAAAAAATGTTTAATAAACATTTTTATTAAAGAGTTTTTATTATTTTTTAATTGGAAATGAACATAACAGTAATTTAAAGAACAGCTTTCTAAATAAATGAATATGTATGATGCTATAGTGAATACTTTTGATAAGCAATTTGGCATAAGAAAACTTAGAGGAAATCAAAACTGTTGGGGATTAAATATTGACGCCCACAATTACTATTAGAACTTGTCGACTCTTTTCTTATGTTCGTAGAATACTTAGTACAGTAAAATTGGAAACAGTGTTCAGAAAGACGCTAGATTTGTTTGAGCGTATTGAAACTTGAACGTAACGTAAACTTCTTTTTGACGCAGTTTTTATCTGGTCACGGATGTTTTAGAGAGTATCTATATAGGTTTAGGCTGGTTGAGGATCCTCAGTGTCTCGTCTGTAGGGGACAGGTCGAGAACGCAGAACACGTCCTGCTCGTGTGCAGCAGATTCTCCGACGTGAGATTGTCCCTCCAGCAAATCATAAAAGGGCCAGTTACACTGGATGGACTGATGGACTGCATGCTCAGCTCGCTTGGGCAGTGGGACGCATGCTGTCGACTAATAGCATTAATAATGCTTCGACTAAAGGCGGATGACATTCAATCTAGACGTACAGTACCGTAACTTGACAAACGGCGTGAATTGGTCCCTGCCCCAGGGCGCAATACCTTTCATGGTGGTCCTCTGGGGTTCTTATAGGGCGGGTGGTGAAGGGAGTTGGTTTTAGGCCGCTAATCGGTCACGCTACTGGATACGGGTCCTTTAGTGTCTTGCTAAGATTTCCACTTCCTACGAAAAAAAAAAAAAAAAAAAAAAAAAAAAAATGGGTAAACAGACGTGATCGGTATAAATTTGTCCATGTCGGAAAGCGAAAACTGATGGCTAGACATAGACGAATATGAAAAAGCAAAAGCAGTAAAAAGAGTAAAAGTAAAGCAGTAAATTAACTAGAAAGTTCGCTATTTGGGTTATTTGCCTCAGAAAAAAACATGAGCTTTAGGAATTTGAATTTCTAAATAGTTCTCATTGATGAAAAATAGATTTTTACTTGAAGTACACACATTCAGTAAAAATATTAAGCTAAACCGATTTTTAGCTTACGACTAAAAGGCTTTTGAATCAACGAAAAAACTATTTCATATAACGTATTGTATTCCTAACTTGTCAGTTTGTTCGTTAAGAAAAGAAAAAACAGTACAACTCTCGTTGTACCACAAAAGCGATATCCTAAACAACGATAATTTTATCTTAGGTTGTTTGTGAGAAGCAGCCGCCGTGGCTCAGTTGGTTAGTGCGTTGGGCCGCGAGTCGAAGGCAGCAACCACAGGTTCAAATACTGCCTGTAATAACACCTAAAAAAAATAACGGGAAAACTCGTTTTCTCTTTCGGTGGCTGTCCTCTCAGCTGGAAATGGCAAACCTCTGAGAGTAAAAATTGCTTATGAAAAAGCTCCCAACCTGCCGTTCGGAACCGGCATAAAACTGTGGGTCCCTTCCACCAGCGTACAAATTCACACGCACAACACGGGTGGTTGCAGGAAGCTAGGCCTTAGTCTCGCGTAAGCGAGCTGTCGTGCCAGTCAGTTATTATTATTATGTTTGTGAGAATTACTCTGTCTTGGCACCTTCGGCCTTATGGGGCCTATAACATTTATACAAACCGTGAGCTAAACGATAGATAGTCTAACACATCGTGGAAATACGGCCGCCCTGACCATAAAATATTACACATATCACAGAAAACTCGGTTTTCGGAGTTTATTGCTTTAACCTTATCAATCTGAATCAATATTTGCCAACAGCAAATTAGTGTGACAGTGTATAGGGCTTCAATGTTCCTTCCAATTTCGTACGAAATGCACACCGCACTGAAAATGTCGCTTAATTTGTAAATATTAACTGAAAAGTCTGCTAAAGATAAAAGCCACATGCAATATTTCCACTGATAACACGTCAACTGATAAAGCTTGCTCCATGTGACTGCCCTCAATTTATTGACTACACTTCACAAAATACAATAGCGGTACTCAGTCTTGGTAGCATTTAAGGTATAAAGTTGCTATCGTAGCAATTTTTGAATTTTCTATATGAAGAGTGAACTCCACTAATATTTCACAACGGCAAAGCACCTTAGTCATAACTCCTGAACGACGCCATGCAACCCATTGAGCGCGGGTACCAAACATTACCAAAACCCTAACACTTGTGTAAATTTATTTGTTATTACATATTTCATAGAAATTCCAACGAATGTGCTGAATTAAGGATGCGGGGGAGGGGGCGTAGCAATTATTGTCTTCGCTATTGTTGCGGTGATTGGTTAATGTACATTGGTCTAGCTGGGTTGTGATTTGTTGTAGGCATTTGTTAATATCTTTTAGCGCGCTTTCCGCATTCCGACGCCGGCGAACTGCACTGTGAGAAAATTCGTTACAAATCGCCTGTCGATGTCGATGCCAAGCGTCGAATTGTTGGCTCTGTGTTGCTTAGGCAACGTCGGCACTGTGATTTCATCTTTGGCTCTTCTCTTTTCAATAATGAGCTGTAGACATTTCAAATCATCATCCAGTGTTTCTGTTTTTGGGGAGAATGTGCTTTGTGCCTTAATTCGGGGATGATGTCATGGGTATAAATGTTGCGGCCCGTCAGACTGCTTGTCTGCCTGCCTGACCGTCTCTCGTTGGTAGAATGAAAGTGGAATGAATTCTTGTCTTGCAAGCGTCTGATTAAGAGGACAGCAACAATGAAGAACAGAACAGAAAAAAACAGCACAAAACTCAGGCGAAAAAAATCAATAGGTTCGTTTGTAAACATGTAGAGGTCAGCGTAAATGCCGGCAAAATCAGCGCAGTGCCACTTCTCGCATTTTGCCACTTCGTCGCATTGTTCAAAGTTGAGATATTTGAAATTCTGCGAAAAAGTGCGCGTGCCAAAAAGTTTGTATTTAGATTAACGTAACAATTTGTTGTTGCTTTCCCCGTAAACCATCTGTATGTGTACTGCGAAAGCAATTTAAGTAATTTTGTTTAGCTTAAAACACTTACGGCGTTTTTAGCCATACAAATTCATATTGGCATTAAAGTGCTACAACTGTGTGCGGGCTCTATTTGGGCGAAGGCGAGAAACGTGTGAATAGTTTAAATAAATGCAGACATAAACGCCCGAGCCATGTGCGCGCAAGTGTAGATCATAAATACTAATGTGCGTGTTTATTGCCTAAATTTGCTGTTTCCCCGAGTGACTCATCGAAGACGGCATCGAACATGCTGAGCAGGTCTCTTGCCAGTGTTTGCCAACATTATCAACAGGTTAGAAAGTTATCTCGGCGTACAGTGTGATTTCCTGTGTGCTTAGAACTTGAACTTGAAACATGGGCGTAGATACACAAAATATTTAAACTTTTAAATCTTTCTGATCCAATTTCCCAGCTAAAGAGAAGTGTAGTCAAGCTATTTCATGTTTGATTCCCATCTAATCGAGGTTTGAAGATAAAATTGTCAATATTTACAAGAACTAACTTTGGCAGCCGCCGTGGCTCAGTTGGTTAGTGCGTTGGACCGCGAGTCGCAGGCAGCAACCTCAGGTTCAAATACTGCCTGTAATAACACCTAAAAAAAAAATAACGGGAAAACTCGTTTTCTCTTTCGGTGGCTGTCCTCTCAGCTGGAAATGGCAAACCTCTGAGAGTAAAAAATTGCTTATGAAAGAGCTCCCAACCTGCCGTTCGGAACCGGCATTAAACTGTAGGTCCCTTCAACCCGCGTACAAATTCACACGCACAACACGGGTAGTTGCGGGAAGCTAGGCCTTAGTCTCGCGTAAGCGGGCTGTCGTGCCAGTCAATTAATTAAATTAACTTTGGATGTTGTACTTGTTTAACGACATTTGGTGTATACATAATTAACAAGATTGAAAAAATCATTTTAGAAATGTTAAGGTTTATTTCTTTAGCTCATTGGCTTTGTATATTTTTCAATTATGAGTTTTTCAATTATGATTACCTATTCTCAGCTAATATCAAAACATCTGTTCAGCTTAGCTCAAAGTAAAATTTATACTTTAGATTGGGTAAGCCACAGAATGAATATCGAGGCATGTCGATGTATAAAAGACTCCAATACCAAAAGTCACAACCAAAACGGAAGAGATTAGAATTAAGTGGCTGCTAAATTATGATGACAAAAAAATTTTTTATCTTAGACCGATAGCTGCCTTTTTCATTACAACTGTGTCATATTTCATTCAGATGAAAGTATTTTTTATGTCTTAATTACCCATGCAAATTATATTTTATAGAAAAGTTTTCAAAATAATTCTTTGAAAACATTACAAATGTTTAATGCTCATTTATATATTCACTAATTAACCAAATAATAATGAGTGAAGTTCAAATATTGTTCTAACGGTTTCAATTTATAATTTAAACACTAAACACCAATTAATTTTTCGAATTATAACACTTCAAATGGAGCACTTCAATTATTCCTGAAACCTTTAAATACATCGAAATAACTACATTATGAATACTCACTGTTCCGCATCGCCCATGACTTTGCCTCTGATTTGAATCTTATCGCCCGGCTGTGTTTCTTTTGGCAAAATCGCAAGAAACATCGTTGAGGACATGTTGATTGTTTCACTTGATAATTGTTGACAATGAAATTAATTGCTGTTGGTCTTATTTGTTTGTCGTATGTTATGTGCTTTTCTGTGATTTAGCACACGCACAATTTCTTGTTTGCAAATTAATTTACACACTGTACGCCGACGTTGTCAAGTTCATTCATAAAACGAAATGCTTTGTTGTGGCGCGTTACGTTTGTGCCGTTGCCAAGTGCCACCGCTGCAATGCAATTTCGGGCTCGTTAAACGCTCGCTAAATGCTAACTGACCGACTCTGGCGCTAGTAACTACAAGTAGTAACACTGTTCTGTTTATCGACCTGCGACCGCCGCTGCGCCGTTCTCTTCGCTTCGAAATTCGAACAATCACTGGAAAACTTCAAATTCAAAACCGGCTTTAAAAACATCGAAATAATT
Source organism: Melieria crassipennis (assembly GCA_963668005.1). Classification (NCBI taxonomy): domain Eukaryota; kingdom Metazoa; phylum Arthropoda; class Insecta; order Diptera; family Ulidiidae; genus Melieria; species Melieria crassipennis. The sequence goes on from OY764961.1 coordinate 107,092,263, forward strand.
CCTACGCGCTAAAAATAATATTCATTACGTCACAGTGGAGCAAAGCGAGCGCCTGCCAGTCGCGTCTTCACTGTAGTGGTCGTTTTTCCCGTAGCGCGCCGTGCTTCCGCCTCTCCTTCGTGCGCCAAGTCGACACGACACGTTCAAATTTCGAAAGGTACTGAGGCGGCCGAAAGCCAACGAAAATCACACAGACGTTTGGCACGAGCGCCAATCTGCCCGGTGGGTGCTATTTTTGAACTTTTTTCATTGGCGCTCGTTCGTGCGGCGGCAGTGGCAGCGACGGTGACGGTGGCGGCTCAGCGATTTTGTTTGTTTGTCGTGCTGTGCGCAGACGAATCACGGTTAATTGAGTTAAGTGGCCATTGGAGAGAGCGTCGCTTAAAAATTAAAAGAGTGTCGGCGCGCTGCTCTTCTAAACTGCTTTATGCAAATGTGGAACCGTGACCTACGGCAAGAAATTATATCTCCCATTGGTACAACATACGTACATATTTGGTTGGTCTGTGCTGTGCATACAATTCGTGCAGCTATTTCCAAACGTGCTGAGTAATGGCAGAAAAGTTTAGATATTTTTTTTGGGGCGCGCACGTTGCATCGTTAGAAAATACCCACTTTCGCGAAAAGCACCGACCAGATAACTGTGGCTCCGGCAGGTGTTGCACTGAGGTGTTGGGAATGCCAACGAAACGACTTTGACGTCTGCACAGAATGACGCGGGCAATCTTAAGTTGCATTGCCGGCGATTCATCGATGACTTTTGGGCGTATTCTCTGGAATTCTTGAAAGTACTATGTAGGCAAGACATGATAACTATAGCGAAACCAAACTGTTTACATATAGGCCACACATTTCAAGAGCATTAATCATGGTTCTTGCTTAGAATTTTGGCATTCTTAATTGTTCGTGGTTGCTGCTGGATGTCTGTAGACTTTAATGTGTGACATCATCGTTGTCTGTCGACACTGTGGCATGGGGTGTCTGTGATGCTAACAATCGATTCGGCAGACATAAAATAAGTGATTTTCTTTTGTTTTTGTTTTAAAGGTTTAAGTTACTCGATGATGAGAATTATTTGGCCCATTCGCTGAGAATATAAAGCCATTCGCAAACGATATTTCATAAGATTTTGTATCTTTGGCTGCCCGATGGGAGATTATGGGAGTGCTTTTCATTAATGATGTTGCACATAATACGAGTATTGTCAGTAGACAAAAACTAAATTGGAGAAATATTGGACGAAGTGTGAAGAATACCACATTGAAAAAATAAAAATAAAAATACTTTTTTGCCGAGTAGAGTGTTCCTAATCAATATTTTCAGGGACTTTTTACCCAACCTCGCATTGCTAGTAGATGTATTTAAGTTCAAGCTGAGTTTTGTTCTTTCGTCTTCTGTAGATTAATGTATACTTTGTAACGTTGAGTTAGGTTAGGTGAGGTTATACTTGCTACCAGTAAAGCCTTGGGAACTTAGCGATGTTAGTCGGAGTTTCATGTAGGTGTGGTTGAAGTAGTAATCTATTGGGATGTTTGTGAATTGTACAATATTAACGTCTTACTTCGAGTTCTCAAAAGGTGGGCGCCTAAGCAAGTTAGACGAGTTCTAGAGGTGGGCGGCGCAGTGGCATAGTAGTTGTGCAGGAGTTTCCCTGCTGTCACCTCTATGTATTTTCTGCAGCTGTTGTTATTCGTTTTATATTTTTCATTTAACAAGGCAAGATCGACAAATTACAAAGAATTTTGTATGCAATTTATTTATTTATTTAAATTTAGTCTTTGAATACAATTCAATAGCACAAATGTGAATAAAATGTACAAATAGGAGCTCAATTCATCTTGACTGCACCATTTTATATGAGCCGTTATTACCATTGAACATCATTGCCAACTTGAAAAATTCACAAAGCGGAAGCAGACTTTTCAGAGTTGTACTTTTTAAACCTATTCACGCCGCGCTGTCACACTGCGCTGCTGCCATTTGGTCGCCGCGAGCTGCAACTCTGGTGCGTACACAAACCAATCAGCCAATGGAAAAGCGACAAGTGAGTGTATGGCACTTTTAACCGGCTGAAGAACGAATTCAGGTGAAACTTATAAAATCCGGTCAGTTTTTATGAGATTTCCTGGACTATACTTCATAGCAGTGATCGAATTATCAACAAAATAAGCAACAAATTGTATAATAGCATAAAATCGCTTTAGGTAAGTGCAGCATTCAATTCAACAAATATGAAAAATTCTTTCAGCTGCCCGAAACGTTGGAAGAATGTGTGAGCACGAAACGGAAAGAACTAGAAGAAGAATACCAGCACGAAGTGAAATGTCCGATGGAAAACGCTTACGTAGCGTATAAACATGCAAATTCGACGGCGATAGCACATTGACGGCGCTAGCAACTGTTCAAACACAACAAAGACCGCATTGAAAACAGTGATTCGTTTTTCTCATTCCAGAATATTCATTAATCCTCGCTCTACAAGAGCTGCAGCGAAGCAATTGTTAAAATGCGTGCACAAATATTGTTGTTTGCCATGGCGGCGGTGCTGGTGCACAGCTGCGCGGCGCTCAAGGAGGAGGACTGTGAAGGTGAGTGATCAGCTGATAGAGTCATTGCTGCTGAAGACTGTGCTTAATTTGAGGTATTTGCAGTTTGCATCAAGACTGTAAAACGTTTTGCGGACACACTGGCCGATACCACCAAGAAGGATTACAAGCTTATTGAATCGGCATTCAAAGATTTCTGCAAGAAGCAAAAGAACAAGGAGCACCGCTTTGTAAGTAGTGACCGCTTGTTGTGTCTTCCGTTCGATTCGCTGTGACTGATTTTCTTCAACTTGCATGTGCAGTGCTATTACTTGGGCGGTCTGGAAGAGTCTGCGACTGGCATTTTGAATGAGCTGAGCAAGCCGCTGAGTTGGTCCATGCCTGCCGACAAGGTCTGCGAGAAGCTGAAGAAGATGGATGCTCAAATCTGTGATCTGCGATATGGTAAGCGAAGGGATTTATTTTCAATTGTAGAAGTGCACGGTGCATGACGTGGACTTGTCAATTAAACATGCTTATCACAATTTCCCTTGAATAGCAACGCATTAAAATAACATGGTGAAACATGTGTTCTATAATAAACTAGTTGTGTGAGATAATGGTTGAAATGCCAGAGCAACACTATTCTTAATGCCGTGAAGAAGCTAGTGGTAAATTTAAAATTGAGTGACTAAGAAAGCACTCGGCTTTGTGGCTATTTAGTATAAAGGCCACGTATGCAGTTTATATTCTAAAAATTTCCGAAAAACCAACTATTTGGCCTTTTGACCATTTATGGTGCTGACCACTCAACCAACACTAAATAAAAGAAATGTATTTTATTTTGTTGGCTGCATTGGCAACACACAATGGAGAATCGCAATAGTATTTTTAGAAATTTGCCCACAGATGGAAGTTTCCTTGAAGTGAAAATCACATTATTTTTTGGAAGAATTTAAGAACTGGGAATATTTAACACAAATTATACTCACTTTTTTATTGCAGCAATATATCTTATTTATTTTTACTTAATTTCGCATGCACGCTGGTATTAAATGTAGAACACCCCAAATATTTCTAGTTTTAATTTTAATTTTCCCGTAAATAAAACTTTTATATTCTATTGATTATGAACTTGTGCCTTGATTATTTCAGAAAAACAAATCGACTTGAATAATGTTGACCTGAAGAAACTGAAAGTGCGTGACCTGAAGAAAGTTCTGAATGACTGGGATGAAAGTTGCGAAGGTTGCTTAGAGAAGACAGACTTTATCAAGAGAATAGAAGAGCTGAAACCGAAATATGTGCACAAGGAATTATAAGAATGTGCTGGCACTGTTCATACACATTAGTTAATTTATATATTTAATTTCCCCTTCAATCTGCCCATTATCATGTGCTCTCCTATATTTTATTTTTGTTTCATTTTATTTTGCATATGTATCATGTGCCCACTCTACTCACAATGACTTGAAGATTTAGCTGTACAATTTCTATTGTAATTTTGCAAACCATATGAAGTAAATGAAAACAAATTATAAATAAAAATTGAAGCAAATGCAAAAGTTTGTTAAAAATTAAATACACTTTTATTCGATACAACAATGATATATCTAACCTAGGTGATATATTTTTATGCATGAAAAATTCAATTTAAATTTGCACTAATTTGAGTAAATTCGGTGAGCAAAGTAAACAACATCGAAATGTTTTAAAGAACTGATGAGCGGAAGCCAGACGACGACAATTTTAGATATGCGTGAATGCCTTATTAATAAAATATTACAAAATAATAGATTATTAGTTAAAAGGTAAAGAAGACACTGTAATTGCTCGTTGACTACAACAATTTGCAAAAGTAAACGCAAATTAGCTTAAATTAGATGTAAAAATTGCTGATGTTCCTAGTTGGCTGCATTGAGAAATTGCTGCCGTTCGCTTAACGACGGTATGGCTGCTTGTTGTAACGCCCCCTATCGTTCTCCTGCGAGAGAATAGTGTATTCGCTGTAGACCACACACCAGCAGTACGTGAGAATGGCTGCAAAGAAGATAAAAGTTGGTGTAGTAATATTTTCAAAGCCACTATGAGCGTGTTGGTCGGTGGATAAAGCGAAAATGTTTGCATACTGTTAGGCTGGCAGTGTGTGTATTGACAATTTTATATTCACGACATTAAACTGAATGTGCCCGTATCAAAGTGTACATTGTTTAGTTGCAATTCAAAGCCGCAAATATTGAAATTTTCCCCTTATCAGAGTATTGCATTTAATTGTGGTTTAATTGAAGCCTTTCAAGTGCAGTTTTCAATTCTGTTTTTACTATTAAATGCGTCAATAAAATGCTTTGGATCTCTGCAATTTTTTGCATCCGGTAATTAAATCGCACCCGTCAGTTGTGCACATTTTGTGTCATGCAACCGCAGCTACAATTTTCACTAAAGCAAAACCGGCAGAAAAAATTGCAACACCATTTAAAGTGATGATGTGAAAATGAGTTGAGTGCATGTCGGAGCGTTGATCTGATGTATGTTTATAATAATAGCTAATTTTGCGCGTCTAGAAGAGTGTGCACCGAAAGTCTTGAAGAAACTTGGGTGTAATTGTCAGATGATAAATATTTTTGTCAGCAGAATGGGCTTAATTTAATTCACTTCTTTGAACATTTAATTTGGCAATTTCTACTCTAATTACATACAATCACTTTTGCTAATAGCTACTTCTACTTGTGCGCCTACCTGTTGCTATTAGACCGAATACGAGCCACAGCACACCGGTGAGCACAAAACCATCAATGAAGAAGACAACTGCCGTGTAGATCACTGACACTAGCAGACCAATGGCAATCATGATGCCCAGCACTACCCAAGGCATCATTAAATAGTGATTACGCTGAAAATGACAAATTAAATATGTCAGTTTTTATAATCGCTTATGATGTTACTTCTTTTTTTTACTTTACAACAACAAAACGGTATTTGCTTTTTAGAAAGACTCACCTTTAATACGCCCAGAATCATTAGCAGCGATATCAGTATTGTCATGCACAAATTGATGACTAATATGATTTTGACAATATTCGTTGGTATCCAATCGAAAACGATCGTTTTGAATTGTACCCGTGTGGTGAAGATAATGACAATCGTAATGATGGACAGTATGATGGCCAAAATGCCCGAAATGATGGAGCCATTGCGCAGCGATTGGCATAAGCAACACGATTTTAATAGTGGCCCTGCCATTTTTGTTGCTTTTGTTGTATAGTGTCAGTTGTAGCTGCTCAGCTGGATGCTCTACAAAGAGTAAGAAAAGTTAGACGTTGAGAGATGACTAAACATTTAATACTAAAGAATAAAGATTGAAGGAGTATGGGAGCAGTTTGACGAGGAAGAGCAGCGCCAAGCTCCAATGTCTTTTTTACATTTAACGTTCTGCCGTCATTCAAAGTTTAAAGTGTCACATTAATGACAACACTAAGTGCGACACATTTAAATCCTGCAATTTACTTCAAAAATTTTTCCCCGGTGCACATTCACTTTGCATATTTTTCAAATTTGTCAGTCGCTGAGAAGTTTACAAAAATTACTAATTGGTTGTGTGCGCTTACGTAGAGAAACTTATGAATGGCGGCAGCTGATTTTTTGTTGCTGGTATATGTGTGTGTCTGTGATTAAAGCTATGACCATTAAGCCCAGCTGAAAGTGACGCTCAGCCATTTCCAATTTGGCTGCCGCACACTTGACACACGATTTTAATGGACACATGGCGCATTGTATAGTCGACTGAAGGTGACTACGGCAAACTCATCGTTGCCGTATGCAAATTTGCATAGCTGAGTAATGGCTTATGCACGCAACTGCTAACTGTCTGTCGGTAGCGTTTCCAACTGAATGCCACAACAGCTCGAGTCAAGTTTAACTGACTATGAGTAATAAAAATGAGCTAATCTCGAATACACAAGATAACAAAATCACATATATGAAGCGAATGCGAATGGTGCAGTCTCAAGTGAATTGATTTGGCCTTGCACTTGAACAGCCACTTTTGTTGATATGCCTTCACAGTGCGTATATACATTTTTGGCTTCAAATTTCGTGATTTGGTTTTTGTTTGTTAATTGAGAAAGTCGAGAGCATGAGGGGAGACTAAACTTGAACGAAAGCGCGTTTTAGTGTTCGATTTAAATTTTTCATAAAAGTGTAGTTCCCACTTGCTGTGAATAGTGAATGCCCATAGTTTGTTGCTTTTGGTTGACAATAGCCATTTGCTGAGAGAACACAAAGAAAACTGAGTTTCTTGCTTAGTGAAATGTTTTCAAGTTTAGAGTCTAAATTCTCTGTGTGTTTATTAATACAAAACTATTTAATTTGTTTATATTTACACGTTTGTCATGTTATGATAATATATATGCCATTAACATAAGCGATGTCTGAAGCTTAGATAAGCATGAGAACATTTCATTTGATCCAACATCGAGAAGGCAGTGATACAGAGATACTGTCCTTCTAAATAGGAACAGCTGATATTTATCTCACTTTAAGCACTGATTAGAAGATTTTTAAACATATGTTATCTCAATCAATGATTATAGTGGAATAGGAGATTTTAACAGCAGCAAACTTGCAGCATTCAATTCTACAGCAGGTTGGATGAGTTGAACTTTCTTTCGGAAGTCTTTAGGATGATGCCTGATGATTCTATAGAACTTACAAAAAAATTTAAGCACTAAGTTCCAGTCTGTGCGGCGTCAAATCTACTACGTTCTAATTCGTTTTTCGCCTTGACTAACTTCTCTTTTTTTCATTGACTATTTGCCAAGGCAATCAAACTCGTTTTTTTTGTTTAATAAAACATGCCTCCTTTCGGTGGTTCTGATAAGCCATAATTAATTTGCTTATATCAGCGCAACGCATCAATGTCCAACTAACGCAAACGAGCAGAGACGCGCAGACAGGAAGCACAGTGCAAATATTTATTTACCGATATTTCGCATCAGCAAAAGTGTTGAAGTCTGCCGCACCCAACCGATACGGAATGCCAAAAACGTACGCAAAACAGACAAACAGTTTCATTAAATTAAAGCCACACACTCGTATCCAAACATGTGCGCTTCATTTTGTATTTCGCTTCGCAATTTCATCTCGATTGGGGTAAACGGGTCGATGTGGCCGACTGAAGACGGCACAACGAGCGCAATTGAACTGGATGATCGGCCGCATTGGCTGGAAGGCTGGCCAGTGGCAAATAGAAACAACAACGCTCGACAATTGATTTTGAGTTAATGAACTAATTGCCACCGACGCCGACACAGTCGTCATGCTGTAAAGCAGAGTTCCACAAACTTTTCAGTGGCCGATGAGAAGAGTTTATTCTTCAAAGTCTAAACTATTATAAAAGTTTGAAATTGATAAATGCTAAATTGCAGCGCTGAACCAGTTGCAAATTGTTGCTGCCACTGCAATCTAACCTAATTATTGCATAAATAAATAGATTTATAGTTCTCTATTTTGTATTTGCTGCAAAGCATAGCAGCCATTCAATTCGTTTTCGTTCATTGCTATTTACTGCCAATACTAATTCGATTCGATTTGATTTCTCTCTTCAATATTTGTATGTATGTGCAGAAGAATACTTGAGAGATTTTTGAGATTTTCATAAAACCAATTCAACTGGAAATGTTGTGGGCGTTTTATGCTTAAAACGCTTGCAAATGTGCTTCGATTGCTGCAACAATAATACAAAATCTTTAATTTAGGTAAGAACAACAAATAGCAAGACAAAGATTTCTTGGAATTTCAAGTGTAGGCTTCGAAAGTTTTCATTTACATTTAGCCATTTTCAATCTGAATACAAAATCAATAACGCAAATGCTGTACACTTGGATCAAGGCACGAAGTTGGTGTTGGTTTTGTTTTAGCAAAGCATGACACAGCTTTAAAAGCCCTGAGGCGTGTGCAATAATTGAGCAATTTTTAATTAACACAATCAGTGCGGTAATCTGCATAAATGCGTCTTGCGTATTGCTTCGACTTTTGTTGTAGTTAATGCAGGTTAATAATTTGTATCAACTGAAAATGGTTTCGAAAGCTGCTGTCTGGTGATGTCAAGTGTCAGGCTGCAGTCACTTTCGTTTTTCATCATTATGAGCTATAAGTCACGGAAGCTTTTGTAAGCAGAAATGAGCTCATTAGGCCGTGAGTAATGTTGCTAATGGAGCCACAAACAAATACGTCACTTATGCTTTCTTAAGAATCATTAGTGACAGAAGTGGACGTATACGAAGTTATTCATTCAAATTTGAGTAATTTCTATATAATGTATTAAAATAAATGCAATAAATGTGAGTAAATGATTTAAAAAAAAATGTTTGGCGGTTTTTTCTATGCGCCTTTCGTTCAGTGATGTCTGAAACAATATAACAATGAAACAATGATGAAACAATACAACACTTTCTGTGCCACTGTACGGCTCTGCAGAAACGCCGACTTCGCACCCTGGGGTCCAGATACCCGAGGGACCAGGAAATTTCGGATCTACTCTTCTTCATTTGCCTCGGATTGCGACTGTTGGTTAGCTCCAGAGAAATATAAGAAGTGATTCACAATGGATCAAGTCGGCCTCCGATTGGAAGTGCCGTTTTTGGCGCATTCACTCTTCCCTACCTAAACTTATCTTGCCAGTATTTTATTTAAAATTGTATAACCTATTGGAGATACTTTTCAAATAATACATTAATTTACAAAACACTCAAATTTTGATTTTAAGATTCACCATTGTGGAACTGTAAGTTCTATCATTTGCAGGTGGCATAAAATCGACATACAATCGCTTAAATTCCATGTAAAGTCGGATTATTTCTCGATCCACACATACCCACACAAATATCAACATTCTTTACTCTACAAATACGCCTTAACAACTATTTATGTGCCATTTATAGCACAATTCATGACGTGGGCGTGATTACTCAATGTATTCCAGTTTGGTTGTAGTTTGAAATCAAAATTTATGCAGCAATGAATGTGCCATAACGCTCAATGTAATCGACTTGAACTGACCTAGCATACCCACTTCCCTTTAAGCGGAACCAAAGTTGCGTCACTTGGCGTACACAATTTTTTGTACACGACTTGCGCAATTTCAATTTTAAAGTATGCAGTTAATAAATATGAATAATATGCATAAATAGCCAATATTATTGTAAATATAATAATATTAGATTTGTATTTCTATAACTGTAACACAGTCAGTGTATGCTCACACATACACACACACATTTATGCTGTCCAACATTGCAGCATACAATGTGAATTTTAATTAAACTGGAGCACGTCGTAATGTTTGTAAACAGAAAATTCTCAACCATAACAAAACGTAAACACACCTCGACCACATGTTGCAAGTTGCCACAATATGTGTTAATAGGCACAATGCCACACAACACGTAGCCGCATGGTTCATGGTTCATAAAGCCGCCGCCAATTCTTGCCAAATCGCAATCTCTAAAACGCACCGTTTTGCTGCCAGCGTTGTTGCATATAAAGTGGAATTTTATTAATGACAATTTGCGGCGAACCTCAAAAGCACAGACTGTGCGGTCCACTAACGGACGGTCGACGTGTGTAACGCTTTGGAATTTACAAAATGCAAAAAATGTTTTAAAATTCCCGCAACAACTCAAGCAACGATTTCGATCTTGCAATGCAATTGATTTGAATTGAATTCAATCGACTGTGCAGTGGACAGCAGCGTTTGTAATTGAATGAAAACACAACCACTTAAGGTACGACTACAGTGGGTAATTGGGCGATATTCTGTTTGTTGTTGTACTCGTATGCACTACTAATGGCTGGTGGCTGGTGTTGGGGGCCAATTTTAAATGTTTTGAGATGTTTGAGCAAATGGTTGGGACTGTTTTAAGAGCTGATGCTGAATTGTTATTTAAGAATATTTGAAAAGTAAGTTCTTTGAAATTCTTACAAGTTTGAACTCTTAATGTCAGCTAAAACTCCGCCTGTGTTTTCTCCTATGAAACTTAACTGTGGTTCAATCATATTTTCTATTATCAATTTTTAGCCTAAAATTGTGTCACATAAAAGCTAATCACACATTTTAATATTCACTAAAAGGCAAATACATGTATGCACGTACTGTCATACACAGACATACTGAAAAATATTTTATTCTACTAATATTTTATTCAGTTTATATTGTTTCAGTTCAGTTCAGATGAGATCATTGAATTTCAACTTCAATGTCTATGTTTTGCTTATATGGAAAAACAAGCGACATTTTTGGCAAAAGGCAACAATAATTTATACGCATTTTATTAATGCTTAAAATGTCATTTCTACTACTATACAATAAATACAATGAGCAGCAAGCGACAATGCGGCGCGTTGGAGCTGTCAAGTGAACTCTCAAAAGCAGCGTTAAAATAATGTTTTGCTTTCGTGTGAGTGCCAAAACGTGGAAGAGTGTTGCCAAAAATGTTGAATTATAAAAAGAATTAATTTTGAAGAATTAATTTTTGGCAGCCGCCGTGGCTCAGTTGGTTAGTGCGTTGGACCGCGAGTCGAAGGCAGTGACCCAGGTTCAAATACTGCCTGTAATAACACCTAAAAAAATAACGGGAAAACTAGTTTTCTCTTTCGGTGGCTGGCCTCTCAGCTGGAAATGGCAAACCTCTGAGAGTAAAAATTGCTTATGAAAAATCTCCCAACCTGCCGTTCGGAACCGGCATAAAACTGTAGGTCCCTTCCACCCGCGTGTAAATTCACACGCACAACACGGGTGGTTGCGGGAAGCTAGGCCTTAGTCTCGCGTAAGCGGGCTGCCGTGCCAGTCAATTATTATTATTATTATTAATTAATTATTAATTTTGAGATTAGGATTTTGTAAAAACAGTTGAAAAAGTTATGCAAATTATAACATACAAATGGTGTAGGAATTATTAGAAAATACTTTTAGAAGGGAACAGAAAATTTACAGCAAAGAAGTTGATTTTTTTGCAATGATTTACAATTTTTTTTTTTTAATTTTTAATTTGCATGCACCAGATTTATTCTTATAATTTTATGTCATAATTTTATTTATTTTTATGCAATAATTGATTTTTTTTTCAAATTTTATTTTTTCTTAAATCTTACGCTCTTTTGTAAAATCCGCCAACTCTAGCAGAATCAAATACACCTTTTCCCATTTGCGCTTTAACAGCGTGTGAAGCTTTTGACGCCGTTGACTGGCCGAAATGGCGCTCTACTATAATTTACTCACACGACAGACAATGCTCGAACGCGTCGAGCGATACTTGTGTGCGGTGCGAGTTGGGGAAAAGTTAAAGCGCCAACGGAAACCAAATTCCGAGTCTTGTGGCTAAACAGAAATGGTAGCGCATTGTTTGACCGGTTTGCCGCCGCACGTTTGACGAATGTGGATATTTACTATGCGGAGCGAGACCAAAGCAGGCAGAACATTTCAATGTTGGCGCATATGACAAGCCGTCGAGCAACACACAGTGTGTGTGTGTGTGTATTTGGTCGCTGATGTCAAAGAACTAAGGTTTGGATCGTTTCAGCCCCAAGCAGACACGTCAAATAATATGTCTGTGAATTGGGCTTTTTGTTGTGTGAACTTTTCCAAAACATGCACGGAATTTATGAAGCCATTAGAAGCTGAGGCAACTATACCATTGTAAACAATCAAAGCAGCCAAATCTCAAATAGGTAAACACACTCCAAAGTGTCAGGTGCACAAAGCGCACAGCTTCCCCCATTCGAATTTGTGTAGTGTGGCTGCCGAAAACGTTTCATGTGGCCCACGTTGTGCGGGTAAAAGTGAGTAAATGTCAAATGTAATTACCCGTTAAAATAAACACGCTGACAATGCGGCACACCACACACACATAGTCACGCATACACACACACAAATAGCGCAGCAATTGGTCGACACGCGTAAATGTCAAACTTAAATAGAGAACAGATAAAAGGCACAATTGACAGTTGCGGCGAGCATAAAAGTGCGTTGTCGTCGACGGCGGCAAACAGACAACACATTAAACAATAACAATTCGAATAGCTTTTTACACAAATGAACACACAAATGGGCTGTGGGACAGCTGGATGGGCAATTTAATTGGTGTGTCTATGCAGTGTGACTTGAACGCGCAACAAACGTGTCGATGGGCGCCGCATTTGCGTGAGTTGGTTTTTTCGCAGTGTAGCGATGTGTGTGTGTGTATGTGTGTTGTTGTTGACAATTTCCTCTTTTAAAGCCATTAAGTGGTGGTTTGGGGCTGTTGTCATAGTTAGTGTGTTGGCTGTTTGTTTTTTGGTTTATTTTTGCTGGTTGGTTAATTTTTCTTGGTTGGCGTTTTGTCAACAAAATGACAAGCACCGGTGTTGATAACGTGTTCAACGCAGAGGAAATGATTTGCTGTGGGTGTCATATTATTCTGATAAATAGAGCGGTAATAATTTGCAGAAATCTTTTGTTGTTGGAGTAATTATTCATAGCGTTAGGCGCTCAAATTACAAAGAAAATATGTATGTGCGTACATATTAGACAGGCAACAACCCTTTACAAAATGCTTCAGATAAAACAAATTTACTTGTCTGACCACGGACGGATTCAGAAAAATATTTTAGGGGCTTTCAAGAAGTAATTCTTCAATATTCATAAAATGTCAAAAAATGCCTTTTAATTTGTATGTAGTTTTAAAGTCGATCCTAATATTTCGGGGGAGGGGTTTCAATTCCAAAACCTCCCCCCCCCCCCCCGAATCCGCCACTGTGTCTGAGATTATAGTTTTAGGCTTTGATACAATTGAGAAATAGATTACTTTTAAGGTCGAGCAAATAGTGAGGGAAAGACATCACTTTGAAGATGCTATCAGTTTTCAATTCTAGCTTTGGACCACTTATAAAGATGATAGGTCATCGAGCAAATAGTGAGAGAAAGATATCACTTTTATGATGCTATCAGTTTTCAATTCTAGCTTCAGACCTGAACTCTGACCAAGATGCGTTAGGAAGGCGATAGTTCATCGAGCAAGGAGAGAGAGAGAAAGACATCACTTTGAGGATGCTATCAGTTTTCAATTCTATCCTCTTACAAAAATGTTAGGTCATCGAGCAAATAGTGAGAGAAAGACATCACTTTGAAGATGATATCAGTTTTCTATTCTAGCTTTAGACCTTTTACAAAGATGTGAGTTCATCGAGTAAATAGTGAAAGAAACAAACCACTTTTAAGATATTGTAGGTTTTCGATTCCCGCTATAGACCTTTTACAAAGATGTTAGGTTATCGAGCAATTATTTAAGAGAACCAGATCTCTTTTAAGATGCTTTAGGTTTTCATTATTTACTTAACAATCCTCGGGTTGTTAGTAAAATATAAAATTTCTCATCTATCTAAATCATTTCGATGTTTTAACTAACACAAAGTTAGTCATATGAAATGCCAAACATTGTAAGTGCTATATGTATACACTTAGAAGTTTTTGTGGTATAATAAATAGGAATACTTATATAGTACTGTTTATTTGTACGTATTCATGTAAATTAATAAGTTTTTGGCGCACTCTGTTAAAAGTAAATACATGTTGTGGCCAAAAAAAATTTTAATTTAATTTTTTTCTTTTGGCAACTTTTCCATTGCCAAAATGTTTATTTCACAAAATACGCTAAAAATAAATTTTGCTCTGTTTTCGCTTTTAACAGAAAGACCCAGAAGCACACATTTCACTCTTAAACGCTGAACAGTTGAAAAATACAAATATTATACAATACAAATGTACAAAATGAACAAAATTTCCAAAGCAACAAAATCAAATTGCATAATTCTTGAGGATGTGTGTCCGCTTGACATAAAAATGATTCATCTGTTGTTGTAAAATATAACAGCGAAACAATAAAATAGCGCAGACAGTAAAAAAGTCAAGGTTTCAAAAAAATAAATAAATTATAAGAAGTGTACGTATGTATTATAATCGAAGCTAAAGTTTGAACTGTAATCTGGAAAACAAAAATGAAAAACAACTTTGATACGAAACGATTTCAAATGCGTTTTGATGTCGATGTTGATTTGGCGATTGAAATTTCCAGCCAGATGTCCGCCTACCTGTATTTACATTTCCAAATCTATTTTTTTTTGGTCGAAATTAAGCACTTTTTTATGGCTTAGCACACGTCTCGCAGGGCTGTTGCTGCTCAGTTCGCATGGTCTTTAACAAGCGTGCTGACGTCTTAAGCATAAATATGTATGTAAGGTACTTTTGCCTGGGACGCCAGTGTTGTGCTCTGCTTACAAGTTTGCTAGCAGCGCTGATCTGTGCTGCTCACCCACACCCACTGTGGCCCACACATGCGCCACATGGGTCTTCGTCAAAACCATACAAATGTATGTATGTATGTATGACGGTAGGTTTGTTCGTCTGCATGTACGATTTGTTGTAAGTTTTGCTGCTGCGGTCGAATGAGCGCTCAACTTGGGGCATTAATTCGCCCAAATTGTGTGCTTTCTTCACTTTATGCTTTCCGCTGCCTCATTTTTCGGCTATTTTCGTGTTTATGATGATCGCCGAGTGATGAAACATGCACAGAAAGCGCAAAAATTATTTGCTCGCACTTAACCTTCGTTTTCACTCTTTCTGAATGAAACCAGACGAAATATTCTTGCCGGCATTGAACTTTATTTTTGTCGTTGTGCTCGCTCACAAATTGCGACAACATCTGGCAGCGTTAAAAAACGTGTGTGTTCGTTTTTTGATGGGAAATATTCAATGTGTCAATAGGCTTAGCGCAGAATGTTGTTTTGTTGCCTTTTGGAAATGATGGATTAGCGCCTGGATTTAGAAAACGTTTTGAAAGCAGAGACCGCAATGTGTTAAATCGTTGACAGTCTCTATAAAAATAAGATTTGTAGCACGCAGTAATGAGCATTGGACTGAAAACCGCAGGCTGCAAGCACTGTATGACAATTTTATGATCGCTCAATCACAAAAAAGTCCTTAATTCCATTTTATTTGAAATGTGTTTATATTTGGAATACTGCAATGAGCATAAAGAGGGATTCAAAGTGCATAAAGTATATGAAGTCCTTAATTCCATATTTAATACTGCAAAGAGCATAACGAGGCATTCATAAAATACATAAAGTCCTTAATTTAATGTAATTTGAAATAAGTTTTTGTTTTTTAAAAACCTGCAAAAAGCATGAAGAGGGATTCAAACTGCTTAACATATTTTTTTACAGCACAAATAAAATAAAAAATATTTATTTTTATTATGAAAACCTCATTCAAATACCATCTTTGCCAACAGCAAAAGGCACAAATATAGTAATGATACTTACATACATATACATATTATGTATGTAAATAAAAGAAAATAACTTGACTTAAGGAGCGGCTTTGACCTCTTGTCGCTTTATCTGTTATCGTGTTTTGTGTAAACACAATCAGCGTTGAACTTCGCCAGACCCCGACAGTCAACAAATGAAGGCTAAACATGCAACTTATCGTGCAATTTATGAAAATTAAAACATTCATTTGCAATTGTTTGCGAATTTCGTCAGGCGAGCTGAAACCGGTTTTGCTGTTTAGCAAAGCGTTCAAAAAGAAGTGGGAGAAAAAGAAAACAACAAACTGTTGTTTACATTCGATTGCCGAAAATGGCATATCGAAAGGTGCCGGTTGCTGTATGCATATTTCTGAAGGCAATGGAGATATAATGTAATATATATATGCTACGTCCCGTACAATGGTGGGTGCTGATGCTTTTGTATTTTTAATCAAGAGATACTTTCACTAATGCAAGCAAGGTTGCTTTAGCGTAAAGGATTTTAAAAGAACTTGTAGCTGTCTGAATTGAGTCCATGAAGGACAAATAAACTACAGTAAAATGGCCATAAAATATTATTATTTATCATTTAAACCCCAGAAAACATTGTGAACAACGGCCTAAGAGCGTTTATAGGCTAGGCTCGAGTGACTGTTTGGACACGGAACCAAGCTGAAAGGCACATTTGGGCCACAAATGAGCCCATTGCAATACTACAGAGGAAATAGTAGTGTTAAAGCGGATGTAATCGAAAAAAATGAAAGCACTAATTGGCGAGAAAATATCACTGAAGAGCGTTATGGGTCTCAGGCTTGGATGGTGTTGCAAGGAGTCAATAATGCCTTCTTAGTTCCAAACGCTGTTTTGCATGATTTTTCATAGAACTAAGGAGAATAGGTAATGGTACTTGCATGCAGTATGGGTTCCACTGTCACTCAAAGGCCTGACTTCTGACGTATTGCTTTAGTCTGTGTGACTCATTGCCAAAAAAATATAAATTCATAAATTAAAATTCCTATAAGGCTTAAAGCAATTAAAGCCATATTCTGCAAACTAAGCCGGCATAAGTCACCTTAACACCTTATGCCGTATTCGAACTGCCGCTCACACATAACCGCTGCGCGCCCACTGCGAACACATTATTGCCGATGCGCTGCACGTCGCCACGTTTAATCTAAAATGCACGCCTGATCGGCGTTTCAACAAAATTCGCTTTCATGCCTTTTTATCAATTGAAAATGCCAGCACTTTCTAATGAAATTAGCTGCATGGCTGACCGTTTGGTCGGTCGGTCACTGCCCATAGAACGCCTCAAGGGAACACATATCGTTTTGCAGCGAAAATCAACAACACAAATTAACACTTTTTTGTATAATGTTTGAACTGTCACGCACGGCGTATGCTAATAAATACAATAACACCAAAAATAATATTATCGTATTACAAAAACACCAACAACAATATGAAATGCATTAATTACATATTAATTAGCGCCGCGTCTGACTATATGTCTGTCTGTTTGACAGCGTATCAGTGTCTGTGTTGTGAATTGAACAGCGCAGTGGAAGTTGGCGCGTCGATCGGACTGACGCTGATGTGCCTTGTATGTGGCTACTACACTGTTGCCTACATTTGACTTGATCGTTAGGTATTCAAATTTCAAATTGAATCGAAAAAACGCGAGAAAAAAAAACACATTTAAATAAAACGAGCTGTGGCTCTTGGCTCTTGCTTTCCTGTACGAGCTGTACGCCTGTTAGTTCAGTTTCCGAGCGATCGTTTATCACTTCAGTGAGTTTTTTGCGCTGCATTCAGGGCGCACTTGACGCGCAAATGTGCAGCAAGGCGAGAGCGCTAAAAAGCGGCAAATTCAAGTGCAAATACATTTCACATGACATCAACAACAAAACGCCGGCGCATTTCGCGGCCGGTGCACAATTGCCATCGATCTCTATCGATTGTCGCTGGTCGTTATCTATTCAAATGATGCACAGTCGGCGATGTTCATATCGCCCGACCCCACTTACATTCGCCTCTCCGAGTGCTGCTCTACGGACACGCTGTTCCTTGATCGAAAATGTCTGGAGCGCAGCGATCAGCACACGCAGATAATTTGGCTGTTGCTGATTGTTGACGTTGTTATTGTTGCGATGTGTAATATACTAATCATATATTTGTTGTGGTGTTTTTTTGTCAACTCGTTTGCACTGAACTTGAAATTTCGTTGCGTATTTAATTTTAACACTTGCGCGCGATCGCCGTATGAGATTTCGAATTTGTATCTGTAGCGCCGTTCGTATGGCATCCGTGATTGCTTTTAGCTCCGTCCGTACGTTCCGTAATTCCACTCACGACTGAGCGCTTTCAGTGTTGGCGTTCAGTTTCGTAGTCGCAAAACGTTTGTTTATTATTCTGTGGCTTTGGTTTTTGCTCTTTCTGTTGCTGTTTTATTATTGTTGTTGCTGTTGTTGTGGCTGCGATCTTGCGAGCGCAATATGTACTATATGTATGCGCGTAAGTTAGTAGCCGAGCAGCATCTGTGAGTTTGCCATTTAGAAGCGTTTTCTTGAGCGTAGAACGACGTGATGTCACACGCTGCTAGAAAGCGTTCTGAGCTATACAGCTGCGAAAATTTATATTTAATTTTTGCACACAAATTTTAAACTTACTAGTCTTAAAATCCAATTGTGTTTAGCATAATTTAGCATAATGATGAGTGCTAAACTTTTGGGGCCATGTGTCTTTGATTGCTAAAAAATCTCGTTGGCGCTTAATAACTGGCGCTCACTGCCAGAAATGGAACGACTGGATCTTATTTTGAAAGCTTTGGATAAAGAACATAAAATATTATAATAATTTTAAGTCGCACTTGAATCAGACAGTGCATTGCAGTCATCGAATGGTGACTAAAAGCGACAGGAGCTGCGGGCATGACGCGAAAGCAGAAATAATGCAACACTTGATAACTCCTTAATATGTCTGACAAATCTGGCAAGCGACCAATCACATCTGCCGAAAAGGGAGAAATAAAAGCCAAAAATCCTTTAACAGGTGGCAGTTTTGGCCGGGTCCATCTGTATCTGTCTATCATCGTCATCCGTATCAGTATCTATCTATGACAATGACTTTGTATTCAGACATGCATTGTAGTAAACAATTTTTTAGAAAAGTTTGTTTTTAGACTTGCTAAGTTTTGACGGCAGCAAAAGCCATAACAACAACATTGAAACGAAATGCAATATTCATGCTTAGAGTTTAACCATCACCGTATGCTAAGAGACTTTTGCTTTAATACATACGATCTCACTTTGCAGAGTGCCACCGATGATGTGAATATTAAGTGCGTTCAGACAGTATAAAGAAAAACTTATGTAGAGCTTATTGTGTTTGGTTATTGTGCCTTGACAAAGTGTCAACTGTGTACTTCAACCAAGTAAAATGGTTTCAATGGCCTAAGCTATAGGGGAGAGTATCGTTAACTAGTCAAATTCATACCAAACGCAGATTAGTTGAAAAAGAAAATACAAATCTGTATCTAATAAATAAATCTTTGCAATCATTTGCCACCACAAGTATTTATACGCAAGCGGCCAATTGTGTTGCCGTTTCTATTATGGCCACTGTGAAGATTCTTCGTTGTTGCACACCAACTTTGGCAGATTCAGTTGACATACAGAGCATTGACGCAGTGAGCCATTTGACCGTTTAAGGCACATGCGTCCGTTAGTCTGTGGATTTCTGCAGGCATTGCCCGATATGGAGCTGCCTCTCGTCTTCGTCGCGCACGGCAGATTTGGTCAGTGCCGCTGTGCATGGGAAACAGCTAAATAGCACCTTTTATATGCTGTACTGCTGTGACTTCGGGCACCCCAGCTGTCGACCGATATTAAAATCACTGCAGTGCAATTGACCAAATCGCGGTGGCCAAACTTGCAGTTCGAAAGACAGAGAGCCCCGCAAGCGTTCGCACAACTATTTGAACATGCAGCATTAACGGCAGCGTTGGTCGCTGTTTGGTTCCTACTTGTTGTCGCCACATTTCGCTGCGTCAGCACGAGTGGGTTTGTTTGTGCCAGCTGGCGATACTTGGAGGATGTCGTGGGTCGTTGGTTGTCATTCACAGCTACTTTCTTCGTGTTTTCTGGAATTTATTTTGTTGCAGTGATTGTCATAGTGTATGTATGTGTGTGTTTGTGCATTTTCTCTTGAAATCGCACTTACATATCTCGAAGTGGGCTCCGCAAATTGTTTTGATAAATTTAGTTTTTTAACGGTTTCTTTAGAATTCT
Organism: Melieria crassipennis; assembly: GCA_963668005.1. Classification (NCBI taxonomy): domain Eukaryota; kingdom Metazoa; phylum Arthropoda; class Insecta; order Diptera; family Ulidiidae; genus Melieria; species Melieria crassipennis. The sequence goes on from OY764961.1 coordinate 107,112,417, forward strand.
AGACTGTCTTAAATGGAAAACGTACAACAGTAATAGGAAAATAGAGAATAGAGAGAAAATAGCAAAATTGCATGCAATAAATAATGCCGAAAGCGAAGAGGCTGTTCGTTGCAAGCTGATCGGTGGAAAATATTAAAACTGAATTGAATTTTTTTATAACAATTTATACGATTTCCCCGTGATTGTGCAAGTAATTAATTTGAATTTAATTCGAATTCGTTAGCTTTTACACAAATAAAACAATAATACAAACAAAATTTCTTTGCTTTATTTGTTAAGCCTGAAAGTAGGCAACAAAATGCTACTTACTTTGGTTTCCGCACAGTAAAGGCAGAATAGTTTTGTTTCTGTTAAAATTTCTATGCAGTCATGGCAGTGCTTTGTCAATCGTAGTGGAAGCCACTTTTGTTATTACTGCCCCCTCGAAGAACATTACAGCGGAGCTCCCACACTTTTCAAGTAAGTTTCGGATATGAACAAAAATATTTCGGACGGAACAGCTGCTCAATGAAAGCACAAAACTTTTCAGGAAAGTATAAATGCATCTGAGAAGAGACGGCGAAAAGATGTCCAATGCATTTACTTCACCTGCAGAAACATTTGGAGCATCTGTAATTACATAATTTTAAATTCAAGTTTCAAAAAATTAGTTTTTGCTTAAGCAAAATTCAAAAATAAGCAATGAATATTAGAAAACTACGTTCCTACAGAAATCGAATGAAACCAAAACTGTCGTTAAAAGATCTTTTATTCATATGAGAAATTCCTAACCTTTGTATTTATTCTCTCACTTCTAGATGAACATCATCTACCTCTGCTGGATCTTCCACTTCCGTTAGAAGTTCTTCTACATCTATTGAGCTCTTCTACATCTGTTAGAAGACCTTCTAATAATTCAGTTAGAAGATCTACTACTTTCTAGTACTGCACGTTTTTCCATCTCACCACACAAGAAATACAAACGACATATATTTTATGTACATATGCACAAACATACCAAAACTTTTAACTTCACCATAAATGTTACGGTTTCATTAAGTAATGTGACGTTTATTAGATGTCATGCTTCAAATTTATTTTTTCAGCATTCACTTAATATCGTCTTAGTTGCTAATTATATATAACTAATTGCTAGTTGAATTCTTATTTATTCTCTCTCTCTGGTTTTTGCGTTTTATATTATTTTTCATGTTATTCTGGTTTTTCGTTTCACCATTTTTATATCGAGTTATATTTTGCTTCCATGCGAAATTTTTATTCCATTTCATCTTAAATATTAAAATTTAGTCAGGTAAAAATCATTCGTCATTCATCAAAAACAAAACAAAATGGAGAATACATAACGATACGCGTGTCGCTGTTGTTGCATTTGTTTGGCTAGAGCTTTTCTGACACAGCGTTAAGCAATTTTGTTGTTTAACGAGTACAGAATAACTAAAATAAAAACAATTGCCGTCCAGTACCTGTCGCACAATGTCTAGTCCTACAGCACCGCAGCTGTTGCGTTTACTACTCTGTTAGCTAGCTTAATTTCAGTTCCTTCTTGCTTATGTACGGCAATACAAAACAATAGCGTTGCGCAATGTTAGTTGAAGAACACATCAATTGTAATTGTTGCTGTTAAATGTTTGCTAGCTGCTGCGTAAAACTGATTGCCAGGCACGTCTTCTATTTAACTTTGCCAGCGGCTGCAGCTGCGTCTTCCTTCTTTTTTTGCTTCTCGCGCATTAGCTCAGCATCCCTGCAAGTGGATCAAGAGAATACTAATTAATACAATGATTGCATATATATTTTCCATTCAAGCTAGACTTACCGTTGTTTGCGCTGATCGACGGTGAGGTTATCGGTGCGCTTGCCTTTATTCTGTTCTTGTTGTTTCTTTTGGGCCTTTTGGCGGGCAAGATCTCGCTGATTTCCGCCTGAAAGAGATAATAATGAAAATTGCATCAATTTGGAATGACCAGACAAATGCTATTGACAAATTTCTGTGCTATTTAGGCAACTGCTGCTTCGTTGCAGATTCTCATATGTAAAAGAATAGCGTTACTGTGACCTAAGGTATTTGCACAAGTGCACGTATTTTACGTAAGTGCTAACGTTTCGAATATTGACATTAATGTTCCAGTTTGACATCTAAGTATTAAATGACAAATAAACGATGGCACAAAATGGTTTAACCCTTTCAGTCACAATGTCCAATATATTGGACTGCAGCCCATACAATTCATACAGAACGGGTTTATTTTCGACGACCATAAACACCATCGTTTATTTACTTTATATTGTAAGCCGAATTTATACTTGGATTAAAGTTGTTTATCAGCTATTAAAACTATGGTGTTTGCAGATTTATAATCTTTAACACTGAAGCTGACAAGAGACTTTTCGTAATGATGCCCAAGAGATATGGATTTGTGTGTAGGAGGAAATATATGATGTCATTTGTTTGCCTCATCCCCAGCGCACATCGCTATCTACTCTCGAGCATTGCGTTGGTTCTAGCCTGGCAAGGAGGTTACGAAGGCATATAAAAACAGGTCAAACAAGCGATTTTAAGTTCAGAAATTCACTCAACTTGTTAGCTTATTCCGGCTCAATTTCTTGACAAAATTATTTAAAACTAACGGACTAATAGGCACAAATTTGTTAAACATTTTCTGTTATACATTTGAAGCATTTTGAAGATCGGCAAGAACGTCCCACCAAAGGTTTTCCAACTAAACATTTTGAACTATACTTGGCAGTCACTGCCACTGAAGATGCCAAAACAACAGGCATAATTTATATTATTATATAAATTTTCATTTCCTTTGACCCATTTTCGTGCCGCTAATTTGTAGTCGTAATATATTTGAATTTGAATGTTGAATAGTCTTCTTGAAACAGTTGATCATCATCTAATGTCACTTACGAGGTCGCCCCAGTTGCTGCGGCCTTGAATACGCACTAAGGCCCAATTAATGAATGATTACGGCGTGTGTATCTTCGGTATGCAAATGATGCTCGATATGTTGACACGATCTGCTATACCTTCCACTTTGTTGACGTCGATAGATTAGAGCCAAATCCGGTTTTACAAAGCAACAATGCACTTGAATGGTGAGACTGCCATCAACATTCACTGCTTCCATGTAGTCTTTGGTGGCGCAGCAAAAGGCATCCCTTTGTTTAGAGCGACAAGGCCCAAACGGAATCTCGAGATTGTGCAATTTCCTCTGCCAACGACTGCATTCTACCGATACCATTCGCCAAACGTTTGTGGATAGATTGTCGTGTCGTGTCCGCAAGCCACACACAAACCAATTGCACCCATCAATGGTAAACCGAAATTTCTCTCATTACACTAGCAGCGCAAAACCCGTAGCGAAATGTGGTAGTAATGCACTTACGTGTCATGTTGGTCTAGGAAGCGATTGATATTTCTTTTCGTCGTGCAAGAATTTGCCGCTCTGTTATTATTTCTTGTTTCTGGACTCTTTTGCGTGGCCGAACCGCGTATCGAAAATTTTTCACGTTGCTCGTTCTCGAGTGTTCTACAATTTTTGTTATGAGAAAACTCGTCGAACGTAACTCGTCGCTTCCGCTCGTTAGTATCGTTTTTCATGATTTGTACGTCAACGAACGAACGAATTGTCATCATTCGTATTGGTAGGGTTGTCGTTGTCCAACTTTGGTTGAATACAAAAAGTTTTAAAAGCAAGAAATATTTAGATCAGTTCAAGAGGTAAGCAATATTTAAATAGCGACCAATTGCGTATCCGTGACTACTTTTTTAGCAGATATTTATTTATATGCTGTGCCATGGTTTAAGTTAGTTAATGCCATTAGAGGTGCAAAAATTCTCAAATTGTTTGCTAAGTTTGCCCGTGAAACTGGTTTTTTTTGGCAATATAAAGGAAGGTCAGATGGGTTGATCCCATTAAGCTATAGCATATCAAACCGATTTTCGATTAGGAGTCATTTACTCTGTTAGGACGCCAAAGTTTTTATTTATTTATAGTGTTTACTATATTTTAACCCGGCGTTGGTGTGGTGGAAAAAAATTACGTTATTGGTGTGGTGGGGTATGACATACCCCAAGACTTGATATAGCAGCTACCTCACGAAACAACACAAATATAAAAGATAGCAATTTTATATTATTTTTCATTTACTTTTACGCAAGAAAATACAAAAGCACTTCATGTGCAAGCAATTTGTAAAAGAAAATATCAAATATAACAAAAATAAACGAAAAGTACCGATATTTATAAGTTGACTTCATATAATGGGGGTTAAAAAAATGTCTGTATATAATTTTCCAAAAAACATAGTCAGTTTCAAAAATGAAATACATATATAGGGTGTTTTTTTTAGAGGTTTGTTTTTCGAATAGAGATAAAACTGGCATTTTGTGGTCAAATCTGGCAACTCTAATGTCATTTATGTTCAGTTTGGTTTGCCATTTCATCATGAACAGGTTGACAAAAGAACAACGCTTGCAAATCGTGCAAATTTATTTCGAAAATAATGGTTCAGTTCGCGAAGTTTACCGCAAGCTCCGTCCATTTTATGGTCGACATAATCGTCCATCAGAGCAATTAATTCGGTTAACCATGGGTCGTTTTCGCACTACGTTTACTCTATGTGATAATACGCATCCGCAGAGACGTCGAACAGTGCGCACCGAAGAAACAATTGCCGCTGTAGAGCAAAATGTTGAAGAGGACCCAGTCAGAAGAGGAGTCAGTTACCGTTAATGGAGACCGGTATAGAGCCATGATAACCGACTATTTTGTTCCCGAATTGGATGGCATGAATGTGGATGAGTTGTGGTTCCAACAAGACGGCGCTACATGCCACACAGCGCACGTCACAATCGATTTATTGAAGGAAACATTCGATGAGCGCATAATTTCGCGGAATGGACCTGTCAATTGGCCACCAAGATCGTGTGATTTGACACCATTGGATTATTTTCTTTGGGGATATGTGAAGTCGCTCGTCTACGCCAACAAACCAGAAACGTTAGGGGACTTGGAAGCCAACATTCGTGGCGTTATTGCCGACATACGGCCCCAAATGCTCGAAATAGTGGTTGAAAATTGGACCTGTAGAATTGGCTTTATTCGAGCCAGCCGCGGCGGCCACATGCCCGAAATCATATTTAAACATTAATGGCATAAAATTATCCTTCCAATAAAGCCAAATTGATGGACATTAAAACGATTTTCCTGTGTTTTATTTCAATTCGAAGTTCTATACTGTAGTGTATTGGTGGAGGTGGTGCCATGGTGAATGCAACCCTGTTGTGGTTGGGCTTGTCAAGCAGTGTGGCAACTCGGGCTTGCAGCTAAGTTCATGCTGGTCCTTTACCTTTACGTTTTACCTTTACTTTTACTTGTGACGCCATTGTTAGAACACGCAAATAAAGTTTGTCTTAAAAGTTTACACAGTTGTTTATATCAAAAGGACTTAAATCCATCCCAGTGCTCATTACAACGTCAAGTGTGGGGTTCGAGCAGGAATTTTTTTTCTATCTAAGTTCTAAAGTTATTGTGGTTCAATGGCGAACAAATTAACGCGCAATGCGGTTATTGCTGCACTACGGGCTGCGGGAGCTGAATTCGAGGAAGACGCCACGATGGTTCAGTTGCGGACAGTGTATGAACAAGCGGTAGCAGGTCGTGTCGGAGGTAGCGGAAGAGCGGCCAGAGCGGATAGCGAGCCTGATGTTCCGCTGAATCAACAGATGCCAGATGCCAGCCAGAGTGTGCAGACGACTAGACGACAGATGCCAGGGGCCAGCCAGAGGGAGCGACCCATGAATGTGCCAGATACAGAAGATGATACAGTTGATGCAGGGAGTGTGGTGAATGTGACCAGTACTGAGGCTGAAGAGGCTGAGTTAGATCGGCAGTTGGCGATCATGCGCAAGAAACGTGAGCTTGTCCAGCTGCAGCGTGAGTTGAACGAGTTCGAGAGTCGTAGAATCGACCTGGGTGTACTGGACGCGATGATGAGCAAATTTGATGGTTCGGAGTTGCAGGACGTTAGCAAATGGTTGGCCGACTTGGAGAATGTGTTCGAGAGTTTCCAGTACAGTGAGCGAGACCAGCTGGTTGCCGCACGACATCTGATAACTGGGCAAGCGAAGCGGTTCGCGGACATAACTCGTGTTCGCAGCTATGGTGAGCTAAGGATGGCTTTGATGACTGAATACCGTCGTATATTCACGGTTCGAGATGTGCTGCAACAGTTACGTGCCCGTGTCCTGAGACCAGACGAAACACCACGACAATATATTGTTGAGATGCAGTACATTGCCAGCCGCGCCGATGTGTCAGAAACGGACCTAATCGACATTATCATCGAGGGGCTTAACGACGATACGAATATGGTTTCGATGCTGTACAGTGCCACTTCCTTGCGTGAATTGAAGGGGTTGATGGAGCGTTACGAGAAGAAGCGTCGGGCAGCTGCGCCAGTGGTTGTGCCGAAGATCAGTGTCATGTCGGGTGCCGTGCCTAGGCCGAGGTCGTATACAACAGTGCCAGTTGCTAACACAGCTGCAAAAGTCACGGATTTGTCGGCCGTCAGGTGTTACAACTGTTTTCAATATGGGCACTATCAAAGTGCGTGCGGGGCCCCGCGACGCCCACCGAACTCGTGTTTCATATGCCATGAAGTAGGCCACATGCGCCAGCAGTGCCCACGTCGTAGTCGGATGCAGAATACAACACTAAACCAGACGCAAACACGGATGCCAGCCGTACCGAAACAACAGCAGCCAGTAGCAGAGGTCGAGGAGTGGGAGGCAGGGACGCCATTGACGGAGGTAGAGGAGGTCCGACGTTTAGCCCGACAGCTGAAACACCGAAATCTTGTAAGTGTTGCCTTTTTGAAACAGAATAAGTGCACTGAATTAATTCCGTGTTTTGCTTTATTTGATAATGGCAGTCCGACTAGTTTCGTGAAGCGTTCTCTTGTGCCATTTGAAGTGACGGGTGAATTGACTGTGACAGAGTATCGGGGGATGGGAAATATGAATTTAAGTACGTACGGCCTTGTGACTTGTAAAATTGTGTTTGATAACCGTAAATTTGACCATAATTTGTTTGTTTTGCCAGATGAAGAGGCAGTGGTGCCCCTACTTTTTGGACGCGATTTACTTAAGGCAATGAATATAAGCCTGTGCCAAATGGACACAGTGAGATATAGTAGACGTACTCTGCTGGAGATTAATAATGCCAATAAAAATGAAGTTCCGTTGAATATCAGTGCACTTAAGTTGTTTAATTTATTAAAGAGTCCAGTAGTTAAGATAACAGAGGTTCCAAACAGAGTTAAGTTATTGAAATCAGATGATAAGTGTGGCAAGTCAGAAATTAATTCAGTTAATGCAGAGGTAAATGTAATTGGTGATTCAAATTTGTGTGAAACTCGACTTGAGTCGTGTATCGGAGTTGTAAATTTAGTTGGAACAGAAGACTTGAATTTGTATGATGAAGTAATATTGATGGTAGGGGCAACTGAGATGGATGAGATTGGTGATCTAATTGATGTGGACGAAAACTTGTCTATAACAGATGCAGATGCTTTGAAATCAGTTGTTTTTGAGAACTATTTGAAAATGAAGAACAAGGGGGGGAAGTTGAGTGGCTATTGCATGAAAATTCAGTTGAAGAGTGATGCGCCGGTGTACAGTGGTCCGCGCCGGTTGTCATATAGGGAAAAGACAGAAGTACAGAAGACAATTGATGATTTGTTGGCTCAGGGCATTATTCAGCCAAGTGCGTCTCCATACGCGTCTCCGATTGTGTTAGTGCGGAAGAAGAACGGTGAATTGAGAATGTGTGTTGACTATCGGGCGTTGAATAAGTTGACTGTCAGAGATCATTATCCGTTGCCGTTAGTTGAGGATTGTATTGAATATTTGGGTGGGAAGAGTTTCTTCAGTACGTTGGACTTGAGGAATGGGTTTCACCAGGTGCCGATGCATGAGGAATCGATACCGATAACTGCGTTTGTGACTCCGATGGGACAGTATGAGTATCGGTTTATGCCATTTGGTTTGACTAATGCTCCACCAGTGTTCCAGCGGTTTATTAATTTAGTGTTGCGGCCGTTGATTGATGCGAAGAGGATTGTGGTGTATTTAGATGATATTAACATTGCCACGAAGACTATTGAGGAACATTATGTGGTTTTGGCAGAAGTTTTGAAATTATTGTCAGGGGCTGGATTGTGCTTGAATCTGAAGAAGTGCAAATTTGCATATAGAGAATTGAAGTATTTAGGCTACTGTGTGAGTGAACGGGGGATTCGTCCGAATGAAGATCATTTGGTAGCGATAAAGAATTACGCAGTACCTACCAACATAAAGGAGGTGCAGAGGGCGGTGGGTCTTTTTTCATATTTTAGACGATTTGTGTATAATTTTTCTCAGATTGCGCGCCCATTGAGTTATTTGACGCGAAAAGGTGTAAAGTTTGAATGGACAGAAGAGTGTAGGAATGCGTTTGAGACCTTGAAATCTAAATTGACTGAGCCCCCTGTACTGTGTGTCTTTGATTCAGGGCGGGAGACAGAGTTGCATACGGATGCAAGTTCGCGAGGGTATGGTGCTATACTGTTACAGAAGCAAGATGACGGCAGGTTTCACCCAGTGGCATTTTATTCGAAAACAACGACGGATCCGGAGTCGCGTTATCATAGCTTTGAGTTGGAAACATTGGCAATTGTGAATGCATTGGAAAGATTCCGGACTATGTTGGATGGAATTCCGTTTGTAGTTGTGACTGATTGCAACTCTTTGGTCTTGACATTGGAGAAGAAAACAATTAATCCAAGAATTGCCAGATGGACATTGGGTCTCGCCGGGTTTGATTTTTCAGTTCGACACCGAAAGGGTGAACAGATGCAGCATGTTGATGCATTGAGCCGGTTGTCAGCTGTGTGTAGTATTGAGGAGAATGAGGTTGATTTGAACATTCAGATTATACAGACGCGTGATCCTGTGATTCATAAACTGCGGGAAGAATTAGAGCAAGGGGAAGTGCCAGGATATGAGTTGGAGAATGGGTTAGTCTTTCGTGTCAGTGGTCAGAATCGACAGTTGTATGTGCCGGGTGAGATGGAAGAGAACATTATGCGATTGATACATGAGAAATATGGTCATTTGGGTATTGAGAAATGTGCAAATCAGATTCGGAAGCATTATTGGTTTCCCCGTATGCGCGAAAAGCTGAATGTGTTCATCAGAAATTGTTTGAAGTGCATTTATTATTCGACGTCGCCTAGAAGCAATGAGCGTAATATATATAGTATTCCAAAGAAGCCAGAACCGTTCGATACAGTGCACATTGACCATTTCGGGCCATTGGAGAGTGTGAACTCAAAGCATAAACATGTGTTTGTGGTGATTGATGCTTTCACAAAATTTGTCAAAATGTATGCTACGAATAGTAGTGCGAAAGAATCGATTTGTGCGTTGAAGAGATATTTTGTTGAATACAGTCGTCCCAGAAGAATCATAGATGATCGGGGCACAGCTTTTACGTCATCGGAGTTTAGGGATTTTTGCGGGAACAATAACATTGTACATGTTTTGAATGCGGTAGCTTCGCCACAGTCGAATGGTCAGGTTGAGAGGGTGAATCGGGTGTTGAAAGCAATATTGGCCAAAACGACTGACCCTATAAACCATGTAGATTGGAAACAGAAACTGACGGATGTCGAGTTTGCAATGAATAATACTGTACACTGTGCCACAAAGACGACCCCTAGTAAGCTGCTTTTTGGCGTTGAGCAGCGCGGCAAAGTAGTTGATGAATTGACGGAGTATTTGCATGATGTGTATTCAAGAGAAGAAGTTAATTTGTCCGAAATAAGGGAGCAGGCAGAGCTTGCAATACAGAAGTCTCAGTTGTACAATCAGAAATATTACGAGAGGAGCCATAGGCCAGCGAAACAATTTGAACCAGGAGATTTAGTTGTGGTTAAAAATGTAGACACTACGGTAGGGAAGAATAAGAAGCTAATTCAGAAGTACAGAGGCCCTTATGTAGTTCGTAAGCAATTAGGTCATGATCGTTATGTTGTTACGGATGTTGAAAATTGTCAGGTTACTCAGATGCCATATGACAATGTAATTGATTCATCTAGAATGAAGAAATGGTTGGAACCTCGAGGTAGGCCAGTTGAAACGGACTCAGAAGGCAACACAGATGGTGATAATTTAAGTGATGAATGTACAGATTATGAATTTTTAGATGATAAGCTAGAAGAAGATTCATTGTAAAAGCAATCGAGGTCGATTGAATGTCAGGTTAGGCCGAGTTGTAGTGTATTGGTGGAGGTGGTGCCATGGTGAATGCAACCCTGTTGTGGTTGGGCTTGTCAAGCAGTGTGGCAACTCGGGCTTGCAGCTAAGTTCATGCTGGTCCTTTACCTTTACGTTTTACCTTTACTTTTACTTGTGACGCCATTGTTAGAACACGCAAATAAAGTTTGTCTTAAAAGTTTACACAGTTGTTTATATCAAAAGGACTTAAATCCATCCCAGTGCTCATTACAATACCTCTAAAAAAAACACCCGATAGTTATGTAACATTAAATTTTTGGTAGCTACCCTGAAAGAGGAGCGAATTACAGGGTCTCAAAATTAGCGCATTTTTCACAAGTCGTATAAGGTTTTTGCTCTCGGACAAACCGAACATCGAGTGCTGTACTGACGACGTTTTGGTACAGCTTCGCCTTATTTCAAGGATTTACAGAATCATGATATTGTTGTGTATTAATGATATTTTTTGGAACATATGATACGATGAAAACGCTTGTCGTATGTGCTATTAAATTCAATGGAACATACGACATTCGTTTTCTACGGCGACGAAATGCGAATACTGAACTGGGAGCTTTTCTTGCACGTAGCAGTTGGGCAGTTGGTATTTGCCTCTTATTTTTCCGTACGGTGAATATTTTAACAAATCGATGACTACTAGACCATCGAAAATATCAATTTGAATTCAAAATCATTTACACAAAAAGTTACGTTATTGGTGTGGTGGGGTATGTCATACCCCAATGAACTTTAGCGGGATGTGACTAAAATCTGGTCAAACTTAAGGGGGCCGATACATGTAAATAGTGTATTTTTTGAGAATTTTTTTGGGGGATAAGGAATTTGGCAATTGATTTTTTTTTTTATCTTTTTCCATTTTTTTTTTGACCCGAGAATCCAAGATGGCGGCGGCGCGTGGGATCAAAAAACCCCCTCCAATCTGATGCGCTGCGCGATTACGCTGCTCGTATGGGGCTGAAAGGGGCACAATAAACCTACTAGGTTGCAGTGCGCAAGGGCATTGTCCCTACCCATTATCATTACATGGGGCTGAAATGAAAAATGAAAGGAAATCAATTAAAAGACAGTTGTGGCTTCGATGTGAACCTGGTTTAGTAAAGAAATTGTGATTTTTTTGGAAACGGCAGAAAATTGAATTTTTGGGGCAGCTGTTTTGATGAATTTGCAAGCACCAACATGAGAGTTTTGCAGATTTGTAAAAAAAAAAGTAGGTTCACATCGAAGGGATGAGTCTTCCGAAGGTGTGGTTAAAATTTCATCGCGATCGGTTGAGCGGTTCTCATGCAATAAATTTTATTTAAATTTAAAATTTAAATTTAAAATTTATAATAATCAAAAGAATTTGATATGAATTACTTTGAAAAAAAAAATTGATGTATCATCCAGCCGATCATGGACATCTAATTTGAAATGCATTTCCCTCCATTACGGCAAAGCAAACCTCTGCTCCGCGCACATTTGTGCATATCGTTTCATGGGCATACATATCTGTTGAAAATAAATCGAGCGCTATTCAGAAATGATATAATGCGATAGTCAAAGTAGCAAAAAGTCGGAAATGCACTGCAGCACTGTGCAAAGAATTTGCATCATCAGCGCTTTGCAGTGGTGCAATTTGTATTTGAAGTTTTTTCAGCAAGTAAAAAGCAAACTCATTCAGCCACCCGTGTAGATACAGGTGTCATACGCTTTGAATGCCTCAGCGACCATAAATCTACAAATCACTTCCGTCCCCCTGCCACATCACACCAAGTCCGACCACACGAGTGCACTATTAAGTTGTTAGAATCAAATTACTCGCCAGCCATAATTTTTCATGTCGCACAAATACTTTTATGATTGCGGGTCGATGTCGCAGCCTTCATCATCTCCCAGCGGAGGTGCCAGTGGCGCTAAGTTCGTGGACGGCGCCGGTGCAACAGTGCGCTGACTGCATGAGACACTGGGCGAAAGTGTCGGAGGGGTTTGGTCCCCGTCAGCTCGGAAAATGTGAAAGTGAATGTTTTTGTTGCCTCAAGTGTCACAAATATGCGCTGGTGTGTGTGTGCTGACTGCTCGGAAAACCCCCCGCTGGAAAAGTACGACTATTTTTCAAACATGAGCGAGTGTGAGTAAGAGAGCGTATGTGTGTGTGTGTGTGTGTGTGTGTGTGTGTGTGTGTGTGGGAGCGCGCGGATTAGCCGTGCGTACTAAACTCCACTTTTGTGTTTTTGTGCAACGCCATTAAATTGCGGTATTTGAGGTATTAAATATTTTACCTTTTGTTCGGAATTTTCCTCGCACATATTGTTGGCCTTACTGCTGTTGTTGTGGTTGTTGTTGTTGAATTTTTTCACGTTACCATTTGACATTGTTGTCCAGCCGCGACTGAAATTTTCTATAAAATTACATCGTTTCAATTTAATTCAAGCAGTTTTCAATCGCACGTCGAACGATTTCCAGTACCATAGCGAGTCGCGTGCTTTTCCGGTGCTGTTGTGTTGAACGGTGCACAATAATACTGAAAAAATTTCAACAAATCTAAATATAACAATTGCAATGGACAAAGTGAAATTTAACATGGGAACACCTGGATTGAGTTGGATTATTGCCGCTTCAATATTGTCGTATTTTGCGTGCGTCCATGGATTAGCGGCTGTGGATTTGCGCGCTAAAAGCCAGCAGTTTACATTTGGCTCAGTAGATGGTCAAACGCAGCAGCCATCCCCAGGTAGTTTCTGGCTTGAAATAGACAAGTTTTCGTCTATCGGCTAGCAAAAGATTTGCGTGTTTCAAGTGAATGCGAATGCCGCTGAAAGGACTCAAGGCCAATCAACAGAACAATAAACAGGCAAAACACATTATTAGAGTGAAAAAGTTGTCAAACTATATTTTGTGGTATTAAAGCTGTGGAGTGCTTTTTTTTAAAGCGGAGTACTGCGCAAAATGAAAAGTAATGTGCATTACTTTTACTCTCTCGACTGACTAGTTGCTTCTGAAAACACACACATATTGCAATACAGAATGCATATTTCTTGAAAAAGTTGCTAAAGATCTTTATTGGCCTATCAGATCAGACTCAGAATGGCCGTACAGATCTCTTAAATATCTATCACAGTTATCTGCAGCTGATATTAAAAATAAACCAACGAATTTCAATAACACTCAACGCAGATTTCTGTCTGACATCATTAGGGACTTAACCAATCTATGTGTTAGTTGAACTTTACCAAACCTAATCCTACCTAACCTACAAATTTCAATAACTCCTGTGGCAGCAAAGCAGACTTTAATGCTTTTCTACATTTAATTTGGCTTTTAGTCTTAACCCGTCAGTTAATTGTTGGCACCGCCACGCCCAACATTGTCACGCCGACGACGTCGTACTGCATTTGCGTGCCGGCTGGCTCTTGCCCGAATCCCCTGCCGACGGGGCCTAGCGACGGCAGCGGCCAAATTGACATTCGCATTGTTAACAACGTAAGTTGTGCTTTTAAGTGCATTGTCAACTTAATCGTGCTAACCACGCCCCTACTCACGCCGTCAGCAAGTGCAGCCGACCATACAACCCACACCGACGGCGTTTACCTGCAACTATGGCCTCACGGTGTGCTGTCAGGCCGGCACCTATCAGTGTGGTCGCCGTTATCCGCCGCCCGCCGGCAGTACGCCCGCTGGTCCCGGTCAGGCTGAGTTCGGCGAATATCCCTGGCAGGCGGCTTTGCTCACCACATCCGACGTGTACTTGGGATCGGGTGCGCTGATCACCGCACAGCACATACTAACTGCCGCGCACAAGGTTTACAATATTGCGTAAGTCGGATATATATAAAACTGTATAAGTAGACTCCTAGCAAATTATGCCTCTTAGACCTACCACTTTCAAGGTGCGCGTCGGCGAGTGGAACGCTGCGGGCACCTCCGAGCCCGTACCGGCGCAGGATGTTACGATTGCCAACGTATTCGTCCATCCGAATTTCAATCCGTCCAATCTACAGAACGATGTGGCCATTCTGCGTCTGACCACGCCCGTTTCGTTATCGTCCAAGTCAACGGTGGGCACTGTTTGCCTGCCGACGACCACGTTTGTGGGCCAGCGCTGCTACGTGGCCGGCTGGGGCAAGAACGACTTCGGTCCCACGGGCGCTTACCAAGCGGCGATGCGCGAGGTTGACGTGCCGCTCATAACGAACGCTGCCTGTCAGACGGCACTGCGTGCTACGCGCCTGGGCGCAGCGTTCGTGCTGAACGACAGCAGCTTCATATGTGCCGGCGGTGAGGCGGGCAAGGATGCGTGCACGGTGAGTACAAGTGGGACCATTGAAAGTGACACCTATGCATCGGTCTGTCAGTTTTGCCGTAGCAGTTGGCGAAATTTTAATAACTTTTTTGTCTGTCACTGCTGCGTTGCAGGGCGATGGCGGTTCGCCGTTGGTGTGCCAGAATAACGGCATATGGTATGTGGTGGGCATGGTGGCTTGGGGTATTGGCTGCGCGCAAGCGGGCGTGCCGGGTGTCTACGTCAATGTGGCCACTTACCTGCCCTGGATACAAACGATGTTAGCCTCTGCGCCGAGTGGAAAGTGAAGACCAGCGAACCGAAGTGTTAAGACAGCAAAGGACAGAATTGTATAAATTAAATTTGCTTTTTTATTTTCTATAGCTATGATAAAATATGTATTAATGCAAACTGCATATGTAAAAGAGATTTTCCTGAATAAAGAAACAAAAAAAATGAAGCAAATTGTCCCATTAAATAAGAAGTCCAATTGGTCTATCAAAAAAAAAAAAGGCTCAAGGGTCCAGTATCCAGTAGACTAACTTAGCAATTCCGGTTATAATTCAAGTTTCGGTTTTAGTTAAACATTAACTGGAGATGAAAAGAACGATTCTTGACGTTTATACGATTCAAGAGAATGCGTTGAGCTGAATAAGGTTTAAAAACATACAAACATTGCAACTGGAATAGGCGAGTAGAATCCATTGCGATGCTGCACCACAGAAGGCGTAGATGTGTGGCCAGAGGTAGCAAGAAATGGAGGTGGCTTGATGCTAAATGGCCCATCGCAACCCAGTAATTAACTATAGTACCCCGTCGCCGCTGTTTTAAGTGTCTCGTTCACCACACAACTCGACTACTAAATTGACACATTTATAGCTACACTCACACATATCCACGTTTACAGTCGCACATCCGCGCATAAAACACAGAAATTCTCATGTAATGACTACGATTTATGTTCGGCGCAGCGTCAGTTAAAACACACAAAAAAGAAAACGTGCCCAAATCGGCCCAACAGGTGCTGCTGGCTGCTGTTTACCTTAACGCGTGTCTGCCGCTGCGACAGCGCTGAATGGCATCGTTAGTGCATGAAAAATGTAAAACCCCTTGTTGTGTGTGTGTTAATTTATGAAACAGTCACTAACACACGCATACACGGTCACGCGCCCAAAAGACGAGCACAAAAAACAAAATGCCGCTGCGGCACAAGCGTGCGAACAAGCAGACAAACAGAAATAGCAACGCGCAACTTGGCACGAATGCCAGCGACTGGTGGCTGGTGGTGGCAGAACTGCTCATTTCATGCCATTTATGTCCAACAACAACAACACTGGCTAAACGAAAATCAACAACCACAACGACTACATTAACGACAACACAACGCCATCACGTGTAGTATACCCGCAGGCGCTTGCAGCTGAAAATGACTCATTGCAAGTGGACAAAAGAAGAAGAAGAATGTTTGAGCACCTTCTGCCGCAGTCGCGAACAGTCTGCCGTAACGAACCGGCAGTAGCGTGTCGCATACAGACACACATGTGCCCGCTGGCTATTTGCCTAAGGCCAAAATACAAGCATACTTTTATGCGCGTAAAGTGGCAGCCAGCAGTGCGCCCACTGACTTGCCTTTGCTGGCTGTGTGCTGCTTGCTTTGCGCAAATTTGTATACTTCAGTTTGTAAGGTTGTCACTCTCCCCAAACCGCACACACATGTGTGATAGTTCCTTTGCTTTCATTCGCAACAAAATTAGGCAATTGACCGTTGCTTGAACTGGTTTTGCGAAATTGGTTCATGGCGTTCATTTATGGCGATTGTTTTTGTAGCTTGAATAACAATAAAACAGGACATGAAGAATAAGAAGACAAGGAAATGTGTCAGACAACAACCGAAGAGGAATGCGGAATCAGCTGCAAAGTGGTGAACATTATTTGAATTCCTCGCCAGAGAGCAGGCGACCGTGAGAGACAGGAAGATAGAGAGAGAGCAATATTGGATTTTGCGCATTTGCAAGAGGAAAATTGCGCGAGCAATGTGTAGTAAATGTTGAAAGAGCACTTTGATTGCTCAAAAAAGTTAAATTCGAAAGACGAAAAATTTAAATTGAATTTGAAAGTATATTCGAGATTTATAAAGGAATAGCTGTAGATTTAGATGGGAATTGGAAGATAAATATTTTGATCTCATAGTAGGTGAAAATCTTTGCAGATACCGATGAGCCGATATCTGCCGCAATCTTAGCGGCTAAAAGAATCTCCTGGTTCCTAATTAATCATAATCTTAAGAAAAACATTTAGCTTTCAGAAGTAAATAAATATCTGTACAATCATAAATTATTCTTTAAAAAATACGGAGCGCTGCTTGTGTCGCTTTCCTTTATATTTCTTAAAATGTTTATTAAATTTTCAGTAGGTCAACAAAAAAATGACCTAAGGCTTTGACAAGTTTCTATGTATTTTAGCAGAGTGCCTAAGAAAAAATAAAAAATCATCAGGAAGATTAACAAATTAATTTCATAGATGGTTTAGGGGAGGAAAATTAGAAATAAATTAACAAGGAAACAGAAAGCGAACGAATGTTGTTAGGGAGTATTTTTTATTGATAAATAGCAAAGAAAAGTATCTTAAAACATTAATAGAAGTCTTAAGCAGAGTTACTAAGATATGATATTTGTTATATAAATCCCGAAATGAAATCCAAAAATACGATTTTATCAAACAAAACTTAAATTTGAATTAATCCACCCACAACGTTCCGTTAGATATTCATCGTCTAAACTTCTTTACAGCTTATTTTAAAATTCAAAAATTCTCTTTTGCGCTCTCAGAAATTACCCAAAAATATCCTTTTACCTTTAAGCCAAAGCAATCGTACAAGCGGTCAACACACACACACACACCCACACCCACATACAATCCGCAGTGTTGGTGTGGTGAATTGGGTTTTGCTACCACAAAACTTTCACTTTACGTCAACTAAAACACACAAATTTCATTGCAGGCAAAATTCAAAAATATTCAGTCCGTCCTCAGCTTTCTCGCGTAACAGTCGCAAGTGAAATTGTGGAAGACGCGTAAGCCGCAGCCATTCCCCACTAACCAAAAAATTATACAGTTTAAACTGAATACTTTATACAAAAAATAAATAAGAAATAAAAACAAATGACAAAACGTTATGGCCGCAGTTCACTGACAAATTGGCCGCGCGCAGCATTCAACGACAGCAAGTTTGCAGCATTGTTGTCGAGTGTCAGCCAGCAACCAACAACGCACAACACAAAACGCACACAACAACACACGTATTGCCGCAGCAAGTAGTAAACGACAAAAGGACTTTATTACCTGCTGTCTGCTGCTCGTTGTGGTTGTTGTTTGCACTATTGTTGTTGTTGTTGTTTTCGGGATTGCTATTGCTAGTACTGCTACTGCTCCTGTTACTTGCTGACGTTGTTGCTGCAGTTGTGTTGCTATCTTTCGCTTGAACTTGCTGCTGGCCTGAACAACGCGAGCAGCTCGAAATGAAAAACCTAACCATGTTTGAAAAAAAAGAGGACAAGCAACAAAAATAACAGCACCAACAATAAAAGTAGCAGCAATTGAAAGTGAAGTCGCTGTTGTGTAACCAGCCAACTGGCTCCGGCTCCTACAATGTGCAATATGTGTTTGATAAAGGACGACACATACGCACGACAGGCTGTGTGCGTATGTGTGTGTGTGTGTGTGTGCGGAAAACGAAAAGCATTTGATTAATGCGTTGCGCCGCAGTAAAACTAATTGAATTGCACCCAAATGCAGCTAATTAAATGTACGACAGTGTCGTTTAATTGTGTGCGCAATTTATAAAATTTGTGGCTCGCTGCTAGTGTGGCCGTGTGTGAGTCGAGAGCAAAATTGGGATGTGGTGTGAAGTCACTCCCCAGTGAAGCGTATACTATAGCCAACAATCGCGTAATACGCTGGCATGTCCTTGAAGCCGTCAGTGTGTCTGTGCGTCTACTATAGACTACACTCGAATACATTTGTATTTTGTATTGTTTCTGGCTACGGTTGTTGTTATTGTCTGATATATTGTATAAGCAAATAAATTTACATTACAAAAAAATACGCCAGCACCGAGCCGAGCCAAGCCAAATGAATAAAGCGCAGACTGGCTGGCAAACAATGGAAGAATAGAGAACCTAAACGAAATCAGAACAAATAAATGTAATAAAGTGTGGCCTAATGTGCTTTGCCTATTCTCACTGTAATGTTAAAAAATCATATTATTTTTTATTTTATTTTTGTATCATGACAAAATGATAATTTACTTAACAAGTCAAGCGCAATTTCTGTTTCTGTGTATGATAAGTGCTTAGAATAATTTGGGCGTTTCCAGCAATTTTAGCATAATTTGAGGTGTTGCTGAGCGTTGATTGGAAAAATCGTTGTTTTGTTTAGGAAGCTCTAAGTATTGGACTTGATTACATGTTCAAATTGGAGTTGCAGCTGTAAAAAAGATCCATTTAGACCATGTTGGGTCAAGGATCTGGAAAAATTCCCAATAGCAGTAGTTTAAATTAAATCTATACTTGTGGAACAAGTTTAAGGTAGATGAATTAAGTCCTTAAAGAACTCATAATTCAATAATGGAGACTTAAATAGGTTGGTTCAGGAA
Organism: Melieria crassipennis; assembly: GCA_963668005.1. Classification (NCBI taxonomy): domain Eukaryota; kingdom Metazoa; phylum Arthropoda; class Insecta; order Diptera; family Ulidiidae; genus Melieria; species Melieria crassipennis. Next base: position 107,131,674 of record OY764961.1, read on the forward strand.
AAATAGTTAAAGTGACGAGAGCTCAAGTGGATCAGCTCACGAAAATTAGTGTTTAACGACAGTTTGTTACCACAAAACTTGGTTAACGTAAAACAATAGAAAATTATTGAGCTACTTAGATGGGTTTATGTTCACTTTGTTTTTTCTAGAAAGGAATATATTTTACGGGAGCTCAAGGCTAGACCGCTAACTAAGGCCATTGTCAGAGGGAGAAAGAAATAATAGATAAAGATATATATATATAAATATTAAATAAATTTATAATATTATTTTTAAAGTTCGCAGTGAGGCTGTTTCTTCTTCTTATTCTTCTTAAATTGTATACTTTCTTATAATTGACTATCTGTCTACTGTTTCCTTACTAATTTACTGCCCTCTCATTCTAAGCTTCTTATATTTCATAAAAAAATGTAGCCTTCAGAAATTATTGAATGTATTTCTTTGCTTTGCAAGCCACCATAACGTTGATGCAATTAGGTTTGAACGCGAAGCCTTGGGCAGCGATATCTTTTGGCCACAGTCCATAGCTGTGCTGCAAGACTTGACACATTGACCTAAACTACGCGATAGTCAGCGAAAGATAGAACACGTGCCAATACACTTATTGCCAAGAAAAGACATAGAAACTTTGGTCTCATTATTTTTATGGACATTTTATGTGAATGTGTAGGATTGTAATTTATTTATTTAACCAAAATGAAGCAACAAATATTTATACTATATATTCAATGTTACAGACTAAAGTTCCAGACTTTCAGATACACATAAAAAATATATGATAAATTGATATTGGTGAATTAATGGTAAAGTTTACCGCTATTCGACAAGCACTGCATTATATCGAAATCGTGTTCAGCAGCTTGTTTCAACTTGTGCTCAAATTGCTGGCATTTGGTGGTCTATTAAAAGTTTACTGCACGTGCTCGACTGGCGTTGAGGACGCACGCATACGCCGCCTCTTGCCAATGGTAATTTCTATTCGCGCCCATTGTCGTCACCCAGTCGGTTGCCTGCAGATTGAGTCATACTTGTGAAACGTATTCAGCCAAGGCAAACTAAGTTGTATCCAACTTGCGTACCAAAAACTATGTAAAATCAACAAAACAAACCCGAAACCACAACAAACACCAAGCTACACCGAAGGCTGAAGGATCAACAACTGAACCCATTGTCCCACGTCATAGGCATACGTTGGCCTTCGGCGACAACGGACCGATGCGCGCTTAATGTTTTCGGCGCTCCAACACTGCTCTGCACTTTTCACAGGCATACTTCAAGTGAAGACACCATATGCCGTGCGGCGTTCTACGTGAAAACGACGCAGCGGCTGTCACACAACCAGCACAATCGGCAATACCGCAGCCATCGTTAACCACATTTAGAGTCCACAGCGGAGAATAAGCAACGAAATTCAAGCGCAAGCAGCCAACAACAAAGTGTTGCTAGCGAGTCGGTGCCAGCGCTTTGGCACTTTGTCCGACTGCAGTTGCCAGACTGGTGCGTACCACATTGCCTTGCCGCTCCACTCCCCACACACAGAGTAATTAAGCCATCTCCCCTGTCCACATGTCATGCGTTCGAGTGTGTTGTGTGTCTTTGTTCTGACATTTTTCAAATGTTTTTATTCAGTTATTCAATATTTTAATTGTGTGCATACTTAAATGACGTTAAAGAGTCCTGTGGAAACGTAGTTTGATCTGTGAGAGATGTGAGACCCGAACGAAAAGATTTACTATACACTTTGGAATTGTTAATTTATTGAACTGTTGTTGAAAAAGGATGTTGACAGTGTGTAGACACTTTTAGATAAAACATATACTCGTACCTACTCGTGCCGCATCATGCATAAGTACCCAATGAGATTTTACATACATAAATAAGTATGTAAATTGTCCGAAGATTTGTTGGTGTCATCGTGTAAGTGTTGCTGTTGATGTAAAGTAGAATTTTTTTTTAGTTAAACTTTGTAAATTAAATTAACTATTTTCAATTGTACATATGTAGCATTTCTTCATTAAGTTTTGCAAATATGCACATTATTTTATGCATAAGTATAGAACATATTACACTTTCATCCAATATTTTTACATGAAATAATTTACATGGAATTTCTTAAGTGTATAGTGAACATTTTTAATTAAATTTCAATAGAAATCTTTTTGTGAAGCTTTTGTAAATATGTGAAATTGTTTTCAAGAAACAAATTTCTTGAAAGCCTAAAAATTATACGGGCTCTGTCGCTTGTTCATGATTTCCTCATAGGTTAAATTGATTGTCCCTATTGTGGCCAATAAACCTCAATGTTTCCGTTCGTATGATACAATTCTGGGATTTGTTCTGCATAAGTCACTCATAATCCTCACAATTTTACCCATAATATGCCCCTAAAGGTCTCTTAAAATTAAATTAGATCTACAGATCTTAAAGCTCGAAGCAATTTAATAGCGTTTTTGTCACAAGTGTCACAAGTGTTCCAAATATTTTTTTTGTTACAACCAAAGATTCATTCTTTACTTCAAAACGTGATCGGATGTCCCTGTAGCTCCGTGCATGATCGGTAGAAAATACTTTACTTAATATAAGAATGTTTTACTTTGCTGAAAACATCGCTTCCTTGGGCCATCCTTTTTCGAAATCTTGTTTTAGTGAGCGACAATCAATAGTGACAGTAATGCTGACGGAGGTCCCCGTTCTTTAGACATACTGTCATAATGGACCCACTGTGCCATAAGTGAGCTCGTTTGTTAGCTGTCGAACTTATCTAACTGGCACGACAGCTTTAAGTGTAGGATTGGTATTTTAAGGGTCCAAGGGTCCAACCGGTAATCATTATATCACATTGCATTCTTATTATTCTCCTTTTTATATTGTAAATTTTCACACTATAGTTTTGATGTTGAAAATCTGCTAGCTTTGTGTTTATTATATTATTTTCTTGTAAATATTTAGATTATTAGAATTTTTCTGTTTTTTTTTGCTTAGATGTTTTGTTTTTTTTATGAAATAAGTATTCTGTAAAAGTGACACGGTACCTGTATCTCACTATTTAGAGCTGCTACAAAAAATCTGAGGGTAGATTCGAAATCAGCGCACCCAAATTAGTAAAAAACAGTAGAAAAACTCCATGCAACAGAAAAAAAGTGCGATTTTGTTGTCCTGTGTAATCATTTAGCATATTGAAATAAAAGCTGTTTACTATGTGTTCTTCTTTTTAATTTTTCCTCAAAAAACAAACTGATTTTTTTATCCATTTTATCCATGCATTGCCTGAGTGACCTCATAGTACAAAAAAGCCAACTTTCCACCTGGTAAACCGACTTAAAGGGGGCGAAGGATCTAATGCCAAGTTTCCGGCAACCATGTCATGTGGAGTGCGCGACTTAATTAATAGAAAAGACCTACCGAATAATACCAACTGAAATAGTCTGACATTTTGTATTACGTAGTTGGAAACATTCTACACAAGAGTTTTACTTTAACCCTTTAAGAACACAATTAAATATTAACAAGTATTTGAGTCTATTCAATTCCAAAAATATTGAAATAGTTGACATCATTGCTCAAACTATACAAATTATTTATTATTATTTTACATAAATATCAAAAAATTTTTATAAAAATTAAAGTTTTAAACAAATATTTAAATCTTGCTCTCCTACATCGACAAAAATTAAAAAATTGTCAAGAAATTGAGGCTCTGGTCGGACAAGATTAATGTTTAATGCAGTGATTTGTAATGCAATGCAATGCTTTTCAAACGTTTAAAGGTTCAACTTCTAGCACAGCCACCTTAAAAAAAGTGTGTACAAATTAGATTTTTAATTTTCACTGAAAATGAAAGGCATTACAGTTGATATTTTTTACAAGAGTTGATCTCCTCTTACATGACACCACGAGTAACGAACCGGATCGAACAGATGTCTTGACGCGGCAATATAAACTAGTAACTAAAACAAGTATATATATACATATACATAAAATTTAAATAAGACAATTGCAATACGCTACATGGGTTTATAAACAATTTTAAATCACATTGTTCAAGCAAAGCTGATCAATTTCGCGCAGACATAAGCCATGGCAATCCCTTTTAAATGGCCACCACGCAAATAAGCCGACACTTTATGGTCGATCGCGGAAACCGGCACCGCCGTCGGCACCGTCTGTTATATGCAATAATTCCATTTAATGCAAATGGCATTTGAAGGAATTTTTTTTGTTTAGCGCAGCAATTGCAACAACATTGCGGTGTGCATGTATAGAAATTTTGCAAGCGTTCGTGTGCGTGTAGGAGAGTAGTTGGCTACGTATTTACGCGCATTGTACATACTATACATGTATGTACTATGTGTGTTTGTATGTCGCACTTAATGTTGTGCTTTTTCCGTTCATGAATTTTTTATTATATTCATACGTTTCCGCGTAGTCGCCACTAACTACGTACGCGAGTGTATGCTGTCGTCGCCGCTGGGTCCGTTGGCATGTTAGCATCTCAGTTTTGGCCGGCTGGTCCGTACTCGCCGCCTCTGATCCAGCTGTGAGGGTGCGACTGTGTCCTTCCGCTGGTAGCGCTGACTACGCTTTGTTTACGTTTGGTTAATACGTATTTGTTGTTGTAGTTATATTTTTATGAGCGACTATGTGTTGGCAGCAATTGTTGTTGTTGTTTTCTGTTTTTCATGAATATTCCAATGGGACACAACAACCTCAAACGTGCCCGCTGCCACTCCCATTGCGCCGCCTGGCTGGCTTGTCAATTCGCTTATCTGGGCGCGCACGAGTGCGGATGTTGTGCGTCGGTTCCACTCATTGAAATTTATTTGTTCTATTTGTCAGCGTCGCAGTTGCAAGTGACTGCGCGCGGTGTCCTTTGTGCGCGTGTACATGTATATGTGTGTGTGTGTGTGTGTGCGTGGGGGCGTGTGTTTGAGTGCGCGACTTTTGTATTTATTTTGGTTTGTCATTCGACTACTTTGTACCTTTGACATTATTTTTGTTGTTGTTTTGGTTGCTATTATTAGCAGTGCACTTTCTTTCTACACGTTTCGTCCTTTTCATCGCTTTCAACGCTCTCTGCTTATCGCAATTAAAATGCTTCCGAAGCATTGTGTTGCTGAGCCTTTCTTTATTGGACCAACAATTCACAATTTCATCCATTGACTGTTATGGCACCTTCCATCCATTTTCTTTTGTGCCATAGTTAAACTTTTGACCTTGTCAGCTGGCGTCTCGCTGCTGCTGTTGTGTTCGTTCAGTTCGTTTCAAGTTGTTTTTGCTGCTTGCGAGTGGCACAAAAAACATTTTTGTTGTTGTTGAGTTTATGTACGTAATTAAAAATTTTGCTTTGGCACACTTTGGCTCTGCACTTTGGTTGGCTTATCGTAAAATATGAAATTAACGACTATACAATTTCAGTTTTGAGGTTCTTGCGAACGTATAAGACACTGAAAGGTTTTTGCATACAGCCACACAAACGTTGTTTACTCGGACTTTTTGTGGAGAGCTTCAAACTGTGCTGCTCGTACAAACTACAAAAAGCGCTCTTCAGTTTTCTTGGGTAAATATTTGTGCATGAGTTATTTATGTAAGAGGTATTATGTAACCGAATTTGTTTGAACACTTGCTTTGGCGCCCCGCGAGCAGATACAAATGAATGAAAGGGCAATGTTGCAAAGTCCCTTTCCTCTTATGCAAACAAATTCCACTTCCCCAAATCAATCAGTTCAATCACGCATTGAGTGAAGGCCCACTTACTGTGCCCTTTTTGACTTTACAGCAAGTGCGGTGACCAGAAGGTACGACACGATTTTTAGTCATAACGAATTCAGCCATGAAAGTAATTAACCTTGGAACTGTTCTTAGATTTTTCAATGCACTTTCATCTTGGTAGTAGTTTGAGTGAAGCCTTGTAAGGACACTTTTAATTCTGAAATTAATATTTGTGAATAGTAATAAAAATATAAAAATGTTATGGGTCGATGAAGTTAACCCAGCAAACCAAAAACGTTTCTAAGGTTGCAAATGCTCAGCACACGTCATAAATAAAGTGTGTCAGTGGCATAAATTAGAAATTTATCACTTTATGGCACATATTTCGACTCACATTGAATAAAGGCTTAAAGCATGATGCAAATAAATAAAGGTAGAGCCAATGCTTCTTTTGGTGGGGATTTTTTGGTGTTCTCCTTTGAAAGTGTGCTACCGTACTGTTGTTAGAAAATCGATTGAACATTTCTTTAATACTGGAATTTATTATCTGTATTTTATTAGTGTCCGACCGAAACATCTTTTTTGGGTCGAAACCGAAACCGAATTTCGGGGTTTTTTTTAATATTCGGCCGAAACCGAAACTTTCTAGTTGAAATAAAAATCACCATATCAAGCATTCTTTTTTAAAAACGAATTTTACATTAAGTAAATAAAGAACAAACAAACAAACATAACATAAATAAATAAATACTTATTAATAAAAACAATTTATTCACTTAAACATGTAAAAATCACCTTCCGTACCTTACTCGCTAATATTCAAAATTAAATAATTATATTATATTATTATTAATATTACATATATGCTAAAAAAAAGTTTATTTACATTGGTGGCATCTAAATTACTCCTCCTTTCACTATTTATCCGCTACACAATAAAATGTAAAAAATATTCTAGAAAGTTTCGGTTTCGGCCGTTCGGCCATTTTTTGGCCGAAACTGAAACCAAAACCACTTATTTGGGCCGAAACCCAAATTTTTTCGCCCTTAAAATCCTTAGAACCTTAAATAACACGAATTTAATGTTATATCGAAGTGGCTTCACGACTCTATTGCAAAGAAAATTCGTTTACAAAAGCAATACGAAACTAAAAAATATTTAATATTTTTTATAGAAAGTTAGTTTCTGCCTCCCAAAATTTGCATCTTTCCAGAACAAAATGAATGAATTAAAACGTTAAAGTGCATGGCGAAATGTTGTGTCTTGCTTGCAATCTTAAATCTTAATCTTAATCTTTTATACTTGAGCATCTTAAACATTGCTAGAGTTAGAAGTTTGGAGTCTATGCCGAAATTTTGGGTCTCTTGCTTGAAAGCTTAAACTGGAGCATCTTAAACACTGCTAAAATAAGAAGTTTAAAGTTTTTTAAAGGCAACAAAACGCAATTTTCCATTGCAGAAAAGCCACTTTTTCTCTCTCTGTTCCTGATGTAGAAGAATCCAATGACAATAAACGATTATTCAATTAACCTCGGGTAGCGGGGGAACTCATAAAATTAACACCATTTTGTCATTTTGTTGGCACACGCCTTATTATCCATTACAGCTAAACACATTTTAAACGCCGAATATCAACGCATGTCGGCCGTAAAATTGCGCCCGACAGCGCGCGTTCTTTTCATTTTCACAAATTGCGACGCCTTTGCAAAAAGTGCACATTTTTTATGTTTACACTTAATTTCGATGTGACGAAGACTCAAAAGCACGCCCAGGCAGTCAGCCAACGCAACGTGCCAATTACATATCGCTCCTTCGCTGCAAGAACGTCATAACTCAAAAAAAATTGTTTTCAGTTTATGGCAACCCTGTGTGTATCTGCATACGATCTTTTATCTGTCAAAACCACTTTGTAAAATATTCAATACTTTGCTCACAAGACGACATGAAAAATTTTGTGATACCTTGAACTGCCTGTAATGGTAAACTTTAAAATTGAATTTTCTCGGAATGATGTAGTTTTGAGTTATGCCGTTCTTGCAGCGAAGGAGCGATATATGCAAGAAATATGGCCACACAGCCTCGTGGCGCGTTGGCGGCCGCCAGCCTTCATATTTAAACAATGCAATATTGCCATCGCATACCAATACACACTTGTGTGTGTGTGTGTGTGTATTTAGGGTAGATAATTTAAAATTGATAGCATTGATTTAGGTGTTGCAGGGAATTCAATTTGATTTACTTGCACACTAAAGAGCAAATCTCTGATAAACAGCTGCCGAGCCAGCAGGCCATTGTCAACAGACAAGCAAAGCGAAGCAATCGAACAAGTCAGTCTTGTTGGCAGAGAACGACATACTTGTATGTATGCATATACAAACATTCATGTGGAAGACGGTCGCACGCAGCATTTCTTCCACTGTTGGCCCAAAGAATTCTTTGCCACAATCCTCTAATGGACAACGGCACTGCCGGATGTTGCTGCCGCGCGTCGATATGTGTTGAACGGCAGGATACGAATATGTAAATGTTTTATCTCTGCGGTATCGGCGTGTCGAAACCACTTGAGGTGCGATGTGCTGGCTACACTAGACGGCAATCATTGCTGTGCAAAGGTGCGGACAAGCACACCTACCGACATACGTTCTATACATATCGTACATCAGGGACGTAGCCAGAACTTGGTAATGGGGGGATTAAAAAATGTTGTTTGCCAATTACAATATGACATGCTTTTTAAAGTAAACTGTACTTTTCAAAGAGGGCATTTTGTGGTGAATTAGTGGAATTAAATTTTCATGAAATTTTGTTCGAAGTAAAAAAAGTATGTTTTTGTCACTGGTACAAAAATTCGATGCTAATTGGCAAAAATCAAATATTAAGTTTTGTTTTAAAGTTGGTAGAACTTTAACCGAAACATTTCAATTGATGAACCAAGTTTATGGTGATGATCGTTTATCCCGTGGCAGAGTTCATGAGTGGTACACGCGATTTAAACACAATTACCAGGAAATAAATGATGACCAACGTGTTAGCCAACTAAAATCCGCGATCACCGCATATTCCATCAAAACTTGGCGGTAATTCATCATAGAACAGCCAAAATCTACTTGAAATTGGATTTAACCTTCACTTTCCTTATACGCATCCGGGTGATCTTTTTAATATTCATGCTTAATATCTGCCAGAGTGTTTATCCAATGTAGTTATGATTTCGACTTACTAAACCAATTCGAAAGTAGTTTTCATTAACATCAAATATATTTTTATCCCAGGCGCTTCCGTATCGCATTTTAACTGAACTTTTGGCTATCGAAAGACGCCATCTCATCGATAGACACTAGTGTCTGATTTTTGACTAAAAGTCGAATTTTAACCATAAACCACTCCTCGTTTTCACCTGATGCGGCATCGTGCAACTTTCACCTTTTCAAAAAAATGCATTTGCCAATTAAACAAAAGCATTTTGAGGACGTAGAAGCCATCCAAAAGGGTTGCACCGACATCCTGAAGGACATTCCAGCCGACGTTCTAAAACACTCATTAGATCATGCAAATAGCTGTAGTTAGCCTGAAGGGGACTATTTAAAAAAATCATTTCGGTTTAGCCAAAAAAATTGTTTGTTATTCTTTCAAATGTTTAAAGGTGAAAAGACCTTTTTGCTAATGTGGGAACGTACTATACATACCATGCATAGTGATTAAAAATGTTTAATAGTTATAGGCCCCTGGCTACGCCCCTGTCGTACATACATAGGTGCGGGTGTGGAAATATGTCTGAATTATTGTCGAAATGTGTGTGCTACTTGTCATTTTCTGCTCGTACACGGTTTTGCAATTTAACTGTATGTATGCCTGCGTGTGTCTTTAAGTGAGGTACACGTGTGTGCGGTTTGTTTGTACATTAGGGTTGAACATAAAATGAAAAATTTAACATGTCGCTGGCACTAACTCCAGTTAAGTACGTACATACGTACTTATGTAAGTAAGTACATATGTTTATTTTGGGCGATTTAAGGCATTGCAAAAAAATGTTTAGTTAATTGGTTGTTGTTTAGGTGGCAGGTCGTAAGGGTGTTGAAACAGCCTCTTTAGAGCAATGCCGGAAGTGATGTGGCTCATAAAAAATTTGATTGCCACTAAGGTTATATGCTTCTTTAAGAAATATATATAAAATATATGCAATCCCACATGCCTACATGTGTATACAGCTCACACCACTGGGTAAAGTTGGCAGCTTAAAGAAGTTCAGTTGGGTCATAACTGCCCATAGGTTTGGGACAAAGAAACATTTTGTATTTTTATTTCTTAGTCGAGTGGCTAATATTTGCTCTTAAACTTAGTAGTCTTGATTCTTTACTAAAAACTTATCCTTAAAAAAATATAACAAATTTTGAAATTTAAAAGACTTTTGAAATAGTTCGTATAAATTCCACTATAGGCAGTGTTGGAACTTATTACTTTTGACAGTAACATATTACTTATTACACATTACTGACATTTGAAAGTAATATCGTTACATTACTTACTACTGGAAATGTCAAGTAATGTATCACAAAAATTAATATATTATTTTAAAAATACATGATTTCTACAGTTTTTTTTCCAAAAAAATAAACGAAGATTTTTTTTACATATTTGATATTTATTTTATAAAACTTCAGGCATCTTGTTTAGTTATTTAAAAAAAAAATGTGTATCTTTGAAGTAGATAGGGTCACGTTTTCTGGCTCACACAATTTGCAGCGTACTTTTATGTTTTTGATTGCAGCATTTTGCAAGTCGGTTGCTTCCGTCAACAAATCGAAATATGTGCGGAATTTCCAGCTATTAAAAGTAGTCATTCTGCAAAAACAATCAGGTTAAATGTTTATTTCATGTTGAATTACAATTTGAATTGCGTTACCTTTTTTGTTAAAACCGCTTGAATTTGCTTGCAAATATTAATTGTTTCTCCACTACCAAACTCAGTTGGAAATTAAACACGCATTGTAATAGATCTTAATCATGTTATCCGTGCTGCTGTTTTACATGAAAATTAGAACTTTTTTGACTAAAAAGTAATATTGTAATAAGTAACTTGAAAAATGTAGTAATATTACTGAAGGGAAAAGTAACTAGTTACACTACATTTTTAAAGCAAAAGTAATATACTACGTAATTAGTTACACTACTTTAATATATTAGTCACAACACTGACTATAGGTTCCCTGAAGCTTCAACAAAATTTTTTAATTGAATGCATGAAAGCCAGTAGAGTGCCTGCAGTTTTTTTCGTTACTTCTGTGTGTAGATACTCAATTTTACTACAGCAAAAAATACCTTAAAACGTCAACAATTTTCAAGGTTAACATAATTTATTACATAAAATGTAATTATTAATCTATATGTTTACTCGATTTGACACTGTCTAAACTTTCTACCAAGTTTTAACTCACCCAAAGTACAAAAGTATACGGTAAAGTTTAACTCAAAATAATGAAAATTGAAACTTCTTCAGCAAAAGTTTCTTTTCTGCTGTTTTGCACAACGTACATACTTAAATACGTGTTTGTATGTATGTGTGCAGCGGCGAATGCCTATGACTGTGTTTATATATGCGCACAGCAAGTTGAAGTAAATTTTCCGCACGACAGCAAAGGTGTAAATTGCATGCAATACTCGGCGAAATGAAAAATTAAACAGCAAAAATGTGGCTGACTTAATTTAATTAAACCGCAGCGCATAAACCAACACAGCGGCACTTAAGTGCGCAGGACACACACACACACCTACTTACCTACAAATGTATGCGTTTATTTAAAGCAAAAACATGTTGCCTGCTTGTAGGCGCACAAAAGCGTTCTGCATTCGGTGGGCACTGGCACCAGCGGCCAGACATAAAAGACGCCGATTATAGCGTAACGGTCTAAATTTTGCGCTTCACAATAAATTTTCAGAAATTTCACCTTGAAACAAGAATGGTTGTTGTTATTTCTGCACCGTACATTACCTTTTTTTTACTGCTGACATTTCATGTTAATTTATTTCTTTCTTGTATAAGTTTTTGTGTTGTTGCATTGTGGTTGGATAAAAGAAAGACACAATATATATAAACGTACATACACTCATACAAACATTTGTAAAAAGAAATGTATGGCGCTTTGTAGAGTCACACCATCTACATAGTTTATAGTGTGTCGAAGTGCTAAACAAAATGGCAAAATTTGAGCAGTTATTGTGAGCGACGATTGCAGAAAGGAAAAAAAATAAAAAAACTTTGGTTGCATGATAACTAAAATGCTAAATTTGTTTAATGATTATTTTTTTAATTAAATTTTCTTATAATAAAGAATAATTTTGTTGAAATGTTTTGTATATTTTTTGCCTATGTTGTGAGATAAGTTGTTTGGTTTTTATTAAAAAAAAAACAACCTAAAAATTATCTAAATTAAAATTTTACTCTCAGACACTATGCAATTGTTGTTGTACTAGAAAATGATTGTCGAACTGAGTACGCATAGGTAGTAGGTTCTAGAAGGGGTGTGTGCGGCATGCACTTTCACTCGGAGACCCTATTGGGCCCATTCTGATACCCTTCAACTACGCATTCACATGGTAAGTGGTTGACTTTACGAGAACGAAAGATTATTTTCGCTCGGAGCTCGGATTCTAAATATTATTAAATTCATTAGCAAAATAAATCCTTCAAAATATACTGAACACACATTAGCTTCTGCCAATATTGCGCTCAAGACTTAGCACGTCTTAGCGCCGCTGCTCTCGTATTGCTTTCTTTGAATCCTATGATTTATTACGGTTTTCATAACATGACAACAACATGTCATCAAAGTGCGCCTAAAAGCAGACACAAATAATGTCGCTAAATACTATATGCTATATAAACCAAACAAACGGCAGCCAAGAAATGAATTGGAAAAAAAATGAAATGAAATGAAATGAAAGAAAGGAAAATAAAATGTCCGCATTGTGCTGCTTGAGGCGCTGTTCACATTTTGTTTACAATGGTTCGGCGGACAAAACAATGGCCAGCCGGCAGTACTAACTGCATGACTGACTGATTGCCAGTGTTGCATAGGTATATATTTTTCAAATAAATAATAAAGAATATAAAATAAAAAATAATAAGAACAGACTACCCAGATTTTGTGTATATTTGAAGTCCCTATTCCCTTTCCGCTTTCAAATTGCTCCCTGTACAACAAAAAGTCCCTAATTAGTTGCAAATTAAACAACAACAAAATTCCACAAAATTAAATTATGCTTCAAAGTTCCAGCAGCTGTCACAAAAAAGATTAACTTGAAGTCAGAGTAATGTGTTTCGGTCTAACCGCTTTGCTTTCATATTCTTTGTGCAATTTTGATTGCTGTCGATCAGGTTTTATTCATTATAACTACGCCAAATTTTGTGTTGTGTCTTCTCCAACATACACACATACATACAATATAGTCTTTCATGCGAGTGTGGGAAATTTTCGCAAGCAGCGAAAACCAAAGCAAATTTGCTGATTAACTTTGCTTCTGTCTGTGGCGGAGATTTTCTTGTCCAACTGTTGCAAGCTGACTTATGCATTCATGCAAAACCGTAATGGCTTTTCCAAAACGCCCAACGTCGGGCTGGTACTTGTCAGCTTAATGCCCCCCCACGGTACGGCGAATAGTTGATTTGGTTTGCCTTTCTAGATTGTTTCGCCAATTTATCTTAAGGCGTTATTCTCTTAAAGTTGCAGCTGACCAATGCTTCAAACAATTTGAATTGTTTAGAAAAGAAAATCAATTTGAGGTTAGTATAAAACTTTTGAAACTAAACTGAAAGAAAAAAAGAATATTTGCATTAAAGTTGAACTCATTCTTCAAGCACTGATTAAATTGATATCTTTTTGTAGCAGCAAGCATTGAACAATTTTTAGTACTTGACAAACTTTTTCACATATCTTTCCTTATATCAAACACAACTAAAGTTGCTTTTCTTTTAGTTTCTGAAAATAGATTAAAGACTTGCAGCTGTGTTGATTCGTTTTGCATGCAAATACGCATTTGATGTCAGTTGCAATTCCTTTCGACGCCATGAATTTCAATGACACAACACACACCTGCGCGCATCTGCAACAACGGACAGTCTATATGGTCCATTGTCTCTAGTTTTTTCTCTGGTAATTTGCATATAATGTCGAATGAAACATTAAACGCAACGCAGTTGCATAATTAATGCATTCAATTCATTTCGATGCGTCGACTTGCGTCATGCGTAAAACTGTTTGGCATTTCATAATCAACATGTCTCAATGTGAAAACAGATTTTGGCAAAAACGGTGGGTCAACTTATTTAAATTTATGTATCTTACTGTCAGGTTCAAATACTGCCTGTAATAACACCTAAAAAAAAAAATAACGGGAAAACTCGTTTTCTCTTTCGGTGGCTGTCCTCTCAGCTGGAAATGGCAAACCTCTGAGAGTAAAAATTGCTTATGAAAAAGCTCCCAACCTGCCGTTCGGAACCGCCATAAAACTGTAGGTCCCTCCACCCGTGTGCAAATTCACACGCACAACACGGGTGGTTGCGGGAAGCTAGGCCTTAGTCTCGCGTAAGCGGGCTGTCGTGCCAGTCAATTATTATTATTTATTATTATTACTATAAAATAATGTCTTAATTTTCATTTAATATTTTGCATTGGTAGTGATTACAATTTTAATGAGTCTGTCATATTGATGGGTTCAGATTTGTGAATAAGGAGATGCATGGAGAACTGAATTTATAGGGCCAAGTCTCGTCTGACCACCCCTAGTATTGCTGATTTTTTGAAGAAGAATTTTGATCTATGGTTTTTTGGATTAATTTAGCAAATTATACTGCAAGTTTAAAATATACTTATGTTATAAATTGTTATAATTGTTCAGTGATCTGTCGATCCCACCTCTAATACCTTCCTTTCCTAGTGTTTCCCCTATTTATGCTCCCCGGCTTAGGCCGTTGGTCTCGTTCAATGTTTATTGTTTATTCGTGTTATTCGTTATTCGTACATCTCACAATAAATACCCGAAAACCCGAAACCAACCGCGTTTCATTTCAACCGCTCCGCGACGAATCGATTTCTTCACGGAGGTTGAAAGCCACTCAAATGTCTGTTTCTATCAAAAATTTTGGGTGGCAAACATGGTTTCAAATGGTATTGGGCTTCAAAGTAGGGTACCGACCATCTCGAAATGAAATCCACTGATGTAAACATTTATAGAACGAGCGATATCAACTATCAACTTCATATATTCTAACCGGTGTTTCACAATGTTTACAAATAATTTGCAGTACCATACACAAAGACGCTTTAAAGGTTTTGAAATTTTCAAATTAATCGATTTGCCTTGGGAAGGACTCACACACACACATGTGCATGTAATGTGTCACGTTCATTGCTGAGACTGAGACATGAAATGTATTGCTGCTCTACAAAATATTTGTTTTTAAATTTTATTTTGCTGGCATGTGGTGCGTTGGCCGAAGCGACAGCCGCTCTACACACTATTGCTGCTAGTGTTATTGTTATTGCGCTGTTCATTGTTGTACTTGCCATTACCAGCTGAATGAGAATATAATGAGGCCAAGCGTTTGAAGCGCCACCGCAGCGCCAACAAGTGCGCCCTAAATGAAGCAAAAACAGCTTGATATGAAAACCATGCACATGCTTACATACAAACATATATTACACTATATACATGTTATTACAAACCAATAAACCGCCAACACATAAACTGTAGCTTACAAAGGCGACATAACATGTTTTTGCGGAATTTCATGGAAATTTTAATCTGTGCACCAGCAACAATTTTTTTTTTACAGCTAAACACAATTTGCGACAAAAACATATTTTGCGTAACACATTTTAAATGGTGCTGAGTGTAGGGACGGAATGAAGAAATGTATTCTCAGGCCACAGAGAAATTTAGTTACGCATTCAATTCAGCATTTCAAATGCAAATCGTCACATACGATTTACATACAAACGTGCATTATGCATGCAAAATAAATCTTTCTATGAAACTATTTCTAAACAAATCAATCACAAGCAAGTATTGAAGTATCAGAATTTATTACTATTTCAGCGGCTATTTGCAAAATAAATTCTTTCCTCTGTCAACTAAATATACCATACCATATATACTGTTGTTGCTTTTAACACCTTCGGCTGTCTTAACGTTGTTCCGCTATAATTCTTCCTACGATTGTTTTATGAAAGCAATTCCATCAGTTTAATTTGTATCCAAGTTCAGCAGCTTCCCTCCGTCCTATGTAGCAAATGTTGGCAATCGACTTACTATCACATCCACATACAGCTGCTACATGACAAATCGATAGTTAGTGGAAACTCTCTGTTCTATGGTCGGAAAGCATTGTGTACTTACCGAATTGTTGGTGTTGAATTCCTTGTTTATTTCCTTGAAATATGCATTAACTGTCTTTAATTTTTCAACAATTTTTTGGAGCAATTCCATGATTTCGTTAGCGCCAGTCTGTGTTTTGCGCTGACCGATGTCGGCGTGTGGCTCAAAACTATCGTTTGGCTGATTTGTAACTTTACGCAGATTCAAGAAATCCACATCGTTGGTCTTACCTTTCGACCTATAGGCAACACAGCCGACAAATGTGATTGCCAATAGCAAAATACAAAAATAAATTTTCATGTTCTACACAATTTCAATTGCAAGGTACATATTTAGTATTGAAATATAAATCAGTGTTTGGTTAAAGTCATAGTGAAATAATAATATTTCACTATGGGTTAAAGCAAGGTTTATTGAATATAAGGTTACGACATCCGAGACAGATAATTTGACAGCGGCACTCATGACGTCACTGAAATTATGCCAATATGTCAAATTTTTTGTAGGAACAGTGGGACAAACAGCAAACTAAACTACAAAAAAATTAAAATTCGTGAAATTGTTTTTTTGTTATATTTATTTTTTGTTTATATTTATTATATTTTAATATGAAGTTCAAAAAATTTCTTGCACTATTGCAATGATGGCGCGCGCACTCTGCGCTGATATGGTGACTACTGGCCAGTGCTTCATCCTTCACGTCTTCTCCCTCCTGCTTCTCTCCTCTAACTGTTGTTGTTTGTGTTGCTGCTGCCACTGTACACGCGTTATTGAGTTAGTGGTGGTTGGCGCATTAGGTTGCATCTGCTCGGAGTTTGTGCATAACCTCGCTGACCCTCAAAGCTGGGCCATGCAAAGACATCTACCGCGTCCTCGAGGGTGTTACGGCTGCAAAGTTCGGAGATCCGACTCGTATTCAAAGCGATGGAGAAAGGCTTTGAAGCAGCCGTGTCCGCTGATCACTTCTATAAGGATGAAGTCAACCTTGCCTCGGTTCATGCTGAGCCACACCATAAGGATAGGGATTAGCCGGTGGGTGCATCTGCCGTTACCTGCGTTGTCCCATCGCGTTTGCCACTTTGAGATGCTATTATCCCTCAATGAATTTTTAAACTCTGCGGTTGGCTTGGTGCACGACGCTGCATTCGTGCGCCAGTAGATCCAGCGATTGCTGTTTGGGACTAGACACATTCCCTAAAGCCATTAAGTTCCTGTTGTTTTGCGCACATTTGCCCACTGCACAACGCATTCTGACAGAAATTTGTGTTTTCTATTTTGGGAAAAAAACACGTTTTCACACCAAATTTGTACAGGAAATGCACTTCAATACTTACGTTTTTTGGGCAAAAATCACTTTTTGAGGGTAAAATGATAATATTCAGTAAAACTCGCGAAATATTCAAAAGAAACTGTCGGCCAATCAAAATTTGCTGTTCAAATCGTTTTTAAATAGAGCTGCCGAGTGACATTTTTTGAAATTGAAAGTCGTTTCTTTTTTATTTTGAAATTTCTAACTAGGTGCAAAAAGTTCTTGTTCTGTGTGAAATTGGACTTTCCTTCAAAGTATTTGCATAGATTAAGATACTTATCAAACAATTTGGTATCAGAACCGATTTAATTGACCATATATTACGATAATTGTCTACGTTTAGAACTAAAATTTTTTGAAGGTGGGATGGTAACTCTATCCATGGGCACGCGTGACGTCAGCACTCGGATGTCGTAATCTTGTATTCTTTCATTCATGGGTTAAAGTGCCCACAAAATACATAGTGACAGAAAGGTTTTGTTGTTTTTTTTTTACCGAACAGTATAAGAAAAACATGAAATCTTGAAAACCGAAATGTAACAATAAATAAATAAAAAATTGAAGCTTAAAAATCTATGAACGCTGGCATTGGCTTTTTTTTAGCGTACGGATCATAAAAAGGATTCTGCCGATGTCGAATGGACACTTATTTCATGGGCTTGTTGCCTCAGAGATTTGTGAGCAGACGTCAAAAGAAAGTTGTCTTTGTTTGGAGTTGGATGTTTTTTCTCTTCATATTCATCTAAACTAAAACATTCATCAAAAAACAGAAATCATACGTGTAAGCATGATACAAAAATATAAGGTATAGGGTTTTCCAACAAGAGGTGTTATTTTGAATCGGTATTTCGATAGCTGTCACTTTTGAAGCTTTTATTCTTTGACATTTGACAAGTAGAAACTACGCCATTACTAAAAATGGAACGATACACGCTTCAACAACGCATTGAAATTATTAAAATTCACTACAAAAATGGTGAAAATAAGTATAATTGAATGACTGATTAAATGACACTCATACGCCACGTTGCGCTGCGCCAAAAAATGCACTTATCGCAATTACACAGTTTGAATGTATTTTTTTTGGATTGGTGTCTTCAGCAAATTTGTTGGTAGTTAAAATATCTACAAACTTGCCGAAGACAGTAAAGCGATATTCGGAACGATTTAGGACCTATTAGCATTTAAACGTTCGAAGACTTAAGCGACAAACTTGACGAAAATTACCAAACTTCAAAGTGGGATTTCTCTTAAACTAGAGCCAATCTTACCAAACGGCTGGTGGATCTCAACTCAGTATACCTATAGAAAACTCACCCAGTAGGGCCCCCCCATGTCTAAATTTTTGAGGGCAAATTTCACGCACAGTGCTATTAACGGCATACCTTCCTCTTTATTATGAAATAAACATCCGATCATTTATCTCAAAAAATTGAATTTTTCTTTGAATACCAAAATAACACCTCTTGTTGGAAAACCCTGTAGAACCGCTGTCAATTTTTTTGACACTAAACGTGCTTATTGACGTTTTTCGTATTTGTCAAAAGCTTGAGTCGTGATGCCACTTCGATATTAGATAATTCGATAATTAGAGATATTTAAGGTTATACGAATTTTAAGATCTTTTTAAAATAAACACGGAATAGGCCTTTCACTGTGACTAATATATTTTGGGCGAAAGTATAAAAATGTTAATGCGAATTCAACAGCAGATAATTGATTGCAGTATTCAAAAAATGTTCAATAGATTTTCTAACAACAGTACGGTAGCACATTTTCAAAGGAGAACGTCAAAAAAACCTTTAGTGTCCGATGCGCAATATGGCGGCTAAGAAGAAGCATTAGCTCTACCTTATATTCTTGTATCATACGTGTAAGATTATATTCATATTCGTGATATTCTAATGGATTTTTTTACTATGATTGTAGTAAAAAAATGCAGTTGCTAGATTCGAGCAAAAGTTGAAAAACCGCTGACAGGCATTGGTTTCTGGAACTAGTGTTCATGATTTTTGTAGCACATAGAAGATAAGTTGCCTTTCGCTCTTGAATTGGAAAGAAACTCGAACTTTCAGCACTACGAAATGCAAAACTACAGAGATGGTAAACTTACAGTGGCGCACACAGGGGGGGTTGGTTGTTCAAACCGCCCCCAAACACAAAAATTGCTCGTACAAAATATGGTTTCAAAATGGTATTCGGCTCAGAAGTTGCAAAATTAAATCCTGTGTGCACCACTGTAAACTTATCTTAATCTACTATACACTACAGGTTCGGAAGAAAGTGTGGATACTTTTGCAGAAAACACTTGAGGAACTTTCAAGGATCTGCTAACGAAGTGAAAACTCTAAAGCCAAAAGGTCAAAAGATAAACGTTTACCTATTTGGGCCCTAAGTTTGCTTATCTTTTTAGACTCTCACGTTCCTTTTTAATAACAATACTGTACAAACAATTTGAGTTTGAGCTTTCCAGTGATTATAACCTAAGCGCTTAAGAAATTACCAAATCCAGCTTGATTCATGTAGGTATATGACCATTGCTGCTGCCATCTGTCAATCTAGGCTGTCAAGAATGAATCCCAGCGCTTACGGGGCCAATGTGAAGCAAGCACAAAGTGTTGGCGCAAAGAGAGCGTTGCAAGTTGTGAAAACGCAGTTGCAAGTGTGACATTTTAATTACGTTAGCAAACTTTGTAGTGCTGCTTTTTGCACATAAACAAATACAAAGCTAACAACAGCAATAATACAATATCACTTACAAACTTATAGACAAATATAAGTGATATATTAGTGTTTGCTTCACAACTTGTGTTGGCTTTGGCAGCCAACATCTAACGACACCAAGTGCCAAGCACAACCAAAAGCTTAGCAATACTGCAACAACTATGCATCACGAAAAATGTAATTACTTTCCTGTACCTCACAAGACTTGCAGAACTTGCATGTAGAACGTGCCAGCAGCCACAATTTCAGCGGCGCCGTTAAAGATGCAAAGCACAGTTTGCCGTATGCGGGAGAAAAGTTCCAATCAAATATACATTCGCCGTATGTTTGATATGAACCAATTCGAGTTGCAGTTTTTGCTTCGAATTGTGTCAAGGATTTGAAATTTCTTGTCCACTACAAGTTTGCTTTCTTGGCTGCTTATTGATTTTTATTTCGGCACGATTATTCGTCTGTTTCATTTGTCTGTGTCAACTTGACTGTTCGTGTTGCGCTCTTTCGCAAGGCGGGAGCAAAATGCATTCCCTTTCAGTTCTGCCATTCAGATTTGACAACATTCAAACCAGTTAGTAGCCATAAGACACTTTCTGATTGATATTTACGACTTGTAAAGTTGTATGCTGATCGAAGTTCGTGCGACTGGTACTGCGCACAAATAACCTAATGAGCTGTGCCACTTCCCCTACGCTGACAATGGTCTCTTCTAACCAGCCAATCAGCACGTAGTGACACCAGTGTTGCCAAAACCAGGGATTTTGTCTATATATACGCAACTTTATACTTCCTTTGAAAGGACATGAGGCATTTTGAGCCTCAAACTGCTTTGTTGACTTGAATGAATTTAATAAATGTTAGCCGATTAAGCCGACAAAATATTTGCCTTTCAGTTCGACCTACTTATAACTTATTTTTGGAATTTATTCAGGGTGTTTACCATTACATTTTTCGCAGTGGTATTTCTAGAGACAAACCTTTGGCAACACTGTGTCGGCACCCTCACGTATTCGCGTTCTTAATTGCAAATTACGCACGTTTTTGGCGTTTTATTTCGGCTTATTTTCTTATGCCCAAATGTAACGGTCAAGTACCCGTCCGCTAACGGCCCATGGAAAATTGTTGCTGTTCTGTAGGCGGCTTCCTAATTGCCATTAATTATGGTAGTAGAAAGGAATCTGAAGTGTGTTGCAAGTAACAACAAAGAATTATATTTTTATTCTTTTCTTTTCGTGTAGACTTTTGTTTGTACGACTTTTTAATTACAGTTTTTGCATACAAAAGAAAATGTTCTTAGAATAATATTTGTATTGACTGTGTGCGTGTTATGTATAGTACATACATATACTTGTTGTTGTAGAGTTGTCTCATATGACCGAAATTTCTTAGTGGGATTAGTATTGTTTATTAAAAAGGTTAATGCTTGATGCTAAAAATATAATTCAAGGAATTGCGCAAAATATACAGCAAAGCAGATAGAGAAAGATAATAAATAAATATTGTTAAAAATAATAAAACTACAAAAATTATTGCAAAATAATTGTCTAGTAAAAAAACTACTTAAAAGCTCATGAAAGCCTGTCACATAAAAATTAATGTGCAAAATGTGCAGCTCTACAGCAAAGCAAATAAAATCAATGGAAAACCACTTTGCTAATATTTCTTTTAATTTTCCATTAAAACTTGTCAGCACTTTTGTTAATTGTTCTATTATTCATTTCGTATATGCATTCATATACCATATATGTAAATATGTGAGTGATTTTCTATATCAATTTTCCAAGCATTAGTCACATTCCACATTCCTGTCCGAAAGGACACAATGTTGCTGCATGTGTCGATTATGAATCCGACTGCTGTTCTCTTTGCTCGATATTGTTGATGCTTATTTTTGTTTTGATTCATCTTTTTTGCAGACTTCATTCAGACCAAAGGATATGATTTATGATTTATTGTTGTTGCTTTTCGTATTGCTGCTTTGCAGTGAGTTACTTGCCGTTTGGTCTCCAGTTCTATGGGAAACATTTTTTTGTTAAGTCGTTGCTACTCAAATTGACAGTCAACTTTGCAGCTTTTCAAGTTGGTCGCAACAAATAAACATTTAATTAGTGGCGCGGGGTTTAACTTTTATTTGACCAGTAGTCAACCGCATTGGCTTTCACGTCATTTTTTCCAATGAGCTACTTGACAGCTGCTCGAGTTGGAGCTAATTTTGCAAGCTGCAGACCCTTGTTCGGGAATTTGTTTACTTTTGTAAAGTAAATATTTTGCGTAGAATTGCGAGTGGGTATGGGACAGTAACTGGTATATTAATATTATTATAATATTTACGGCAGAGTGAGTTAGGTGGAAAGGGCAAGTATGTAAGGTATGGGTATGTATGTAAGTAAGGGCAAGTTATGATTTTTTAGTTTTAAATCTTTTGCATAATATTTGCTATTTAATTTTTAGACGATTTAATACGCATGTATATTTATGTGTACTACAATTGTGTACATATTCTCTATATAAATATGTACTTACAATTTATATTGCTAAATTTACTTATATGTATGGATACTTATTCGTAGTCGTTCTTAAAAATATTTTTAATAAAAATTGTATCTGCACATACTGCTCACCTACATAACTACCGGCTTACATACATATGTACATACCTAACTACATTAAATACAAATACAAATGCACTATAGTTTAAGTTATTTATATTAAAATATGCCCATTTCATTTGCATATTTATCGCATGTTTTGTATATTTATTGCATGAAAAATTAGATGTAACCAAATTTTGAAACACATACAAATATGTACGCATGGATGTATGTACATATGTAACTAAAAGTCATTTGGCAAAAACATGTAATATCTCTACTTTAGTTGCTTTGTCAAATCTGCACAAACCTTCATACATTCATACACACACACACACACGCACACACATATACATATATATTTGCATATAAGCATGTTTATGGTTAATAGTTAATTGCTTGCACGCATCGCTCCTTTTCCTTGTATCCTTTTATCTTTCATCCTATGTCCCCTGCTTTGTCTCTTGCACTCGCCTATCGATCATCTCCGGCCAACAGTTGAGCCAATTAAGTCGAAAATTATCAGTAATTACTAGTAAACACTAACTCTGAATATTTCTATCTCTTTCTGTTTTAAATTCTTCTTCTTTTATAGCTTGACGCTAATGCCCCAAAACGCTGTAGTTGATAGAATTTACTATCTGAACACAAATCAAAACGCTAATTACTCTAATATCGCATACAAATCGCCATTTGGTCAAATTGCAAACAGCTATAAGCCACACACACACACACACACACACACACACACACACATACATACACCCCCACTCACCCCCTCTGTCTAGCAGCCAACTAAACTGTAGTTTTTGCACCCGACACCGAAACTGTAGTAACACTCGTTAAGCGTTGCCACGTAACCGAAAACAAAACAAACACCGACAGACCGTTGCAAGTTTTCATTCGTTATTTCTTTGTGCCACCCGCGGAAAAACACAAAAAATTAATTTGAAACCTAATAAAATCCGCCAAGTATCTAAGTCACCGCCATCATCATTAACAACATCACCACTCTCCACCAAAACCACCACCACCACCCCAAGCCCCACCGCCACCACCACTATACAAATAGATTACGCACCGTCACAAAAACGACCGTTTACCGCGACAAAAGCGAAAGCAAAAACAAAAGCAACAGAAACAGTAACTCCAACACGCGCGACACCAGCGACAGAAGGTCTCAAGAACATGAGCCTCAACAAAATCAAAAAACGCGACACGGACTTATGACTAGTGCGGACGAAGGGTGGCGGCGGCAGCGGCAGTCGCTATAAGGTGACCGCTCGCTGTGTACCGGAAGTTAGCATAACGTCGCCAACCGATGGACATTACTGTGAATTCCAGCCACCACCACCACCTCCACCACAGCCACCAACATCAGCATCAACAACACTATCACTGCAACAACAGCAACAACAAAAACAACATCAAAACTCACTACCACCCAACTCACAGCATACGCAAGCGACATCCAAGGCCAAGTCAAAGGCGAAGTCAAAGCCAAATAGCAATATCTTCTACAACTACAACAGCAACAACAACAACAGCAACATCGGCAGCAACAGCCATTGCCTGAGTAGTAACAGTAAACCTTTTGCGCTGCTCAGTAAGCACACTAACAACATTTATTCGTCAGGAGCAACACTGGTGGAAGAGGAGGACTTCAATGAACTGACCGCCGTGCCCACAGCGACCATTGTGATAGCGACGAACGTGGCCAGCGCGCGTCCGGACCGACCGGTGGGGAGTAATAGCGGCAGTAGGCAACTGCCGGCGCCGCTCAAGCTTACGGCGGCAAGAACGATTAGCGCGTCAGCGAAAAATGTGCTCCAGCGCCAGCAGGCGACGCAGCAGCCGCACACCAGCAGCCCCACGATCGAAACCGCAACGCACCTAACCGCCCAGGTCAGCGAGGAGAGTCAGCCCACTGAACTGACGCCACTGGTCGAGGCGGACGATACGGCCAATACGATCACACCCACAAACACCGACACAAATTCAACGCATCGGTCGAGCAGCACCGCAGTGCTCGCAGCGTCCACCACGCCCACAGACGGCGCTGCCCTGCCAGTTGGCGCAACAGTTGCAGCGTCTTCCGTTGGCACAGCAGCCAACGCCGCCACTGCCGTCGCTACCTCACCGACCGCTTACCAACAACCAGCGATCGGTGTCGCTCCTCCGCCTGCCACCACCACCACCACCTCCACCACCTACAGTCACAACTCGAAGACGACGCGCTCGTGGCCGGTGATCTACCGCAATCCGCACCACTACGACTACGAGGCGCTCTACGTGCAAGCGAACGTCACCGGCAAACCGACAGCGAACCACCAGCAGCAGGGCAGCCACTACGCACCGCTCTCGGGTTCGACCTTCCGACAGAACTGCTACTCGAATCAGTTCACCCAGTCGATTGTGTACACCTCGAGCAATGAGGACCTGAGCGCCATCAATGAAAACGGCGGCAGTGGCAGCCTCAATGGTGGTGGCTGCAGCAGCAGCGCGGCCGGTAACCACACACAGACGACCTGCTACTATTTTGCTCCCAGTCGCCACAACAGCATTTATGAGCATCCGTCGGCCGTCGTGCACAGTTCGCTACAGTTGGATTCAACGGCGGCGACGACCGCAGCCGCAGCGGCCGCTGTCGAAAGCCTGAGACGCAGCAACAGCATTCTGTTGCGCAACAGCAGTTGCTCCAAGATACTGCAGCAGGCGGGCGCGGGCGGCAGTGGAACGGGTGGATGCAACGGCGCAGCCGTCGACTCGCCCACCTCAATCAACTCGGCCATGGACGGGACAAGTGGTACCGGAGCCACAGCGTGCTGCTCGAGTTGTTGCATGGGTCCACCACCGGTGTTGTTCCTGTTCGTGACGCTGCTGATGACGACCAGCGCGACGGCAATGCTGTGCGCCGCTATCATGACTGATCACTGGGAGCATGTGACGTGGGATCGAAGCAGTCTGGATCGGTATACGAATCGCTCAGGACTGCACCTCGAATGGATGCTGGGCGAAAATGTGGCAATGCTGAAGCCAGACAAGAAAGGTAAGACTTTCAATGTTTTTCAATGAAAACATAAGAACTGCGATTTTCCAGAATTGTCTTAGTTATCTAATCAATTGCAATTATCTTTTATTTAATTACCCAAATTGATTTGAATTTTTCAGTCGATTATCGATTTCGCCGCGACACGGTATTTCTGGTGCCCATGCATGGCGGCATCTGGACACTGTGCATCGATCTGCCCATACCAGAATTACAAGAACTACGCCGCAACCCGAAGTTTCCGCGCGGCGCACCGCCCTGCGTCAACTATCTGGCCGGCTCAATGGAAAACGCGCGCGGCGAGGAACAGCGCAACGATTGGCAACATAGTGAGTCCCAGACAACATTGCAGCCCCATTTGAGTACGTATGGTACAACTTAGGTGTCTCAGAAATTATTTACTATAACTACACTTGCAAAACAACAAAACGATCCAAATCGGTGTTCTATCTCAACTCCTCTCACTACTGCTAACCAATGTCGTAACGTCGTAGAAATCGCCAGCTCTATCAACTATCAACTACTTTTAGCAGTTCTTTAGATAGGCTTTGGCATCAACTGTACAACACTACATAAATGCAATACTAATTTTTAGAACTAAGTATTGGAATGTTGTTTCATACTATATAATCTAACGAATTTTTTATCTCTAGAACAATTCACTTTATGTAGTACGTAAGACTAGAGCCAGTGTAATCCAAAATTTCTTTGCACATGAGTGTTTTTTATAATTTTTTAAAAGGTTTTGTTGTAGAAGGCATTCATAGTCGTTACTTTCAACGTTGGCTGTAGACAAAAGAAAGGTGTGAAAACAAGTTTGTGATGCATTTTTCAGAGTGTAGTTTCAGCTAAAAGCGTAGTCTTTTCCTTATGAAATAAATATTTGTTTTATAATGCTTATAGAGGAAAATGGTTCGCTATGTTGAACTAAAAATGACTAAGCAAATCGAAACAGATTACAGACCGTTCTGAAAAAAAATTTATAAATAAACCATTTTTTTAATAAATCAGAACTGTAATTAGTAGAAACGAGCGCACATTTCCAACTACCGAAACCTTTGTTCTGATTGATATTTTTAAGTGTATCAACCTGCCAAGTTGTGTTGTATTTTTGAAGCAGTTCACATTCTTTTCCTACACCGAAATCCCATAAAACACCAATAAAAAGCCATCAGTTATGCAAAAACTAATTTATTTTTATCGCATTACAATATTTGCCTTAAACTACTATTTGTGAGAGACACATATTATATCAATATTTATGAATTTTCAAGTACCAAACGGATTATTTAAATATGTTTAATCCATACACATACATATGCACTTAAATTATACTTAAGAAAAGCAAGGGAGCAAAACAATAAGTATGAGGGCGGCAGTTGAGGAGCGCTAAATATGAATTATTAGCAACAACTTGACTACATGCGAGTCGGAGGCATTCAAAAGAAAACGCTAGACAGAATTGAACACTGCCCTTTCACATTTCTTTTCATATCGCTTTTGCGAAAACACATCAAGCTGCTCAAATATGTATTAAGTGAGAGCGCAGCGAGCATTGAAGAGCCTGTTCACATGGAACAAATTGAGGTCGGATAGGTTTCAGAAATACGTATAAATGTTTGTAGTGCACAAGCGGTAACAACGCTTGAGTGTAAAAATTGCATTAGGAGAAAATTATTGAAGTCACTTGCAAGAGCATAAGTGTGTTATGTGTGTGTGTTCTTGTGCACGACCGCGCATGCTGTTTTTCTTCTGCTTGTTAACACTGGAATGCAATCCATACGTTATGACATCGCCGTGCGACCTTACAGTGCAGGACGCTTTGCTGGCGACGCGGCCACTTCGGCTTCCGAATTGGGCTCCTCGGGCTTCTTGCGTTTAATCAAATGTGTAATGTCGGTAGGCTTTGTTGACGATGAGATAGAGGACGAGGCTCCAGCACCGGATGACGACGTCGATGTTCCAGCACCGTCGGCATCGTCTGCAACAATCGGTTTTATATAACTGTCCAGTGCAGCGCGCACCTCGGCAATATTCTGCAAGGCAACAAATATACTCTTCAGTTGGCAAATTTCAAAATCTATATGTAATTATTGCACCAAAGTACCTGCGCCTGTGTGTCTTCGATTTCGGCAATTTTTGTCCAAATCTCCTGCTTCGTCTCCTCCATGTCCTGTATGTTGTTCTTATCCTTTTCGGTGAGCTCACTCTTGGCTTTGATTTCTTCAACCTCGCCGTCAATCAAACTGCAGGCAGCCTTCAGGGACTCAGCGCCCTTCTTGTTCTGCTGATCCATCAAATAGGTCAGGCCGATCTTGTAGTGTATCTCGGCCATAGCGCGACGGTAGTTTGTGGGCAATTCACCATAGATTTTTAAGGCCTTCTCTGTTAAATAAAAGCCAAAACTATTATGGCTACTACGTTGCACATATTGCATTCATTTGCTCTTACCATAGTCGCCGCGTGCTGCATCGGGTATGTTGTTCTCGAATTCAATATTGGCCAATTCGGTTTGCACTTCAGCCAAATTGGGCAGACCGCCCATACCTTGACGTGAGAAGATCTTGGCAGCCAACTCAAGGATTTCCCAGGCCAATTGAAGATTGGACGCCTGAAGTGCAAGTAGAAACGAAATCGGCAAATAAACAAAAGCACAATGAAAACTTGCAACAACTGGCAAGTGGGCGGATAACAAACTTTGAATTACGAAAATCGGAAGTTAATTCAGACAGACTGCATTCGAGCTGCTCCAGCAAATACACAATTCAATTTTCTTTCCGCCCAAGCTGTGCAAGTTGCAAAATACAATGCTCACCGCCTCGTTTTCATCTTCCTCCTCATCGTTGCCGTTCGACGTGCTTGGCTTCTCACCATCGACAACAGGTGCAGCGACTGCCGCGGTTGTGGATGCGCTGCTGCCATTGGCAGCGCCATTCTTGGGCTTCGCTTTATCGTCGTCCGTGCTACTGACTTGCGTTTGCTCTGTCGACCTTTCGCTTTCCGGTGCTATAGCCGACGCTGTGGCTGCGCTGCTGACATCATCGCCAGCGGTTGAATCGGCCTCATCGCACTTCTTGGCATCGTCAGCAGCCTCTGGAACCGCCGGCAATTTGGCGTTGCCATTCGACGAGCTGGATGGTGCAGCTGCCGCGCCATTAGTTTTAGTTGAACTAGTACCCCCGCTCTCCTCGCCATCCGCATCCGCTTCGTCATCATCATCATCATCGTCTTCCATTTCCTCCACATCGGGCACATCGATGACTTTGTTTTCGTCCAGCGCCAAGGCAATAAGAGATTTTGCATAGCTACAATAAAACAGAAAATAAAATTTAAATACTGCAACACAAATTCAATAAACACAGCTGAAAAGTGCGCCAAACTCACAGCAGATACGGCATGCCCAGCTCATCGGACAACTCGCCATACAACTCCTCGTAGAGTGCACACACTTGACTGAGCTCATCAGCAGCTTCGGCATAGCTTTTGACCAGAAAATTTCTGGACCCTTGGCTGTACAGCTCTTTGGCTTTTAGGATTTTTTCGGAGCGCTCTTGCGCAACAATGGCAGTGTCGACGGCGGCTGCAGTCTCCTCGGCTGCTCCATCTGTGGCTGTAGCTGTGGCTGCGGCGGGCATTTGCTCATCGGCGGACATTTTGCTGCAATGAAAACCACAACCAGGGCGTTTAGATGTGTTTAAAAATTGTGTGGCTGCATCTCCAATTGAAAGCGAATGGTTGGCAGAAATGTGCGCTTGATCCACAAATCGATTTGTTTAGTTCTTAAGAAAAAACCAAGACTTGTAACTGAACCTTGCAAAACCTCATAGGCGCAGTCAATTTTAGTAACAATCTTACTAGTATAAAAGAATTGAGGCGTAGCAGCAGTGATATTTGTGCGCGTACTCACGTAGGTTGTACCTGCAAATATTTTATCTGCTTCAGTCTTGCACTAATTTCTTGTATGAAAATTACTTCATAGAAATTGCCATAAATTATGCATGCTTACTGTTTACATATTTATATCTGAATAAACATACATTGCGCTTTCAGTTAGAATGGATGAAGCTGCAGTTTTAAAGCTTGAAATAACAAACTTCTCACTTCACACTAGCTCAGAAGTTTATTACTCAAAATCTGTATAAGCATTGAGCGTCTAAATTCCAGTTTCAATTACACAGAGCAACAAAATCGACATTATTTTTTTTTCTGAAATCAAACCATACTTTTCTAAAGGATTTTTGGACGCTGATCAGAACTGCGTACTTAGTTTTTTGATTGTTTGAGCGGCTTAGGAAATATTGATGGTTTTCCTTGGTGGGCGTTTTAAATGCTTTCTGACCATTACATGCATGTAGCTCCTACAAACCTGAAGTCTTAAATGCCATTTTTTTAATATAGATTAACAATACTCTAGCTATGTATTTAAAACACTAAAATCGGTTCAAATTTGCAAGAGTTATTCATTTGCAAAGTCAAATTTTCAGTTACTTTTCAAGATTGCGAATACACAAAAGAATTTTGCTTCCAAAAAATATATATTGTCATATAGTGAAAGAAGAATGTTGGGGCTTTCAATTAAAAAACAAATTTTTGAAATACGATGTTTGTAATAGAGTATGTGTACAAATATGTAAGTTCTCCATGCATAAATTCAGCAACAAAAGCAAGGATTTACTTTTGAGCTTTAATATCGGAGCATAATTTTAGGCAGCTCACATACAATAAATGCCCTCAATTCATAAAATTTTCTGCTTTCGAATTTTGAATTTTTTGTGCCCTAAAAATATGTCGCAATAAAATATGGAAAAACAGCAAGTAGTTTGCTTAGGGCGATGTTATGCTGCCGGTCACGGATCACAATCACGGATAAAGTTGTTGTTGTTTCAATGTAAAAGAGAAAATTGGGAGAGCGAGCGAGCGGATAAAATTTGACCGCACCGATCACCGGATGATGAGGCTTTGTCCGATGTTATGCTGCCGGTCAAATGATCGTCGGTCACGGATAAATTGTTGTTGTTTACATTGAAGCAACAACAATTTTATCCGTGATCGGTGCCCGTGACCGGCAGCATAACATCGGCCTTTCGATGCCAAATCAAACGATGAAATCAGTGTGGCGTCGTGAGATTATTCACAATAGTTGTGTTTTGGGAACAAATTTGTTCCCTTTTGGTGAAAATGTGTATGCAATAAGATGAAAAAGGGTTGGTAGCAACCCTCATCACTAGCGTGTTTATATTTGTGTTTTCGGTGAAAAAGAAGAAAGAAAAATGGAAATTTAAATGGTAAACAAATATTGTGATACTTTCACACACGTATTATATTAATTTCATGTATAAATTATTAGCTCAGAATGCCAGAAATTTCGGCCCAATCAAATACTGAAGCGCTGATAACAATGTTCCAGGAGCAGGAATCCCTTTAGAAATGTGTGCTATTCAGACCGATGCAAGCGCGAAAAAGAATTTTACATTTTAATTGAAAATTGTATTTGAAAAAGTAAAGTCCCAATAAAAAGTGCGGAAAAAGTAGTAGAAGTAAGCGAAAGTCGTAGTGGTGACCGGCGATCAAATGACCGTCAGCATAACATGCTTTCGGCACGGAGTAGAGAAATTAAAACGAGAGCGTAAAAAGTGACGTGACCGACGATCATTTGACCGGCAGCATAACATCGGCCTTAGTGTGTATGGTTGAAATTTTTACTTGTGTGATGCAACTCTTTTTAGTATAGCTCCTAAAGTAATGAACCAATTCAAATTTTGTTAATGCCCCTGAAAAGACAAATATTGACGCTTGCGAAAATACTTTAGCTACTTTCGTCAATGATGCGAAGAGCATTAGGATATTTCAATACAAACACGTGTTCAGAAGGTGAAGTCGCATCTACACTCTAATGAGTATAGGCCGAGAATGGCACATGCAATACAAAAAATCTGTTCTATAAGTTTGAGTTACAACCTTACACTATACATTGCACACTAACTCCTAGTTGAAAATTGCAACTCCGAATTTAAATTAATTTTTATAAAAAATTCGCGAAAATTGAACTTTGGAGAGCCATAGCCGTGTTAACCCTTGACCAATCGAAATCGACTATGGTCAAAATTATAGCTTGAGGATTCGTTATTGTGTCATAAAAAAATTATCGTGTTTGTCTACATATTATAAATGCAATAAAATCTCAAAGATGAAAAATCGTAGAAAACACCTCCTAGCAAAAACTAGCCAATAACTTACAAACCGCTCAAACAATCAAAAAACTAAGTACGCAGTTGTGATCAGCGTCCAAAAATCCTTTAGAAAAGGTTTACTAGAACTCGGAAAAATTTTGGCTGTTGCTCAGTGTTACCAGCACAAATTGTTACTTGATGCAATTTGTGGCGGTGAGCCGCAGATTTATTGCTGTAGACAAATTACCAATAAATAAATGCGGTCGTTTGCCAAAAATTTAACAGTTTGCATTTGCAAAAGCTTAGTCAGCAGTGCCGAACCAAGTCCTCACAGCAAGATGCATGTGTTTAGCCACTCAGGGGATTAATTTCAAATGACATAAAATATGTGTGGGTCCAATTGCAATTACGCACAAAAATTCGTACAAAGCAAAAAAAAAAATAAATAAAATAAACTAGTATTGAAAACGGCGGCATTAAGATTTAGCAATTAAATGAACCGAATCGGCACGCACATCCGCCCATCTGCAGGCAAACAATGTGGCACTGCGCCCTAACCACATTTGTCCTCCATGTCTGCAGGCGCGCATCGGCCGTAAAGGACATTTTCATGGTTCAATTGCTTTAATATTTACATCAAACACGCCAGCTTGTGGGCACCAGTTTGCCACTCAGTTGCACTGGTCCACTGCGTTTTGCTCTTCGTTTCATTTGGAATTACAACCATTTTGTGGCGGCAATAAAAATTTTAAAAATAAAATAAAATCACAAGCAAATACGGCGCAGGCAGCACAAAGCGTCATAGTCACATTTGCAAGTGAACAAGCAGCTTGTGGAGAGCAAACTGAGCGGATATGTCCATAAATTGTATAAATTGCAAGGCGGATGTGAAAATGGCCTTTAGGGGCACTGCGTCGAAAGCTGTTGCTGCTGCCGGTTGTCCGTTGGGTATTTTGCGCTTTCGGTTGGTTTCTTTGCCGGCAGTTAAAACAGACGTGCACTTTAATGAATTTTTAGTCACGGGCGCATTTTTGTAGCGTTGGCCTATCTGTTCAATTTTTACATAGACAACTTTATTAGGTCATATTGACAGCCAACTATTAAATGAACAGCGGCAAATGGTTTTAGATGAATTGCAAAAAAAATATTAAGTTTTTGACTTGCTATTACATACTAAACATTAACACATGCGAGTTGAGATTTAATCACATGACATACAAATATATACATTATTTTTTCGATAAACCGCTCATCGTTGTCTTTATTATCGTATTTAAAATTTATTACATTTTTCTCTCATACAAAATACTGCTTTATGAAATATGGTTTGAAATTTCGAAACTTGCTGCAGAAATTTGCAGTTCGTCACCTTAGATTTACTACAAAAACCGTTCTGTGTAATTTTTATTTTGTTTTGTTTAATTTTGTTACGGTTATTTAAGTGTTGCTTTGGTTTATGTTGTGGTCACTTCGACCCAAACATATTCCTTACGCGGTCGGCCACGCTTGCCGGTCAGCACCTTCCTCGGTACGCCCACGGCACGCTTCATAAGTTTGCCGTTGATTATTTTCGTTTTGATCGTGGCAGCTTTGGCTGCACTGGCGCTGCTGCCGCTGGCGCCACCGTTGCCCTTCGGACGTCCACGCTTGCGTTTAGTCTCGCTTTCAGTAATATTGCTGCTGCTGCTGTTGTTGCTGACGTTTTTGTTTTCGCTCTTTGCAGCCATTTCTAACGCTTCAGACCACTCTTTGCAATTTGCTTTATACCGTAACGAGTGTGCGAATTTATGCGAATGCGTGCGTCAAAAAATGTCTGCAATAAAAAGCGAAAAGAGGAGTGGTGAGTGGTCAATGTGGCAGCAAGTGGTGCGCACGCAATATGTACGTGAATATCAATGCTATTCGTGGTATAGGTAATATTGCACAAAACAACAACAGCAACAACAATTACTACACACGAAAAACTCAATTTATGCCATGAAAAACACTTTGGCAACGGGATATAAAATGGTAAATGTCCCTAATGAACATTGTTAGAAGAATGTGCCAAATATAATAATAGACGAATTCATTGAGCATTAAGCAATCCAGTAAAATGTGATTGCTGTGAGATTACCAGAAATAGTCTGAATGTTTTATTTTACGCAGTATTTAAATATAACTATTGATGAGAGTTTACTTGTTCATATAAGAGTATTTTACTCTTGGCTAAGTTTGGCCTTAAACCTATAAAATATATCTCGACTATCAATTTAAGTCAACTCACCGCCATATTTTAAATAGTAGTGCATGCTTTTTTGAACTGATGCTTTCACATTTGTACATACACAAACACAATTGAACCCAATTTTCTAACTAACTTTTTTCTCAAACGTTTTCGGCACTTTTCTATGTATTCGCAAATATTTAAGCAACTTTAGCATGTTGACAATGTTTTCAAAATTTACTCTTTGATATTTTTACAGGAATGCAAAACTTGTCAATTTCCTGCTCACTAGTCTGCCTGATAATACTGGGCAGTGCCGCTTTGGTGGGTGCGTTTGGCGTGTGTCAGCGACAAATTAGCGCCATACTAATCACTGGCGTCATGTACCTACTAGCTGGTGGGTCAAGTTCATAGAATTTCTTAAACAAATTTCAACTTTCTTAACGGTCAACTTGTTCTGTTTTATTTTCCCCAGCACTTTTCGCGCTCTTTACACTCATGATTATACACTTCAAGCGACAGCAGGGGCGGCCTATGTTGGACAGCGACTACGACGGCACCGTCGACGGCATTGTGGCCCGACCCGGCGGCGTGGCAATTATGGCGAAACCACTACTGGGTGCGCGCATTTTCCTCACATCGTGGAGCCTCGACTTGGGCTGGGGTGGCGTTGTACTCTGCGCCATAACGTCCGTACTTTGGATATTGTTGTCGAAGATTATGCGCTACAATCCGTTTTCGGCGCTAATGATTTAGTTAGTTGCGCCTAACGTTACTCTGTTCAACATTTAGTTAGGCTAAGGCTCAAAGCTGGGCAAACGGGCTGGCTATGTACCAGCGCACTCAATGCAAAGGGAATACATAACATGATAAATTGATTTAAGTACCTTAACACAATATACGTGTGGAGAATGAGCAGCAGCAGCAGTCATGCAGAACAGAAACCACACACCCACACACAAACACAACCAGAAACCAATAAATATAGCACGAAACATGTATGAACCGAGCGCTTTAAGCGATATACAAGAGTACTACTCAAAAAATTAAGATACGCAAACGCAGCTTGCATTACACCCAATCAAGTAGAGAACAGAGGCATCGAACAGCAGAAGCAGCAGCTAATGTGGGACCCTTTAGCAACATGCTCCGCAAACTATAACGAAACACAATATTCACACAATTTTCAATTGGTAGCTGCATTCTCTAAACCCTCACCACTTACTAAAAGTCAAAGAATTTAATCAAAAACGAATAACAAATTGTTTTTCAAAGCTTTTTCATTTCCAACATCCAACAAGAACCAAATGCTTGCCTTGACCTTACATTTATACACGAAATTATATATTTTTACTCAATTCGACTGTAAATTTATTGAACGCCGCCACAATTTACAGCGGCAGCCAATGATACTTTAGGGCGCAAAAACACCCCCAGTGATTCGCTTTCAACAATATCGTCTCCATATTATACCAACCTATATTTAAATCTGTTACCAACGCATACAAAGTCAGAAACCTTGTTTTAAGCTGATCGATTACTGTATAAGAAAAATTAAGCCAACTCCTCGCAGAAATGAACAAAGACGCCAGCTGCATGCATCAGCCGGCACCAGAGTGACAACAAAATACAGACAGCGCGAAGCTAAGACAACTCTAATGTGTATTGAATTTGAAAAGCAAAGCAACAACAAAATATAGCAAAATCACCATTGGACTTGGAGATAATGTTCTTTATTTACACTCAACTGCATCGAATGGGAAACTATTTTTAAAAAATTATCGCAATGCTTTTATTGCTTTAACATAACACGACTTCATACAAATATTTAATAAGGATGCAATACATACCTACAGCCCATGCGTATGTAAATATATGTAAAAATTTATATATGCAGAAATAATAAGTGCATAACTAGCGAAAAGCTTAACCCTTTGTAATTCTTTTGATTCGAGTAGTTTTAAATTTCGTTGGCAAACAAGCAAAAAACCAAAAATGCAAACAAAAATTGGGCAAATAGCAGCAAACAAAATCCCAATTACATACATACATAAAATGTTCGTATATACACAAAACAAACATATATATATATATATAGGGCCTTTCAACAGGAGATACAATTTTTAATTAATAGAAAGGCGCAAAATCGTCGCAGAAAGTGATATTTATTTTAGTTTAGACCAGAGTACAAACTTTGAGGTTAGGAATGGATCACGCAAAATCCGTCAATTGTCTGCCTCAATTATTTTCGCATTGTAGTGGCAGTCTTTCGCCAAAAAAAGGTCTTATATTGTTTTGAAGCACTTGAATCATTGCTGAAGCATTCACATTGATTGATTACGAAACGACTCTGCAATATTTTCAGCATTTTTTTAAAGTGAATTTTCACTATTTTACTGCGTTGCGCGAGTGAGTCTGGATCCATATTTGAAAACCTCAAAGTTGTTACTTTTCAAATGCCATCGTAGACAGTTGTATGATTAGGACAATTTAAAAATTGCGCAAAATTTACAATGAGTCCTCTTATTGAAAGACCCTGTATATAAAAACAAGTAAACAAGATTTAAAGAAAATTTAAAAATAATAATAATAGACGCAAGAAGTATTTTTATGTAAACGCTTTGCCTTAACAATTTAAAATTACATAAAAAACCTTAAATAAAATGAGATTCATTTAAAATGCAATGGAAGTTGTGTTTTTTTCTGGTAGTTGCTTTTGGACGACATGCTTTATAGACGTAAACTGTCGCTGAAAATTCTTTGGGCAAAAAATGTTTTCTATAATAAAAGCGAATTAGTAATTAAAGATTCTATGTAGGTACTATTTATTTTTTTTAATCTTCAGTTTTGAATTTTTTAGAACTGTGAAAATAAATGACAGTTATTGGCCACACTGTAAATTATGTAACCGTATTTTGATTTTATGACGAAATGATTCAAAAAGCTCGGCCAATATAAAATTACAAAAAGTGGAATTTCATATCTGCCACGCCTCCATCTGGCATTATCAATTTCCTTATACAATCAACGCCAGCAGACATTCAGGCGCAGCGTTCAAAACAAGTCATAAAAGTTCAACGGCATTTCTCAATAGGTAAATGAACTTGGTGACTTTTTCATAATAAAATTTAAAACAAATACAGAAATGAGACAGATTCATGCAGCAGCTGAATATCGAGCAGGTGACGACCGCCAAAATTGTATCACAAGTCAATGAATCTTTTAATTAACATTGACAAAAACAATTCTACATACATTCTGCTGTAAGCTGAAATGGCTTTTCAAGTCATTTTGCGCGCGATTTGCTAAGTTGCCGCCATTTAAAAGGGGGCACAATGCAACATAAACTAGCGGTTCAAGGACAACTAATTTCTCCAGACTATTCCGCTGATTTCCGAATTTAAAACGCGAGGGAAGGGAGGAGGGAGCAGTGCTAATAAGCAAAAGTTGAGCAAATTAGGTGACGTTTTGACAACAGCGAAACACGCACTCGCTGCATCCGCGTCGCACAACTCGCGCGCTTTTCGCGCGACAGACTCGTTTCGAGCCAAAAATTCCCAGAAAAACACGTGTCGGGGGGAAGGAGGGACGCCTGAAGGCGCCAGCGGTACTTTATGCAAATACAGAACACAAGCTGCTCCTCCGGATAGGCCAGTCGTTAGCCACACAAACGGTGCAGCGCTGCCACCGCAGCGCATATGGACACCGACGAATTACAACATTCGTGTAATTACAAAACAGCACAAAAGTTCGTTCAACTCGCCCGTGTTGGCGCTGACGTGAGCACAGCGCTCAATCCTTGAACAGAACGTCGCAAACGATGTCGCGCAATTATGCACAAAAAGCCAATGGGAATTTCCAGCTAACAAAAACAAAAAGACCAAAAACTACATAAACTAATAGACGGCGCGTGGCTTCCCCACACTGCATATTCTCCAATGGCATTTATTGCGTTAATCAAGTTTATTTCTAACTGCCGCAGGCTTTTAACAAATTAGTATTGAAATTGGATTACTCACTTTTTTCGGAAACGGTGACTTCACTTAGATTTTTTATACTAAACGAAAACTCTGAAAAGACCAAACGGACAACCAACGGCTTTTGATAAATGCGAATGTAATGCAATCGACGCGGTTGTATTGCTGCTGGCGGCGCCTAATGGGCAGCCGGATTTGTTGCGAGAAAGTGTGCTGTTGCTGTTTCGCTTGCGCGCATCGGCATGGGCGCAGTTGAGCGAAGATGTGTGAGCGAAATATCTAGCGAATTGCGTTGTGGATTTGCGCGCTCCGGCAGCTGTCAAATGCAACGGCGGGAAACATTCACAATACAAGAATGCACAATAGTTCTGCAGTTAACCCGTTAAAGATTACAAAAAATGGTCGCCAAATCTATCCATGACACCTATACAAATCGAAAAATACATATAATAATAATAATGATTGAAGCTTGGAAAATTGCACACTTGCCGCAGGGTATTTTATTTTATTTTTATTTCAAAGTGATTTGTTGATACAAGGAGTGTGAAAATAGGAGGTACTTCAGTGGTGCTGGCTAATAAACTTTGAAGTCTTTTGATTCTGAAGCACTAACAATTCAACATCAATCGCAAAACGGAAAGATATCTTAGATCTATGGCTTTCAAATAATTAAATGAAGAATAGAACATTTAGTTCAGTTAGTGATTGGTTAGTATATTAAAAAATTGTGAAAAAGGTATCATAATAAAATCTGAAGTTCTTAGCTCATAATCTATTTCAGAGCAAAAATTAAAAGTTCCTAAAAAAATTTCATATTTTTGAAAAATATAAATGTGCTACTAAAAGAAAAACATGAAACGGAAAATGTTTATAAAGCTGATCGCATAACCAAGAGATATATCCTTTGGGTTAGTTTGCGAATAAAGTTAACAAATATTAAAGCCATTTAAACATTTTTTCAAGTCCTGGCAAGTTATTTCCGCTATGGTTACAATCACAGTATATAGTGGACCCGATTTGGACTTGGCTTCATATATCTTCATAAATAGGAAAAACACATTCCACATATTTTGTGAAATAGTTACTCTATTGCCTGAACCCAACACACCTTAAGTCGTTCTCTGATTTATTGAAGTGGACATTATAAAAATTTTCATATTAGATGTGCTGCTGCCAATACAGAAACGATTTCTTAGAATCTTTGAATTTAAAGTTTTATTTTTAATCCCACTGAATTTGAAACTACTGTCTATTATTCAGGGTTAAGTTTTTGAGCATTGTGACATACAAGACAATTTTTCAAATTTCTATTTTGTTGCCATACTAATAATGGCCTCTTATTTGTATGGCAAATTGGTTCATTTGAATAATTTCAGTATGGTCACACAAATTTTTTTTTTATAAAATTGTTTGGCATCGCTCGATTTGAAAGTGTTTTTTCTATTGTCATAAAACTTACCTCTATAACTATTCTATGGAATGGAATCAGTTCTTTTTCACATATCCACATATATATTCATTTCGTAAATTGTTTGTACCATTGTGAATTGCAACACTTTCCCAATGCAGTGTTGACAACGAGAAACCGGAAATAAGTCATATAAAAACAACGACACAACAACAATTCTGACAGTTTATTACGAAAGTTAGGACACAGCAAAGCGCCAATAACAGCCATAATAAAAAGCAAAACAACGGAAGCTACTCCACTGGCAGCGCCTACGCAAAACATACAAAAAGGGGAGAAAACGCCAAAAGCAGCTGATGGCCACAGCCGCGGCCGACTAACAGAAAGCGAGTGAATTTGAAGCCGAGTAGACGTGTGGTGCGCATAAATGCAGTTCTGTTTCATACAAACTCACACACACATATGCACATATGTATAGCAGCGGTCAGTGCAACATCACACAAAGTGACTAGAAAAGTTATTGTTTGTGCCACGATTATTTGATTAGCGGCGACACGTAACCGTCGCAGTGTGCTGTGGGTCGTTTTGCGCTAAATTCAAATCAGTAAACGGTAAAACCGATTAGCTGTGGCGTCAAGTGCGTGCGCGAGCGGCCCATTAGTCAAACCGCATTTGTGGCATTCAGTTTCACTAAACCGTATTTAATAAACATAATTGATGAAAACTCGATTCTAACGGCAACAAAGACAAATAAGACGGATCGAAAACAACAAAGGTAAATATTCATATTTTCCACTAAGACCAGTCACACTGGCGTCCGTACTACACTACAACCGTATGGGTACATTGTGCTAGCTGTCCCCCGCGGCCTTGCTGCTGCGGGCTTTTATTAAAATTATTGATTTTTTCGTGTCGCATGCCGCGCAGCGTACAACTTATGTATGCGCGCGTTGGCCTTCCACCCTTCGTCCACGCTGCCGTCGACGACAGCGTCATTGGCCTTACTACAGTGGCGTTTGTTTGCTTCTGTTGGTTGTCAGTCCGCGTCCGCCAACTGCGCTGCGCTGCATTCGACTGTGGGGCGACAGCAGCAGTTGCTCCATTTCGGAGTCGACGCGGCGGCTTAAATGCAAATTGGCAGTTGTGCTGTGTTGTGCCTTTCAACTTGGCCATGTCGCGAGCAGCTTCGCATTGACAAAAGGGGGCAAAATGCGTTTGCAACGTGGGCAGCGGCATGCTACGATTGTGGGCATTTCATTTTGCACTACTTTTACGCTTTGCATGTTTTGATTATATTCAAGGCACTGCCAACAAAAACAGCACGTTCGATATCGCTTCTGCGCCGTTCACTAACAGCTGCAAGCTCAAATTAGACGCTGTCTTGCAGGTGAACAGCGCACAGTCGTAGAAAAGACCACAACAATAACCATCGCACACACCAAACCTCACATAGCGCTCGATTGCCCCACACCAGCAAAGAAAACCTGTTTCGCAAATTACTACAACAATCCCGCGAAGATTGACACATCAACGCTGTGAGGCTTCGCTGGCGTTAATTGCAATCATATTTTGCTTTTCTACAATTGGCATCAGTCGAGAAAATTAACGTCTATAAAATTGCTGTTAGAAACCGAGTGCTAAGGCTTTTGTCTATGCAACTATGTACTTGTTTTCCCTCCTGTAGATTTGCATTTCTATGAAATTCCCCTCAAGGCCGTTGAATTGCTCAATGATTGAGAACAAACGTGGTTGCTGTTCGCCGCGGCCAAACGCTCATTAGTTGTTGGATTTATGCT
Organism: Melieria crassipennis; assembly: GCA_963668005.1. Taxonomy (NCBI): domain Eukaryota; kingdom Metazoa; phylum Arthropoda; class Insecta; order Diptera; family Ulidiidae; genus Melieria; species Melieria crassipennis. The sequence continues at coordinate 107,172,981 of OY764961.1, forward strand.
TTTACACCGTTGTTGTGTTCGTGACGATCGAGTACCGCGAATAGCTTGTGGCGGCAAAATTTTGTGATGGCCACCAGCCAGTTATGCTTTTGACAAACGTGTTATGTGTGACACATAAATCTTTTGTATGCCACTGCTCGACCGATTTCAGACGCAACTGGTATAACAGCTCACTTGTAGGTTCTCCTGTTCGAGTGCCCCCTTTGTTGTATTGAAGTCTCCCTCTTCGTACTTCATTCATATCGAGCAGGGGTCCATAGTTAATGGCTCATGGTCTTCAATGAATCCTTGTATGTACCAATATTTTTTACATTAAATTCAAAGTAAGACTCCAGGAATTCTGTTTCCGATATTCAATTCTTCACTCATGTTTTTTTTCGCCCTAATATCTCTCTTTAACTTATTTCTTTAATTTCACTCTTTCTAACCAAATCCTCTAACATCTCAATCCTATAGAGGAAGCTCCTCTATAATTGAATCGTTTCCTCATGCGCCACAATGCTGCGCTTCTCTTTGTTTGTTGTTTGTTTTGGTCTCGGATTGTAATAGCACCGGAACCGGAAATTAAACAATAAGAAGAAAAGACGAGCTCAGCACACGCATGCCCTTCTATTTGAAATGGAAAATGAAATTACTTTTTGCTGCTTGCGCACAACTCAATTACCGGAATGCAAAGTGCTGCAATATAAAAATTGATGTGCCGCCAACAATGCAGTGCAACCGCAAAGTTGTCACTCCGCGCCATTTGCATCCATTATATGCGACTAGTTCTACTGTTCAGTTCACATCATCCCGGTGACTTCATCTCACACGACCATTCATCGATCCGTGTGACGACAGACAATTCCTGTGGACATTAATGTTCACTTTCTTATTTCCTGCTGCTGTGCTGCTTCACTTTCTTCCGAGCCATTGCTACTTACAGTGCTTACGTTGGCCGCCTTGTCTGGCCAAACAATGTCACCCCTAGCAGACACAATGTGAAGTTCTTTGCATTTTTCGCGTCTCTTTCACATTCAGGCCATTTATTTTATGACCCCTTGTTTAGTTTGCTAGTGGAATTTTCTCTGTTGGCGCCAAACTTTATTCATATTTCACTTTTCTTTATTCATTGTTCTTGGTCTTTGGCTGTTTGTTGCTTTCTCTATTTGTCGTGAGATATAAAAGTTTTCATTTAATTGTGCACTACGCATTTGCATAGCGATATAAACTCGTTGCATACATTGGAGTTGTTGTATTTGTGTTTTGATGAGGGAGTCAATGTACCTTATTGCTGCTTCCTTTGACTGACATTTTGCTGTGATTTGTTAAATTGTTAGAGTTGGTAATTTTCTGTGAGAATGTATGCAGTTTAGTCTGAGAATAATAAACAAATTAACACGACAGGACACTTGGGAAGAGTTTCCACTTTGGCTGTTTGTTTTTTGGTTAACTCTATGGAATGCTAAGGTCCAGCTTCTCGCCACAACATTTGTGCAACATTTGTGGTAAATAAATGTAAGAGACACACAATTTCAAGTCAATTGTGTAGGGATTTTGGAATCAGTATCACACATGACTTTTATACTAAACACCTTTATATAAATAAGTATACCAGGGTTCTAGAAGTTATAATGTGTGCGGTTTCTTTGCAAAATCTCTCAGCAAGTCGGAAATTACCAGATGATATTGAACTAATCGAATAAAACTGGCTCTTCGATTATTCAAAAGAATAGTGAAAGACGTTAGACTATTCGAGTAGCTCTAATTTATTAATAGCAGCCGAAAAATTGACTATTCGGACAGTTCCAAGAGCCCCAATGTATATCTTTTGAATAGTTCTATGGTCAAAAACGACTTAAGGTAGCATTAAGCTTGTATATGTAACATAGATCTAAAAATTTAAGCGATTATTGCTTTTGGCTTTAGAAATGTTAACGAAGTTTAATTAGAAACTTCAAAAGCCAACAATCGACAGTGTGTCATCACATAGTCAATTCAGACCGACTAACACTTTTCTGTGAAAAATTGTTAAAGTATCAAATGGAAGCCATTTTTGTAATCTTTCGATTATGAAATTGATACTCTTAAGCTCAATAAAAATTAAAACCATATTTGAAGCCACATGTTTACTCTTTCGTTGATATCGATTTTAGACAATGGCTCATTGAAAATACATAAATAAAATATACGAAAGGTTATAATGATTTTATTGGCTTCTGGTTCGCTGGTTTACACTTTTATTGTCTAAAATTAACAGCTTTTCACAGTATGGCCTCCTCCTCCCCTTTATTTTGCTAACCACTTAAGGCAGGTTTCTACCTTGTGCAGCCGAGAAAACATGTTTTTTTTGAAAAATGTTTGATGGGAAGGTTTTTAAGATAAACACTGGACAATTTTTTCAGATGTAGGTATATGTTTATTGTACAAGTAATATGTTTATTGTATGCAAAGGGGAGGAGGGGGCCATCGAGCAATGGCGGCAGGACTTTCTTACTCGCGGAAGTCCTGCCGCTGTTTGAGATGACTTGAAACACAAAAATGAAATTGTTTCTTATTCTGTATCCTTTTGTCTATGGCACGAACTAGGATTTAAAAAAAAAAATGAAAAATGAAGAAAATATGCGATTTTGACTAAAAAATTCAATTTTTACCTACTTTTTTCAATACAAATTTCTATTTTCAATGAGAAAAAATTATTATTTCTTGAAGATCCTAGTTCGTGCCATAGCTAAGACCTTGATAAATGACTGTTTAAATTTTCGTAGCTATTGCTCAACTCGTGTGGCCTAAATCACTTCCGCAAGGTCAAAAAATGTAGTTTTGAGAAAAACGCGTTCAAAGTTTTGCTTCAGCGGCTCGGCGCCCTCGACACCGCTACCTGTTTCGATAAATTGCTTCCGTAATTCGAAAGATTTCAACTTCAAATTTTGGGAGCGTATTCTACAATCATGTATTAATCCAAAAATGCATGAAAAAAAAAATCGATTTTTTTGAACGCACAAGGTAGAAACCCCCCTTAAAGTAAAAACATTTCGGAGTTCATTGAATTTTCTGCGTCTGCCGACTTGGCTCAACGTACGCTCGATTAGTCATTTTTACAGCTGAATTGTGCACTATACGAGTATGATGACTAATTTCAGCGTCTGAGAAAAATTCAAGTAACCATCACCACGGTGAAGTTTATTCAGACCGCCGACGACCAGCAGACAGACAGCTGGAGCTGGAGAGCGTCATTGGCCACAAGAACCGCCATTTGACACCCAGTAACCTGTCTGCCAAGTCTAGAACGCTGGTGTGGTCCTGTCATATGCGTTCGCTGTCTGCGGTGCCGCTTTTGCTGCTCGTTCGTGCTGTCGATACTCGGCGGGCGCACTGCATTCTGAAGCTCTGTTTTGCTGCACTAAAACACCCCGGCTGGAGTTGACTGTTAGCAGTCGATGTTGTTGGTGACTTTGTGGTTGTCGCTTGAGCGGACAGTGGAATGATTGCTCAGTGGCAGCACGTTTTAGCATTTGACGTGCCACTCGCGCTGCCGTCGCTGCAAGTTGAAATTATTAACATTTAATTCGTTTGCATTTGCGTTGTCTGCGCTTTCTTTGTTTTCGCACTGTTGGCGGCGCTGAGGTGCGTTGTCGTCGTCTGGCGAAGTGCTAATGGCGACTCTAGGCGTGGTTGCGGCGTGGCGCATCTGGTCGGCGCATTTGTATGCATAGCTCGCTTTGTTTACTTGTGTGCGCACATGTGCCGCAAATGGCGCTTAATGAATTCATGGGTTCACTTGCCTTATAGCCACTGCCACTGCAGCGCTCAAACTTAAATGCGGGATGCGGCCATAGTGCTACCTGAAATATTTAATTTCGCATTGATTGGCAGTAAAGTGCAGTGCTGCACTTGGCAAAAAATTAGCAATTACGTGAATGGGAGTGAGTGTGCTGGGCAACGCTATTTACATGTTCGGTTCACATAACCTGCGTTGACATGCAAGCAGCAAAAAGTTCATTCACCCCGGGCACAGCTTACACGAAATTGCCGTGAGCGCAACGTGTGCCTGTGCCAGTTAGTTAGTTGAATTGCTTTAGACTAATTTGTTTATGACGAAGAGGACCACAACGTTGGCGTGTGCATTATTAATTTGACGTTGATTCGAGGATAGCGTACGCTATGCTTGCAATGTTCGAAACGTTGGGAAAATTTTAGTTGGAAAAAGTTTCAGCTTAATTGAAAAGTCGATTAGTCGAACGGAATTCTAATAATTGAAAGAATACATATTAATGTAAATGACTTCTTTGGATGATTTTAACTTTCCCAATGAGCTCTAGGCTTAGTCTACCACAAATTCTACATGTGCTATGTAGACAACTTGTCACAGTGCTCAACACTAACTAAAGCCACATACTTTTATGAACATAAGAATATACAGAATATAAGAATTTTCATTAATGAAAAATACTTTTATGCATGATTTCAACTTTCCCAATGAAAAAGTGCTTTAGGCTTAGTCTACCACAAATTCTACATGTGCTATGTAGACAACTTATCACAGTGCTCAACACTTACCACAGCCACAGACTTTTATGTACACTTGCTTGCTTTTTAGGGGGGATTATCTACACCCGCCACTAAACTGCATTTCCTGCGCTTTCGTTTCGTTGCCCTCAGTGCTATTTAATGTTATTTCCGCGCAGTCAGTTTGTTGTTTGTGTTTGGATTTTATTTAGTTTTATTTTTGCTGAAAGCAAAAATCTGAGAACGAAACTGAAAGTGCATAAAATGTTTACACAATTCACAATTGAAAGCCACGCAGTTGAAATTAAAAACAAAAGCATAAAGAAATCATGAAAAACATTAAACAAACAACAACAACAAACAGAGCAACACTGCACAGGTCACAGGGCACATGGCAGCGTCTCAAATGGCAAAGAATATGCAGCGCATAGGGGAAACTGGGTAGTTTGGTGGCTGTTTGGAAAGCGGAGGATATACTTTTCAAAAGTATGCTCTGGTCTATTGACTGGAAGAGGAACGACTGGGCTAAGATTACAATTAAAGGCGTTGAAATTTAATGAAAGTATTGAAGGTGAGTAAAATGCTTAAAGTATATTTTTCATATCATCGCATAGCTACTAGCAATGTTTTAAGATTATCTGAATTATGCAGCAGCTGGTTATCAGGCTTTGAATTTAGTGCGTTAGTGTTGGTGTGCTGCGATTGCTTCACATTGCTTTCAGCCGTTGGCATTTAGTTTGGCTAATTGTACGCAGCACATTTGTTTAGATATATATACAATACAAGCATGCATATACATATGAACCTATCTACATACATAGCACATACTGTTATGCATATATGCACACATAACTGCATATTTACATACATATGTACGTATGTGAGCCAAGCGAGTGGCATTGTTGTATTGCCGCTGTTCGGATCTGAAAGCATTTTGCGGCGGCACACTTTTCGCCTAAATTGTCCTTATGGCGTTCTCATTTTTTACTTGTTTTTCTCATTTCATATAAGTGCAGGCACAGCAAACAATATGTACATACACACAAACACACTCTTCTCCTCTTACCATTCCCCCATCCCATAACAACAAAAAGTAATGTCCACTTTGCGTGCTCATAGTTGGGTCACTCTACAAGCTCTGCGCCCTACTGCGCTCCAAACTGCTGTGGCGCGAAGGTTTAACAAAAGTAATGTCGATTAGCTTTTATTTTCGTTGGGTTTTGTTTTTGTTTGGCATTTTCAAGTTTTTGAATCATCAATTTGTTGTTGTTTAGCAGCTGCTCCATGCTTTTCGATCGTCTCGTATTTTTGTTACAAAGCAATTTTTGCAATTTCCACGCTTTTTAATTATTGAGCAATTTTGTTTTGTTTGTATGTTTTGAACTCGTGCTTCGAAATACTTTTATTTAAATTTGTAATTTGGTAAGCTTTCTCAGGGCTTTATAGGTTCCTAAACATTATTGGGCAATACTTGGTCATTTGTGTTTGCTAAGGATAAATATTTGATACTGCCGCATGAGGAAACCTGACTCGTTAAATGGTGTTGTTGTGGCGTTCGGGTTTCTTTGCGTAAGAGAAAAGATACATACACACACACACACACACTTTTCATTAACGAAGGCTGTAAATTCCAGTGTCAAAACACTCTCGACTATTCTTCCGGTACACTGAAAAAATTTTTAATGACCAAAATCATTTGTGGCAAAAGAATATCTTTTGATGCAAATGATTTCATTTGCAACAAAAATTTATTCCATTTGTTGCAAATTCCCATTTGTCACAAATGACTGTGTATCACTTGCCACAAAAGATTCAAGTTATTTGAGTGTTGTAAAAATGTATTACAGCAATTGCAAATAATATGTCTTTTGTCCCAAATGTGTTGTTATGTAAAAGTCACTTCCCGCAAAAGAAATATTCTTCATATTCATTTGCTGGAAATAACAAATCATTTGTGAGAATTGATTCACAGTCCATTTGGCGCAAATGATTTATCTTTTGCCGTTAAAGTGATCAAACATTTGCTGTAAAAGATTTGTTCTTTGCTGCAAAAGAAAGTAGTCTTTTACGGCAGAAGAATTATCATTGCAGCAAAAAATTAAACACTTGGACTTCATGCAAAAGAAAAACCTATAATATTTTTTTAATCGTTCGTATTAAATGATAAACCATTTGCTGCAAAAGACATATCTTTTGGTCTATAGATGATGTGTAGATAAGCTTTTGTGACAAATGGTAAACCTTTTGTTGTAAATGATAAACCATTTGCTGCAAATAACTTATCATTTTAGCCGTTCATCAACCGCTTCCACTGCTCAGCTCGAGTTCAGTATTCAAATCAGATTCAAGTTATATGCCGACCTGTGCACAAGAAGGAAAGTTTAGTGAAAAATATTTTTCAAAACAGTATTTGATTAATTAATAGTGATTTCCAACTCGATGATAATATCTTCCGCAATCTAGTTGCGAAAGGAAAACTAAAACTGCAGAAAGAAATAAAATCAATTATTTCGCTGATAGAGGCTGAGGGAGAAAAAGAAAAAAAGGAGATCCTGGCCTTAATGATACTCCCGTACCTCCTACACAATCCTGTTAGGAAGGGCAGAAAACGTCCAACTAAAATTGAAGTACAGGAGTCCTTCATAGTACACTATCAGGTACAGGATGATAAACAAACTTGTTTAATAAATATAAACTAATTCTTCTTTTCTTACAGAATCTTGCATCTTTTGACAACGCCGAGAGGGAGTACCTTTCTGGTTGCAGGACTTCGAAAACATCATGCCAGCCTAAATTGGTCCTGATAAGTAGTCCTTTAGAATTAAGTTTTTTGCTAGTAGCAGATGTAAAGTATAGTTTTACCAACTTTAAAAGTTGAAGACGTAAACATAGACAACATGTCATACATATCCGTAACTGCTGACAATCGTCAAATGGTTAATTGGGACGAACTTTATTTTGGTTCTTTAGAAAAATAATAAATATGGAAACACTATGTAAATATTCTTGTAAAATTTAATATAAATCTTGTATAAATAAAATTAACAAAAAAAAATCAAAAATTTATTTCTCCAACTATTTTTTTTGCAGCGGTGAAAAACTTCAGAAACACAAATGATTTAGTCATTTGGGAGAAATTATTTCCTCTTTTCTGGCAAATGACAAAACTTTGGACACAAATGATTTGGTCGTTTGGGACAAATGATTTCTTCTTTTCTGGCAAATGACAAAACTTTAGACACAAATGATTCGTCTAGTTGTAGCAAAAGAAATGTCTTTTTCCACAAATGATATCGCATTTAAGAAATCAAAAAACATATGATGTAATAAATGAAAATCATTTACTAGAAATGAATATTTATTTCTGACAACAGATTTTGATGTAATTTTCATGTAACAAGCTCAAATGACACAATCATTTCTCGCGTAATCATTTGCAGCAAATGGAAAACCATTTCTTTAAAAAATCATTTCTGACAAATGATTTTTTTTTTTCAGTGTACGCAATAAAGCTTATAAAAACTCGATTGAAATGTATTAATGGTATTTTAAAAAGTAGAAAATGATGTTCAATCAAGCGAAAAAGAAACACGCACGCTATATTCGGCATAAGGTGGGGCTTGGCTGGGACAAAATGGCTTATTGACTGCTTTAAAGCGTTTAAGGCAAGAATACATAAAAAAGTTGTTTCTTAAAATTCTCAAACTTGCTGGATAGTAAATTAACCATGTTCTCATCAGTTGTGTCATTGGATCGTTGTTAGATACGCTCAGACTCAGACTTGGACACGCTTCTAATCACTACTGACGATATGTAAATTGACTGATGAGGTAAAGTACATTGTACACTTATTGTTGTTGCCTTGATTTTGGTCAGAGAAGAAGCCATATTATTGGGTTGCCAAGATCAATACATATAGCTCATTTGGAGCGGTTCATTAAGACATCGAATTGGTTTTTTTGTATCAGAATTTGCTTCTTTGCTTTGTCACTCTAGCTTAGGTAGTGGAACTTCCAGAAAACCCTATAACTACATATCAGTGTGATATTGTAGCTCCTTCCGACGTGACCGTACGTTCTATCCGATTAATGGAGAGAGGAAAGGATGTGCTCAAAAATAGACCTATGAGTTGGTTCATTCTGATTTAAAATATTCAAATTTTTTCATAAAAGGCCACTTGTCCCTCGGGGCATCAAAATTCTTTTGCCAAAGTGAATGCACTTTGACACCTCTGATAAGGATATTAAATTGCTTCATATTAATTTACATATTTTCTTCTTCATGTAAAAGTGATATTTGCTCCAAGTTGTCAATGTATTGTTTACTTTCTTGCATGTTGGAAAATCGAAAAAAGCGAAGGAAAGTTGCACAGTGTCAGGCTATGGTTTAGCATGTCAATAATTCGGTCAAGATCGTGTCAAACGCTCATTTCAATATTCATAAAACAGTCACAGCCACCGACCTACAAACATATGTAGATGCGCCTCGATGCAGCACACATATGTATGTATGACATAATGTACATATGTATGTACAAACACGATATTATCTGCGCGCGCCTCCTTAGGCGACAACTCACGAATATTTAATGAATGGAAAAATCGTGGTCTTGCCACAACTGTAGCAGTCATTCATCGACATACATACATATGTACCTTATGTTCATGCATATAGGGTACATATTTACATATTGACGTACTCGCATGCTTGAGGTCTCAGGCGTCAGCGTCAATTGGACATTGAATGAAGGAATGAATGCGGAAGCCTTGAACCATCAAATGCGTTAGATGAACGCATATGGGAGTGGAATCACACTCTTCAACGTGTTCAACGTGTACACTATTTATATGTACACATGTGCGTACAGACTACGCTTAGGACATGCAGTCGAATCTATGTACAATACAAATTGTTTATGGCATCGATATAGACATTTTCCAAAATTTCCCATAAAACATTCGAACACGTACATCACATATTTTTAGACATTTTTCCTGACTTCAGCGTTAGTTCTGATTTCATTAGCGATATGACATAAGACTTGCACAAACTATACAAATACAAAAAAAATTGCAATTTTCACTGCGTTTTAGTGTCGTTTTACTGCCGTGTTTATTAGTCAATTGTGGCCAAGTTCCATTGTAGACTGCGCACTTTTACTTGTAATTCCATAAAGTCCACTTAAAAAATGGCTTGTTTGGATTGTTTAATTACGCGCAGCGTTTTTCTTATCTGCATCTCTGCATAATTTTCCCGAAAGCGGAAAATTAAACATTTTGGGCAAAGGCAACAATCGGCGAAGATAATTCTCAGACTCGCTGCCGCACATATCGTTCACTAAAGTAGCCAGCGGCGTTGATAGCTTCAGTTGGCCGCGTCTTTGGGGGCCGCGCTCGACGCGCGTTTGAATGAATAATTAGTTTGTTTATTTATTTTGGCGCTTTCTCAAAAATAAATAAATTTCCAGCTACGATTCCCAGACGAAAGTGGCCGCATTGCGCGCTCGCTACACTGCAGCAAACGGCCGACAGCGAAATTTACCGTAAACCTGATTTTTTGCATTATGTTTTAAATGTTTGCAATTTTGTTTTAGTATTGAGTCATTATTTATTTAATTAAAACATAATAACATTGCAATAAATTCGCCGAAAACCAATGTTTTTTCCAAGTGTACGTTTTTTGTTTATAATTGTGCTGCAGTCTTTCATTTTGTATGTGTGAAGTGTTATGTTGGTGATTTTTCCGCTTGATTGAAGGAGAGCGTTGAAAAGGTTCATGTGGCCGTTAAGCGTTTATTTGTGCGCGCCGCAGTGCAAATGGCGCTGGTGGCGCGCGCCGTTGTTGCGCATAAATTGCTTTTGACAGCTCCATAAACATTTCGTCGAGATTGGGTGGTTGGCGGCGCGGATTTCTGCGAAGGACAGCCCAATCGCAATTTTCACCTCATACAGGTTTTTTGCAGCGCCATTCCAAACATATACGTTCAATAAATTTGTTTGTTTTTAGCGTTGTGAAATGTCAACAGTAGCATACAAAATTGTAAAATTCGATTTGCGTTCTCTCGTTGCCGCTTGTCGATGTCTAAACTTGGACAATCATAATGAGTGTGATCATAAAAAAAATTTTATATTTGACAATTTTAGCTAACCGAAAATAGAATTTGCATTGACCAATCGATATTGATTTGCTGTGATTTTTTTGCGACCAGCTTAATTTAGATCGTGTGTGCATAAACATGTATGAACTGAGTGTACAGAATTGATTTACTTTTGCTAAATTTCGGTTGTATGCTAATAATCGGAAAAGTTATATTATAATTTAAAAGTCTCAGTTATTTCTTAGCACCAGAAAGCCCGCAAGTTTTCCATATCTACAAAGATTACACAACGAATTTGGATAATTGTAATTGTAGAACCTTAATTGTAAAACTAATTGTAGAACCGGATAAAAAAATAAAAGCAAAAGTTGAAAAAAATACTAAAGAAATTAGAGATATTTGAAAATGAAAAACCGTCAATATGACCGAAATGATTTTTCTAGTGTTAAGTCTTCGAATATGTGTTTAAATATCAATCAACGTTGATCAAATTCAACTGATTGATTTACATTAAGACCTTTTGACATGAAGTATATGCCTACAAAACTGGCCCGGCAGCTCAGTAACGAAACGAAGGCCTAGTTTTTTGCAACCACCTGCGTTATGTGTGTAAATTTGTACACAAATGAAAGTCACCTAAAGTTGTATGGCTATTTGAGTGTTTTTTTCAAGAACATTTCAATTCAATCAGAGGTTTGCAATTTTTTTCCGCCTAAAGAAAATTTGTTTTTTGCTATATTTCTGTGTTGGCTATGGTGGCGAATCGAACCTGGGGTCGATCGTCGCCTCGTACTAGCAGCAGAGCTACTATAAGTACCCAATAGGTTAGGTTTTGCTGACCGTTCAAAAACCACGCATAGCGCAGTCATAGACCATATAGATCCTCAGTGATACCAAGTAGAGGTACACAGACGTACCTAGATCTAAGAATATCCCAGCACTATACCGAAATTGGGTCTATCGTTGAGTGAAACTTGTGACACCTTCTCCAGGTTCGTGAAACTAGAGGCACCAGAGAAACTGTTCTACGGTATTTCTCGCAATTTTTCATGCACCTATCATCTATGCATATTGTTAGTTGAGCATTTTTGGACAAAATAGTTTTAAATTCTATAATCCATACTCCCAGTAAGTTGCTATTTCGAGCTTCAAGTGTGTGCTTTCAAATGTGGATCATTCCTGCAACATCTCGCATTTCTATGCTGATTTTACTTGACTTAAAAGGGGATATAGGAATAGGAAAGTGAAATGAGAAATGCACCTTAAAAACATTCAATTTCATATACAAATATGTAGTTCAGTTGACTATTTGTATTTCTCTAAGCTTACAAAAACTGCCCACTTTTGCAATATGTGTGATGTCTCTGTAAAATTCACACATTACACACACGATTAGTGCGCCACTGACCCGACCTTTTTCATAATTTCACTCAATTCAGAACTTTTCAAGTCAGCTGCACGCGCCCGACAGCCGGGCACACTTACATATGTGTTGTTTAGTTTATTTATTTTTTACTGATCCCCTTTATCGCTTTGAATGGCTGTGTGATTTGTTGCAGCACAATTCAATTTGTGGGCACATTGTGCAGTTTCTATAAACTGCACTCAGCGTCGGCTGTACCCGGCCAGCTCCACTTTTATCTGTGTCACATTTTACCGCAACATCGAAACGCAGCAAAGTGTAAAAGAAAATGCAGAAAAAAATAAACGTTGAAAACTTATGTCATTCGCATTTCACGCTCAAGTGACTATCACAGTGGTGACAAAGCTGCTGCATAACGACCGGCGGCACACTCGTTGCACTATCAATGGGCAACAGCAGATGCAGCTTTAAAACGCTGCGCTGCAGTCAAGTTGAAAATTTTACACGTTCAGTTGCAGTAAGTGCTGTCAAATAACCGTTGGGATTTGTGCGAAATCGAGAAGAGGCTGTTGGCTGTAGGCAAATTCTTTCAGACAGCCAGTTTATAGCTGAGGACTTACGCGATGGAAATTTGTCAAAGAAATTTCGTATGATACAAATTTGTAGATTATTTGGTAAAAACTTACGGTGCTTTGAACAGGTTTAAAAATGTAAAAATGCTGACAAAATTTTGCTGAACATTTTGGTTGTTAAAAATGTCGACAATATCTTTTGGGTGCTAATGTAAAATTTGGTTTCCTGTTAATAATTACGGTATTTCTCGGGTATGAGGATTCATAAAAATACACAAAGTCTGATAGTAAGGAGTGAACCAGAAAAAATTTAGAATTTTTAAGGACACATTAAAAAAAAGTAATAGTCTGATTTTACTAAAATAAACTGCAGTTTATTACACATTTCTTAAACTGTAATTCATAAAAAATTTAATGAAATATAATTAGTGGTTACAAATTTTTTTTATATTTTTCTTAATGTTCTTATTTAGAGACTGGACAGTAGATTTGGTGACTATTGCATAGGCTTGCTTCCATCGATTTCCGAACTGTACATCATTTTTGCAAACTTTGTTTGTTTTTCTTAAGGTTTGCTTCATTACAGCCCAATATCTTTCAATAGGCCGAAGTTCCAGGCATTTGGGAGGATGTACCTCTTTTGGGACCACCGTGACACAATTTCCTTCATACCATTCCATAGTTGACCTGGAGTAGTGGCTTGTCGCTAGGTCTGACCAAAAAAACTGTTCCTTTGTGCTATTCAATAAATGGTTGAAGGCGTTTTTGCAGGCATTCTTCTATATAAATTCTAGAGTTAATTGTTCCTGTCGTAATGAACGCCTTGTTCCGTAGACCGCAGGAGCAAATAGCTTGCCAAACCATGAACGTTTTGTAAATTTGGTGTATTTCACTTCAGAGTATTTCCATTCTTATTCTTTGTAGTGAAATAGGCATTCCCAGGCAACTGCTTGAAGTCCGCCTTACGGTAGGTTTCATCATCGAGAATCACGCAATCGAACTTGGTTACGCAATCGTCATACAGTTTTCGAGCCCGCGTCTTCGCTATTTTTTCTTTTGCTTTCGACCGGTCAGGCACTTTTTGCTATTCGTAGGTCCTTAATTCTTGACTTCGCTTATATCACATCTCAGTTGATTGCGATGTGCCTGCTGCAGCTGCAACAGCTCGAGTCGTCCTCGTGGGGATATTCCGATATGTGCTAACAACCCTTTTCAGCACTTTTGGGTTACTTGGACCCGTTTTCCTGCCTGATTCTTCGGCTCTCTAGATGGAGTTTCCCGCGTTGTTGTTGTTTATAACATTATAAACCGTCGCTACGCTCGCTTTGCTTTCCCGTGCAATGCTTAGTCTAGACTTCGATTTATCAGTCAAGTAAATGTCCAGTATTACTATGCGGGAGCACTTTTGAGGGGTGGACATGTTGACTTAAGTAGGTCCAAGATGCAATTGACTAATATAGCAAGAAACTGCAATATTTATAGATACTTTCACTCGCAAATACCAGCCTCCTAACTCTTGGCATTTTCGTATGCTGGATGCGTAAAAATTCTAAAATTTTTCTGGTTCACTCCTTAATAAGTCTGGAGTCCTCACATTGATATAATTGTGTACTTTATAAAAGCAAAATGCACATCTTTCGGTGCTTATAAGTTGGAAATTCTTATAAGTGAGCTGCCACAACAATAAAATATTCAATGTTGAAGATGGAAAACTGATTCCAAGTCCATGAAGTAAATACTCTTTAAGAAAAATAAACTTTGCGAAAAAGAGCTTTAAAATCATAAGATACATTAACCACATTTCTTCTCGCCTTGTTAAGTTCTCTAAGGCATTTGCCATGGCTATGTATTTTAATCTCTTAAGTCGTTAAATGTTTCTCTTGTTTTCCTCTTTCTTACAGTCTTCTTCATTGAAGTTGTGAGGCACCAGTGCCAGTGGCCGCCCGCAGCCAGCAGCGAGTCGCTTTGTTTAAACTTCTACCACAAAAAAAACAACCATATTAAAAGACATAATTAAGCATTAACGATGTGAATGTGCTGCAGCGCCAGCCGCCAGCCGACCAGCTGATTCTACATACACTACATCACATCAGATCAGAGCAACAACCTATCAACATTCATCAATAAGCCGCAACACAGACCCCATCATTCGATTATCGTGCTCGCTGTGTCTGGCTGCTGCTCGGGCTGGGAATTTAATAACGACAACATCTGCATTAAAAGCAACCAAAGATTCAGCAGCAGTTGGTGAAAGATCAAGATCTCTCTGTAACTTAGATGTCTACCTAAAGATCGTCAGCTCGTATTGAGTGCGTGTGCAGTGCAGCATTTGGAGCGCACAACCGAAGCAACAAATATAAAAAGAACTGAAGAAGAAAACAGCAGCAGCAGCAGCAGCAGCAGGAATCAACCATGCCATCGTTACGCCAAAAGGTCACAACATATTTTCGTCAATTAAGTTTTATTGCGGAGCCGCGCGATGGATCCCGAAGTCCGCGAAAGACGGCAGATGATGGCAATTTCATAACTAAATATCTCGAGGGGTAAGTTTCTTTGGAATAAATTTATGATTGTTTTTGTGTATTTGAAAGCGCTGCGCTTTTATAAACATGAATAATAACGTTGCTACAAATAACCGGTGAATAATGTTCTTCTGAAAATTTAAAAAAAATCTAAGGCAAACAAAATGCAAAGCGTTCAAAAATGACTGCTTGCGAAAAAAGGGCGGATATGTATGGCCAAACTGATTTGCTCTTCACTTGTTTTTATAGGATCCTTCTTTTTTTAACCCTCTTCTCTTCTATGTTTATTCTCATTTTTAAATACTAAACCACTTTTAACTATATTAACCAATTTTATTTCATAAATTCAAGTATTTGTCTCCTGAAATTACATTTTCAAATTTAGCGCCCATGTTTTTTAAAATAATATTTTTATCTTATCAAATTTGTACCCATTTCAGTCGCATGGAACGCATTTTCGTGCCCGGCCCAGCCATTTTCAATGGGAACAATCCCACAGATCTGCCCGAGCTGAAGATCGGCACCTATCCCACTGGACCCAGTACAATAACGGCCGCTTGCACCGGCCCCGACGATGGTCTGACCGGTATCAAGCGCTCGAAACTGCATTTAAGCGCCAGCTACGCCGACGACATCGACTTCATTGACACCATACAGGATAACGATTGCTTTGAGGTGCGCAAGAGCATCACCACCGGCAACCGCAATCACAACAAATTCAACCGCTTCGGCGGCCCACCACGAAAACTGAGCAGCGGCGTCATTGCGCCCATTAACGATCAGAATGCTAACAAAGCGCTCGGCATACGTTCGCGCAAGAATTCGCGAGCTGGCATTGCCCACTCGAGTCAGCAACAGAGTGCAAATGTTGCCAGCGGCAATAAAGGTGCCGCGATAACAACAACGGCGACGACGACAACAACCGCAGCCAGCACAGCGTCTACAGCGTCAGCAACAGCTGCCAACAGCCAGGTGGATAACGCCAACGGCAAGTCGACCACAATTGTGGTCAGCATGGTGTCTACCAAGACGGCGGCCATTTCGAATGGGCTGACGACTGCTGTCAATGATGCGGCCAACGATCAAAACAACAAAAACCTGTTGAATGCAACCAAGACTGAATCATTGCCGAGTAGGAAAGCCGCAACCACTGCCGCAACTGTTGCAACAAGCAGCAGCAGCAAAATTAGCGCACAAACCAAAGACGACAATGCGGCACAGAATAAGCGCGATGCCACAAACAGCAACAGCAACACTAACACTACCACTAACATTGCCAACACCACAGCAACAGTAACAACAAACGGCACACATCACAGCGATAACAACATTTTGTGCGATACCGACAACACGGCCAAACTGCTCGAGGATGCCACTGAGCGATTGCTGCAGGAGGCCGTTTCTAATAGCGGTGCGATGGTGAGTGGCCATGTTGATAGCAGTGCACTGCTGGTGGACTCCGTTGCCGGCGTAACGGACTGGAACATGGAGACAGACTACGCGTATGGCATTTCCGTGTCGCTGTACGAGAACAACATGCTGACCAAGGAGCCCATGGGCAATCCGATTGCCGACTGCTATGGCATGGTGGTGCGAGGCGATGCTGCGGCCATGGCACTGGCCGACGGTGTCAATTGGGGTAATAATGTTGTTAGAAATTCATTGCTCATTGTTCAGTCATCATTTTGCATTGCCTATTAACGATTTCTCTCTGTCGAATACAGGTGACGGCGCGAGGCTTGCGGCACGTTCCGCTGTGCATGGCTGCTTGGATTATTTGGATCGTGCCATATTCGGCTTGGCGCACGAGTGTATGGCCACCTCGACGCAGGAGGTGTTCGTCAGCCTATTGCGTAGCTTATGGGAGGGGCATGGCTGCATTCTGGAAGTTGGTGGCGCGTTGAGCACGCTGACCATTGCGCTGATATTGCCGCTGGCCAGCGGACAGGATGAGATGTATGAGGGGAAGTATGTGGTGTGCGCGTGCAATGTGGGCGATTCGCTGGGCTATGTTTATTCGAAAACGCACGGAGTGCGCGAGCTGACACAAGGTGAGTGCTGGAATAACGACACTGTTCGACAAGAGATGAACAATTTGCAAACAAATTCAGATCTTGTCGAGTAGTGTTTTATGAAAATTAAAGCTTGTAATGAACTAACCGCTCAACAAAATCCATCCAGCTTCACACGACATCACTTCAATGCGCGACATGCGCGACGCGTTGGGCGCGCTCGGACCTGCGGACGGCACCAAACCCGAGCTGGGCAATTTAACGTTCACCATGACCATAATCGAGCGCGGTGACATTGTGTTTCTTACTTCCGATGGCGTCAGCGACAATTTCGATCCCGTTGTTGGCAAATTTGCCGAGGCGTGGACGCCAGATGTGAAGCTAATGTCCAGCTCGGCCACACACGGCCACCATCATACCCATTTGGCCTCGAAGCGGCAAAACAAAAGCGCCTCTTCCATATACGCACGTTTGCATCATCATAGCCACCAACAACAACAAAGCCACAGTCGCCAGCAGCCGAGTGACACGCACACTTCAACGTCGTCGCCAGCATCACCGCCGCTCTCGGCGCCAGCCAGTGTGCCCGTGCGTCCACCGCGCACCAAGAAGTCAACTTCGCCCGAAAGTGGACCGGCAGCGGCCACCACCGTGCCCAGTCGGCCGAAGTACATGCGCTCGCATACGGTTATCGAGCCGCGCCGTCTGTCCTCGGCAGGCAATCCGGCCACGCGCACCCAATCGCCATTCAGTCCAGCACTGCTGCCCAAAATACCCAAATCGATGGCTGGTCTACCACTGGTGACGGGCCCGCAGCGCCACGCGCTCACACTGTATCGCCTGGAGGATCTGCTGAGCTACGGCATCAACGGCACCTTCTCGCCCTGCACTTCTGCGCGTCGTCTGTGCCATCTGCTGATCGATTTTGTGCGCATGATCACGTCGGCACGACGCAAGACACTCGAGCAGCGCGAGCTATTCTACAAACTGGCCACGGGCCCGGACGGCATCAAGCGCGAGGTGGAGCTGAATCGCCCGCAGCACCGCGTCGCCCGAAAGCGTGTAGTGGATAGCAGTGCTTTCACTGCGCTGCCCGGCAAGCTGGACCACGCCACGGTGGTGGCGTACACAGTGGGTGGCGGCGGCAGAGCCGGTGGTGGGGTGCGCATTTCGCCGCAAGGAGCCACAGCGTCAGAAACGGCAGCGAGTGGAGCGCCAACAGCGTCCTTACAGTCGGCCGAGTTTGATGAAACCAACTTCTGAACGGTGCTGCCAGTTGGAATGATTTACTTGCGCCTAGCTTAGCTTCTACCAACCAATCAAACACAGGACATACATATATACATTTGCATGTGCGTGCACGTGTATTTTATGTTCGTATGTACACCATTTTCCAAGTCCAATCAACAGAGCTTTTATTGTTTTTATATGTAAATTTTAAATGAGCCAGCGCAGCGGATTAGTGACCGATTAGTGTTCGGCAAGCGCTGGAATAGAACGAAGGCATCACAATCAGGCGAACCTGCATATATTTTAGTACGGGATAAAGAATTATTTATACATACCTAGTGCGTAATATGAAACATAATTATGTGACTAATTTGCTTTATAGTGCAGTGCGTTGAAATTTCCGAAAACGAGGTAAAGTCGAATTTTTTCAAGACGTTACATACTTGAAATATACACAATGAAAGGGCGAGGCCAAGGTCATCTTATTCAGCCCTCTTAAGGGTTTAACGAAGTTTGTGCCCAAATGAGTTCGGATCCAGTTGATACTGGGTTGCAATTTGGTTAGTTGTGTAGTTTGTGTTTCAACAAACATGCAGTTAAACGTACTAAGTGACGTATTTACAGCACTGCCTTCATACTTGCACAAATTTTGTGTGTTTTCATTTTGGAAATTCCTTTTCAAACTCGAAATTGCACTGGTAGCATGGAACTTTCTACTCACGCCGCATTTTCCGAATTTTCAAACCACTGCACACTGTTTTAAACGACCAAATATTTTTTGCAACCTTTTAAAATTGCATAAACTTACAGCAAACATACGTACAGCTGTGCAACGCGACATCTAAAACTTAGTGTTTGCCATTACTAAAAAGCTTTTCTCATGAAGTCTCTCATACAAAAATAATTGTATAACTCTAAAATTGTGCTTTTAATTTTATACTGAAATGCAATAAAGAGTTGATTTATTTTTACGCAAAAATTGTATGAAAACTGGTCCTAAACGAAAAACCGGAACTGACACTACAGTTGTGCATTCATGGATTGATTTGTTATCAATCAATAGAATTGGTGTTGAAAATAGCATACAATGTGTAGCACTTTTTTATTTCGAGTGAAGCAGCTTCATAGAATGAACGTATGGACAACAAAGTGTGGCTGCAGCCATATTTCATAATTGCAACAACACACAATGCCCACTTGAACTGCAGTGGGCACTGGACACAGTGAGGCGAATCATGCAAGCGGACAGATAAAAGTGAGGAAAAATGTTTGTAAACACAATGGTAAAACAGTTCTTCGGCTTTTGAAAACCACATCAGTCCAACTAAATTTGGCCTTTAACTCTTTAATTGCAACTCCTCCCACATATTCCATTTGTTTTGCTGAAATAACAAACAGTAAGTTTGCGAACATTTCTTTCCTCCACATTGCTTACCCAAACCACTGTGCCGCGTTCTAGTCAGCAACAAAGCAAAAACTTAAAATATACGCAAATAAGTGTCATGGGCGACAATAACAGAAAAAACCTACGCTGCATTGTTGTCCATACTGCACGGCTGTTGGCCGTTACGCCCCGTGCAGCGCGCGTTTTGCGGCCGCTGTTTGTGGCTCATATTTTTATCTACTTTGGAAATCATGGCGCAGCACTCATTGTCTAAGCGCCAGCCACTGCCTGCTGCCGAGTGGCTAAAATAACGATTTTCTGCTTTCTTGTCGTCGTTGTTTTGCACATGTCCCATGTGTCTGTGTGAAATGTCTGCTGCTGTTGCGACAGTCAGTTGTCTGCCGTCTTTGCAACTCAATTAACTAACAAGACCCGCTCCGTAGACGCAATGACGCTGCAGTTGCAGATTGAAAAGCTCAAGGGTCTGGACAACTACAAGGCGTGGTCGATGACGGTGCGTGCCTATCTGGAATCGGAGGACTTGTGGACCGTCGTTGATGTTGGGCCTGATAGCAGTGAGGAGGTATTTCTGGTCATTCCGTGGAGTCAATAAAACAGCGAGTTATGTTTTTTTGTTTTACAGTCTCAGCTCAAGGATAAGCGTGCCAAATTTATAATCCTCTGTCTGATCGAAACGAAATTGTGTCAATTCATGGTCAGCATACGTACAGCTCGCGACTTGTGGAATTATCTGCGTGCACAGCATTCATTACGCTAATACTCTGAATTGAAATGTTGCATGTTTTGGAATTATAAATACAAGCTTTAATGCTAAAAATGCCCTCAGCGCCTTATCAAATTACATAGTTGTGGTTATGATTGTGTGAATGTAAGGTGTGACAGTGACCGCACTAATATTGCAAACTTCGCTTCGTGCCAATGTCGTCGAGTATTTGTCGCAGTTCCTCGTCTTCGAAGCGCCCCTCGAGTGATGGTATTAGCGCTTTCGCCTCTTCTGGCGCTTCCGGACACAGATTACCCAAAGCGGCCAGCTCGAATTTGTGCAGTTTTTTCTGCATTAGCAAACTAGACAGGAATATAAATAAACATTTTACGTTAATGCACATTTAACATTTGCTGTGAAACAATTCGTGGCACTGTACCTGCGTACGGCGGCGATAGTTTCCTTGTTTTTGAATTTTCGAAAGCTGTCCGTGTACGCGTAAGTTTTCATAAACACCTCGGAGAATTCCTGCTCCTCATCAGCCGACTCGTTTTGGCGTTTTCTATGATCCAGCAACATGTGCACTTCGGATATGAGCAACGTTTCGGCATTTTCGAATTCTGAGTATGGGAGACAAAGGCAAATTTCATTTGGGCGTAACGAAATGAAAGGCGCACAAGCCCTCGAGTCAAATGAGTACAACAAAAGACTGTTCGTACTTAATAAAATTAGTACAATGCCGAAACAAATATTAAAGTATCCATACTTCATACTCGAAATAATATCCCTTAAATACATTTCAATTTTCACCTTTCTATGTATTGCAGGTATACTCAAAAGTAAAACATGTATTAAATTTTAGTGTCGAAATTTGGTTAATTTTGATTTAGTTGTTTGTGTGCGCCGATGCGTTCTCTGAACTTTCATTTGCGAACAAAGTGGAAAGTGGTGGTCATGTCATAGGAGCTCTGTAGAAGACAAGTTGACTAACATGCATTTTAAATGCTTCTTCAAATTGTAATCGATCTCTATACGTGTGCTAGCAAAACGTACGTCACGTGGGTTTATTTATGTGTCCATGTTCAATTAGATGGTCGTATATCTGGCGCGTCTTATTGACATCTATTTTGATCAGTCGTCTGGCGTCGGCCAAACGCAAACGGCCCATTTTTATATTTTCTGCAATCAAAGTGTTTTTGTAGTCGAGAAAGGCTTGCGGTGTGATGCGTTCTACGCTGCAAAGCTGCCGCTCGCTGTCGCTGAGTTTTGTAAAGCCCGGCATGCCTACGAACCAACAAAAAATTGGCAAGTTAAAATGTGTATAGCACGTATGAAACACGCCACCCACCAATTATGTCCATAGGCCCCGGCTTTTTGCGCGGATTGGGCTGAAGCCAAGCAGTTGATGGATTGGATGGTGTCGCCTGAACTGTCCAGTTGTTGGCGGGCTGCAGTTGCCGCCAGTCGTGTAGCCGACGGTAAGTATCGTCTTTTAGTCGTTCGCGTTGCTCCTTAAGGCGGAGTTTTTTCAGCTTGAAATAAAGAGCTCCACCACGCAATGTTCGAACACCGTTCTGCCGCAACTCATATAAGCTGAAGTAAATTGCGTTATGCGATTCATCAGAACACAGAACCTGTGAACAGAATTCATGTTGACGCCTACCGAAAAATGGCCTTCTGCACATCGGCAAAGTACTTCAGGGACTCCACAAGCTTGTCGAAGCTGACCGGATTACAAATCTGCATAAAAGCCAGGAAGCGATTGCAGTTGGCGTCGGATCCAAAAGCAGCCGAGCACTTGGCGATCCAGCCAAGTGTGCGGTTGGGCATGATGAGGCCGTTGTCGCGCATTATACGATAACGACGTTGGCGCTCTCTGCAATAAACTCGAATTAAATAAGGCACGAAGGGTGCGTTGTGTTGCATACTCACTGCAAGCGGTGATTGTAGGCGCACACCAGCGCAATCTGCAGCTCCTCCTGCAGCGGCTGCCAACGCGCTTCTTCCTTTTCGTCCGTCTCCGTCTCGCAGTTGTCCTGCATGAGTGCCGTCAGCAGCCCTTCGGCAGAACCGTCGAATGGCGTATCGAAATCGCCGCGTGCGCAGCGGTAGCCGCCCATCATCTGGAACTGCATTGATCCGATTTCGTCGTAGCGCGGCGGATCCACTGAGCGCATCTTTACCACGTACGGCATGCGCTCCGGAAAGTACGTTTGCGTTGCGTGCGACAAGCCGAGCAGACGTTCGAAAATACCACCGAAATAACAGTCGTGATAGTGTTGTCGGCATTCGTCTGGAGAGTGCTGGCCGCGCAGCGCGCGCGACACCGCCGTCCAATTGCCATAGCCCTCCGATTCCAGCGTGTGCAGCAGCAACCGCTCTTCGCGTGCTGTCCAACTCTCGGCGCCAGCGAAGACCTGCACGTCGTCGCGTACTATGATGTAGGCGTGCGTGTTGCGGTGCGTGACCGTTTCCAGACCCTGCGCGAAGCATTGCACGCAGAGCAGTGCGCCGGCAGCGCAGTCGGAACACTTTACGTACGGCTCGTGCAGCTCACGCCGACAGATGATGCATGTTGGAGCAGCGTTCGCTGCATCGGCAATGTTGACATGTTGGCGCAGCTGCAGTTCGGCGCGCTGCTGCAGTGCTTTGTTGAACTGCTCAGCATCGTAGAAGGCAGTGGTGTGTTGGGTGTCCGGGCGGCTTCGGACCTTAATCACATTTGTGTGCGTCGTCGCCACTGCTGGCGCAAACGCTTCAGCTAGACGAAGAGGAGAGAATAAAATTGTGTTGGGCACTACTCAAGGCACCCGTCATTTGTAGTGGCGCAATCCTACACTTCACATACAACAGTTTCCCTTGCACACATTTGACTCTGGCTTGAAAGGCTTTTGGACGACTATGCTTACCCTTGGGAAATTGGAGGTCGGCGGCATCCTCCTCCACCATATCCACTGGATTCATGAACGACATTTCGATTACTTGTATGGGACTCACAACACGATTAGAGAATGTTTTGTTTAATTTCAAGCGCTAAACTAAAAAATGAAAGCACTGCGTTCTTAAAAGCGGACCGGTTGACCTTAACATTACAGCTGGCGATTTGCGGCCCAAACAGTGCTGCCAATAACTACAAGTAACGAGTAGAAGGATCAGCCATCAACAGAATGGACCCTTTTGTTTTAAAAATGCTTCGGGAATATAAGCGACTTAATTATCGACTAAATAAATAATTGGCCACTGCAGTTTTACACTTGCAATAGCATAGTAATCGTAAACGAAATTTTCTTCATGAGTGTATTTATTGTTTCATCTCCGAAGATACCGTTGGTATGGCAGCATTGTTCGGTACGCTGGCAATACCACCCACTCGCCGGAATAAAGCTGAACTGAAACACGCAAAGTTAATAAATATAAACACTTCAATTCTAACCTTATAATCTTTATTGGATAGTTAAAATATACATTGTTAATACAAAGGATATACTTTGGTTAATAGTTCAAAAGGATTACAATTGTTCCGCCAAATATTTTTCGGTATGTGCGACAAATACAAGTTGTGCTAGGCTTCTAGGCTAATAAATAATTTGATCCTGATCTCCGGAATATACAATCCATGGATCATAACAGCTGGAATGCTACACAGCGGCCAAAATAGCGAATCTGACGAGATTAGCGACTACGACGACGGTAGCAGTCTACCGAAATACTGTAGTTTTCACAAGTTCTTTCTGGTGGAGGAGCTGGCATTGGAGGCAGACTATCGTAAACTACATTACGGCAAGTGCGCAGTTATTGGCCGGCTGAGCGAAAACGACGGATATTTTGCGTTGGAAAACATACAGCTGCCGCATATTGCTAGGTATTTTGTAAATTGTAAACCTTTGGCAGTCTTGACTAAAGTCGAACTCAACGCACACAGGCAGTACTCACTGCCGGAGGCTGCAGTCGCGCTGCGTTTGTTTGTATTTCAGAATAGAGGCAGTCGATTTCAGCCGGGTCGCTTTGGCGAGCTGTGCGGCGAAGTTGTCCTGTGGCATCTGCACAATCCAAAGCTCAACAGAATACCATTGACGGCTCGTGGCGTACACGAGAAGCTGAGGCGTTTGCCGGACAGTAAGCAGGCACAAAGCCTGGTTGAACTGCAGCGGGACTATCAGCCCGCCATACGTGTGCTGTATTTGCGCTACGTTGAACGCGCCAGTGAGCTGGCAGAGCGCAATTTGGAGCTGCGTTTGCTCAATAACAGACGCACGAACTGTTAGCGCCGTTGTAGAGTATGTCGCATTCTACTGTCGAAACACCGGTCGCGCAACCACAGCTCTTCGTTTTTAAGCAGATTTTCACAGACGCGACGCAGCAAAGCGCTGACGCCTTCCTAACTGCACGAGGGGAGCATTACAACGACGAACAACAGCAACACTGGACCGAATTCTGGGAATCACACGGGGAAGTGGTTTTACTGCAGCAGTGGGTTACAAACTACAAAGATTACTTGGCGCCCGAGTGCGATGACGAGTCGGCGCCAGTGACAGCAGCGGACAACGCAAACAAAACAGAACAAAAAGTAAG
The DNA here is from genome assembly GCA_963668005.1 of Melieria crassipennis. Lineage (NCBI taxonomy): Eukaryota > Metazoa > Arthropoda > Insecta > Diptera > Ulidiidae > Melieria > Melieria crassipennis. The sequence continues at coordinate 107,197,945 of OY764961.1, forward strand.
TGGCGATAAAAGGCTGTTCTATATAAATTTTATATATAAACTACGATAAGCTGTCTACATTAGTAACATTTTGCTTTATATTTTAGTTGCCGAATTGTACGATCAACGACTCGAATGAATTGAATGCCGATGAGCAGGGCTGGCTAAGCTTGTGGGAACAACACTGCCAAGCGATTTATTTGGAACTGTACACTTTGCACAGCAACGTCTACTGTGATTACTATTTGAACTTGACGAGGTCACTGCAAGTCGAAACGACAACTGAATTCGCTGTCGAGGAATCCATCGGTCCAGTTGATGAGCTTGCCGACGACTTGGAGCAGTTAGCACTGCTGGGGCTGCCCACTGCTTTCGGAGGCCGACCACAAGGCAACAACAAAAGACGCTGCCAGCCGAAATCACGTTTTGTACCAATTTACAGTGTTTGCTTCTCGGACGAAGATTCGGAAGACTCGGACATGGATTTGAACGACGTCGCAGAAGAAAATGCAACAACCATAACAACAGACGATGCATTGCATAAGCTGCAGCACAAAGTGATCAAAAAGAAAAAGAAGAAGAAGAATCGTAAACTGCGCAATGTGCCAGCATTTTTGCTGGAAGAGAAGGGCATGCTCAAGTACTGGCACAAGCGGTTCTCGCTGTTTTCACGCTACGACGAGGGCATACGGCTAGACCGTGAGAGCTGGTTCTCGGTGACGCCTGAGCAGGTGGCCGACCATTTGGCAGTGCGTCTGGCCTGTGATGTGCTGGTCGATGGTTTTTGCGGCTGCGGTGGTAATGCGATACAGTTCGCCAAGCGTTGCGGGCGCGTCATTGCCATCGACATCGATGCGTCGAAAGTGGAAATGGCCAAACACAATGCGGCGATTTACGGTGTGGCACATAAAATCGATTTCATTGTAGGCGATTTTCTGCAGCTGTGCGACGGAGGACAACTGCGCGGCGATGTGGTGTTTCTCAGCCCCCCATGGGGCGGCCCGGGATACAAGAGAAAACAGAACTACGATATTGAGCATTGCCTGCTGCCATGCGGTGCGACAGAGCTGATGAGTAAAGCACAAAAGATCGGCGAAAATGTGGCGCTGTTTTTACCGCGCAATTCAGATGTGAAGCAAATTATAAAATTGGCAGGCGTGGGCAATCGATGCGAGGTGGAGCACAACTACCTGGACTCGCGACTGGTGGCCATCACGGCGCTATATGGGGAGCAGGTTTTGAGAAATAAGTCTAAGAAGAAGGATGTTGTAAAGTAATATTAAGCAAACAGCAAGCGATAGTAACATGTAAGTAAGTAACTAACAAGAAATCGAACTAGTTAAGTGGTGCGTACGAGTTGTTTATTTGTTTGAAGAACAAACATTTTTATGTTGTGTTACATAAATGTCATAAATTTAAGGAAATAATTTTTGCAAGTAAGTCTTGTTAGAGCAGCAGCGAAAAAAATATAATTTAAGGTATTGCAATTTTGTATTACACTTAAATAAAGTCGTATTCTTGAAAAAATCATGTGTGTTATGTAATGATTGAAAATTAGAGGAAAATTGATTCCATATATACTATTTTATTTTACTGTATTTATTACATATTAGGATGTGAATTGCGAGAATAGTTTCAAGTTTAATATGCAAGCTTTTATACTATTTTATTATTTACTCAGTCCTTTTTCTTTTGTCCAATGAACACTTTACAACAGTAGCTATCGCGAGTAGCTGCTGTCGCACCCCTTTCAAGTGGGCACCTCAGCTGCCAACTTCAAGTCCAACAAATTACTTTAACCATAATTAAAACGTTTGCAAACAAGAAAATATTAGCTCAATGCAATAAGTTAATTTCACTGATTGCAAATGGGTTCCGTAAATTCCAACATTACGGCATGTTGCAGCATTCACTGCTGTCTAAACGACATTCCGAATTCGGCGCACATACCAAAGCAAAAAGTGACAGAGCACAATGTGGGATGCGAAAGGGTTTGTTGTCGGCTGCTTCGAGCCATTAATTGTACGAAGGGTTAAATCATGGCACTACCACATTTTTGGCAGTTTGGCCCCACGATTTGTGACTTGGGCGAGGCGAGGAGGCTGAAATGCGGTCCTTCTGCATTGATGGCTTAATTTGTTGTTGGTGTTTGCTATTTAAATTACCCGCCGGTAGTGGGTTCTATATAATTTTGTAAAGATCAATTACAGGTCTTTGCAGACAGATTAGACGATTTCCTGGAATCATCTAATACACTATTAAGAATTTCCAACTCTAGTCGGACGAACTGAGCTCGTTGGGTGCTGTGCTGTTTGATGGGCAATGCATTTTTTTTAATCACACAACGTGGTTTACTCTTAATCTAATCAACTCAAAGTATACACAGGGGCGCGTCACTTGCATCAGTGCAACACATAAACAAGTAATAAGTTGTTCCAATAATATTTGCCCAACTAAGAAAATACCTGTGTCCGTTGCCTCAGCAACAGGTCCTGTTGCGTTTGTTAACTTTGTGATTTTAATTGAGTTTGCGTTTGTTCGCCATGAACAGAAGAAGTAGCCTGGGCGCACTGTTGACCACACCGGCATCAGTAAAATTTTGTCAAAGCTCGTACAATGCACAAAAATGTGCACAAAATGTCATCAACGTTGAGCACTTTTAATCGCTCCAAATTGGATTAAGTGCTTTAAGTTGTATGCTAATAATAACCATCACCTTCCGTGTCCACCCCACAACAGTTCTTGTTCGTCTGCTGCCGTTTTTTTGTTGCCGTTCGTGTGACTCTCTCCCTGTCGTTCGTTTAATTTTTAGTGCCATGTCCAGCCAATTTGTCCAGTTGCTGTTTGACCACAAACGAAAACGATGTCAGTCACTGTTGCCATCTGCAACGGACCGGAGAGCAGCTTAGAGTTGCTATGGTCGCTGATGCTGCAAATCATTTTGCTTACCAACTTTTAATTGTACGCCGTCGATGGGACAACGTGCTTTGTGTGGCATTGTTCTTGGTTGGAAATGATGTTTTAATAAAATTTGCTAAAGTTATAGGATTTTGCTAATAAATGAGAATTTGAAATTTGTTGATATGCTGAATTTTCAAAACTTTTTTCATTTCATTCATTAAATTTTCCATTAATTTGAAGATATTTTTTTCTTAGGTTCAGTATTGAAGCTGTCAGGCATTGAGTTAGATATAGTTGCTTAACCTTGGTTTTACTTATACCCACCCGGAAGATTTTTCTGATATTTATTTCGTAATATCTGCCAGAGAATTTATCTAATTCAGTTACTCCAATCTAGTTAAAAAGCCTTAACGATTTGTTTTGGGACTATAGAAAATATTAGAAGATTTCTTCGGGAAAGGTTTATTGATCAAAGAGTGAAGTATGGATTAAATTTTTTATTGTGAGTTTTATTTAAAATGGCGACCAAAGCGCATGGAGTCACCTGGGTAAGCAACGCATACAAAAATCTTAAGTAAGGCAAAGATTAAATCATCAAAAATATCTCACAAATATTTAAAATCAGTTCGGAGAAAAAATACTTAAAATACTTTCTAACTTTAGTTTATTATTCATGTTCCCGTATTTTGTTATAAAAAATTATATAAAACGTAAAGGAATACTTAAACTATTTTTTACTTCGGTCAGGTGTGTAGCCAGGAGGGTTAACAAATTTTTGTTGGTTTAGAAAATTTAATATTACAAGCATTCTAAAGTAAAGTGGACTTTTGAAATAAGGCATTTGCTATATGTGTCTGAGAGCGTTGGAATTGAAATTATCCCGATTTTTCCCAATTTCCAGTCATAATTTCAGGACATTTATTTCACTAGAAGTGAAGTTATGGTATCTGAAGTGAAAGTATGTCTGTGTTATCGGTACAAAAATTAGCATCGAATCAGTATTAAGTTTTGTTTTAAACTTAGTAAAACCCTAACCGAAGCATTTCAATTGATGAACCAAGTTCATAATGATGACTGTTTATCCTGTGGCAGAGTTGTTGAGTTCTAAACGCAAGATTGAAAAACGTTTGTGAGAACATAAATGATGACCAACGATCTGCCATCACCGCAAATTCCATTAAAATTGTGCACGAATTCATCAGAGATCAGACAAAATTTTCATTCAAATTCTTGAAATTAGAATTAAAAATTTTTAATTAGATTAAAACATCTCTGTTAGGGGACGACAAGAGTTTTTGTCGCCCACAAATTTGCGAACGAAAATTGTTTGAATGAAAAACGATGCGATTCGATCAAATGGTTGACAACGAATGAATCTTTATTTGGCCGTAGGGCAAATGAAAGGTATACAAGAGAAAAAAAGTAACTGTACATTTCCAATGACTAAGTGAGTGAGAGAATTGCAAGTACATGATGAAGCCTAACGTTATTGTATATAACCATAACATAATTAGCCTTGATATAAGTAACTTATAAGAGTAAATATGAATGAGCAAATATGAATATTGAAAATGAGTAAATGACAGCTTGGATACGGTTCTGAGTAATGTGAACAATATATAATAACATAATTTTATTGCATTTTAATTGATAACTTGGCTTTTGAAAAGTGTGGGCATAGTTTGTTAAGCACAAGTTGACTGACGTCATCTCATTGATCGGCACTTGTATCGGATTTTTGAACTAAGAATCGCATTAAACCAAGGACAACAACACACTTCTCGTATTTGTCTGATTTGGCACCCTGCGACTTTTACCTTAACGAAAAAATGCATTTGCCAATGAAAAGAAAAAGTTTTAAGGACATAGCAGCCATCCAAAAGGCTTGTACCGACATCCTTAACCCAAATTCTCAGAATTTTAAAATTAACGTAAACCCAGAAGTGAGACTGTCAGGCTTATATGAGCTAAATTAATGAAAAAATTTGTTTAAAAAGTACAAAAACGGTCTAAAATGTTAAATTTATAAATGCAATATAATTCTAACATTCCATTAGAGGATTACATAAAATAATGGAATCGAAAATCTTTTGGATTTATCACCATTTGAAATCTTTAGTCAGACTGTAAGGCTCACTTCTGGGAATTAGGGTTAAGGATATCCCGGCCGATGAACTAAAACACTCATAAGACATGCTTTTAGACTGTGGAAATCGCTGTATTTAGTCTAAAGGGTACTTACAACAACCCATCGACATTTCATTTCATTTCATTTCTTTATTTCTTACAGCTTTATTCAGCCTAATTCTTTACATTCTTAAAAATAGTATAATATTAATATTACTACTTAATAGTTACCTTTTGTCTATCGTTTTACAAAAATTAAACAGATTTCGTTTAAACAAATTGATATCACAATTTTTAATTTCTTCAGGCAGCTCGTTGAAACATTTGAGGCCTTTGTGATTTGAGGCCATTGCCTTAAAAAGACAATTGTTATATTTTTTTCAAATTGTCTAAAGAAGAGAAGACCGTTTCGCTAGTGTGGCAATGTTATAGTGATTGAGAATGTTGATTACTGATAGGATATGAGGCGTTTTGACACCCAAGCCCCGTTCCCCCTTTGACTACGTCAACCTGCCTTTATCTTTTATCTCAACCTGACTTTATCTTTTGGGGTTTGAATTTCGATATACAGTTTTGTAAAGTAATGTTTCTTCTTTGTACCACTGTGTAGCAGTTAGTATGTTGGACCACAGATCGGAGCGTTCTGGATACAAACTACGACTCCACTAACACAAAATAAAGACACTTTTAATGCGATTTAGCTGTCCTTTTTCAGTTTCCTCTGAGCGAGTAATGCTAAGCGAAATAATTCTAGGACTTATATAATCTTATATATAAAAAAAACTTGACTTCTTGTGTGTAGCCAGTGTTTGCGAAAACGGTTCATTCTTTCGGCAAAATTTTTTTCGTATGTGATAGAAGATGTTAACGCGGTGGTTTGTAGCGATATAAGATGTTTATACGACAGGTGGGCGTGGCACCTCCCATACAACCTAAAATTTTAATATGGTATATCTTCGGAATTATAAGTCGGACAGCATTGAAATTTAGAACAGTGTCATGGCGTAAACGTGTAATTCGACCGGTAAAATTTAATGGGTTTTGGCAAGGGGCGTGGCACTTTTTTGATTCTGGTGTAACTTTTGAACTATAGCATTCTCATCAACGACACTTGGTACAAACTAACGATATGGGCATGCCCTTCGGAGGGGGGAATAGGGCGTATTTTGGACAAGAGGGCGTGGCACCGGCCATACATCTCAATTCTTTAATATGGCATAGCTTCGAAATTATAAGTCGCACAGCATTGAAATTTGGTACAGTGTCATGGCGTAAACGTGTCATTTTACCGGTAAAATTTAATGAGCGTTGGACAGGGGCGTGGCCCTTTTTAAATTCCGGTGTAACTTTGGAATTAGAGCGTTCACATCAATGATACTCGGTACAAACTAACGATTTGGTCGTGTCCTTCGGCAGGGGGAATAGGGTGGATTTTGGACTAGGGGGTGTGGCACCGCCCATACCACTAAATTTTTTAATATGGTATATCTCCGGAATTGTAATTCGCACAGCATTGAAATTTGGTACAGAGTCATGACGTAAACGTCTCATTCCACCGGTAAAATTTAATGGGCGTTGGACAAGGGGCGTGGCACTAGAGTGTTCACATCAATGACACTCGGTACAAACTAACGATTTGGTCGTGTCCTTCGACAGGAGGAATGGGGTGGGTTTTTGACAGGGGGGCGTGGTACCGCTTTCATTTTTTTATGCATAGATTGTTTATCCTGACTGACTGACTGATTGATTGGTTGATTTATCATCGCCCAGCCCAAACCGCTGAAGCTACAAACATGATTTTTGGGCTGTAGGTATATCTTGAAGAATTAACCTTTGCCAAGAAGGGATTTTTTGAAATTCGGGGTCTAAAAAGGCAAAACATGGGTTAAAGTGTTGTATGAAGAAACGTGATTTAATAAACATATTGAATTTGAACTTCCTGAAAATATTCTAATATAGATCAAAACTTATTCGACACGTATTTTATAATTTTTCGAAAATCAAAATTTAACTGGCCCAACAATGGGTTAAGGTTTATTTGCGGAAAGACTCCGAAACAAACAACACGAACCGATGGGCCTATTGACTTCAACAATTGTAAAAATAATTGAAATAGATATAATTAGACACGTGTTTCTCATTATTTTCAAAATTGAAATCTAACTGGATCAACGACGGGTTAAAAGTATGTATGGAGAAACTGTGAAATGAAAAATATGAATTAGACTTGACATCAAACTTGGGGAAAGTACTCTTTGTGAGAAATAATCTGACACGTGTTTTACACTTTTTTGAAAATCAAAATCTAACGGGGTCAACAATGGGTTAACAATTTGTTTGAAGAAACAAGATTTATTGGGCGTTCCGACTTCAAAGTTATCAAAAGCAGTTCAATCGGGAAATAATAAAACGTGCTTTTAATTTTTTTGAATATCTGAATCTACCATGGTAAACCAAGGGTTAAGAATTCGTTTGGAGTAAATGTGAAAACATATGATTTAAAGGGCCTTCTGACTTCAAAATTTTTAAAACAGTCGAAATCAAAGATAGACACATGTTTTTTTTTAAATCAAAATCTGATGGGCTCAATAATGGGTTAAGAATTCGTATCGGGGGAAACAGGAGAGCTTGCGTGCAAAGCCGCAGGGCCCAGCTAGTATATAATAATATAATAATTCACTAGACTAAAATCACGCTTTCACTAAACACACAAAAATGATTACATTGTAAAATTTTTGAAAAATTACAATGTGATCCCATTAGAAGTAGACTAAATCAGATTATAATATATATCGAAAATAATTCTATAATAATCTCTCACATAAATAAACTCCCAAGTCTAATGTGTACATATTTTAATTTGAATATATTTACATTAACATTTCATTAATTTCGAATAATTTTGTATGCATAATTTAATTAAAATAAATTTATTTAAAATTTACATTACCGTCAAGTCAATTTGGAGTAACTTTTAATTACGAGTATAATCTGCCATCCATAAAACTTTCCCCTTACAAGCATTAAGCCGATAATCGTCATATTCATGGTCAATTAATGCCATTCGACACGTAATAGATGTCAACAAACAAACGACATTCTCCACGCAGCCGTCCAACAGCAACTTCGATCCACCTGCACCACATCGGGCTGCCGGCAGGCGGCGTAACAAATCGCAGCGCGGAAATTATATCAGCTTCATAAACAAACCACCCGACAGATTAGCTGCGCATGGCAAGGGGTGCGGGCAAGTGGCACGAATTAATATCCCAAGCATATTGCAAATGTGCGTAGGATTCAACGGGGATGGGAGTTGAACGTTAAAATTGGTTAAATAGCATTCCTTGGACTGCAGAGTAGCTTAACTGGTGTTGGTGTTTAAAACGCTAGAAATTGAAAAGGAAGGTTGAAACGAAAGAACTGGAAACTTTTAAAGAATATCAGAATATTGTGTCCTTTTTAGGTTTTTCCAATCCATTGGGAATTATTGCTTGAACCTTTTCAGTTTTTTAGTGGCCAAGGTTTTGGTATCGGTGTTAAAAATCGTATGACATAGAACATTTTTCAACAAAATTGAATGTTATGGACGGAGTTCTATGTGTGGCCCATCGAACAGCAAAACCTGGTTTTGTCACTGAAACTAACTAAAACTTTGGCAATTTCTTTTTAGCTAGCAAATCTTCAAGGTTTCTGATTTTTGAATTCAGGAAAATGTTTCATTAAAAAAATTCTGCTTCCCAGCTTCTCGAATCGTTTTCATTCATCGAAACTTTGCTTTGCTTAAATTTCTTAGAGTAAACATAACTTTTTGAGACTTCTTTCTATTTTTGATGATCGAAATAAATGAGGACATCATTACTTGTATCAAGATATTCTATTTATAAGTTAAATCACCGATTTGTCAGTTAGGCTAGTATGTGAAATAGGGCAACTGCCTCATTATCCATAACAGCGCGAGGCAGTGCGACAGTGCAGTGAAAAAGGCGCTTATCGCTGCCAATAAGGACTCAACATCGGCAGCAAGCATCGGTTATTGCTATTCTTGTCATTGATGTTATGCTGCTGCGGCTAATGCCACCAGCACAGCACAACAATGTTGGTGATGGTGGTGGATGGCGTCACCCTCCATCGGGCTGCTTATTTGTCATGTAATAATGCGCTGACAAAATTACAAAATTAAATACCGTAATAAAGGGTGACTTAATTTGTTTTCCAACTGTCCGCAATGGATGCGATTTGTGCGTTAGGCATTGTTTGCAGCATCGTTGCGGCGCAGGTTGCCTGTAGGCGGCGCCCGCTTTGTGCCTGAGCTGCGAACACGTGTTTGCTGTTGTAATAAATATTTGTTAGTTCGCATTTTTATTGTGCATTGAAATGGCAATCAAATGTCAAGCGTCGAGTGTCGTTGGGTTGAGGGTAGAGCCAAGTGGCGTGGCGTGCAGTTGGGATCGGGATTGATACGGAGACGGAATTTGTGACATCAAAGCGAAAGTCACTGGCAGCGTAGTCCGTAGCCACTTGAACAATTTTTTATTAACTGTTTGAGAGTATTTAGCAAGCAAGTGGGTAATTTTAATGTTTATTGTATTGACGAAAAGTTAGAAACAAAACTACAATAACAATTTTAAACAAGTCCATTGTAGGCACAGAGTTGCGTTGCTAAGCAAATCATAAAAGTATGGGAATTGACGGGAGATAACCGGAGTTGAACTGATACAATTGATACCTGCGGAGAGGAGATGAGGAAGAAGTAGAAACGTTATAACTCTTCGTATGTCACTTTCCTGTTGTCCAGGAACGGTGATTTGAAGCCAAGGGGTTAAAGTTTCTCACGGATTTAGCCAAATTCAGCAGAAGTAGAAATCGAATTGAATCTTTTTACATAGCAGATTTCACCTTCTGCTATGTAAAAAGATTAAATCTTTTTAGCTACAGAAGTTTAAATATCGAATCTGAGACATCGAATTGGTTCGTTTTGTAAGGGCACTAATGGGTTTCTTTACAGTCATAGTGAAGGGATTCACCTCTGAGTTAAAATCTGGGTTCCCAATTAACCTAAACTAATTGATGCTAATTTTGCAACTGCTTCGAGACTTTCAATGAGCAGAGTAAACGAAGCGCCGGGTCTCTTGTTTTCGGTCTCAAAATTAGGTTTACTCGTTGTTCTGTGCAAAGGTAGCTTGATTTCTTTAGTAGAAGGAATAATACCGAGAGAAGTATCGACTATTTTTATATATTACGAAAGTGTATAGGAAACTAAATCGTATTTTAAATTTGCGCCGTCAGGATTCAGTTATATTTGATCAACTACAGTGCCATGTACGTTGCATCGATCCAAATACTTTCGCAAAATTTCCATTAGTTTCTGCTTATACTTAGTTATCTATCTTCTATTCTTCGATATATATAAAAGATAGTGGATGTATGTGTGTAAGCGCATCACGCTCAAATGGACCAGCCGATTTCCATGGGGTTTTTTTGTTGGATTCGTCTTGAGTCAGTTCAGGTTTAGGTGAAAAGAAAATTTCGGAAAATCTATTGGAAAAGTCGGAAAATCCTCGCCATGTTTGACCGTGAATTCTGAAAATTTTCAGACGATAATTTTGGAACCATAAGTCACACATCAATTAAATTCACTACGGACTTACTATTTAGTCATGTTTTTCGACACAGGGAATGGGGCAAGTATTGGACAAGGGGGCGTGGCACCTGCTATGTATACAAGCCAAATCTTAATAATGGAATATCTTCGAAATTGTAAGTTATACAACATTGAAATTTAGTACTCCGTCGTCCCATAGATGACTCATTCTACTGGTAACATTTGATGGGCGGTGGACAAGGGGCGTGGCACATTTTTGTGACCCAAATATTCCACTGAAGTACAAGTCGCACAGCAATGAAACTAAGTACGAACCTACCATTTATTCATATCTTTCGACAGATACAAGCCAAATCTTTAATATAGAATATCTTCGAAATTGTAAGTCGCACAACACTGAAGTACAACATTGAGTACCACGCCGTACCATAGACGAGTCATTCTAGTGGTAAGATGTGATGGGCGTTGGACAAGGACAAGTATTTTGCTGAACTATAAGTCGCTCAGCAATGAAACTTAGTGCGAACCTACCATTTTTCCTTTCGACAGAGGGCATTGTGCGGGTATTGAACAAGGGGGCGTGGCACCGTCCATTTAACTTAAATCTGGTTCAAGCGCAGTCCATTTCTTTACTGAAACTTACCAGCAACATTGCTGATTTGTGGTCCTCGATTGCGTTAATCAGTAGCTCCCTCCTCTTCCTTTAGTTGGTTTTCTTCGTCAATTTGCATCGCCATAGATTCGACATCTCGCATATTTCATTATAAAAAAAAAATTTTGTGCGAGACGAAGTTCGCCGGGTCAGCTAGTTGTCAAATATTTGGAAGCTAATACTTTCTGTGGAAGCTAATACTTTTTCAATAAAAATCATATAATTGAAAAAATATGGTTATAAATTGAAGTAGGTTAAGTTAGATAAGCTGGCTGGCCAAGTAGGCCATGCATAGACCCTATTGGGTCCCTAGTGATACCAGTTGGAGCTTCTTAGTGTTGCGTTTCGACGTAAAAATGATCGGTGAGAATGCGAGTGTTCCTAGCGAAGTTCAGCAACGACTTGATGTCATGCTTGGGACCTCATCTAACCCAGAAAAAATTCATGTAATGAAATTAAAAAAAAATATGGCTTAAAATTGTAGAAAATTGCAGTTGAAACAGTTAATTTGTATAATTTAAGTATGTGAGACAGTTTCTGCAGCTGATTCAGTTTTTCATTAAACGTTCTTGTAGCTTGTGAGGAACTTTTCTTTCTTCCACTACTTTCTTGTACTTTCTGATTTTAGAATTTTCTATTTAACTCACCTTCAGTTGCAACAGTTTGTGTATTAGTTTGGCTCCATAGGATTTGATTCTTTTTTATCTAGTCGTAGGTTCATTGAAATGTCAAAGGATTGGAAAGTTTGACCATCCAAATCTTCTTCTTCAAACAACCTGCAAATGTGTTCGGCTTCCCCCGAAACTTATTAAAAGTGCGATAAATCGAGCCGTTTGACACGAATGGGTGAAATTGAAAATCGCTACCGCTGCTGCTATAAAAACACCAACGGCAATAACAGCAATAACAATAGCCATAATAAATATTTTAATAAATACGATGCAATACATTTCGGTGGTTGAATGCGAGGCAAGCGAACGCACGCCACGAGGAGGAAATCCAACAGCAAATACACACCTAGCAATATGTACACAATTTCAGACACTCAGCCAGCCAGTCAGCCATTTACATATACCCACACTGTACACTTTACACACAAACACACACACACATATTTGCTTGGGATGATATGGCCAGATATGGCGGCATGAATGTGTTGTGCACTGCGCCGTGCCGTGCCGGTGCCGAGGTGGAGGAAGCACGTTAGCGAGCCTTGTGAAATGCTCGAGCGTTCAGTTGAATGGATGGAATTTGTGGTGAATGCTTTTGATCTTTTCAACCGAATGATTTTTTAATAATAATTTTTACGCAACAATTTTTATTACATTTTGACTTTGAGTACTTTACGCATTTTTTATGAAGTCAATGAAGATTGCTTGGCCTTTTTGTTGCGGATTATTATTGCCGTGCAGCGGTGGTTGGGTGAGGGGGGATTTGAACTGTCTCCTACAAACAAACACATGCACAAACGAGTATGTAAAAAAAAATAATGTAAACCATATTTTCGTATTTATGATATATTTATTTATTGCAAGACATCAGTTTAATTAATCTTGCAGCATACAAATGACAGAAATAAAGAAAATTGTTTATTGTTTTCTCGAGTTTTGTTTTTGGCCGCTGTTAATGAGCAGCAACATTTTTGGTGTTGTTGGAAGACATTGCTTAAAAGTTGTATGGCCGCAGTCTTTATAATTTTTGTGCTCAAGCAGCTGACGCTGATAATGAAAGCCATAATAATGACAGCGTTGATGATGGTAATTTTGGCTTACAAAAGCGCTACGGAATGTAAGGAATTTCAATTAATTCCCATAATTTCCCCTTGTGCCGGTGCGGCGGGCACGATGGCGCGTAACCGTAGTTGGTCGGTTGGCTGGTGCGCTGTCGAGCAGTCTGCACATGCGGGCGACTGGTATTTTATGTTTTTGGCATTTGAGCCGCGAGAGCTAAATGAGCGTTGGGTCATAAGCACAACGTGGCCAAGTGCTGCATATGATTTTGGCGATATTTTTGCAGTTAACATCTTTTGCACAATCCACATCCCCAGAAGCCAACTCAGTCAACTGAAGCCAAAGCTGATTGGTTAAGGGAAAAAGTGCGAAACGTCTAAAGGAAAACGTGGTATGTGAAAGTGAACTGAAATTTAGAGTTTAGCGATAAAGTTGTAAGGGTGTAAGGGTTACTTGGAAGAGAAAGAAGAAGGTGGGACCAATTGTATGCAATGATTTTTTTGTTCTTTTTATAATGACGAGCTACAAGCTCGACTTGGACCCTGACAAAAGACAGCTTATTCTTAGAAAGTGCCATGTAAAGAAGCTTTGGAGAAACAGGTTAGCTTGCTTTAAATTGTTCAGCGGTATATATGTAACTATATCATATATGTGGCGACAATTTGACAAATATTTAGATTTTTGGTTTACATAGATGAATGGAGAAGACTTGCTGTTTTATGACTCCTAACTACAGGCTAAGGACTTTTGCATAGGTAATTGATTAATTTGTTTTCAGGATATACTAAACGGCAGGATGACACTTTTTTATAAGCAATTTTACTCGTAAAGGTCTGACAAGGATATATGTAGCTCCATTTAAACAACTCGTTCCAACTACTGTCGTTAGAAGCTGATGATTGAGCATATCAGAAAACAGCAACAACTGAAAATTGTGTCAACTGTGTCTTTTTATACTTTTATACCTGAAAGCATTCGAATTTTCCCTTTGCGATCTCTGCCATCTTGGGTTAGGTTTGATTAGGTTAGGTTAGGGTGGCTGACAGGGCATGGGACTTGCCGAAAGACAAACTTAGGCCTCGAAATGGGCCCCTTGTTATAAAACAAGGAGAAAGTAACTGTCTTACTGCAAGTCAGAGAGCCTAAACAAGCCAATTTGAATTGTGGATGAACCCAAGAAAGTCCTTGATCAAGTTGTAGAAGAAGGGAGAGTCTAGGGGTTTTCATCTTCGTCTAGAGAGAGCCGAGCAGTGGCAGAAAAAGTGACTTGTAGTCTTTTTCTCCTCTTCGTTTTAATAACAGCGATAATCTCCCAACTTGGGGCCAAATACTTTTAAATATTAAATTTTTGGTGAGAAATATACACTTTACTTTCTCTTTCTAGTAAAGACTGAAGAAGGCTCGACTGTGAATTGTAGTCAACACCCAAATATAGAAAAATTGTTTATTTCGACTGTTTTGTTTTTAGCGGGCAATGACAAACCTCTCAAATCGTCCAGAAGTGGAAAGCTTTGGTTCTCTAATTCGGCTGTGTTGCCAGTTATTTGGTACCAGGGACCGAAAATAACTGTTATTTAACAATTTTCAAATCAAAAAGACATAACGAAAAAATTGTCGGTGGACTTTTTTAAATATACCATTATGATCGTAATGGCCTCAGCTTCACGAATATTAAACGCCTCTTTTACTATAAAAGTAAAAATTAACTGTTTTGCGCACTCACACAAGTCTTACAGCTCAGAATGTGCGGTCTGCTGAGACGAAAAAAATGGTATCAATAGTTTTTTAGTCGGTCAATCGGCCCTTGAAACAATTCAAATTGCCTGATATGTATATTTGACCGAAAAAATAAAAGTCACGAAATAACTGTTATTTTTGACCGATAAAATAAAAGTCAAAAGTAACATTTATTTATATTTATAAAAATAAAAGTTAAAAGATAACAGCTAAAATCTGATTTTTTTTGATAAAAACCATAACCGGTACGGTCCCTGTTTGGTATGTAATCAAATTTGTACAGTACATGCTTTATGACTGTTTCTCTCTCTTTACATGTTCTTTGATGATTTGGAATTAGTACGCTGGGAAATTTGAATTAAGGGAGATTCGCATTAGTGGCGTTAAGAAAAGAAAAAACCAAGTTTGTTCCAGGAACCATGAAAGTGAAGATGAAGACAAGAATCTATTTAGAAGAATTTCATATAAACAATCATAAATATTTCAGCAAAATTATATCCAATACATACAAGAATTGGTTTGATTGTGTTACAATCTGGAGCCTATGACTTTTATGAGCTTTTTTGTATTATACAAGTATTTGCTTTTGGAACTTTATTTCATTCCTCTGTGCGAATCCCAAAGGCAAATTCCACACTGCCGAACGCTGATCGGATCTTATTGGCTCTTGTCTTGAACACAAAGTCAATGTGCTTTTCACTTTTTGGTTGTAGGGTACCGAGATAATGCAAAATTGCAACTTGCAACATTTTAATATGCGACTCGAGCCACTCATCGCGCTACAGCGATGGCACAATGCGATTTAATTAAAAGCAAAACAACCAATTTGGGCAAACAGCCGCGGCTTCGACGGATCACTGCATCCAATGGCAATGAAAATTAATTTAGCCACGACCACTTTGGCCAACTGATATTAGCATTATGCGGATGAAGAGGCGAATTTCGCAATTTCAAATACGCACTAATTTGAAATTTATTTGTTTAGATTGTGCATAGTATTTAAAGTTTTAATTGGAAATTTATTTGATTCTGCAAATGCGCACAACTCGTCTGGCAACGGTCCACTGAAGTGTGTGCATTTTGGCACTTTGCATGAGTCCGAGTGGCGCACTGAAAGAATAACATTTTGCATTTTATTGAGCACACAATATTTATACAAATAAAGGTTAATATGTGGATATGTTTAATTGGAATCGCATCGAAACGAAATAATTAATTTGTAATAGAGAGCCAAACAAAACCAAACATTCCACACAATGCTGCGGAGATTGATTGATTGGTTGGTTTGATGATTGGTGGCTGATTGGTTGGTAGCAAACATTTGTGTAAATATAAGAGAGATCAGAACAAATTGGTGTAAATTGTGGATTTGGTTATTATTATGAAACAGTTTTGGCAATTTGAAAACCATTTGAATCTGTATAAAACTAAAAAAAAACAGTTTAAGAAAAAGATCAGATAGATAAGATTCTCTCGCTTGATTGTGGCATTTTGAAAAATGTTTTTTACGAAAAAACTTGCGATAATATAATTTATTGACAATTTTGAAAACAGTTTAAGAAAGATCAAATTTAGAACAGAACGAAAATATTATCTCGCTTAATTGCTGCAACTTTTGATATGTTTTATACTAAAATAATTTTTATAATATACTTTTTTGGCAATTTGAAAACCTTTTGAATCTGCTTAAAACTTTTAAAATCACTTCAAGAAAGATTAGATCGGATAGAAAAGATTCTCTCGCTTAATTGCTGCAACTTGTAATATGTTTTATATCAAAATAAATTTTCTATTTGATTTTTTTGGCAATTTGAAAATCATTTGAATCTGCTTAAAACTTTTGAAATCACTTTAAGAAAGATTAGATCAGATAGAAAAGATTCTCTCGCTTAGTTGTTGTAACTTGTGAAATGTTTTTTACTAAAAAATTTTGATAATTTTCTTCCTTAATAAATTGGAAACTATTTGAATCTGGGTAAAACTTTTAAAATTACTTTAAGAAAGATTAGAACAGATAGAAAAGATTCT
This sequence comes from Melieria crassipennis, assembly GCA_963668005.1. Lineage (NCBI taxonomy): Eukaryota > Metazoa > Arthropoda > Insecta > Diptera > Ulidiidae > Melieria > Melieria crassipennis. Next base: position 107,214,701 of record OY764961.1, read on the forward strand.
CTAGCTTAATTGTTGCAACTTGTGTCATTTTTTATATTTTTTATATATGTGAATCTATTTTAAACCTTTTAGAAGGACATTACTTATTTAATTGGCCATAACAACCCGTAATCAGGTTAGGGACTTTTTCAGTTCCCTCCAGGCGCCTCTGCTTTCTGCGGCGTCTTCTGCAGTTGGTCACACCAAGAGATCATAGGACGTTCTCAACTTGGTCCTTCCATCGGATATTCGGTCTCCCTTTTTGCCATCGAAGAGATAAACAGTGAAAGATTTTGTTTGGCAGTGATATTTCTTAAGTTTCCTAGAAAGATTCTCCACAGAAAATCTACCCCTGTATTGAGTTTAAAGTTCTAAGTCGCTTAGAGCATGCAATGTTTTCGAATGGATGGTTGATTGAATCAACAAACATAACTAAAACGTATCAGAAAGTGCCTTCCAGTAGGAACGTCCTGGGTTTCGAACTCCATGCCAGCCAACATTGATACAAATATTGAATAAGGAAAAATTACACTGTGCAACACTGAAAAAAGGGACAAGGTCAAATCCGTCTCATTCGATAGAGGACCTCAGTAGATGAAAAAGTGTCAAGGGATTTTTCCCGGGATGTTCCAGTTTTTTTTTAAATGCAGTTTAAAGATGGCGGCTTTATGCCCCTTACTGAAACTTTTAAAACATCATATCTTTGGACTCAAATGTGATAAAGGAATAATTTTTACGTCAAATGAAAGCTAATGATATCAAGTCGATGACACAATATCCTTTTTGGAAAAATTTTATGAAAAAGGATATGAAGGACCTAAATTAAATTTTTATCCTTGAATATCCTGGAAACCGTGAGAGCTAATTTTATATAAGTGACTTCTGGTAAAATAGCATTCAAAGATCTATACTGCTTATAAATTTCATGTAAGTCACTTTGATAGTTAAGACTCTACAACGATTAAAAAAATATGCTTTGCTACATTCGATGTTTTTAGTGAGCAGCTACGAGATATTCTGTACGTAAAAACATGAATGTAGCAGTGTATAATTTTTGAAACGCTGTAGTGGCTTAACAGTGAAAGTGATTGAAATGAAATTAATATGCAGTATAGATCTTTGAATCCTTTTTTACCAGAAGTCACTTATATAAATTTAGCTCGCATCGTTTCCAGGATATTCAAGGATTAACATTTAGTTAATGTCCTTTTTCATACAATTTCTCAAAAAAGGATATTTTTTCTTTGACCTCATGTCATTAGCTTTCATTTGACGTAAAAATTATTCCTTTCTGACATTTGAGTCAAGAGATATGATGTTTTAAAAGTTTCAGAAAGGGTCACTAAGCCGCCATCTTTAAACTGTATTTAAAAAAAACTCGAACATCCCGGAAAAAATCCCTTGACACTTTTTCATCTAGTGAGGTCCTCTATCGAATGAGACGGGTTTGACCTTGTCCCTCGAAATTTTTTTTGAATTTGTTGCACTGTGTTATCAGTAATTTAATTTTTCATTTATGACAGATACGAGTAACATTAAATTGCAATCGTAATCAAGAAAAGTCGCTGCTTTGTCAGAGTCCATTTTGTTGAATGTGCAAGACACCCACACCAAACTCTTCACCACTCATTGCGCTTCACCATTCCTATATAAATATACATAGATGTACATGTATGTATGTAGTTGAAAATGTGCTTATATTAAAATTAAGCTAAAATGATGATGCTGCTTTTATTTGTTGTTGTTTTGGCAAGAATTCGCTATGTACATACATACATACAAATACATGTAATTCTTTTAGGGCGCCAGCTACGATGGGGCTAGGGGGGTGGGGGCTGTGGATAATGCTGTACAATGCGCTCCAGCATGATAATGATGTTGATGTTGAGTAATAAGAATATTCCCATTAAAAAAGGCGGTGCTTCATGTGTACACCACAAGCAGTGAAGCAGATTTATGCTTTCAAATAGATACGGCAACACAACACAGGAAACCTGAGAGCGCAAGTAATAGCACAGGGCCGAAGTGAGGGTTTCAAATGTTGGATTGCTATTATTATTTATATATTGTTGTGAGTGTCCAAGGACACAGGCACATAGACATTGCTGTGCATTGTACCGCAGCTAAGGCCTTCCTCCTTGACTAGCAACTACTCGGACTCGCAGTTAGTTGAAGGAGATCTTGCCAGCTCCATCACTGGGTGATTCTGCGGCCTTCAATAGGCAACCCGTGATATCAAGTTTCCCAGAGACTCTGGATCTTATTTAGTCGGTCCGTCACTTTTGTGAAGCAAAGGATATGCGACAACTCGAGTTCCAGTAGTTCATCCTCTATGTTGGATTGTTGTAAATGATTTTTTATATATATTATTTAGATTTGATTCATAATTTAGGAAGTGTTTTCGAATTAAGTCGCTGATATTGTTGAGAGGGGACCATTGTAAACTATAAAGTTCAATCATAATAATCCTTCAGGCTCTTTGCCCAAAATTTTTGGCATGGGTTCCTGAATCTCAGGAATTGTTGTTTCTGCTTACTTGTCGTTCCTCTTACTCAAATAATGAAAATAAAATTCAAACGGAAGTGCGTTCTTTGAATTTGTTCATTGAGTCTAGTCTCATTGAGGCTTTTAATTTGAATCTTGGTCGAAAGAGTTGTGAGCAAAATTTTGAAAAGCTGCTGATGCTGTTCCATTGGCCTTTATACCCTTTAAAAAGTTGTGGTTTTACGATCTTAGAAATTCATATTCTTTGAGCTTCGCGTAATATTTTATATTCTATTTTGTAATACTTGTAGAACTTAATTTTAAACCAGAAAACTGACACTTGAGTTTCTGTTTGGGGGAACTTTGAAAAGGATTCTTTAGGTTCTCTGAAAAGCTGAGAATGCATGAAAAAGTTAATTTAAAACCCGAAAACTGGCTCTTCAGTTTCAGCATGGGGGAACTTTGAAATGGATTCTTTAGGTTCTCTGAAAAGCCGGGAATGCTCAAAAAAACGTTAAACAGTATTCTTAATTCTAGTCAAAAATGTAACTCCAATTTCTGTACTTGGTTTTGTTTTGATTTAATTATAATAATTATAACTAAGAATGTTCTCATACATCTCTGAATCCGCACCTGTGTGCTGTACTGCGTTTTATACTATTTTATCTTTTGTTTTGCGAATATTTTCTGTAATAATTCATTATGGCGAAAACCGCAAAACAACCCCAACGAAATACGACGACTTTTTATTTTATTTTGCTAATTTTTATTTGGTTGCGAAATAATGTAGAACATTGCCAACAACGCTTCGTACACGACGTCTGTTGTCCTCATAAAGAGCAACAACAATAACAACAACAACAACATTATGGCTGGCATCATTATTATACACCAAGTCGGAGGGTAACATGAAAATTCAACGAAGTTTATAAATGCGAGCAATGGAAAAGAGCAATGGCGACGCTGTTGCCTCCCCGCTCATCTATACACATCCTCGGCAAGCGATTAAAGTGCATATACTTATATACATTCATATATATATATATATATATATATATATATGTGTACGTGTGTGTGTGTGTGTGTTGATGGTACGCGCCCGCGTACTCGTGATTTTTTGCTTATTTCTTACCCTTAATGTGTGGTGTAAAAAATGAGCAAGAGAGCAATTATTAAAGTTGTGGTAAATAAGCTAAAACCCACCACACTGCCACCAATACAGCCACACAGTATTTGTGGGTTTGTGATTACTCCGTACGCGCCAGCAAAGCTCTGAAAATGGCCAGTTCGGAAATGAGTTTTTATTATAGGAAAATGTTGGCTAATTTGTGCGAAAACCATGCAGGCAATATTGGAAATTGCCAACGTATGCCGAGCCGATGACAGTTATAGACGCTCTCTCAGATAGAACGAGGCTGACTTGTGTATATTTACCTATAGAGTAGAGACTGGTAATAAGGGCCAAGGCTGTGATTTAGTGTGACATAACATTAAGAACGGCTAATTGATATAATTCGACTTTGGTCATTCATTCATTGAATTGGATAGAATTTTTTGATGTATGAAACTTGCTGAAATATGGCTCACTGTGTAGTGGAATTCTCCAACTATAAACAAAAAAATGGCCAAAAGTCATCAAGATTTCTTTGGAAATTCAAGAAAAATATGTTGCAGCGTGACATTGAAAAAATTGGGCTTTTTCAAAATCGTTCTACTACCTCATCGTTGTTACTCTTAAACCAGAAGGCCTAGCAATTTAAAATATTGTTCTTCATACCGAAGAATTTTTCAGCAATTCAATATTTCTCTACTTGAAAAATTTAAGAATCTCCCAAAATCTGGAAATCAAAGAGAGTCAAATTTTAGTTTGTGAAATCTTGTCTGCAGTCTCAAAGCTGCAAGAGACTTTAAGTTAAAAACTTTGGCTTTGAGACCAAAATCCCTTGAATTGATGTATGAAGTTGAACACATTTGTGAGAAGCTTCGCTTAGAACCTATTCAACTCCGTTTATGTCCTTTTACATATTTAAGTAAATATTTATTATATGGAAAGCTTAAACACCACTTTTAGATTACACCGTGCGACAACAAATTTACACACAAAAAATCGATATACTCGCCAAACTAAGAGCCAAATGTAATAAAACTGCGTCTTTAGTTTTTCTCTGTGACGTCAGGATTTTTTTTAAAAGACTTTGAAATTTCAAGGACATGTTTCTTTAAAAAAATTATTTAAAAAATTGAGAGCATTGTAGGATAACAATATGAGTATCAAATGAAAGAGAAAAATCCTTAGAATCTTAAAAAATTTAAAGTTTAGGAGCAAAAGGACGAACAGGTATTAAAAATGCCCTTTTAAAACTTTATCCTTGAATATCCTTGCGAATTTCTAGTAGTTTTAAAAAAAATATATATATATCTTAAGGACTATTATGTACACTACTACATCCTTAAAATCGTCCTTCTAACTTTATTAATGTAGGATATAAAAAATGTAATACCTTTTTTTTGTTTTTGTTGCACGGCGGTATCAAAGGTTTGCTGCTCATACACTTTTCCTACATAATCGATTATCGATTTAATTCAATTAAGCAGCATTAATCAGTATTACCCCCGAAAGTATGCTACTAGCATGCTAAAATATCCTTGAATTTTTCTTAAACAAAACTTTAATATTGCAATTTTGTTTTTTCTAACTTTTCATAACCAAAATCAAATAGACATACTCATTTAAATGTTATTGCCCCTAAAAATTAATATGACAGCCCTATTATCCAACACTTTCTCTATTCGCTCAGTGTATATTCTCACGCACACACGCACACATTTACATAAACAAATCCTGGCCAAAGCGCCGCCAAACAATGAGTTGCCACCCATTTGCTCCGCGCCATTGTTATAGGCCCTTGAAATCTAAATCAAGCACTAAACACCCCCTAATTTTTGTGGGTACATTAACACTAATGATAGCAGCAATGTGCTCTGCATTCTGTGTCTCATAATACGCGACTATAGGCTGTGTCACGTACGGCCAGCCCCCCCGTAACCCACACCTACACGCACACGGTACATATGCAGTGGCATAGTGAAGGAGGTGCAGTCGAAGCATATGAAATCGGTAGTCAGTATATAAAATAACTTGGGTGTTTTTGTTGGCCCATTTGCTGGTGGGGTTGCTCGCCAAATGGATCAAAATGAATGCATGTAAGAGATATCAAATTGTTTTTCATTGTAATTCCAGTTGTGGTTTCAAAATTTGTGGTTGGATAGTTGAATAGTGATGTTGTTTTTTCAATTAGAATGTTTAAATAAAAATCATATACATGGATAAAAGTTGGGGAATTCGAAAAGAAGCCTTTCATCTCTCAAAATGCCTGAAAGAGGAAAACTACTCGAAAGTTTGTGACTGCACTTGTGAGTTTTGGTAAGAATAATTGACATTGCAAATTCGATGAAATGCTTATAAAATATGAATTAACAAATTTATCTTAAAAATAAGGGTAGCTGGAGTCTTCAGCTTTCATAACTGGGGCCAGTCTCCTCCCTATCCAACGATTGGTTCTTACTCTACTTTCTCTCCTGGAGAAAATAGAGAACTTCGCAATTACGAACTTATGACATTAAACTTGCAAATTATTAAAATTTTGTTATTTGTTGAATAATGGAAGAATTAAGTAAATATTATGTGTTCTTTAGTTTAGGTGACCTTATTGAAAGGTAAATACACAACTGTCTATGGCAAATAAAAACTATAAGGTTTTCAGATATGGACTCAATAATTTAGGTCATTAAAATATAGAAAATTCACTTAACCCTTTCGACCCCAAAGTTGCCTGAAAGAAACTTTAACGAAACCACTTTTTTGGGCCGAAACCGAAACTGAATATTCGGTTTTTTTTAATATTCGGCCGAAACCGAAACCGAAACTTTCTAGTTGAAATAAAAATCACCATATCAAGCACTTTTTTCAACAAACGAATTTTACATTAAGTAAATAAAGAACAAACAAATAAACATAGCATAAATAAATAAATACTTATTAATAAAAACAATTTATTCATTTTTTAAAAACGTAAACAAGAAGAAATCACCCTTTCGTACCTTACTCCATAATATTCAAAATTAAATAATTTAATATTATATGCTAAAAAAAAAAGTTTATTTACATTGCTGGCATCTAAATTACTCCTCCTTTTACTATATATCTGCAACACAATAAAATGTAAAAAATATTCTAGAAAGTTTCGGTTTCGGCTATTCGGCCATTTTTTGGCCGAAACTGAAACCGAAACCGAAACCACTTATTTGGGCCGAAACCGAAACCGAATTTTCGGTCGAACACTAGTCATCTTATAGCAAACGCAACGATTGATTGTTACCCCCAAAATAATTTCTAATGATTTGCAGCGATATCAGGGAAGTTTGTGTTCTAATTGAAGTCTACGAATTGGGCGCGTTTGATCAAAAGCCTGTGTCTTTAATAATGGTTAAATAAAATCAAAAAGTGATAGTTTTGTATTTTGCTATAAATATGAAATAATTTTTATATAATGAAAAAATATTGATAGAAAATTGATTTAACCCGTTTCAAGCTAAAATCGTCTTGCAAAAATTAGAGTTTTCAAAACTTCAATTTGTGTTCATTCGGTCAGGTAATAAAAAATGGGACTGAAAAGCTACGGCTGCAGATTTCGAGACAATAACAGGAATCAACATGCTTACAAGTTGCCGTTGACACAAAAAAATTAAAGCTTTCGGATTATAATAACGGGTTATACATAACGTCGAACATTCACCGATTATGTGCTGGAAGCAAACAATGTTATGAATTTTTTAGAAATGTTCTTATTATGAAGAGGCTACTTAAGTCTGTCTGCTTATGTAAAACAGCTAAGTTGTCTTACTTAGGGCTGCGAGAGCTTCAGGAAAATAGTTGAACAACCCCTCCAAACTCAACGAGTAAGAAATGATCTCTTATCTGAAAAACAGTTTGCAAGAGATTTCTTATTTGAAATGTTAAACAAATTGTAGCCATTTTTAAATGTAATCGCTCTTTGGTAAAATTTCACCGCGTTTGTTGAAAACATCTATTTGTATGTTGTTGCGAGTATGTATGCATGTGCGTAAGCCTTTGTATGTGTGTGTGTGTGTGTGCATGATAACCACATCATTGTGGGGGGTGGAGCCAACTCAATCTCTCCGACATTCTTTCGGTTAATCATAATTTTATTATGATTTTTGTAGCAGCCATATTATTGCATTATTATGTATGTATTTATGTGTGTGTATGTACGCAACAACAATGGCAGCAGCGAAAAATCGACGCTATTTAATGTAGCAATGGCGCCAGTGCTGGCAATGTTGGTGGTGGCTTCTGCGGCAGTAGTGGTGAATTGCGTTGGTGGGTCTGTTACTGGCAGCAACGGGTGGGGGTTGAAGTGGTGGATAACGGCGCTATGATGATGATGTTATCATATAAGCGCACGTCAATGAAATCTCTTTTTTTCCTTGGCAGAATGTAACAAATACAAAAATTCGCTCATTTATAAGGGTGTGGGGGTGGCGTGGGGTGGGGGTGGCGGTGGCGGTGTTGCGCCAGAAAGTAGTCAAATATTCAACGATGCACACATTTCAACATTCAGTTGAGCGAGAAATTCTGCAGTGTCAACATGTCCGGCATACGCAAAAGGATTCTGTGAAAATGTGTTGTCCGAAAAAAGTGAACAATTGCAAAATGCCGTCGGCGCGATAGAAAATGCAATTCGATTGCTTTGAAGGCCTTTTTGAGAATAAAGAATTATTTAAAATTAAACCAATGGATTTTATGGATTACGTGAACAATTGCAGAAATATTTGGATTGCAATTTTTTTAAACAATAACAAATATTCATTGCTAGACAAAATTGTAAAGGTGAGATGCGTTCAAAGTGTTCAAAATTAAAAAAAAATTAAACAGCAGTGACTTTTGTCGATTCAATTAAAACTTAGTTGAGTTGGGTGTTTTTATGTGCATTTATACTTTGTTACTTCTTATTGGTGTATCTGTGTTTAGTGTTTTTAAGTCAAGAGGGCCGTGAATTCGAATACTAACAAATCATATTAAATGAGGAAAGCAGCTGAAAGCAAAACAATATCCTTTGAAAAGCACCCAAATGCTAAATTGAATGGAAGGACCTCTCATGTATAAAGTTGATTGCACTAGCTAACGAAACCTGAGAATGTTTGGAAATGCTTTAGGGTTCTCTGCCTTAGGTAATCCTTTTAAATATATCTATGACTCTACAGCAAACAAGTCAAACTTAACTTTTCTTTACTCAAAATTTAACACAGGGTATATGGTTTGTTAGACATTCACTGTTGTGTAGAAAATGTTCCAAAAAATCTGGGATTTCTCTAATGTAGAGCATTTGAATGACCTTTGATTTTGAGTTGAGTTGAGCTGAAATATGTTGCGTGTGATTAAATTAAACAAAACGGAGTTTTTCTGAAATATTTTGTATTCTTATTATGGTTTGTTAGAAAATGCGTTGTGTAGAAAATGCTACAAAAAAATTGGGATTTTTGGCCTCTGATGAATAGTCATGATGTGGAGCTTTTAAAGAACCTTTAATTTTGAGCTGAGTTGAGCTGAAATATGTTGCGTGTGATTAAATTAAACGAAACGGAATTTTTCTGAAATATTTTTATTCTTATTATGGTTCGTTAGACATTCAGTGTTGTGAGGTAAATGTTCCAAAAAATCTGGGAGTTTTGAGCTCTGATGTGGAGCATTTAAAGGAACTTTGATTTTGAGCTGAATTGAGCTGATGTTACGTCGGGTTTTTTCTATAATTTTTCTTATTAATTTTTGGTCTAACTGGCCAACAGATTGGCCAGTTATGTCAGCTCTTTGTACCAGTCTATGTATTGTACATCTTTTGTAATTTTTTCCAGCAATCGATGATACAACTTTCTTAAATAATTTCAAGATTTGGATGATATGATTAATTAAATTTGCTAATATGGACAGTGATACAATTTTGGTTTTTGTTATTGAATTTTGTTATTTAATTTTTTCATTCGAAATTTTTATTTTGAATTTGGTAAACAATTTTCTCTGTATCAGACAATAAAGCGCCTAGAATCTGCGCACAGATTAAATTGATATTGATTAATCTGCCTGGTACAAGCAAAAAAATGTAACCAGATCTTTTTTAATAGCAGACATCGATATGCTCACTGCAAACTGTATAAAAAACGAGTTGAAGGACCCAAAGAATATATTTTTGCTATATCTGTTAAAAATGCCATATCGCGCAGATTTTGATGACATTGAACCCTGAAGATGGCTGCATTTAGCAAATTTGCAGTGCCCTAAATCTTTAAAACACTCAACTTTATCACTTCAAGCCATTCATGGCATACGCCTACGTGCTATGGGATTACTTGGCTGATGAGTTGGCAGCAAAGCTTTTCACTTTGGAATTTGCTTGTTTTCCACTTTGTAGTCTGAAGTAGTCATGTCCGTAGCATAGAAACAGCTCCAATTTCTGTTGACACAATGTGTAAATTATCTTAATTTGTCTTATTCCCACATCAGTTCATTCACTGTCACACCGAGTCGACACTGCACTCGGCCATTCCATTCACGAGCTGATTTAATTGCGAATAGCAGCGCGCAAGAACCGACTGCCACAAGCGCAAGCAAAGGTATTTGCACCTAAGTATGCAAATGCCACAACTCCGACACATACTCGGATTGTGTATTAAGGTATATTAAGTGACCAACCGTTTGCGTTTCAATGTGGTCCATTCACTTGGCTGTTTAATGGGAATGCGACAGGAGTGCACACACACTCACCTGTAGATGTGTTGACTTAAGAAAATTAGCTGGTAGTGGTTTATAAATAAATATGTGTTGCACAAATGCAGTTGGGAAATTTAGTAAATATTTTCAGAATTAAACCACTTGACAGAAATGCTTTTCTAATGACACTCGTGCAATACTTCAATAAATTCAGTGAAGTCTTCAATTATAATAATTATGCAAACAAGACAGAACAGCATTAATTGGTAATTATTTTGATTGTTGTTAAAGGTGTTGAAATTTCAGAGAATGTTATTACTTAAATTTGAAATTTTAAAACATTGAAAAATTATGGTAATAATAAATAATTATATTATTGTTTAGAAAATTAATGGACGCCTTGAGAATCAAAGAGGGTTGATCAAGTCTCTTTTTTTTTAATTTGAAATGAAATGTTTTCAAAAGACAGTAAAAGATGTAGATACATGTCCAAAGCACTAACAATTTTCACTGCTAAATGTTTTCTATTTGTTTGAAATTAAACAAAAAATTAAGAGATGTCATTCCGTAACTTAAATAGTAAACTTCTTAGTCGATATAAATTTGTATGTCTAGTTCATTGTGAAATTATACTGTGATGTAGATACTAAAGATTAGGAACATTTAAAAAATTTGAAAAATATTTCTGCTATTTGAATTACTTAATTGTAGGTTGGACCTGTTGAACTATTAAGACAACTTTATGTGAAAATAGCTCCAAACTTGTCTGACCAACCCATTCTTTCCTCCAAGCATCATTTTTTGTGTGCGTCATCAAACTGAAGAAACCTGCAGTTTTATGTCGATTATTTTATAGTTTCTTTATAGGCAACAAGTTTACTATCAATTATTTAGAAGATACAAAAGTATACTCGTACATGGATTTGGCAATGGATTATTCATCACCAAACTCGAATTATTTAACTGATTTCTCTATTCTCGGCTAACTGAATATTTAACAATATCTCATTGTTATCTTCTCTTTATTTGTAATCTTTTTTGTTATTATTTCATTTCATTTATTTTATTATTTTATTATTGCATTTAGTTAACTCTTTTAGTTAGAAAGTTCCTATGTACATAATGACTGCTAAATAAAATAAAATTAAAATATTTGAGACGAAAAACTTATACCTAGAGCTCTGATGAGCTTCTGACGAGCCAAAATTATTCAACAAGTTTGCAGTTCCAATGTCAAACTCCAAGCAAAAGTTCTGTTGTAAAACTTGGATCTATCGAGTTACATTCTAATGAGCTAATGTGAACGTATGTAGCTTACCAGAGTCTTAGGTACAGTAGCAGGCCGTGAAAATGAAGACCAATAAGAAATACTGAAGTGCCAATTAATAAGAGTCAAAATAATCACACAATTTGGTATGAAATTTTAGCTGTTAATAATAAACATAGCTTGGATTTTTGTTAGAATATATTATGCTTACTATTTTTAGGCATACTTGCTAATAAAAATGCTTTCAACTCATTGCTATCGGTTGTGGGCCCGTCCCATTTATTATATATTTTTTTTAATCTAAAGAAACGGGGAGAGGATAACCCCTATTAATGCGAGGCTTTGCTTTGGTTCAGAAGATTTAGGTTAGGAGATAGAATGTAGTCTTGTCTTGAACCCATCAGTATCATAAAAAATCTATAAAAATTACTAAATTGTGTTCACTACCTGAACAGTTGCGTGAGACTTATCCTTAGTGTCTCTTACCAGTTATACAGATTAATTTTACCGTTATATATTTTATACACCACTCTCTCAAGATATTTAAACGTTTTAAACGACAATTTACTGAAAATTCTTCTGTAAAGATATTTAGTTAGTGCACTGCAGTGAAGACGTCTGGTCAGTCCGTTTTTCTCGACGTCTGTATGTATTTCATTCATAAAACATTTGGACGCGCCTGGTTAAATCTGAGTTAATTGTTGTGCCACAAAAGGTGTCGAGTGTCCACAAAACTTGAGCTCCCAAAGCGCTTTGAAATATGTGGCACATACTTGTATATGTGTCCATATATTTGCATGTACATGTAGCTGTATATTTGTATGTAATATATACGTTGGAAGTCTGACCATTAGCCATCCATCCATCCATTCATCTATCCAGCATTTCTCTGCCTTTCTGTTACTGATATGTTTGTTTTTGTTTTGTTTCTTTGCTACTGTTGTTGTTATAGTGATTTGTTGCAGTAGACCGTTGACCGCAAAGTGGTGTGGTGGCACACGAGCAACAACTGCCGACACCTGAAGGCTCAAATGCAAAATTGTCGCGAAAGTGGTAACAACAATTGCAGCAACGCGGCGCAACATTGTCCAGCGTTTTCAGTAACAAAAACAACAACACAAACAGCAGCAACCGTGAGAGTGGAGATTGCATTCTAAGCATGTTGCAGAATCCTTCGAAATATCATCCCAATCCGTTTTCGCACTTCCTGGCGCTGCACAACTCACAGGCGGTTGCACACAACATCGTCGCGCACCATCCGCACCCGCATCCGCACTCCGCACTGCCAGTCGGCGCCGCCGCGCACAGCCCATACCAGCCGCAGCAGCAATACAACAACAACAATCATCAGCAGCAACACCATCACACAGCCATCGCAGCCAATCAACAGCAGCAGCAACACCATCACCACCACCAACTGCCGCCGCAGCCGCGCCACCCGCTCAGCTCACCGCACTCGCACGCGCAGCAACTCATCGAGGTCGCAAATACCACCCTCGACGTGGGCAAATCATTCACAATCGCCGCCATTTTGGGGTTGCAAAAGAGCGCCATCGAGCACAGCCGCAAGGAGTACAGCGACGCCATCAATTTGTCGCTGCATTCGCAACATGTCAGCAGTGACGAAATGGAGAAGGCGCAACAGCAACGGCTGCTGCTCGCAGCCACTGCCACCAGCAACAGCAGTAGCAATGGCACCTGCAACAATAATAATAACAACAACAATAATAATAATAATGGTGACAACAACAACGACAGAAAATCGAGTGCGATCCAGAATGGTTTTCACGGTGTAAATAATTTCAATTGTGATAGCAGTGCGGGCGATGTTGGCTCCGCTGGGGCAGCGCTGGTGCATCGCTACTTGCCGTCGGCAAGTGTGGCAACAACAGCTGCCACACCGACCACGTTCGCCACGCTGCCGAGCCAACAACAGCATCAGCAGCAACAACAACAACAGCAGTTGGTGCTGTCACACGTGCGTGCGGTGGCGACGGCAGCAGCCGTGGCGGCCAGCGGCGGCGCGCCATCGGCCCTGCAGAGCCTGCAACAGTTGCATCAACATCACGCAGTGCAACAGAACAGTCTGAGCTTTCAGCGCGACAAACACAAAGCAGGTGAGTTCGAGCGCATTAGAATGGCTTGAGAGCGCGTAATGTTTCTTTTCGCCTCGTTTGTACTTTTAGAAGGTAGCGCAAAGAAGTCGGCACTGAAGAATAAACGCGTCCGCACGATTTTCACGCCCGAACAGCTTGAGCGGCTCGAGGCCGAATTCGAGCGGCAGCAGTACATGGTCGGTCCGGAGCGACTCTACCTGGCGCACACGTTGCAACTGACCGAGGCGCAGGTGAAGGTCTGGTTTCAGAATCGGCGCATCAAATGGCGCAAACATCACCTGGAAATCACGCAACAGCGGCTGGCGTTGCTGCGACAAAATCAGCTGCCCACCACATCGAACGCTGCGGTGGCAGCAGCCGCAGCGGCGGCAGCAGCGGCAACCGCGTCATCGGCGGTGGCAAATAGCGCTGCCACGACCGATGCCACCGTAATGTCTTCACCGTTGAGCTGCGATGCCGAGGAGGCGGCGGAGCTGATAAAGCATGGCGACGAGTTGCGGGCGTTAAGCGGCAGCAGTCGGCCGGGCTCCGAGTCAGATTTGTCCATTTGCAATGATTCCATGGATGGGGAGAGTGTGCTGGATGGCGGCGAGGAAACATAGAACTGATGTAGCGATCGGTAAATTTATGTTGTAAGAAAATTGTAAATAATAAAATAAAAATCAAAACTTCCACTGAACATTTTAAATTTAATCAAATCGAAAATCGCCAAAAAGGCACCGCCTCTTCTCCCGATTTAGTTCTCACCAAATGAATTCAAGTGGCTACCCATAACAGTGAATACAATTTCACACTTTATTTATACATAGTTAATATAATATCTTCATACAAACATACAGATTTAGATTTAAGCTATCATAAACTGCATAGTACAATATTCAAGTAAATAATACCAATTTCGATAATATAAAAGACAACACAGATTCACTTGATTCACTCTCTCTCTCCCCGTTTTTTCTATCACAAAGGATCGCGCGTTGCATTGACGTTCAATTTCTTTTCGCACAACTTTTTTATGTGCACCTGATTGGTGAGCTCGGCCTGACGTAGAATTTTGCGTATATCTGCTAAACGTTCGTACTTATTAGCTAAGAGGTAGGCAGATTTAAGTTGGCCAATGAAAATGTGACATGATATTCGCATTTCTACGCTATGTATTCTTTTGATTAAAATATCGAGCGCTGCTTTCACCTCCGGTTCGTGACTGTGTGTTGCCGAGTTTATTGCAATGCTTAAAATTTCATCAATGTCGCTTGTAGTGTGGCCATTGTTGCTGATGATGCAGTTCAGTAGCTTTTCCACCTCGAGCAGACGTTGATTTTGTGCCAGGAATTTTGCCGTGGCAGCGAATACCTTCGTTTGCGGAAGTTTGTAGTCATGAATTATTCTGTAGTGGCAAGCAAAAACAAGTTTTAAGATACATACAAATGCTTAAACTTAAAATTGTAATATTCACCTGTACGCGAGTCCGAAGCCCTCATCAATATTCTTGCCACATAGCAGTATTAAAATACAAAGTTGTATTTTATCCTGAGCGGCTTCGAAGAGAGTGGGTAGCGTCACCTTGCCACTCGAACTGCCACGTATCTGCAGGCATTTGTAAATGTATCAGATAAATTGGTGCAATTAAAAGAATACAAATTTTATTTACTTGTTTCAGTATCTTCAGCGTAACGAGCTCGTCAGCTGTGCTATTTATCTTCTCACAGTTGGCCAAAAACTTTGCAATCTCCAGCTGCATTGCAATCGTGTTTATGTGACTGTTCAGCGAACGCGCATCGAGTTGCATCACGAAATTTGCATCCATGGAAGGCGTGACGGCACCAATACTTGAGCGTCGTACACTGTCCATGGACGCTTTTCGTCGTCGCGAGGTGCCCGTTTCCAGCGAAATGTTCTCCCACTGCGCCAGCTCCAGTTCCGATTGAAGGTGCTTGTGTGCATTGTTGAGATGCAGCGCGTTGGTGTGCAGCTGCTGGAAGTTCTCGCAATTCATAGAGTAGAACTTGACGCAGGTCATGCTGGCGCGCACTGGGTCTTTGAGCAGCACCTGCAGCTGATACAGCGAGTTGAGCATATTTTGTGTCTCTAGGTAGCGACACGTTTGAAGCAGCGTGCTGCGCCAAATCACCAAACGTGCGTCGATTTCCTGCATGCGCTCGATGAGCGTCGGCAATTCACCATTGCGCAGCGCCACCAGAAAGATGTGTTGTATGTATAAATCCGTTTCCAGCTTTTGCGCAAGGAAATATTTCAGCGCGGCAATTGGTTCGCCCAGACGCAACAAGAACTGCAGCACATCGGCGTGCGATCCGTAGGTGAGCACATAGTGCATGCATTCGTCGAAGGCGCGCGTATGCTGCAGCGACCGCCGGCGTTTGTTGTCCAGTGCTGGCTGCTGCTCGCCGCCTTCGCTGTACTGGCCCTTGGCAATGCGCTTTAGGTTGGCCAGCGTGGTGAGCACATTTAGCGCCGGTTCGTGCATGCGCTTGGGACAGGGATCCTTGCGGCGTAGGTGCAACGACGCGAGCGAAGTATTCGAATTACGTATGATGGAGGCGCGCTTCAAGGTCTCCGGCTGCGGTCTTGCAATTGGCGCTGTCTCGATGATGTTGAGTATCTCCTGGAGTAAGGGAGGACCGCGTTGCGGGCGCTTGATATATGGAATGTCATGCTCCTGTGTCCATGTGGCGGGATTTTCGTTTTTGTCAGCCGGCAGCGGTGCCATGATGAAATCGCAGATGTGTGAGTTGATTTGTTCATGCGTCAGTTTAGGCATGCAGTGCGAGAGCTTTTCACGAGCTAAACAAAAATAAAAACATAACACAACGAAATCGTGATTAACTTTTGTTTTAACTAACCTGTATCGAAGCAGCCAGCTCGTAGGCAGGACAGGCCGTGAGCGGCCATGACGCCGGCTGTGGGAAGGCCGCACTTCAAATGCACCTCCAATGCCAACTCCCACTTCTCCGCTTGTACCAGCGAGTCGGCCAACTTACGAAGACTGTGACTATTCAGTGGGCCGGCTGGAATAAGCGCTTCACAGCCATTTTGCACAACGGACATGATGATCTCCGAATGCTCGCGTATGGTTTCCACTTCGGCTGGACCACTGCGCACCTAGTTTGGAAGATAAAAGCATAAATCCAATTGCAGATAGAAGCTAGAACAAACTCACCTTTGCAGCCAACGCTAGGCAATTCATCATCTTGGCCACCAGCTCGTAGTCGACCTCGGGATTGGGCACAATCAACTTTTCCAGCTTGTGGCAGTGGTACAGCAACAGGTCCACGCATTTCTGCTGCCCCAGATGATAGCTCAGTATGGACAAACACAGCGCCACACTGGGCGCATGCTCGTAGCAGAATTCCTCACGCTGCAGTTTGTCGTGCGTGATGTTGCCGCTCAGGTTCCACTTGAACACGTCGGCCGCACGTGCACTTGCACTGGGCGCACGCAAAGCTACCGAATCGGCTTTCGGTGGGGCCTCGTGCAGTGCCTGGCGCTGTGCTTCGGCCGTGCTGTGGAAGCAGTCGTTGCAAATGCGCACCTCAATGTCTGCGTACAGCTCGGGGATACGCATCCGATGCGTAGAGCAAGCGAAGCAGATCACGCGCCCACAGCGGCGGCAGTGGTGGCGACGCATCAGCATGGTGAATGCGGCACGGGCACAGCACATGCAATGCGTTGCCTCGTCGTCACGCGTCCAGTCGCTGCGTGGCGGCGCCACAGCAGGCATTTGGAAGGCGCCGCACAGTGAGTCCAGCGATTGTTGCAGGTCGGTGTTCTGCGAAATGGGCTCCGTGGAGGAGAACGTGTCGGCGATGTGGTAGTCCAGTGCCTTGGTGCTGTAGATGCGCAGCAGCAAATCGATGCACTCGTTGGTGATGATGTGATGCTGCTGGTAGAGGTTGAAGTTGAGTAGTATGAAGGCCGAGTTGGATGGTTTGCCGGTGTCGGCAGCGCCCAGCTGAAAGTGCACTTTGTGCGGCGAGCTGGCCGAGCGCGAGTGTATGTCGTAGATGTTGCCGCGCTGATCGAAGCAGAATGCGCACACGGGCGCACCGTGCACGTCGTCCAGCAGCAGTGCTGCACGCACCGCACCCAACACTTTGTTCAGTATCTCGAACTTGGCGTTCATTATCAGTTGTTCGATTATTAGCAAAGGAAACTTCAGAAGCTTCCAGAAGTGCGCCCGTTCGAGTAACGACAGTTGTTCGAAAATCACCAACGAAATCCTATAATTGCGGAAACTCTCGCCGTCGCGTGCGTGGCGCTTCAGATAATCGATAGTGTACTTGAGCAGCGCTAGCGAGCGAAATCTATCCTTGTTCGCGTCCAGAAATTCGACACAGTCTTCGCGGGGAAATGTTTCCAGTATCTGCAGTAAGTATGTGTTCACTTCGAGGTGTGGCTGCCCATCGCACTCGTTGTCATCGCGCAGCTGCAGCATGGCATCCAATAGCGCAGCGAGAAACAGTCGCTTCTGTGGTACAAAGCGCTCGGCCAACTTGACCACCGTGCTCCAGTTGTAGCAGAGCTTGTAGAGGTGCGATCGCAACAATCTCTCAAAGATAACGTTGGGTGTCTTTAGGCCAAAGTCATAGGCTTGTGGCCACGTTTCGAATTGCAACACTTCCGAAACTTTGGCATACACGGTGATATCGGCCAGTGTGCCCTCCAGCTGCTGACGCTGAGCAGCGGATATGCGCAGCGCAGCGGCCTTGTGATGCAGAATGTTTTCGATGAGCTCCTTGGCGAGTCTAGTGGTGGCTATTTTCGTGAAGTTTTTCTGTATAAGCTGTGCGCGCAGCTCAATGTCATGAATGTAGCTGGCCAGGCTGATGTTTTTGGCGTTCTCCTCTACCAGCTGCACTATTAGACTGTCCACACGGGCAAGCTGCACACTCTTTGGTTCTGGAAATACAGAAGAATAGTCGTGATTTAAATTCTGCACACAAGTGTTGCTTACGCGCCTACCTCGGCTGCTCAACTGCAGTCTCATTATGTCAAATTGGTGCAGTTTAGATTTCAGTTGCATAAGCAGCGGCAGATTTAGACTATCAGAACGCAACACCGCAATGAACCTGTTGCCATCAAAAAGGGTGGCAAGCTGCTGCACCTCGGGCAGCTGCAAGAATCGCTTCAGACATTCTGCATTCAAGCTGCTTGTTCTCAGTGGCACTGTTTTGTTTGTATTTACTATGCCCTGCAGTAGGTAAGCCAGCAACTGATTTTGGCTGGCTATGTAGTTCATAATACTCTCCTCTTTCTGCGCCGATAACGTTGGGCGTGCGCGGTTCGTTGTGCATTTGCCAGCAATTTCTGGACAAATGTTCAATGCTATCACGTGCGCCAAATTGAGATTCAAAGCGGCCACATTCGCCTCCAGTTCGAGCGGTGTCATGTCGTGTTCAAATATCAGCTCGCCGATAATGTCGCACGGCGCCAACTTCAGCAGCGCGCCGGTGTGGTATTCGAGCTGTCGATCGCGCAGCTGCACCAGCTGTGCCAGCTGCACGGCATAGCCGCAGAAGCGCTGGTAGTAGTTGCACTTCGACTGCAACTCCTGAAAGTGTGCTGTGTGCGCGCGCAAGTCCTCACTGTTTCCGATTTCGGAGCGCGTTTTGTTGAATACCGCATGGAAAGCGCGTTCGCGCTGCAACTCCGCGACAAGCTTGCGTGGCTTCAGCGAATAGTAGTTGTCGCACAACAGATCGCGCAGCGTATGCTGTCCTAGCAGTCGCAAGCATTCGCAGATATTTTCGAGTAATGGCATGCTGCCCATTTCTTTTGGAATTTGCGTTTTGGGTGAGGCGGTAGTTGCCGCGCCGGCCGCACTGGATGCGCTCGCCGATGCTGCTGTAGAGGTACTCTCGTTGAGTGGGTGCGTCGTGATGGCGCCGGACATCTGCTGTTGTCGCTTAATGACCATTAGCACGTTGGAGGTGATCTCGCGATTGAAGGGCAGATTCAATATAAGATCGGCCACTATTATTGCGTTCAGGTTTCGTTCCTCGAACTGACACAGGCCAGAGTACTGCAGATTGCTGCTGTATTTGAGCAGCAGTTGCTGCTGCTCGGCGGTTGTTTGTAGGCGTTGAGCCTGCGAAAAGTTGTCAATGACGCTTATGATTTTCGACACTTCAAAACCTTTGGCGGCAACATGCTTGATTTGCTCCACGGTGGCCCTTGGCTGGCCGCGCTTGTTGCTATTGCGCTCCTGCTGTTGGTAGTTGGTGTATATAGTGGCCAGGCGCTGCTTGACCTGCTGCTGCTGCTCGACGAACGTAAGTTCGCGATTCAGTTCGGTGTTTTGCAGGTTGAACGTCTGCAAAGAAAACAATTAGATAGATTTAAAATGTTTGCATGATTTCAGGTCACACTTTTGCTGACGATTTTGCTATTGCTGTGTATTTTGCTGCAAACAAACGCATTTTGGCAAAAACCAATGGAATTGAAGCTACATTATCGTCAGACATTCTCGTTGCTGGGCGACAATACCAGCCAATCAGTTCAGTTTGAGTAATTTTACAACCTCAATGCTGCATCTAATATAATAATTGATTTCTTTGTTTGAATTTACTTATTTTCAGTATAATTACGAATTATAAAATGTTGCTTGCAATAAAATTACATCAGCCACCTGTTCACATCTCTACACAGAATAACAAAATTGATTGCAATTATTAATGGGTCATAAATAATCGACTGACTGTGGCCTCATTACCTCTACGATGTATTTGACATCGTCGAAATTTTTCAACGCTAGCGCCATAACCGCTAAATTTTCTGGGGAGCCCAGCATTTGCGGTATAATGCTGCGATCCAAAAAGCGGCGCATCAATTTGCGTGCTCTCAGCTGCGTCACTGGATCCACGGCGCCCACGCTGCTGACCATAATGCTGGCGCGTGCCCTGCGAGCCGTTAGGGATTGCGCTCCTGCTCGCGTCAGTCCGCCTATGGCGCTGATTGTGGCACGACGCTTCTTTCGAGTTGTCTTGCGTCGTGTTAGGCTGGTGGTGATGTTCCGACCATGACCTTCGTCGTCGCTTGAAGATTTCTCCACGGCATCAGCGTGCACTTGCACCAACTGCAGCAGCTCTTCGGGCTCCAGTATAAACTGCTGTTGCTGGCCGGCGCGCGTCAGTGAGTCGTCGATTTTCTTCAACACCGAATACTTCCACAGCGCTTCGCCAATGACCTCGACAATTCGTTGAAAACGTAGTTGAATGCGCCCCGAGGCCAGTTTATAATCTTCGGAGTGCAACTTTTTGGTGACGAAATTTCTTAGGAAGGTGAAAATGGCATGCAAGGCGCGTCCACGACAAATGAAACCGTGCCGCACTCCTGCCGTGGGCGTGGGCGAGTTGAGCGACTGGGTGGGCGTGTCAGCGGCAACGCCATCGGTGCTGTTGGAGCTACTGGAGCGCGTCGAACGACTGCGACTGGCATGTAGAGCATCCAAGCGAGCAGCACCAGTATAGTTTAAATGCTCCCAGCGCAGAAACACCAGCTGGAAAATGTCTTCGATGAGCGCACAGAGCATGTCGATGTTGAGCAAGCGGCGCATCATGGCGTTGAGTTGTTGCGTTTTGCTGGCGTAGTACTGATCCAGACTGAGGCTGCTGTCGGCCATGATCACATCGTAGACGGTGGAGAGTGCGGCGTAGTAGTTTAGGGTCTCCACCTCCAACTCGTGAATGCTTTTGACGGCGGGAATTTTTTGCTGCCACTTATGTATGGATTCGATGATGCGGCGCGTATCTTCAAGACTAGAAAACAAATATAAGCTGTCGTTAATGAGCCACGAATGTAGAACAGATCAGTACCTGGCATTGATATCGTAATCGTAGAGCAGTTTCAGTATGCTGTTGGCGTTCAACAGCGCTTCAATGGGTATGGACTTGTAGCAGTCGGAATATTTTCGCAGAAAATCCAAAGTCGTTGAGATCCGTTTGAAGTCGGCGTAGAAGAAACTATGTACTTCCTGCAGGTCCGGCGGACTGTCGGACACCACAAATTCATCCAGCCACTTGTTGATGTTGCCCATGTTGGCCAACGTTTGCGTGGAGTTGGAAAACTCGGTAGCCACTTTGAGCAGCAGAAAATTGTGCCGCAATTCGACATCCTTCACGCGGCGCAGCTCGGTTAGCTGCAGCGCCACCAGCGGCACAAAGTGTCGTTTGAAGCGCAGCGCCTGATAGAGCACGAATTCTTTTGAGGGCATGGCCGCATTGTGGCAACGCTGCCACTGGCGCTGTGAGTGCTCCAACACCTCTACCAGCAGATAAGACTCGGTGCGTGCGAGCAGCGCTAAGGATGCGTCATCGTTGAGCGGCGGCGCGGCTAGCTTTGCTATGAGTTTGGCACGCAGCGTCGGACCGTCCAGGGCATGCAGCGGCAGATTGGTGAGAAAGTTGATGAAGTGCGGCGAGTAGCTGGTTGCATTCGTGTTTAGCAGCAGCTGCAGTGCGTCTGCAACGATTTGGTCAACTTGATGTGAGCCAATTTGTGCATAGCTCAACTGCAGTATTTGGAGTATGGGATATGGACGGCTTATGAGGAGTTGCACAATTCCCGCCTGGTGTATGGGCGCGCTGGCGGTGGCCACTTGAAGCGCCTCCAGCCATTGCTACGTAGGGTTGATAAATATTTTCAAACGAAAAATGATTAGCAATACACGAAACAAAGAAGCGAGAGCGAGATGGGAGTCAGATCAATGCACGCCCTGCACTTTTACCTTGAGCAAATCGTGTTCCTGGCGTGGCAGCAGTTGCCAGTAGTCCCTTGTCGTCAGCTTCGTTGTGTGTACCTGTTCCATATCGTCGCACAGTCGAGATCAACGATCATCGGTAGCCGCACTGAACTTTGTCTTTGCTACTTTTATTATGCATGCAACAAATGTTTTCTTCGTGGGGCGATTTGTTGTTTTTTGTTGTTCCAATTTAGTGGCTGCAGCAGCGATAAGAACTAAATGCTTCCATGGCCTCGCAAGTAGTTTTCCGCTATTCTTCTCGATTACATTTACTTTGCGTTTATGCTTATTGTATATTTTGTAATTATTTGTAATTACTCTTTATTCGATTTATACCTAATTTCACAAGTAAATGCACAAAAAAACAAATTCACTGCGATAGCAGCTGTTGCAGCGGTCTCTGCAGAAGTCAGCTGTTTCTGCTTTGCCATGTTGCTTCGCACAGCTGTTCGTACTTCGGCGGCAACACATGCGAGATGTTCGGTGCGAGTTGTAGCTCGCTTCAAATGGAAAGTTATAAAATCGTGAAGAATCCATATAAATTCGATATATTTGCAACAAGAGAATGGAAAATATCGACCACAGTGTATCACAAAAACCGTTTCAGCAATGACTGTCCGCTGTTTGCCATCATTGGTTAGTTGCTGCCAAGGTGTATTAATAAGGTGATGGCACAACTGCAAAAACAAAATTCCCATGTATTTTGTTAGTGCTTTTGGGCATGCTGATTGTCAGAATCAAATCGAAACACAAACAAAACAAAAACAATTTTACCAATTTTTGACAATTAGCATGCCCATTCGCGAAAACTCAAAAGAAAATGAGAAGAAAGCAAAAGAAAATGGGAAGAAAAAGTTTAATCAGCTGTGTTGCCACCACTACCTTATTAATGTGCCTTGGTTGCTGCATGAAGTGAAGCCGAACATTTCACGCAGCAATGTGTTTCGGCCTTCCATATGTTTAGTCAGTCAGCTGTTTGTGATTCTGCACTACAGGTGCAATTTTTTCAATTTTTCTCGGAAACTGCACTTATCTATCCAGAAGTAAAAGCGGTGTTTTTCCATTTGTTATATCTCGTTGTTATTAAAAAGAAGCCGAAACCATGCATCGGGCTTACAATGTGCACAATATACTCAAACAGGGCGTTCACATCGAGTCCATTGCCGCCTACGGTAAGTGCGCACCATCAGCTAACGGGACCACATACATTTTAAAATTTTTCTGCGCCGCACAGATAATCATGTGATCCTGGGCACTCGCAGTGGCCAGCTAATCATGTACTCGGTAGACGAGCAGGGCGCCGTGGACATGCTGATGTTCAACAAGAACTTCAGCAAGAAGGCCATCTCGCAGATGGAGGTGATACCGGCCGAGCATCTGCTCTTCGTGCTCACCGACAATACCATCAATGTCTGCGACATCAGCCACATGGGCAGCAACTTCAACTTCATACACAGCTCGGCGGCCACCAAGGGCTGCAGCCTGTTTACGCTGGATGTGAAGGTAAGCGAATGGGCGTTGCCGTTTAGCCACCACTTACCGAGCACCTTCACAGACAACCAAATCGACCACTGGCGAAACGGCCACCGTTATTGGACTTTGCTGTGCAGTCAAACGTCGGCTGCAGTTTTACTATTGGAAACAGGACAAACTGCATGCTTTCGACTTCAGTATTGAACTGAAGGACGTGCCGCGTGCCTTGTGCTGGGTGGATGATGCTGTGTGCATTGGCTTCAAAGATGAATACGTCATATATAGTGTACGTAATCGCAACGCTACAGCTAAAGAGTCAGCTTCAATAGCCACGTTTATTTGTACAGATGCTTGCTGGCAAGCCGGAGAAGCATGACTTGATTGTTACGTCCTCTTCGCACAGCATGGATCCGTGCATATGCCTCATTAAGAACAACTTGCTGGGCGTGTCTAAGGATGAGTTTCTGGTAGCTATCGATCCCACCGAATATGTGAAGAGTCGCGACGATAAATCAAAGACGCAAGGCAGCCTTGAATTGGCCGCCGGTGGCAGCGTGGAAATGAAGAACTCGTTAAAGCCAATGATGTGGGGCAATCCGTTGCTGGATTTAGGTACCGCATCGACTGCAGTTAAGACAGTTCAAATTATTAAACGAATTCCTCCTCTTTTGCAGTCTGGGATGAGCCATACGTCATTGGACGCGTCTCAAATGCCATTGAAGTGCGCAGCTTAGAGAGCACCAGCATCAACAAGGACACGCTGGTGCAAACCATACCCGAACTGAGCAAAACCAAATTTCTGGTGCGCTCTGGCAAGGGAAAAATTTTCGCTGCCGCCATCTCGGAGCTCTGGTGCATACGCATGGTGGATATACCCACGCAAAGACAGCAACTGTTGCAGCAGAAAAAATTTCAACTGGCCATTGGACTAACTGTATGTGACACTAAAGCCATTTATAAAAACCTTACTATCTTTTCGCTTTTGATTACAGAACATATCCGAGGAACCGGAGGAAGTGAAGGCGGACACTGTGCGTCAAATTCACATGCGCTATGCGCACGAACTTTTCGCCAATAAACAATTTTCAGATGCCATGAAGGAGTTTGAAAAGGCCGCTGCCGATCCGTACGATGTCATACGAATGTTTCCGAATCTGTTGCAAGATCAGTCGAGCAAGACTGCCGATGCTGCCGCTGCGCCGCCGCTGCCGCTGGAGGATAAAGACTTGGAAAATGCTCTCTTAGCGTTGATTGAGTTCCTGGCTTTGGCGCGTCAAAAAGAAATAGTGAGATTGCGCGACACAAAAAGCACCTCCAAGTCACTGCTGTCCATTATAGATACTACGCTGCTAAAGTGTTATCTGCAGGTTTGTACGCAAATTTGAATCTGTTATACGTCATTAAATAATCTACATTTATAGACCAACGACTCGCTTGTGGCACCGCTCTTGCGTTTGAATCAATGCCACCTCGAGGAGTCGGAGAAAACGCTGAAGAAACATGATAAAATATCGGAATTGATTATACTCTACCAGATGAATGGTAAACATAAAAAAGCACTTGAGCTGCTCAAAGCTCAGTCGTCGGTGGAGGGTTCCAGTTTGTACGGCAATGATCGTACCATCAAATATCTGCAGCAATTGGGAACGCCGCAGTTGCAGTTGATCTTTGAATTTTCGGATTGGGTGTTGACTAAAGCGCCCGAGGACGGACTGCGCATTTTTACGGACAATTTCATTGAGGTGGAAAATTTGCCACGCGCCAATGTGCTGGACTTTCTATTGAGCCGTCACAAGTCGCTGGTCATTCCGTACTTGGAGCATGTGATTAATGTGTGGGAGGATACCAACACGTTTTTGCATAATGTGCTTATTAAGCAGTACAGAGAGAAGGTGCAGGCTTTGATGGCTGATTTGCAGAAGGATGGCTCGGAGGGCAAACGGTTGGTACCAGTTGTAAGCTATTAAAGCTTTTAATTATTATTTTTTATTTTGCCAGCGAAAAGTCTGAACAACTACAGCAGTATCGATCAAAATTGTGCGATTTTCTGAAGCATTCCAATAGCTATTCGCCGGATGTGGTGCTGAAGGAGTTTCCCATCAATGCATTGCTCGAAGAGCGCGCTCTTATCTTGGGACGTCTGAAGAAACACGAAAAGGTTTTAGCCATTTACATACAGATTCTTGGCGATGTGCCAACTGCGGCCCAGTACTGCGAGGCCAACTATGAGGACGATGAGGAAATCTTTTTGACATTGCTGAAAACCATATTGAATCCACTGAAACAGCCACCATATGAGGGCGTGACAATGCATCCGGATTTCCTGCATCCCAACCATGATATTGTGCTAGACTTGCTGAACAAATACGCAACTAAAATCAGTCCCAGCAAAGTGTTTCCGGTAAGTGGTGTATTTGCTTGACAGTGAAACTTGTGGATGAGTTAATTTTTTCATTTATTTAGTATCTGCCTGACGATATGCCGCTGTATCGTTTGTGGAACTACATGGAGACAGTACTGCGCACCGAAATGGCGCAAAGGCATCACACGGCCATCATGAAAGGCCTACTTACTGCGGAAATAGCGCGCACGAAAGAACTGGTGCAGGCCGAGCAGAATAAATCGGTGGAAATCACCGAGTTTAGCGTATGCCCTGAGTGTAAGAAACGCTTCGCCAATCAGAGCGCCTTCGTGCGCTATCCCAATGGCGAGGTGGTGCATTTGTCGTGCCATGATAAACGTGCACAGCAAGCAGCGGGAACATCGAGTGGAAATTAATTGTTTAATGTTCCTGTTCTTATTAGTTTTAATTGGAAATGTGCCTCGCGATAGTTTGGTTTAAACGTGAAATTCAAAACATCGATTTTTAAAGGGCCCATGATATGAAAAGTTGAAAAAGTTAAGGAATTTCTTTGTTCAAGATACCAACACTGTGATTCAAGCATACAATTTCAAGATATCCCCTTTACCATTTTGGCTTTTGTAAGTATAC
This sequence comes from Melieria crassipennis, assembly GCA_963668005.1. Classification (NCBI taxonomy): domain Eukaryota; kingdom Metazoa; phylum Arthropoda; class Insecta; order Diptera; family Ulidiidae; genus Melieria; species Melieria crassipennis. The sequence continues at coordinate 107,241,557 of OY764961.1, forward strand.
AACCTTGCTAAATTGAACCTAGGCTAGGCGGATGATATTTTTCATATCAAAGTGATAATGTAGTATTTTTGAATAACTTGGATTTTTTCAGTAATATCCCTTTTACTTATTTAAAACTGAGCAGTGGCGCATTCAGGAGCTGGGAGAAGTGGGGGAGGGGGGATGAGAGGGAAAAGGTGGGGTTCTGAAAACAACTTTTTAGCCCAAAACCAGTTGAAATCATATTTGTGACATAAAATGTTTTGGAGGGGTTTGCACCCTCGAAACCCTCCTTGCGTGCGCCACTAAAACTAAGGCATTTTCAAAATATATTTTTCGTTGGAATGGGAGTTTTATAATAATCTCTCTTCTAATGATCTCTTGGGTTCTTTTATATTTAACTCTTCACAAACAAATATTAAGAAATCGAGTAGTTATCTACTCAATCATTCGATTGATTTTTATTTACTATTATAAGAGATTTTCTTGATCAAATGAAAATCAACTACTTTTCAGATATGAGGCGCATTTCTACTATTCCTTTATTATTATTATAATTGCTATTATTTTTATGTTTAGATAATATTCCAAATATTTATATATTATTCTTTTTTATTTAAAATGTAAATGTGAAATGTATTTAAAATATCTATAACAACTATTATATGAATTTGTGTATTTAAATAAATTTGTATACAAAATATGTCGTTTGTTAATATAGATAAAATATATTCTAAAATTTGGTTAATCTGAGTATTATAGAAGAAAGTTATGAAAACAATTTTACATTAAACGTCCAAATCACGGCCAGCTGTACTCAATCGTCTGTCCACTAATGCATATTCCACACCCCTATTCCACTTTTTAGTGCCACCCAAAATCGTTTGTTACTCGAAACAACAACCACAACAATATTAAGTAGCAGAACAATAAGCAACAACAAAATGAGCATTTGGAAAATTTGCCGATTTTACGCAAACGCGTAATGTGTTCATTGTGATGCTTCATTTAATTGAACACGCAGCCGTAGCACTGTCACAGTTCCTTCTCTCTTCTCCTCGTCCGCCAGTCAGTACTGTCATTGCCCAACAGTGAGTTGCACATTAATGCATTGCGGCCAATGTCGCTTGTTCTACATATCCGTACGTGACTGTGTCTGTTGCTGTGTTTGTGTGTGTGTTTGTGTATGAGTAATTATTTTTCATTAGGGATATCCCGCTGTCGGGGCTATTTGCAATTTAGAATTTTATGTACACAGACACAGCATTCTGGGTGCGCAAAGCATCGCGTCCGGTTGGGCCGCTGCGTTGGTGTTGTGCGTCTAATTGCATAAAATTTCATTGCAGCCGCCGTAGCGCCGCTGCCAGGTGTAAGCTACAACTTGGCTGGCTGGTTGGCTGATTTGCTTACGCCGGAATAATACACGAAAATGCAATTTTGCGCCAAAGTCACGTTCGCGTGTAAAATGAGAAAATTTTAATAAATTGAATTATATGGCTGGCGGTGATGGCGATAGTGCTGTGGGCACATGTGTTGGGCATTTGTTCCAACTGGAGCCAGCTTTGCCGCTCTGGCGGATTGGCATTGGTGTTGGTGTTATGGCGGCCGCTGTTTGCCGCCGATTTGCTGTCGCGCGTCTGGCAGCGTTGACACATTTGTACATTTGCCTTCTTGTTGTTGTTGTGTGCTAACTATAGTCAAAGTGTTTAGTTTAGTTTGAGTCATGTTATTTATTTTAGTTTGGGCAGCTAAATAGGTTCTAGCGTGGATCGTGCTGCATTCTTGAATATTGAATATATTGAATTTATAGGCCTTGAAAATTGACTTTTACGAGTCACATTACGAGTCACATCGTAACATCAAAATCTTGAGTTATAAAGTTTACAGGTGAATCTAGGAGCTTGTGGGTAGCAGAAAGTGAGATATTTTAGAGTTGTTTCTTACATAAAAAATAAAGACGGAACGACGGAGAGTGAGAAAGAGTAAGATTTCTACCAGTGATGGCCTTAATAATTGCGTTGCAATGGTAGACTTCTGAGTGTAAACTATTGGCTATGAAAAAGTCACCGACTCGTCAAAAACCATCTGAAAATTAATTGTTTTTTCTGTTTGACTGTATTTCATTACAATTAATTTCTGTTAGGAACTCAATGACTATAAAAAAGATTCCAACACTTCAGCCTAAATCGTTATACAATTTTGGTCATAACGAGTTTCTGAGAATAATCGCATAACCGATAGCCAATCTGACCAATCTTTTGTCTATCCGTTTGCTCTATTCAACAAATCGCCCGACTGTTTGGTTGTTATTGCATGTCAAAGAATTTATTTATCCGCTGGTGAGTACATCCATCCCTACAGCCGATAGTCAGTTCATTCATACATACATACATACATCTGCCTTTCGTTCACTCTACCCATTTACTGTAGATTCTTTGGCGCTTTTATCTGTGAATCTTCCAACATTCAGTAGCCCGATTTGCTTTAATTCTCCGCCATCGACCAGTTCATTCATACATCTGTCTGAGTTTCAGTCTATTCATCTGTTTGCCTGATGGCCAGTTCATCGATCTATCTGCCACCGGTCAGTCCATCTACACATCTCCCTGACGTTCAGTCTATTCATCTATCTCCCTGAGGATCAATTCATCGATCTATCTGCCACCGGTCAGTCCATATACACATCTCCCTGACGTTCATTCTATTTATCTATCTCCCTGATGATCAGTTCACCGATCTATTTGCTTGATCAGATCATTCATTTTCTTTTCAGATCATTCATCTAAATACAGTTCATCTATTCATCCATCTCTTCGTCACTCCACACATTTATCATTTACTGTAGATATTTTGACGCTTTTATCGTTGAATCTTCAACCTTTCAGTATCCTGTTTGGATGTAATTATCTGCCACCGGTCAGTCCATTCTAACGTTCAGTCTGTTCATCTATCTCCCTGAGGATCAATTCATCGATCTATCTGCCACCGGTCAGTCCATATACACATCTCCCTGACGTTCATTCTATTTATCTATCTCCCTGATGATCAGTTCACCGATCTATTTGCTTGATCAGATCATTCATCTATAAACCTCTTGGTCAGTTCATCCATTCATCCATCTCTTTGTCAGTCCACTCATTTATCATTTACTGTAGATACTTTGACGCTTTTATCGTTAATTCTTCCATCTTTCAGTATCCCGTTTGGCAGTAATTAGCTGCCACCGGTCACCGGTTTATCCATTCATCTTCTTGACGTTCAGTCTATTCCATCCATCGACCTGTTAGTCAGTCTATCTATTAACTCATCTGTCTGTCGTTCACTCCACTCATCCACTGAATACACTTTCGCGTTTTTTCTGATACTCCTCCATCTTCCAGTATCCTGTTTGGCTGTAATTGTCTGCCAATGGTCAGTCCAGCCATACATCTGCCAGGTTAATTTATCTGCCTGATGGCCACTTCATCGATCTTTCTGCTTGAGGGCTACTTGATCTCTTAATCCATTTGGTGGTCAGTCCATGCATTCATCTACTTGATCGTCCATTTTTTTAACTGCTTGCCTGCCATTTCATACTTCCATCCAACAATTATTTTATTTCATGTAGCACACTTCACACTCAGTCTTCACCGGACCCCAATTCTCTATTTGTTATTAATAAATTTTAGTATTCCGTTTCATTAAATTTGCTTACGCAGCCCTGCCTTTACAACATAAACAACAACAACAACGACCATTTGTTGATATCCGAATAAATGAGATGAAATAAATAAAAGCCTGATTTTCATTTTGCCGAAATTGTCCATCGAATGCGTTGCGCGATTTCAATATGTCGACAGTATGCGTTGCCACCCACTGCTCACCGCCCACACTGTTGCTTTCACTCTCACTTGCACTTAATGCCAAGTTTAGTGGGTGTTGGGGGGTGGGGGAGGGTGGGGGCGCGGTCGCGGCGTCACTGCTACACGCATATTGCAATTGATTACACTGATTGACACACGACAATATGGCGGAAATTTTGCTGTTGTTGTTGTTGTATTTTATTTAGCTGACATAATTTATAGGCAGCGGATTTTTTGCGCTTCGCTGTGATGAATTGTTGAGCCATAAATTTGGCGTACAAATTGACAGACAGCTCTGAGATTCGCCGCCCTTTTGATAACGCGAACGCTGGAAAGTCAAAGTATCAAAATGTCAGTGAATATTTTGGGCGTTTGTGCTATAAATAAAAAATTATGCGTCACAATTAGAGTTAATTTTTAAAGATAAAATATTATTAAGAGCTGTTCATAGGGAACGATGTATTGTCAGAAATGTGTTAATGATGGCGGCATTCACAATATCTGTTAAGTAGCTTGACAGACGAGCTGGAAAACGCAATAAAAACTAAGAGAGTAGATAACATTTTTACAAACAGAATTAGCTGATTTTTGTTGACCTTTCAAATGGTGTTTGAAACTCTGAGTTTGGCGGAAATAAACAGATATTAAAATTTACTGAAGGTTTTAGAACAGCAACAAAGCGGAACAGGGAGGCATATGTGAGTACTTTTTAAATTTTTAGTGTAAAAGTTGTGTTATGCTCTTTGGTCATACAAGTCCATTCATTGGTCATGCAAATTAAGTACTCTATAATCTGTAATTAGCGTGTTACACTTTTAATGTTGACACTTTCTATGTTTACACATTCTACGTCGTTACATTCTATGCCCATATTGATTTTTTATGTCAATGCTTTCTATGTTGATATTTTCTATGTCTATGTCGACTTTCTATGTTAATACTTTCTATGTCGTCACTTTCTATATAGGCACTTTCTATGTCGTTACTTTCTATGTTAACATTTCTATGTTTAATTGAAGTCTTTACTTCGCTTTAAGCAGGGACTTAACTATTATAAGTTTTTTAAGAAATGAATTGCAATGTAACTATTACAATGCAACATAAATTTTATTTGTTCATTATAATTATTATTTGCGACAATTAATTTTTACGTTGCATAATAACTGTTATGAGAAATAAATATTTTTTTCATTCTGGATAATTATTATTTTGGGATTTTTTTTTGTTTACGTTGCATCATAACTTTTATTTATGACTTTTTTTATTTACTTTACAGATAACTATTATTTTGAGAAAATTTTTTTTACGTTGCTTCATAACTTTTATCTGTGATTTTTTTTTCATTTACGTTGCCGATAACTATTATTTGAAAGAATTTTTTTTTACGTTGCCTCATAACTTTTATGAAAGAAATTTTTTTTATTTACGTTGCCTTACCACATTTTGAGTATGAATTGATTTTTAATTATTTAGTTGTTGGTGGAAATAAGGTTTCTGCAGTTAATTTGCGTTTGTCAATTTCAAACAATTGAAAAATTGAAAATTAATCAATTTCCAAAATGTAGTAATTCAACGTAAAAAATTTTGTTTTCAAAATAATAGTTATCGGCAACGTAAATGAAAAAAAAATCATAAATAAAAGTTATAAAGCAACGTAAAAGAAAAGATTTCACAAAATAATAGTTATCGGTAACGTAAATTAAAAAAGTCATAAATAAAAGTTATGAAGCAATGTAAAAAACAAAAATCCCAAAATAATAATTATCGACAACGAAAAATATACTTGTTACTTATAAGAGTTATTATGCAACTCAAAAATATTAATTACATGATAATAGTTATAGGCGACGTAAAAAATTTCTTATTAGGAATAATTATTATAAAGCAATAATTATAAAAATTTCTTAAATTAGGGCAATTTTTTCATTCCCAAAAATATGGATAATGATTATTTTAGGTCTCTGGTTTTAAGTCATTGTCAAAGGATCCAAAATTGTCCAATCTTTTGAATGAATTTTCGCGCATTATTCCTCATATAAAATTTATTCCAAGGCGTTTATATCGTTAGCGGTTTTTATCAACTTAACTGATTATTACGAAAGCGGCCAATGCATAAGTAGACAATTTCTTAAAAGCGTTTACTGCATTCATCACACAGTCAGCGGCAAAAAAATTGCTTGCACTTTTCATTATTACTGCATTTACAATGTACACAGTCGAAGTGGTAGTAGGAGTAGGATACACGTTGTTGTTGTTGTTGTAGTACGTACAACTAAAGCGCCTATTGAAAATATATGCTGTAGACTTTTGCAGCTACTTTCATTCAACTCAATTCAATTCAACCAAATGCGCCTTACAGCAGTGCTTTGATGCAGGGATTTGCAAACTTTTGCCAAAGAGTTTTATATATATTTTTAAAATTAAATTTATATGAGAAAAACTTGGACTAAAATAGACAACTGAAGTGATTTAAAGAATAAAAAACTTACTTAAAAAATTGTGTACTACAGTTACGATTTTTTGGGAATCAGCAATTGGCTTTGACCAAACTTGGAAAAAAGAGTATTTAAACATAATAAATTTGTTTAGCTTGTTTAACTAAAGTTTCTAATATAAAAACTAAACATAAATTACTAGTTTTTGTTTGCTAAATTTGAGTTGATACAAGTGGCGCACACAGGATTTCATATTTAATTATTCATTATTAAATTTGTTACAATTAAGTAATTATTTAATTATAAATTATTAAAAATTAAATAAATAAATACAAATTAAAAATTAAAAAAATTGAAAATAAAATCAATTAAATAATAGCTTAAGCTAAAGTTTCCAACACAAAAACTAAACAAAAATAACTGGGTTGGTTGATACAAGTGGCGCACACAGGATTTCATATTTAATTTTGGAGGTGGGTACATATTTTGTACCAACAATTTTTGTATTTGGGGGAGGGTTGAATACCCCCCCCTTTAATTCCCCTCCCCCATGTGCGCCACTGGTTGATACTCTTAAGGCAGATAGATGAATGTTCATAAATCGATGTCGGTCAGACCCAAATTAAAATTTGTGTGCAGTTTTATGATTTCTAATCATATTTGATTTTTCTAAAATAATAGTAATAAATATATAAGCAAGTAATAATTTATATAATTTTTTGGAAATTTTATAAAATTTTTATATTTATAATTTTTATATTTTAAGAAAACTGCACCACGGCACACGTTTGGGGCGCACTGCTTTGGCGCGAAAATGCCGCGTTACCACTGCAAGCTTTCCACTTATGCCGCTTAGTGCAGCTTACCCGTTCGCGCTTCCCTCTCCCCTTTCTACATGCAGTTAATCTTGTTAATATCTCGTTTGGGGGCCTTTTATGCGATTTGCAGGCGCTGCGCGTTCATGCAGCAGCGACTGCAGTCCTTCTTCTGTGCCGCTCACTGTCTGGTTGCCTGATGCCTGACCGCCTTCATTCAAATGCTGTAGGTTTTTGTTTATCGGAGAATGCTAATGCGCTGAGTCAAAGCATCGCTTACACCATGCAACACAAAACAAACATGTAAACAGATAATAATGGCAGCAACAGCAGCAGTGGTCCAGCCATTGCTGCGACGGCCACACGGCTTTGGGCAGCTAGTTAACAGCCTAACGGAGCACTTTTTGTACACCAGCCGGCGAGGCAACCCTTTAAGTTTGCTCCTTTTGCTTCCGCTGGGCCGAATGCGAGTGATGGCAGTTGCCTTGCATGCCCGCCGGGCTCGAGTGCAGCCGAAGCAAAACAACAAACAAACCAATGCAAAAATGTGGACCTGCGTTTGTGGCCATGTCTGAGTGCCTACTGGCCTGCTGGCTGCTGGGCACAAATGTTCCGCACTCAAAGCGGAAAAAATGAGTTCTCGAGCGATTGTGTTATTTGTTCGTATGCCACGCTGGGACATTTTGCTCTGGGCGTGAGCGCACATTGATTGCGATGTTTTTCTTGTTTGTGGCCGTCAGCTCAACTGAAAAGTGGCAGCTAAGAAATGGTTTGCTTTTGTGTAAATTGGTACTAAGTTGATATAATTTTTATAACTACAAGCATAACAATCGGCTTTTTGAGGCCATCGAGTGTACTTGCTGAGGAACCAGCAAGCTTCATGTCTACCCTAATCTCACCTAACCAAATCTTGCTGAGACCGAAAGAATAGTTTTGTGCAATTTTTATTAATTATTTTTTAATTTATTAATAATGAATCCTTTAGTTTTATGTGTTGATTTAGTTTAGGACAGTTCAAGGTTGATCCTTTTATGCTATGCCAACTTATGTATAAATTCATTTAGTTGAGGTTATGTATTGAAAACTTACAAATTGTTCATACAGACTTTACTTGATTCAGTAGTCTGTACAAATTGTAGGTTTTGAAGCCAAAGCTGATATTTGTCAATGAACTTGAAAATCAATTTGATGAGTCCTTTGAAAACCACACTTTGATTTACTTGGTTTCTGATACTTAATACAAAATATGAACAATTTTAATTGATATATGTCAGCATCGACCAGTGGTCACTGCCACCTTCTTAGCACACCCCTTCCTACTCAAAAACACATTTGTGTTGGCATATTTATGAGTGCACTAGCTGGGCCCTGCGGCTTTGCTCGAAAGTTCTCTTGTTTCCCCCGATAAAAATTCTTAACCCATTGTTGACCCGGTCAGATTTTGATTTAAACACAAAAAAGTGTTTCCAAAAATTATTAAGTCAAAAGGCCCATTAAATCATGTGTTTTCACATTTAGTCTAAACAAATTCTTAACCCCGATTCTCGAAGTGAAAAAGTGAAAACACGTGCCAAATTATTCCTAACTAAGAGTACTTCCACCAAGTTTGAAGGCAATCGGCCCGTTAATTAATTTTGTTTACAATTTATCCACACAAACTTTTAACCCGTCGCTGACCCCGTCCGATTTTGATATTCGGAAAAATGAAAAAACACGTATGGAGTTATTTTTCATTTGAAGTACTTTCAGCAAGTTTGAAGTAAAAAAGCTTGTTTCTCCATACATACATTTAACCCGTCCTTGACCCAGTTAGATTTCGATTTTGAAAATAATGAGAAACCGTGTTTATTTTTTTTTTATTTCAAGTATTTTTTACAATGTTTGAAGTCAATAAGCCCATCGGTTCATTTTTTCGGAGTCTTCCCGTAAACAAACCTCAACCCATTGTTGGCCCAGTTAAATTTTGATTTTCGAAAAATTATAAAATACGTGTCGAATTATTTTTGATTTAGAGTATTTTCAGAAGTTTGAGATCAATATGTCTATTAAATCACGTTTCTTCATACAACACCTTAACGCATGTTTTGCCCTTTTAGACCCCGATTTTCAAAAAATCCCGTCTTAGCGGAGGTTCATTCTTTAAGATGTACCTACACGATGATGAATCAATCAGTCCGTCAGTCAGGACAAACAACCTATATATATATATACATAAAATTTTAGGCGGTACCACGCCCCTTTGTCCAATGCTCACAACTTTTTTCTGGTCGAGTGGTAAGTTCGTACAAAGTTTCATTGATGTGCGGCTTACAGTACTACGGAAATGTTGGGTCATAAAAAATGTGCCACGCCCCTTGTCCAACGCTGATCAAATCTCACCAGTAGAATGACACGTCTATGATGTGTGATTTATGGTTCCGAAGTTATTGTCTAAAAATGTATGCTGGTGGTGCCTCGCCCGTTTTCCCAACTTATCTTTTTTCCTAAACTTTCGCGAAGCAATTACAAACAAACCCGCCGAAGGAAGTATCCAATTTGGTCCAGTCGTTTTCAAGTTTTAAGCAGCCGAACGAACCAAGATTCATTTTTATATATATAGATATGGATGTGTGTGTGTGTGTGTAGGCTACTTTGAGCTTCAAGGGCACAACACCAATGCATTAGTATCAACACACAAACAAACAGACACATACCTACTTAACTGTTCTGCTTTGCTCTGCTCTGTTGGTGTAAAATGTGGCACAGGATGCAGCAAATGCGCTTTGATGCGGCTGTCGGTGTTGGCGGTTGAGTTGGTGGTGATGGTGGCGTCAATCGGTGTTGGGCTCAGCGCTGATAGTTGTGTCGAGCATTTGGATCGGCGTTGGAGGGTCCCATGTAAATTTGGTGAGCTCTTCAGAGCATGCATTTCCGAGCATGCGGCGCAGTCATAAACCTTGCTTCCATCTAGCAGCGGCTCAGAGTTTACGTTGACCAACAGCATTGGTCAAGCCACAAGCATCGAACATGCACACCCGCACCCCAATCGCTGGCATTTGCATTGGCGTTATTGGCACATTGCTGGAATAGGATTTATGGGCTGTCTTCATGCATGCGTCTTCTTCTTCTTTTTCTTGTATGCTGCCACTGCCTGCTGCTGTTTTTCGTTCTGTGCGCCCTGCTTTAATTTGCTGTTTGCTGTGCGGCCCGATTGCCGCATGACTCTGTTGCACGCTCGATTTAGTCGTATTGCAGCGGTTGCAGCTGCCTTTTTCTCTGTGCACGCATTGCAATTTTTCTGCCTTACTCCGTTCAGCTAGGCGCATGACTTATGTTGTGCGCTTCAATGCAATTCGTTTCGTTTCGGTTGGGTTTGATTTGATTGCGAGCGTTGGTCGCTGGCTGTCGTTGTCGGCTGTTGCAAGCTGCAATTGGCCGGGCAGATTTTGTTGCCGCCGCACCGTGTCATGGTCACGCGCTATTCACACACACACACACACACACACACACACACACACACACACACACACACCACACACACACACACACATACATTCAAGACAGATGTGCTGCCTGCTTGCTATTTCCGCCAGCATTTTTGCTGTCCATTTCTATTTCTGCCACTTGACTGAACCGCAAAAGCTGTCAGCGTGCCGCATCGGCTACACATTGGCTTCCGGTTGCATGTCCTGGTCGTTTGTTCATTTGTTGCTGCACTTCATATTCGTTGGCAATTGACGTTGCACTTGTCGCCGGGTTGCTGGGATCTGGTGCAGCGCTCTGAACAACTGGGCGTATGAGTGATGTGCTGCGTTGAGTGCTTTGCCGTATACGGTTGATTGCATGTATGAAAGTGTTGTTGATTACAGTGCGGCTTGCGCTGATGATGTGCGGTAATATGTGCGCTGTTAAATTAATTTGCCGCGCATCTACATATGTGCCGCGGTTGGCTGGCGGCTGTGACGCCATTTCTGCTGCATTGATTGCACGACAAGAGTTTTAGCATCGAGTTCATCGTTTTCTGTAGATTAACTGCGAAAAAGTTGTTCTTCAGATTCAAAGTATTTTCCAAGCCAAAGATCCACATAAATGAGCATTTGCACCAAACAGTTTATGTTTGTAGTTTGAATTATCTCTAATATTAAGCTTTTGAGTGCATTGACGTCTTGCATTTCAACACACTTCCCGCCTCCTCACTTCATAGATATTCTTTTCATATTCAAAGAGTTAAAGTCCACTTTTGTTCCTTGCCAAACTGTCTGCACCCTTTTCAGTTCTTGTCGTCTATTCAATTACACTCATCCGCTTAGGGATTTTTTCTACGTCTTTGCTTCACAAAATCATAATTCACACAATGCCCCAACGACAGGTTGGCGGGTGTGGCAGCACGAAGCTAAAGAAAGTCGAAACAAAATTAAATCAAGTCTGTGCAACGTTGCTGACATTTAATTTATTTCCACTGCAAGCAGTCAAAAGAAATTCAAGCCAGAAATTAACTGCAGCAACATGTAAAAAATTTAAGAATTTCATTCTTGAATTTGTTAAACACTTTTCCATTGGAAAATGAAAAGAAAAGAAACAAACATGAGAGGAATGATTTGGCTGCTTGATGTGCGTATGGAAACTGATAGCTACGACGTCTGCTCGCAGGAACAAATACCTTATTGCGATAACAGCTCAAGGTCAGCATTGCTGCGAAAATAAAATTGAATAAGCGGAAAATTTACATAAAAGAGAAATGCAAAAAGTAATGATTATTAAAATTTTGCAAGAAAAAACCGTCGAATTATTCAATAAAAGGAAGGAATAAAGGTCAGGTAAAGACGACGGTGCACTGTTCTGCGTACTGTGGAAAGAGTAGAAACAATTAAAAAAAATACGTTTTAGTGTGAAGAAATGTGTGCTTTTAAATAAGCTAGAACGAAAATACTTTCTTTAAGTATGTAAATTTGTATTATAAGTACGCAAGTATCATACGGGCAAGGCTTGAAAAGCAATTAGAAAAAGACTTAGTAAATGGTTTGATTGAATTTGGTTGGCAGTCAATGGGAATAAAATTCCTTGTACGTATTTACATTTTTCGCTTTGCTGATGGTACAAATGTACACTGTTTCAGGAATTAGCTATATTGAAGCACGAATATTCATCGTATCACGTTCCCTGATTTTCATTGCAGTACTTCTGCTTTTGTTCAATAGTTATATGAACTCGTTACACTGTGCGACGTGTGTAGACGTCATGGAAAATAATAAACTACGACTCGGAGTAAGAAATCGAAAATGTAATGAAATCTGCTACAGATTTCATTGAAGAAATCTCTTTATTTACATTAATTCTGCGGGAAAAACTCATAGAGGGCTTCAGTGATAGCCAGGTTGTACCAGAGGCCCTAGAAAACCCTTCTAACTACTCAGAGATCGTGAGCGAATGTAAGGCAAAGCTGAAAAGTGTCACTAAACTCAATCAGCTATTCCTTTTATGGGTTCCGGGACACTTAGCTGTTATTGGCAATGCAATAGCCCATAAATTGTGGCCAATCTGGGATTTGAAAGCAATGCACTGAGACCAGAACCAGTACACGCTCTCAGGGTTACAGAAGTTCTACAATGGATCAAGAACCATACAAGCATTGTTCACATGGAGTAATGGATCGGAGTGGAAGCCTGTAATTAATTAATTAATTAAATAATTAATGTAAAAATAATTGATTGAATTTTCGAAATTTTTATGCAATTTTTTCGTTTGCATTTATTAATTTTTTTTTAATTTTTTGTTTTCTTGTTTTTTTTTATTTATTAATTTTATTTTATTATTTATTTTTTTAATACAACGCAACTGAAATGTTATTCACTCGATTTTGATATTTAATTTAAAAAAAGAAAAAATTTGTTGTATTTTTTCTGTATTTTTTCTTTTATTTAATTTTTAATGAATTTTTATTTTTTAATGCAATACAACTGAAATCTTATTCACTCGATTTTGATATTTGATTTACAAAAGATAACAAGTTTTTATATTTGTAACATTTTTTTCTTCGGTTTTTTTTTTTTTAATTTTTTTAAATTAATATTAAATTTTTAATGTATGCTATTGAAATCTGATTAACTCGATTTTGATATTTAATTTACAACAGAAACACATTTTTTTAAATTAGTAAAATGTTTTTCTTTAGTTTTTCCTTTTTTATTTTTTTAAATTAATATTAAATTTTTAATGTTATACAACTCAATTCTTTTTCACTCCATTTTGTTAATTGATTTACATAAGAAAACAACATTTTTCAATATTATAAATTTTTGTAAGTTTTTTTGATGTATTTCATTATTTTTTTTAATTAGTATTAAATTTTTAACGCAACCCGACTGAAATCTTATTCACTCGATTTTGATATTTGATTTATAAAAGAAAACAATTGTTTTAATTTTTACAATTTTTTCTGAAGTTTTTCTTTAATTTATAGTAATTTATAGTACTGAAATCTAAAAATTGATTGAACAATTTTGATATTTGATGTGTAAAAGAAAACATTTTTTTTGTGGAATTTTTTTTTCCCCTTTATTTCATTTATTTTTTTTAGTTAATATTAAATTTTTAATGCTATATAAGAAGAACAAATTTTTTGATTTTTTAATTTTTTCCTTAGATTTTATTTTATTTAATTTTTTTAAATTATATTAAATTTTTAATGTGTGCAACTGAAATCTTATTCACTCGATTTTGATATTTGATTAACAAAAGAAACAAATTTTTTTGATTTTGAAAATTTTTTTTTGTATTTGTTCCTTTTTTCATTAATTTTTTTTTTTAATTAATATTAAATTTTTATTGCAATACAACTGAAATTTTGTTCACTTGATTTTGATTTTTGGTCACAAAATTTACTCTGGTCTCACTGGTATTGAATACAACGCTTATAGACGCCATCACACGATCTCAGTAAGGCAACCTTGAAAGGATTTACGCAAAAAAAAAAAACGCAGTTAACTGGTTAACCATTAAATTAAAACAAAAACTCACTACGTTTGCTTTTTTGTTTTAAACTTTTCCGAGAAAATTACCCCAATTCCTTTTTCATTCTCATTCGTTTGCTGTTTAAATTTCATTAAAACTATACACTCCCTGTCTCCCTCTCTCTCTCTCTCTCTCTCCCTCTCTAAGCATGGCTTTCGTATAAGGTGAACACTCTGATTATGCAGCACTTTTCTTTTCGTTCACCATTAATCTTTCCTTCTAAAGTTTTCTGCTGCACTTTTTGTGCAGTTCCCTCTTGAAGGCATAAACTGAAAGTTCTTCTCGACTGGACAAACGTTGCGCCGTGGCGCAGTGCAACGTTGGGTGTCGTCGAGTTGCCATGGACATTATTTATTTGTGACCCGATGACGATGCGCCATTTTGTGCGGCAGTGTCCTGTCCTGCTGTTGGCCATTGTTGTGACTGCCTGCGATATCTCACGTGGCGCGGCGGCACAATGTGTGAGCGGGCGTAGCAATGAGAATAAACTTTGGCCGCTTGTCGGCGTTGCTTTTGTGCAGCTTGCATGACCGTCGCTGCAGTCGGCGTGCACTCGTGCGACGTTATCTATCGCTGCCGATTAATGTTTAGTGTTGGCACTTGAGTGACTAAATTGCAGCGGTGACGCTGTAAAATTCATATTGACGTGCAGTTTTAAAAGGTTACACTTCATATGACAAAGAAATCGCCATTTTGATGTTTGTGTTGTAGTTCGTTGATGCCAACCATGCAAGAATATAAATGTAATTTTTTGTTTGAAGTATTTTTGTGATGTCAAGTGTGCTGTGTTTTTATATATTTTCATATAATTTTGTCATTAATTTTCAATTTTATATTTAAAACTCTTTGAGAAGAAACATTAACAAACACAATTTTTTGTTCAAATGGGAACATTGACTATGACCAGTGGCGCATTTAAAAGGGATTTATGGGTTCAAACTTCCCACACATCTGTTTGTTATACAAATTGTGGGTCGCAATATGGTTCAAATGTTTACAGAAACCCTCAAATTAAAACCTATGTGCGCCACTGATTGCGATACATTTTCAAACGGAAAAATAGGGCAAACAGTAAACTAGGGCGAATACATCTATACAGATTACGAAATTACATATATTTTGTCTTTCACATTCCTAAAAAATTGGGTCATACAGAGATCAAATCGATCTAGATATACTATATATAAAAATGTATGTCTGTTTGTTTGTTGGTCACACGACACTAAAACCCAAAAAATAGACGGCCGATTAAGCTGAATCTTTCACTGATTGTTCCTATTAACTACATCTCGGTAAACCACATAGTGCTAATACAACCCGACAGGTGGGCGTGGCACCTTCCATACAACCTAAATTTTTGATATAGAATATTTTCGGAATTATAGGTTCGACAGCATTGAAATTTGGTACAGGGTCACCGCTTAGGTGTGTCGTTTCACTGGTAAAATTTCATGAATGTTCGACTAAGAGCGTGGCATAGGTGAAGGTTTTCAAGCAACCCAAATGTTTTGAATAACTTTGGAACTAAACACCACACATTAATGATATTTAGCACAGAGTTGTGACTTAGACGTGCCCTTTGACAGGCAGAATGGGGTTGGTATTGAACGAGGGGGCATGGCACCGCCCATACAAACCAAGTTTTTAATGTGGAATACCTTCAGAATTATAAGTCGGACAGCATTGAAATTTTGTATACTGTCATCCCATAGAACTGGCATTCTACTGGTAAAATTTGATGCGGTTGGATAAGGGGCGTGGCAGCTGTAAGTCGCACTTCAATTAAACTGGGTCGCACCCTTCGACAGGAAGAACGGGTTAAGCATTGCACAGAAGAGGCGTGGCACTGCCCATACAACTTAAATTTATATACATATAATTGTTTGCTCTGACTGACTGATTAATTGACTGATTGATTCATCACCGCCCAGCTCAAACCACTAAAGTTGCCAACATGAAATTTGAACTGTGTGTACACTTCCGCTAAGACGGGATATTTTGAAATTTGGGGTCTAAAGGGGCAAAACATGGGTTAAAATGGTGTATGAAGAAACTTGATTTATTTGGCTCATTGACTTTAAACTTTAAACATGCAAAGCTGCGGGACTCTACTAATATTTTATAAAGAAAATGTAGGTATAACACTGAAATGAAAAAAATCATTGCTGAACTTTCATAAACGTTAAGCAATCACGGATCGGATTTAATTTGCGCTATAAAAACTTAGTCAGAAATGTATGCATTGTTTAATGTCTTACAGACAGTTATAAATTGTTTAATTTATACATTGTCAACTTTCTAACTAAGCTTAGCATATAAACAAAATATTCTAAAATTCTGTGCAATCAGGCAAACTTTAAAAAGCGTCTTCGCATCTTAACTAATCGCAGTAAAGTCTATTTAAAAGGCACAATTTTGTACAGACACCAACAAATGTAATGCAATTCTCATAAAATTTAGTAATAACTACAACAACAAAAGTCACTCTCGCTTCCCCTCTCTCACACACACACACAATTTAAATTCAACTTAATCTTTACGCGAAATTGTCGTAAAACGAAATGGCTGGAAGTCTAAAATAATCTTTGAAGTGGCGCCACCTACACATAGATACATAACCCAACAACAACAAGCAAGCAAGCAAGACAGCAAATTAAAATCGAAATTGCGCAGCGAAAACAAAGGGAAATGAAACAATCAAAATGCTGCGCCGAATGCGAGTCTACGAGCAATGCATAAAATCCAACAGTCACTGTCACAAGTAAAATGCTAACGCAATATTAATGAGCTATAAAAATAATTACTTTTTTACAGCGGCCATGCCGCTGTCGGTGGTGCGAACAGCGCCCAGCAGTTTTGGCCGAATTGGCCATTGGCCATTGGCCGCTGACAGCCACACGGCGACTCGTTCGTATGCCGGCCACGTGTCTTCAATAATAATTTGACTCTTCATTTGGCGTTGTTGATGGCGCTCTGGCATCGCTCATGCTTCGAGTTTTACTTTTAAGCTGTTAAACTAATAACATTGACGGCGCGTAGCAGCCAAGTGGGCTGAAAGTTTTACTGCTGCCAGCGCAGTCAACGTGCTGGTAATGCGTCTGTTTGGCGCGTGACGCAGCGCCAACACTTGGCACTTGACACTTGTTGGGCCAAAAACACAACAATGAATACAAGAACGAAAATCAACAATAAAAGTTGAATTTTAATTAACGCAGTGCAGAAGATGCACTCGCAGCGTTTGCCACCACTCGCCATTAAGTCAGTCGGTCTGGATGGTCGACTGCCAACACTGGCCGTAAGACAGGCTATTAAGCCTGGATAAACATGCTGCCGACATTAGACGGTAATGAGATTCGAAGCAGAAAATGTGCCGTTGCTTTCTTGCTTTTCTTGTTTTTATTTGTCTTTATTGGTTTTATTGCTTCCATGCCTTCGCCTTGCGTCGGTCCTTCCAAAGGATTCATTCTAGTCATGGCTCACAGTGCAGGCAATTACATGCTCGCTCCTGGCATGGAAACAGTTAGTCGTTGTTTGTTTGCATTGTGGCAAATGCAGATGCGCGCATAAATACCATAATTAAAAAACCAACGCTGAAGCAAGTCAATAATTTTTATTTAAGTTGAAAGCGTTGTGAGTTTTTAATACATGAAAAAAAAAAAACAAGAACAGAAAACATAGACGATTTAAAGTTTATGTATAAAGTTGGATTTAAGTTGAATTTGGTTTGGTTAGATAAAGTTAGGTTATGAAAGACTTTTTTATAGAGGCACCTTCCCTATGGAGGGTTTGGACTTTCCAGGTGCATATCCTCAAATCGTGGTCCTTAAATCCATGTTTTAAGACATAAGGAGAGATTTGCAGTAAAGTTAGGTTAGGTTTTTTTTAAATAGTTTAAGCACAAAAACTCAATGTGAAGCATTGCTTTGGTTCAGAAGAGATACAAACCTTAGAAGCTTTTTTTTATAAGAAAAACTTCTAAATATTTAACTGGAACCCAAAAAGTTCCCAGTTTTGTAGTACGAATTTTTGGATTCTTGACATAAAATCACCAAATTTAGTGTTCTGAAAAACTTCTGTTATAAGCAAAACTTTTAAATATTTAACTGGAACCCAACAAGTTCCCGGCTTCGTAGTACGAATTTTTGGATTCCTGACATAAAATTACCCACTTTAATATTCTGAAAGGATATTTTGTGAACATTTGTCTTAAATCCACCAAACGTAGAAATTTTAATAAGGAATTTGTGGACATTGGACCTGGATGTAGCTTCAGCAAGTTAAGTGATTTTACAGAAAAATATGTGGAGATTTAACTCGAGCGTGGCTAGTTTTGGGTTCTGCAGAATAATTCACAAATTCTAAAAGGATATTTTGTAAACATTTGCCTTAAATCCACCAAATGTATAGCTTTGAATAATGAATTTGTGGACATTGGACCTGGATGTAGTTTCAGCAAGTTAAGTGATTTCACAGAAGAATATGTAGAGACGTAACTCGAGCGTGGCTAGTTTTGGATTCTGCAGAAGAATTCACAAACTTTAGGGTTGTAAAAGGATGTTTTGTGAAGATTTGTCTTAAATCCACCAAATGTATAGCTTTGAATAATGAATTTGTGGACATTGGACCTGGATGTAGTTTCAAGAAGTTAAGTGATTTCACAGAAGAATATGTGGAGACTTAACTCGAGCGTGGCTAGTTTTGGATTCTGCAGAAGAATTCACAAACTTTAGGGTTCTAAAAGGATATTTTGTGAAGATTTGTCTTAAATCCACCAAATGTAGAACTTTGAATAAGGTATTTGTGGAAATTGGACCTGAATGTAGTTTCAGCAAGTTAAGTGTTTTTGCAGAAGAATATGTAGAGACTTAACTCGAGCGTGGCTAGTTTTGGGTTCTGTAGAAAATTTTGTGGTCAATTGAATAAAAGTGGTCATGCTTAAAGGTTTAACACTAGAAAGACCATTGCGATAATTTTGACGGTTTTTCATTTTTAAATATCTGTAGTTTCCTAGTATTTCTATAACCTTTGGCTTCGGTGACTTTTATTGTTTTATCGTGAAAAATTTATTTTGTGAAAAATTAGCCAAATCCGATGTTTACTTCTTGAAATATCAGCGGATATGATATATAGTCTTTGTAGGTATGGAAAACTTGCGGTAATTTTAGTGTTAAGGAAGATTTCATGGGTATTTAAATTCATGGGTATGGAAATTATGGACTTTATAGGAAAAGGATTGGTGCTCACTTGACCTAAAGTCATTAAGTTTCCGGTTTGAGGGTCGAATTTGCGGACATTTGACTTGAAGACAGCAAATATAATGTTGTATTGCACGAGCTTTTGAGTATCTGATCTAAATCTATCAAGTTTAGGATTTTTGAAGAAGGCTTTGTAGTCACTTGACTTATAACTAGCAAGTGTAGAGGTTCTAAGAAAGAACTAGCAGACAATCGACCTGAAACCACCAACTTAAGGCCTTCAGAGAAAGAACTTATGCACCATTGACTTAAACTCTGGAAATTCAGAATTTATAAGTTTTGACGATAGAACTTGTCGTCACTTCACTTATACCCAGCAAATGTAGGGGTTTTAAGAAAGACATAGAAGCGATTAGACTTCAAACTACCAAGTCAGAGAAAGAAGAACTTATGAACTTTTGACTTGAACCCTGCAGGTTAAGTGTTTTGGAGTACCAAGTTTCAAGTTTTGAAAGAAGGGTTTATGGTCACTTCACTTATACACCAGCAAATGTAGGAGTTTTAAAAAAGAACTAGAAGACATCAGACTTCAAGCCACCAAGTCAGAGAAAAAAGAACTTAGGTATGAACTTTTGATTTGAACTCTGCAAGTTCAGTAATTTGGAATACCAAGTTTCAAGTTTTGGAAGACGAATTTATGATTACTAGAAGACATCAGACTTCAAACCACCAAGTCAGAGAAAAAAGAACTTAGGTATGAACTTTTGATTTGAACTCTGCAAGTTCAGTAATTTGGAATACCAAGTTTCAAGTTTTGGAAGAAGAATTTATGATTACTTCACTTACACCCAGCAAATGTAGGAGTTTTAAAAAAGAACTAGAAGACATTCGACTTCAAACCATCAGTTTTTTGCAAAATTGAATGAAACATTGTCTTGAATTCTTCAGGGTTTTGAGGAAGAATTAGTGGTCATTAGTTGACTTCAACCCAATAAATTTATGTGTGTTGAAGAAAACTGATTCATGGTGTGAAAAAACATATTTTTTTGTATTGTCTTGTAAGTTGAGAACACGATCTATGTGGTTTGTTTGAGATTCAGTGTGAGAGAGTTTATCGGAATGAATTTTTTTCCCATAGTTATCGCTAAACAGTAACAAAGCAAACGATTGAAGCAAAAGTCAATGCTTGACATAAACAAAACGAATGATTGAACAAAGGACATCACACCACACAAATACAAACGTTAAATATGTTTTTTTCTCACTATACTGTGAATTTTTCATATCTTTATACAAAAAAAAACACAACTTGAAAATAATTTCATTAAATTTTATGTCCATATTGTATTTTTGCGCACCCACAACTATTTCACTCGATGACTTTTTTGAATGACTTCTAAGTGTGCTTGTAAGTCATTGTTTAATGGCGAAATAAATAGCAAACAACAACAACAACAAAAATAACAACAACATACTACTCAGAGTAGCGTCACTCAAGCAGCCGCACTTAAATCAATTCAATTAAAATTTCACAAATATTTTCCACAACATTTGTTGCGCAGCGCTTCGTGAAATACGTCGCTCTCGAACTTTGACGTCTGCTGTCAATTGTGCGAACGTTTCTGCTTTCCTCTGCTGCGCATTCGGACATTTAATATAGGTCAGTCTGTTGGTTTGTTGGTTTGCTGTGCGCAGTTGTTTGCCCTAAACGACGAAACATTATTGAGTTGAGTTCGTTCTGGGTAAATTAAATAAATTGAAACTTTTGCACAATGTAGTGGCTTATGGCTACCAAACGGCGAAAAAAATATTGAAAAGATGAAATCTTTGAGGAAGTTCAAGTCGATTGAATTACACGCTGCATTGATGTTGTTAGTTGATAAGTGGTAATAAATCTGCAGATGAAAGAATGCAGACATAGCAAAGAGCAGAGCTCAAAGATGTCTTCTCTATGTCTGCACACGCTATGCCAGGATTTGACTTGACTAATTCTATGAACTGAAGCAGTTTTCGAAACTAGAAATCTACCCACTACTGATAATGGTTCAAAAAACGAGCGCTTATTACTTCAGAAGTTCCCGAACGAAACCATACGCAGATTATAACCTTCAACTAATCATACCTCAGCCATTGTTTGTAGCGCCATAAAGGACCGGAAATGCCAGTTAAAGCAAATAAAATTAAAAGTAAATGCTTCAGCTACAGAAGACCGAAATTATGTTAGGCACCATGCACGTTCATCACGGTCGCCATTCATGCGCAGCGCAAAGCGGTATGTTGACGGCAAATGTTGTTATTGTTGCTACTTATGAAATGTAATTATCAATTGGCTGAATGATGCTTAATAAACTGTTTTAATAAAATAGCTTTAAGATTTTCATTTTTAATTCAAAACATTCTCGCTGGCGTTTAGGCGTTTAGGCTTTTTTGCTTAATTTGCCTATCAGTTTAGGCCTACACGGCGTATACGCACTAATGACTTGTTGTGGCCTAATGAGTTAACTGCCATTGCTTTGTGTCTGGATGACAATTGTGCACTAAATGGCTGCAATCACAGCTGGCAATTTGTTGTGTGGCTAATGAAGGTAGGTGACCTCTTGATTGGTGCGGTCGCCTTGTGGCTGGGCTGTGATTATAAATAGCTACATAATTGACAGCAACAATTATGCAGCTATCAAATTTGTCATTTTCATTGGCGTTGGCAACGTGTCATCAGCCTCGTGTGGCAGCAACTAATTTCCATTCTGCTCAGCGGCCGCATCGCAGCAGCAGCCGGCAAGTGTCAACTATTCGCTGCGGTTGTGGTAGTGGCGGCCTATGAACCGATTGCCGGTTCACTGGCTGCCAATTGACTTTGTTTTTGTGGTGGCTGTGCAGCCATCAGCCGAACGGCAGTGGCATTGTTGCGGCCGTTAACGTCATTATGATTCATCGACAGCCCATTATGCCGGCTGCTTTTCAGCGAAATGACTTGTTTTCGCGCAAAATAGCGCTGCGCCCTCAAGTATGCTACAAACTTTCCGCCTCGCTGCGCCACAGTCAGTCAGTTAATAGACTTTTGATTTTTTTATTGTTATGTGAAGGCGATGTTTATGAGTGAGTTGGTGTGTGTGTGTGTGTGTGAGGGTCCTTTTGGAGTGTATAAAATAATCGATCGATATTCTTGTTTATCGAGTGAAAACCCCACACTGGACACGTTTCGAGTGCGGCACCATCAACCGACTTCATTGGCGGCATTTGGTGCGCTGCAGCGTCATTGCCGAAAGTTGTTATTAATTTGTGTTGTTGTTGCGCGCTCTGTGGCCAATAATACAAGGTGCAACCCAAAGTAAAGAGGACTTTTATAAAATAAAGAAAACGGATGATTATTTTTGTATAATTCTTTTTATTTATTCAAAATACTCTCCTTCTGCTTCGATACAACGTTTTGCACGGTCCAAAAGCATTTGGAATGAGTGTTTTAAGTCATCGGCCGGCATCGCCTTCAGAATGTTGGTACAAGCCTTTTGGATGTCCTCAACGTCCTTATAACGGTTTCCTTTCATCGGCAAATGCAACTGACCGAATAAGTAGAAGTCACAGGGAGCCATATCAGGCGAATACGGTGAATGATTGATGGTAAAAATGCGATTTTTGGTCAAATAATCGGTCGTAACTAGGGCTCTGTGAGCCGGTGCATTATCATGCAATAAACGCCAACTTCCTTCCTCGCGATATTCTGGCCGAATACGACGAATGCGATGCACCAAACGCTTCAAAACTTCAACATAAAACAAAGCGTTAATTGTTTTTCCCGGTGGAACAAACTCTCGATGAATTATTCCCTTTGAATCGTAGAAACAAATGAGATGAGTTTTGATTTTTGACTTCTCACGGCGGGTTTTTTTCGGATTTGGCTCATCTGGGTGCTTCCATTCGGCACTTTGACGCTTTGTTTCGGGATCATATTGAAAGCACCACGTTTCGTCACCGGTTACGATGTTGAACAAGAAATTTGGATCACGTCTGGCTTCCCGAACGATGTCTTTTGCGTGCTCAATTCTCTGCGCTTTTTGGTCGTCGGTTAAAGTGTGCGGAATGAAGCGAGAACACACTTTACGGAGACCCAAATGTTCGGTTAAAATGCGATCAATTGATGTTTTGGAGATGTTCAATTCCATTTCCATCAATTCCAATGATGATTTTGGCTGCATTTTGATAAAATCACGCACAGTTTTGATGGCATCGTCAGTAATCACAAATTTCGACTGGCCGACGTGTTCGTCGTCATTCAAGTCTTCACGACCATTCTTGAATCGATTCAACCACTCATTAACACGGCCACGGGATAAACAATCATCACCATAAACTTGCTTTAACAATTTAAACGTTTCGGTAAAAGTTTTACCAAGTTTAAAACAGAACTTAATATTAGCTCTTTGTTCGATCGACATTCTCGTACCAAAGTTAAAAACATACTGTCACATTGAGCGGGATATTTCGGCGTCTACTAGACCAAATGTCATGAAATTTAGACAGTATGTGAATGAAAGATGTACCTTTCCAACGCATGTCCTCACACATAGATGGCGCCACCAGAAACGTCCCTATTGCAAAAGTCCTGTTTACTTTGGGACGCACCTTGTATATATGAACAGCAACAGTAGCGTAGCGAGTGGGGAAGTAAAGGTCGACACGTGGGCACATTTTGAGCGAAAAGTATTTGGAGTTTAAATTTTTATGATCAATAAAATTTGTTTGTTGAAAACCGCAAAAATGCTAAATCCAAATAGAAATTATGGACTTCGTAGGCTGTTTGGCATTTTCATAATCATCATTTATGGCACTGTTGCTTTCGTTTGCTTCATTGTTGCTGTCAACAGTGGAGCCGCCATCAGTGTCAGCAGCAACATTGCCTGTTTCCGCATTCCAGACCGCAACGACTATTGACATCGCGGCAAATGTCACAAAGATTACTGAGGCGTGTAATAAAGTAAAAATGGCGTTAATGATTTTACGCCAGTGTGGCTTTTATTGTAAGTTTTGCAGCTCCCTTGAGTGCCTGCCACGTTGCTTTATTAAAAAATTTTTAATTATAATTTTTCTTTTCAAGTTCTCATAAAATCTTATGGCCTCTTGCACTGCGATGGGATGGCGGCCTGGCTAAGAGGTGGCAGACTTTGTTGTACTATTTGACTGGCCCAAGGCGTTTCTGTTGCGCTGTTAAAATGAATAGTGTTAACTGAAGCATTGCTATTGAGCTTTGCGCGTTGTAAAAACAGCTGCCGGTGGTAGATAATTTAAAAAAAATCATTAGAAAATGTTGCTTATCTTTGGCAGTGCAAGCATTGAATTCAACACAGAGAGAGAGAGAGAGTGAAGAAGAAAAGTTGAGAGCAGCAAAGAAAGCAAACAATTTCAATTGGCAGAAAGTGGTTCTGCACTGAACTGAACTGCTTTTGGACTGAACTTAAAACACATAAAGTATGTGAAATTATGTAAATTTAAAGCATATGAAACTTTGCGCAGTGAAAAAATGTGTGCCACTCCTATCGCGTTGTCTGACAATTCTCAATTTGTACAGCGAGAGCTTGGGTGGCTCTCTCCTAATAAGCAGAATAAATCAATGTCAGCTCAATTGGTCATACAAAACCATTCTTATCACCACACAATACCACTCCACCACACTAAATAATTGCTTTCGAAAACGTTTTATATTCAATCTTGTTTAAGTATAACAACATTTGTTTGGTTTCACGACCATTTGTTGGCCAATTTTTGACCTATTTCTATTGTTACAGACTAATCGAGTCGTTTGCAATGCGTTCCGAATATTTCGTTCTTCATTTATTTATTTTTCTTTCGAAAGAAAACAACAATAACGAATTATATCCATTAGCCGGAAAACAGATAATGGACCTTCACACACAAAAAAATAATATAAAATAAAAAAACAACAAAAAATAAAGCAGCTTGTGGAAAGAAAAGATAGCAAATAATATAATCAACAAATCAAAATACCCACACGCTTGCACTCCACTCGACTCACACTTACTATATAGACAAATCAAAGGATTTACAAATGATTTACTGAATTATACTATTATTATTTTGCCAAAGCCCCTTTTGTTCAATCAATCGGAAAAATAAATTGTTTGGCAACAAATTGGTCCACGTGCCACGCCGGCCAATGTCAAGCGATGCTGTGTCGCTGCGGCCGCAACGCCCCAACCAGCCAAACCGCTGAGTCCATAACGGCAGCGTCACAGCCGCTTTGCCACGCGGCGTGTCCGGGCGGCCGTTTGTGGCGGCCGTTTTTTCGTTGTGGCTGGCTGGCGGACTGTTGGTTGGTTGGTTGGACGGACGATGAGTGCGCAGATTAGGCGCTGGCGCAGAGTGGCCGATAAGCGTTACTTTATTGTTTTGCTATTTTGCAATTTTGCTCTCTCGCGGCACATATATATGCACATACATATATACACATACTATAAAGACAACTGAAATTGTGTGCCAGAAAAGTTGAAGATGCGAAAAGCGCCTGCAAGGACTTTCAATGAGGCGTGTGTCGCTTTTGCTGGTTAGCTGACTTAATGAAAGTGCAGCCGACGATGGGCGTCGGACGGAGTGGGCGTTTGGCAGTGTGCCTGGGGCCATGGCAAAAAAACTTGTTGGCTTTGCAATAACTGTGGCCAAATTTAAAGGTCAGTGCTACAATTTTGTACATAAATTTAAAGTGAAATAAAAATGTGGGCACTTGGCATGGGTCATAAAAGTTGTTGAAAGGATTTCAAATAATAAAAAAAGAGATGAAAATTCTGAATTTTGTGAAATGTGTGAGCGTAGAATGAAAAACAGATAAAAAATCACTGGAATGGAAAAATAGACACTTGCATCAGGGCCATAGATCAATTCGGAGAACAAAACTCGGTGAGATTAGGCTAGGACTGTTGAGTCTCTAGCGGTACCAGTTAGAGCTTTTTATTGTTGCGAATGAACGTATAAGTGATCAGTGAGAATGTGGTTGTTTCCAGCGAAGTTCAGCAGCGACTTAATGTCGTGAAGCAGGGGCGTAGCCAGAACTTGGTCATGGGGGGGGTTTTAAAATCTGTTTTCGCTAGTTTACGTGTTTTTTAAAGTTAACTGCACCTTCCAAATAGGGCATTTTGTGGTGGCTTTTGTGACTTAATGCATTGGAAATTAAATTTTTCCCGATTTTTAGTAAAACGTTCATGAAATTTGGTTCACTGGAAGCGAAGTTATTGCACAAGTTAAAATATTAACTTTTGTTTTTAAAATTTGTAAATTTTAACCGAAGCATTTCAATTTATGAACCAAGTTTATGGTGATGATTGCTTATACCTTGGTGGAGTTCATAAGTGGTAAACGGGATTTAAAAACGATTGTCAGGACATAAATAATGACCAACGAGTTAGCCAACTGAAATCCGCGATCACCGTAGATTCCATCAAAACTGGGCGGTAATTCATAAAAGCTTAGCCAAAATCTTCATTGAAATTCTTGAAATTGGAATTAACCTTCGCTTTACTACCCAGAAATACCCACCCGAGTGATCTTTTTAATATTCATGTTTAATATCTGCCAGAGTATTTAGCAATGATTTCGAATAACTGCACAAATTTGAAGGTAATTTTCAATAACATGAACAAATCTTTTTTTAGGAATTTTGTTTATGTTTAAACTTGAATTTTGTCATTTTGTATACAAAATACCTACCCGGGTGATCCCAGGTGCTTTTGCTGCCATTTTGAATAAAACTCACAATAAATTTTTTTTGCGTACCTTATTACTTACGTAAATAAACTATCTGGAAAGAAATTTTCTAATATTTTCCATAGTTGCAAAATAAATCATTAAAGTTAGGCCTTTTTTCGAAAAACCAACTATCGCCAGAAGAAGATACTAAATACTGACGTATGAAAAAAATTTATATATTATTATATCTTAGTTGTGAGTTTTAATCAAAATATCGGCGGAAGAGCCTGGCGTCATCCGGGTGAACAACATTGTTAAACGACGTATACAACAATTTTTGGTAAGGCGAAGGTTAAGCATCTCAATAGCATAAATTTATCGATAGCATTTTAATTGAACATTTGGCTATCGAAGGATGCCATCTCATCGATCGACACTTGTTTTGACTGTTTTTTTGTTTACTAAAAGTCTAATTTTAACCATCAACCACTCTTCGTTTTCACCTGATGCGGCACCGTGAAATGCATTTGCCGATGAAAAAAAGCGTTAAGAGAACGAGGAATCCATCCAAAAGGCTTATACCGACATCCTGAAGGATATTCCGGTCGACGAACTAAACTACTGTTTATAAATGTTTTTACATCATGCAAATCGCTGTATTGAGTCTAAACGGGACTATTAAAAAACAAATTAGTTTCGCCCAAAAAATTTTTTATTATTATTCTTTTAAATGTTTAATGATGAAAGACCTTTTTGCTAATGTGTGAACGTACATACGACGCATAGTGATTGAAAATGTTGGCAAATTATAGGCTATGGGGGGGGTGTTCTGCCACCCTAAACCCCTCCCTTGGCTACGCCCCTGTCGTGAAGGTTCCCAACTTCTATCACCCAGAGTGAGGAGTAGGAGAGGCTCGCTATGTGGTTAAGGCGCAGTCTTGGATAGATGGACAAAAGCAAATAATGTATTTCAAGGTTTCCCTGACACCATTTTCTGTGCCAAGAGGACAGAAAATTGAATACTATGAAAATAAAATCAGCACTTAAACAATTCAAAACAATAAAGATAAAAAAGACCGGAGCGAGAAAGGGATCAACCTTTTTGTGTATTGAAAAAACCACAGTTTACGAAACATGGGATTTCAATAATCAAATTTCAACTTGGTACTCCAGTCCTGAATATTGCGAGTTTTATGATTAACCCTCATCCGACGTTCAAAAAAACTCACACATAAGATGTTCGGGTGAAATTTCACCCATATGGTACTTTGTATGTTTTAATGCATTTTTTGACCAATTTTAATAAAAAAAACTTTTGTTATCTTTAATCTTTATTATCTTTGTTATCTTACAGATAAATAAATTAACACATTTTTCTATATTTTTCTGCAATTAGGGCAGTTTTGTTAAGTTAGGTCATTGTGGCTGCCTCTGTAAGAGACACACCCGGAGGCCTATAATGAGACCCGTTGTGCTACCACATATTTCACCTGTTTTTTAAATGTGTATGTAACACTGTTTTTTCCAACATATGTTGCAGCACACATTTCAAGCGGATGGGGAAAGGGGGGAAGAAAGGGCAGTAGTTAACTAAAACTTTGTGTTCACCACATGTATACTTTTTTCAAGAATTGCAAGCAGAATATGCCTTTCGATCGTTTTTGATACCAAATTGGCACCGTGTTTCAATAGTTTTTTACTTTTTTACGCTCTGATTTTCTGACAAGGTTTGGGAAATTGGCTGTATTGAGATAAGAAGTCAGCATGAAGATTTTCCTTTCGGTAACGTTGTTCTACGTAAAATCTTTAGCTTTACTAAACTCAAATCTATGTCTTCAAGAAAAATTCGCCGCTTGTACTTTTTGTTGTGATTCCAGCTGGGATCGACAGCGATTAGTTTTTACTTGACGATATGGTTAGTGAACAACCAATTGGTCTAAAGTGTCAACTACTGCTATTGACTTATTGTAAAACGATGTAATTTCTTATAATTTTTTGTCACCCACATTTCCTGGTTATGATGAAAAGTGCTCAA
Source organism: Melieria crassipennis (assembly GCA_963668005.1). Classification (NCBI taxonomy): domain Eukaryota; kingdom Metazoa; phylum Arthropoda; class Insecta; order Diptera; family Ulidiidae; genus Melieria; species Melieria crassipennis. The sequence continues at coordinate 107,270,540 of OY764961.1, forward strand.
AGGGGCATCTTCCGCGAAAAGCCGGCAATTGTTTACTTAGTGTGTCCTTTTCATAGGACGTACATAGCAGTTGTCGCTAAACCCACTTTTCTCATATATGTCTTATGGGTGTTAACGAGCTTCATTCTTGATTACAATCGTTACGTTTCTGGCGAGTGGTTTTGTCACCGACAGAACGAAAAATTGGTCTGCCTGTTGTGTAACTCTACAGATTATCAAGAGATTCCCCATTCGACTTATAAACACAACTCAAAATTGAAATACCAAAATATGCCTGAATATCACCAACGCTGATCCATGCACTGCCAAAAAATCGCAAACCTTCAACATTAGTTTTGTCAGTTACTATCTTTAACATTGGTCTTCATTGGCATTTTGCGTTGCTGACACACGACTTCAAGCATAGCCAGTTATACCAACTTTGGTTGAAATAATATGATTGGCTCTTAGTTTTCCGTTGAGTTCAGGAGCCCCATTGATCCATAAAAAGGTTTTGCCTATAAAAGCAGTTAAAAACTTTCACTCCAGTGACGTAATTTTAGGGCATTTTCTGTATGTGTTGTGTTGAATTTCCATACAATTTGTATATGGGTGAAATATCACCCGAACGTCGCCCACGTAACTTTTTTTGTAATCACCGTTATAATGAAATAATCATATCATATGTTGTAGATAATTTCTAAAACTTTTATTGGTTTGCCACAAATACAAGAAACCTTAATCATTTCGATAAATATATAGGAAAGTTATAGCATCCCAAAGTTGAAAATGGGTGAAAAATCACCCGAACGACGGATTAGGGTTAAATTTGTTAGTAAATAATGCTAGAACTTTCATGCAAGTAGATAGCAAGCAAAACAGCAGAGCAGATCAGAGATGGGGAGAAAAAGTAGAGCTGGTATCTACCGGTTAGAAGACAACCGTATTGTATTCCTAACATTTACAGGGTTTTCTAGGTCGAAATTGTTGCTATTGAGTAAGTACGCCATGCTTCTTAAAGCAGCCTAGACAAGAGAGGATAAGGTAGGAAAAGTTTTCACTCGGGCCATGGGATTTGAGTGGCTGGGATTTTATTGTTGCATGGGATTTTGGGATTGGGATCTGGGATTTTATTGTTCGCAGGCCGAAACTTTCCCTCCACTCTCTGGAACTTTCCTCATTGAGGAAAATAGTTTGGATACTAAGTTAGAACAACAGAACAAACCATTGCCTCAACAAAAGTAAAATCAAAGATTGTACAGAAATTTTGCTAGAGCCGGCCTCGATAGTCAAATGGGTAACGCGCTGACTTCTTACACCAGAGACCCTAGGTTCGATTCCTAGCTCGTGCTGGTGAAACGCTCATCTACATTCTATTGCTTTCTACATGAAGAAAATTAGAATTACAATAATTGCACAAGTGCGCTCTTGGCAGTCAATGACAAAACCTCCAAGTGAGTGATGCAGCGTTAAAGTATAGGTCCTCTTCCCCGCTTCCCTCATCCGCTAGAAATATGCACATTTAAAAAAGCAGGTGAAATGTGCGGTATTACAATGGGCCTTTCAGCCATCACAACCTAATCTAATAGTCTTTGAGTACCAACAAGGTGCTTCTTTGCTAAACTTCTGGACAGAGAAAACTCGAAACGTAGAAAATAGCAAATACGATTGCCTCATTAAAATATGTTATGTTACACTAGTAGGCTTGATTGATCAGGTATAGGCTCTGTTGCATCCATAGGTATGAGACTCCCTGTATGAGGCACTCTTAGTCCTTTATTTGGTTATTTGGTATTTCTGTGGGTATACTACGCGGTGCAAGGGGACGCCTGTAGGGAAAGCGGGCAATAGCGAAAAACCAGCGCACCAAACCCATCTTAGCGAAGTTTCCAACCATTCTGCTATTCACATCCTTTACACTACAGATGGCGCTATGAGCGGTAGATCACAACATTGGAGGCGTCGTTCCTAAGCGGCAATAGATGGTAGCCCCATCACTTAGGACTAACTGCGGCAGACTAATTGCCAACCCTGGCAGAAAAACATAACCGATTAATGTAACCAACACCAGGCAATGCCTTGTGGAGGCTCTATGCTTCCGAGAGGAGAGAACAGGGGAAAAAAATGTGGTTAGATAAATATATTTCTATGAGAAATATGAGTGCGATTACTTATAGCATACTTTAGTAGAGGTTTCATTTCATTCTCAGCTGTCTGCTTTTGTTCGCGATGGCCAGGAAATGCTCAAAATTCTAAACGAAGACGAAATTATAAACGAAGCGGATTCTCTTACAAAATTACTGAATCTATGAAGTAGTTAAATATTTAGGAGAATGGTGTCTTTTCCAGTTGCCATCATAGCAACTCCCACATAAGCCATGTTCAACCTCATATCGGCTTATTCCCTACCCTACCCCACACTTGTTCCCTTTGTGTACGCGTTGTCTTAGTCCAACGACAGCGGCCATGATTTGCCTCGCCTGCAGCTATTTTTCTATTTTGCTTTTCCGCCATCTTGCCACACCGTCTCGCACCGCTGTGTTGGCTGTGTATGTGTGTACTCTGTTGTGGTTGTGAGTATACTTATTGTTGCCAACTCCGTTCTTGCGTTATGGTTTTAGTAAGTTTTTCAAACTTGGATTTGCGTTGCGTTGTTGTGCGCAGCTTAATTTAATCTTTCGTACTTTATTACGGCAATTTGAAGCTATTGTGTAGTGGCACCCCGTCCACTTCACTCTGCCATCAAGGAAATATGTTGGCTATCTTCGCATATTGTTTATCTTGATTTGATAATTACTCGACGTACAAGACTCCGGGCACCGCGTCTCACACTAATGAACTGCTCGGGTCCATTGTTCGCGGCGAATGTGCTGTGTCGTCGGCATTGTGCGGCGTTGCTTTGTGCGGATTGCGGCATGAAAAGGCGGCTTGTCGGCGTGGCGAAACAGTGCAAAGGACAGTGCGCCATTGTAGTTAGCGACCAGTTAATGAAAGGACACTCGCTGTGTGCGTTGCCAACTAATGAGTGCGTTCGTTGGTTGTATCGTAAACGTATAATTGCAATTCTATGAAATTGCAAAATGGCCGACAATGGCGGCCAATTACGCTGAAATGGCCAAAAGTGAAAATCACAGCACTGCTGTTGTTAATGTATGGACCGCATTTTTATGCCATATGACTAACGACGAGCCGCTTGCAAATGCCATTTCGAAGTCTAATTAAAAAGCTTTGCATTGCTCGCCACACCGCTTGGCAACGCGACTCGGCGCTTATTGTCTAATTAGAATTTTGTTAAGAGCGCTGCGAGAGTGTGAAAAATGAAACCACTTAATTTGTTTACTTCTGCAGAAGGCGCTAAATTAAAAATAAGTGTAAATAAATGCGGAAACCTCGCTCATTTGTTGGCGCTTCAAATTCGTTTGGTGTGGCGAGCGGCGGCACTTTGCCTTTTTCGTTTTTTTTAACGTGAAAAATTACGACAGTAAGCAGTAAGCCTTTGTTTTTTTTTCTAGACGCCAAGTAAAAATGTAATATATCAGCGCTGTGAAAAAGTATGTGTCTGTCTGTGTTTGTGTATCTACATTGCCCGGAGTGGAGAGGAGTCAAGTGGAGTGAGGGTGAGGTTAATGGGTTAGTGGGGCAATGACATCGAAGTGAAGAAAGTGAAAACTGTCTGCTCGGTCGAAAAGTAAGCTTTCAGCAAATAAAAATAAATGACTTTACGGCGCATTTAAAATACTGTTGCTGTAATTTTGCGTTGAATATAACAAAACAAAATTGAAACAATGTGAGCGACACTTGCCAGTAGGAAATGGAAGAATGAATGAATCAATGCATTAAAGAATGCTTATAGTTTGTTTTGGAGTACTCCATATTTCTCTAACGAATTCGCATTACTTTTTCAAAGAAATGATAGCGTGGCGTAATCATGTTTACACTCTCACTTACTATAGCAAATAGAAAGGAATACAAAGAAAATGTTTGGAATACTTTGTGCTTTCATTCCAAATGCTGTTTACTCTTTAGGAACTATTTGGGGCATTTCACGTCAAGCGGACAACCCCAAATGAATTTTGTTTATATTCTAGTCAGTTATACTTCTAGTAGACGGGGATGTGTACACCCAATTTTTTTTCATATGATGTTTTTTTGTTGAGTTCTGAGCTTTTAAAATTGACTAAACATAAAGTCATGAATTTTTGGATGTTAATTATCTGTATCAATTAATTTGTACAAAAAACTAAAAAGTATTATTTCTTATAGTAAAAAAGTTGTTGTTTTTTGTTTTTGTCGAATTCTAAATTTTAATTCTTTTACGTATAGTAAACCGGAAGTGAAAATTTGAAATCGATATTTGAGTAACTTCGACACTTTTTTTAAAATTATTTTAACGTAAATTAAAGCTTTAAATGTACTCATTCTCCACAAAAAAATTAAAATGTGATCTCCAACCGTTTAAGACTTCCATTGTTCCATTTTTGCTTTTACAGTCATAAGTTAGTTTTGCTAGTTTCACCATCTGAGGTTCAATAAGGTTAGGTTGTTCGAATGAGCTATATACAGACTGTGATGGACTTGGACTAAGTTTAGGTTTCTTGTGCCAAATAAAAATGTTAACATTTCTTAGTACTAAAGCATAAAGTTAGTGTACTTTTAGATGGCCTTGATGGTCCAGTGGGAAGTGTGGCGAAGAAGTATAGCGATACACATGAAGCAGATAAGAATTACAAGAATCTGCCAACCGCCGTTCGGAATCGTCGTTAAACTGTACGTCCCCATCCCCCTTTCCCTAATCCTCTTGAAATGTGTGTTGTAACACATGTTGGATAAAACAGTGTTGCATGCCAATTAAAAGAAAACGGGTGAAATATGTGGTATCACAATGGACCTCTTACGCATCCCAGTGTGTCTCTCACAGAAGCAACCTAACCTAACCTAGTGTTATTTACTTTCAATAATAATTTAATTTTAATAATTGACTGGCACGACAGCCCGCTTACGCGAGACTAAGGCCTAGCTTCCCGCAACCACCCGTGTTGTGCGTGTGAATTTGTACGCGGGTAGAAGGGACCTACAGTTTTTATGCCGGTTCCGAACGGCAGGTTGGGAGCTTTATCATAGGCAATTTTTGCTCTCAGAGGTTTGCCATTTCCAGCTGAGAGGACAGCCACCGAAAGAGAAAACGAATTTTCCCGTTATTTTTTTTAGGTGTTATTACGGGCAGTATTTGAACCTGCGGTTTGCTGCCTTCGACTCGCGGTCCAACGCACTAACCAACTGAGCCACGGCGGCTTTCAATAGAGATTTTAAATTTCTTCCTGTTCTCTCCTCTCGGAAGCATAGAGCCTCCACAAGACATTGCCTGGTGTTGGTTACGTTAATCGGTTGTGTTCTTCTGCCAGGGTTGGTGATTGGCTTGCCGCAGGTAGTCCTAAATGATGGGGCTACCATCTACCGTCGCTTCGGAACAATGCCTCCGATGTTGTGAGCCACCGCTCATAGCGCCATCTGTTGTGTAAAAGAAGTGACAGCAGGGTGGTTGGGGACTTCGCGAAGATCGGTTTGGTGCGCTGGTTTCGCTAATGTCCACTTCCGCTTACAGGCGTTGCTGGTGCACTGTGTATATTTATTTTTTTTTTTACAACCTCCCCAAAAAAAAAATAAAATAACAAAATTTGTCTCCAGGCGCTTCTGCGTGCACCTTTTCCAGAGATAATAGGGCGTCCTAAACTTGGTCCTTCCACCGAAGACACGGCCTACCTCGTAGTCGTCAGCCTTCAACTATCGAATCGAACACCTTTTTCTTCGGAGATTCAAATTTTACTTAGCCGGAGCATGACATAAAAATCCAAAATTCAGAATATTTTAATCATGGTTCTTTTAAAATCAACCGATCGTTGATTTCAATTTTAAACGCAAAATTTGTTTACTTTTACTTAGCTGGGAAACTGAGCATACAGAGAAGATCCTTCAGACGTCATTGCAACCATAAAAATTCACTAGTTTGTATTCTCCGTACTTATTCACTAAACCTGAGTTATGGATTGCTGCAAAAGTTCTCTGAGACATAATTTTCGAACACTTGACTTGAATACATAACATAGTTATTGTGATTTGTGATTAGTAATTCTTGTATTTGTTACTCATCTTTCTTTGAAAGGGTTAAATTGCACAGTTGTTGTATGGAGATACGAAAATCGACTCACCTCTTCATCATTAAACCATCAACGACAAATCAGTCGCTACACCAGCCCTATTACCGCTCGTGGTAAATAAATCTTATCCAAACAAACTTTGATAAACTTGTACGCTCCTCTGACTTAATGTTCCGTTTGTTGGCCGAAATTTTGCGCCAGACGTGCGTTCGGACCGCTTCGAGCCATCGCGCACTTCTGTAGGGCGCAAATTTCTGATTATTACATAAGAAAGCGGCCATATTAATGGAAAGACATGACAATAACACACAATCATAAAGTCAATAAAGTTGCGTTGCGTCGATGTGTGCGTCTGTCGGTGGAGTTTATGCGTTCGCAAGACAATTTTTGTGAATGGGTAGTTTTGCTGATATTTTTATGAAAACACTTGTCAATGATTACATTTCCGTTCATATGTATAGTATGTGGTGGTTTTATTATTTTCTTTTATTATAATATTATTTTTTTATTACATATAACAGAGCGCTGCCCTTTGTTACTTTTTGGCATAAAAAAATACACAATGAATGAAAAGAACCAAAATGAAAGCAAACCAACAACAAGGTCGAAGGTTAGGTTAAAGAAGGGTAGAAGTACTTCCATTTGGCGACCCCATTGGGTCCATTGTGAATCCCATCATTCTTGAATCCGGTGTCCTGCCATCTCTGTTGGGTTCCCTGTAAATCCAGACGGGTGCTTTTGGGAACCATTTGGTCTTGGCGAGGAAATTGTGTCGATCGGTAATCTTTGCATCAGCTATTTTCGTAAATTTGAGGTCTTGAGGGTCTCAAGCTGTCATTCCTACAGTGAAGGACAATCATGCAAAAAACTCTACACGTTTGTTTGTGTGTACACTTTTTCTGCAGTCATGTAAAAAAGTAAAGTGTGAGTGCCGCAAGTTTTTCATGATGCAAGTATTTTTTTTGTTGTCTGGTGCGTTCTTCTTCTTGTTTTATTAGTTTTACGCGCCTCATAAAAGTTGTCTGATTGTTGTTGGTTGCAACAATGCAACGTTGAAAAATGCTCACATGGCAAATTTTCAAACTAACCTTTCAGTTGCCATCATTTGCCGGTACTTTGCCGTCAAGTTGCACCTGCACATTGTCTGCTTTCGTTTTTGCTAATTTTTGATACTGGCAAATTTCGCTCAACTCATTTCGTCTTTGTTTGCGGCCTTTTGTTTTATTTTCGCATTATCACCGTTCAACATTTGGCGTTTTATTCGCCTGCGGCCAGCGATGAGCGTTGAACTGTGCGCGTTTGGTTTTGAATGCTTTGAAAAGCTGGATTTAAGTATTCTGTTGATTTGGGCTGCAATATGAATTTCCAGCAGAAGTTGTGCATAGTTTTTCTTTTTGATTATTCACCGCCGAAGTGCTTAAAAGCTTATGGGCGTTTTTGGCGCGGTTTCATGGTTCGTTCTTTTGTGGCTTTGAAGGTCACTCGTAATGGCGCCGAGTTTAGTTTAATTGTAAGAGCAGGTTTTGCAAGGAAACTGGCCAACTGAAGCGTAAAAAACTATCAAAGGAAAATAGGAAATTTAAAAAATCTTGCAACACAAAACGTGATTAAGCGCTTTTTTTGTTTTGGTGTAAGTAAAGGTGAACCATTTTTTAATTAAAACTTTTCTGACAGATGAGAAAGAGCTTTTGTTTTGTACTACGATAAAAAGTTATTGTTTTTTTAATTTTGTTGGGGTGGGGTAATGTTTTCTTATATAAAATGCTAAAAATTAAATTGGATTTTAAGAATTACCACTATTTGTGAGAATGAGAGTTAAATTGAGTGCGAATGCCAAGTCATTCATTTTTTTTTTAAATTTTAGGCATCAACTAGAAATGTTTTCGTTTTGGCATTCATTTTAATCCTAAATTCGCTTCTTCATCTGCATAAACGTAGTCAGATGATTTCAAAAGTTAGGTGCCATATCCTCAGGTGCCAAGTCCTCAAGGCCTAGAAGAAATGATTGCGGCACTTGCAGCACACTGAGGCCCTCTGGGATTTGTACGATCCCTGCGCCGAACTTCCAGCTCGTTGAAGTCATCATAGGACATTTTGCTATTGGATCAATCCTTATCAAAAGTGGCCTCTCGTCAAGTGATGTCTGCAGAAGCTGCGGAGATGAAGAAGAGCCACAAACGATACAAGACTTTCTGTGCCACTGGGTTCAATTTGGCTAGCGCAGCAAACCTTAAAATCTCGGATCAGCTTTGCTTTACTAAGAGGTCGATTTGGTGGGTGGTGAATGTTCGTTAGCTCCACAGAAATATGCGACCGCATTTACAATAAGCCATTTCAGCCTCCGAGTGGAAATATGGTATGTGCCCAAACCTTCTCTACATTACCTTTGCCTGCCACAATCCTCTTCCCAGGCGCCTTTGCCTTGAGCGCCACTTCTCCAGTTAGCTCCACTAGGTCTAAGTCAGATGTCAAGACTTGATCTACTTCCTTCAAGAGATCATCGAATGTCATCTAACAGATTATTTCACTAGAGGTGCAACCTCACTCTCTCCATAGCCAAGAGATCACTGAGTTTCATCCGCCAGATTTTTTCACCACAGATACAGCCTTACTCTCTCCATAGTCAAGAGATCACTGAGCTTCATCAACCAAATTTTTTTACCAGAGATACAGCCTCACTTTCTTCACAGCCAAGAGCTCACTGAGTTTCATCTACCAGATTATTTCACCAGGGGTACAGCCTAACTCTCTTCATAGCCAAGAGATCACTGAATTTCATCCGCCAGATTATTTTTTCACCACAGATACAGCCTTACTCTCTCCATAGTCAAGAGATCACTGAGCTTCATCAAACAAATTCTTTTACCACAGACACAGCCTTACTCTCTCCATAGTCAAGATATCACTGAGTTTCATCCGCAAGATGGTTTCATCACATAGAAAGCCTCAGTCTCTCCATAGCCAAGAGATCACTGAGTTTAATCTTCTAGATTCTTTCACCACAAATACAGCCTCAGTCCCGCCATAGCCAAAAGATCACTGAGTTTCATCGACCAGATGGTTTCACCAGAGATAAAGCCTCACTTGCTCCGCAGCCAAGAGATCACTGAGTTTCATCTACCAAATTCTTTCACCACAGACACAGCCTTACTCTTTCCATAGCCACGAGATCACTGAGTTTCATATTCGATATTCTTTCACCATAAATACAGCCTCACTCTCTCTACTGCCGAAAGATCACTGAGTTTTATCTTTTAGATTCTTTCACCACACATACAGCCGCACTTTCTCCACAGCCAAGAGATCACTGAGTTTCAGTTTCTAGATTCATTCACCACAAATACAGCCTCACTCTCCCCACAGCCAAGAGATCATTGCGTTTCATCTACAGATTTTTTCACCACAGATACAGCCTTACTCTCTCCATAGTCAAGAGATCACTGAGTTTCATCTACCAAATTTCTTCACCACAGACACAGCCTTACTCTCTCCATAGCCAAGAGATCACTGAGTTTCATCTTCTAGATTCTTTCACCACAGATACAGCCTCACTCTCTCCATAGCCAGATTGAACAGTCTTTTCTCTATGAATTTGTTGTCCATTAAGATAGCTTTAAACGCTGGAAATTAAATTTACCTACTTCGTACAAATATAAAAAAAAATAAAAAGATTTTTATCCCATTCCTTCAATGTTTCCAGTCAGTTTCAAGGCCGCTTCACACCATTTCGGCAACATTAGCTTACAAAAAAATTTGATTGTCACTACACTTTATTGCCAGACCTTTGATTTTCATACATATTCAATTAAATATAATATTCGATGTTTTGCTTTACAATGTCGTCAGCTCACGTCCACGCACGCAATTTTTTCAGCCGGACACAATCGAAGAGAAGGGAGGAAATTTGCCTGAAACATTAAATTGCCAATGACAGTAAACATTTCTAACAACATTTGACCCGCATCAAAGTTGTAAAAGCGCCAAAAGGAGAGAAACAGAGCGAGACTTGATTCGATTTGGTTTTTTTTGCTTGCAATTTAATGCAAATTTTGTGACACTACGAATGTGTGTGTCTATGTTTTTATTTTTTATTTTCTCCGGACCGCAGTTAAGGTGGCGGAAACGTCAGAATGCATTATAGTGAATTTCCATTTACAGCTTAAATGTTCGGCTTTTATAGGCGTTGCGGTCATAACGGCCAAAGTAAAAGCCGACCGTTGGCGTTTGCGTTGACCTCGTGCGCAATTCCATTACTTTTGCATATGTGTGTGTGTGTGTGTGAACACTTTTCATATTCATATGCACACATGTGTGTGCGAAATTGATGATGTTTATTAAAAGACTTTAAACGCTCACACACACACACACACACACACACATAAACCTGCACGTGCCAAAGTGCATGCGCTGAGGTTGCGGCGGCATCTACGTCAGCGGCGGCGACAACAAGCGCATTTAACCCATCCGAGAGGCATTTATTTCGGTCGAGTGGGTATTTCAGGAAATTTTCATTTCAAAAGGCATAATGTCACATGGCGACTGATCGGCAGTCACGAACGCACGTACGCACGTATGTATGTGTGTATGTAATGGGCAACGTATGCGCCGCATCAGGTGCATGTGCATGCATGCAGTTGTATGGAATTGTTGTTGTTGATTTTATTGGCACATTTATGTAATGCAATAATATGCCGCTTATCAACAGCAGCAGCAGCAACAAAAACAACAACAACAGCATTATCTGCGCGACGTTTAAAACTGCTGCAGCGTTCTTCACGTTGACTGCCGTATGGGAGCTTTTAAGCTGTGATTGAATAAGGATTTAAATATTTATTGACATGGTTGTGAACTTGACTACAGGCCCTCGAGTGCACTTAAACATTTTTAGTATTTCAGCGTTCATTTATTTATACTGTTTACATACTGACAAGCGTATACGTTGCGCACGTGTTTGTGTGTGTGCGTGTGTATGAGTGTGGCGCAATGTTGCTTTGCATATTGTAATTGATTCCTGTCATGCAAGCTATTGTTCGCATTGGCGTTATTTTGAGATGTGTGTGTGTGTGTGTGTGAAAATAACTGTTGGCGGCATTCACAATATGTGGCCAATGCTGATGCTACTGAGATAACAAAGATGACTTTTGCTAAAGTTGTAGCGAAGAGAAGGAGGTGGAGAGAGTAGAAGGCGATGTCCTTTGAAATTTTGAACAGACTACTATGCTTCATTAACAGCTCTAATTGGTTCACGTAGAACGAGAAAGGGAGCCCACTCATCTCTTGCATGACATCACAATGCAACTTACAGGCCTAAGTTAATGTTTCTTCTTATAAATAAATTGAGTCATGAATGGAATAAATTAAAGTGTGAATCACTCAACTTAAGGGGTAACACCATTTCTAGGATTTTGCAAAAATCGATTTTTTTCGGCTTAAAAAACCAATGTCCAGTTGCTTCTATATAAAAAAAACTTGACTTCTTGTGTGTAATCGGTGTTTGCGAAAACGGTTCATTCTTTCGGCAAAATTTTTTTCGTATGTCATAGAAGATGTTAATGCGGTGGTTTATAGCGATATTAGATGTTTGTGCGACAGGTGGGCGTGGCACCTCCCATACAACCTAAATTTTTAATATGGTATGTCTTCGGAATTATAAGTCGGACAGCATTGCAATTTAGTACAGAGGCATGACGTAAACGTCTCATTCCACCCGTAAAATTTAATGGGCGTTGGACAAGGGGCGTGGCACTTTTTAAATTCCGGTGTCACTTTGGAACTAGAGCGTTCACATCAATGACAATCGGTACAAACTTATTATTTATCCGTGTCCTTCGAAAGGGAGAATGGGGTGGGTTTTTGACAAGGGGGCGTGGCACCGCCCTTACAATCCAATTCTGTAATACCAAATATCTTTAGAATTGTAAGTCGTACATCATTGAAATTTGGTACAGTGTCATGGCGTAAACATGTCGTTCCACCGGTAAAATTTAATGGGCATTGGACGAGGGGCGTGGCACTTTTTAAATTCCGGTGGAACTATAGCATTCACATCAATGACAATCGGTACAAATTAACGATTAAGTCGTGTCCTTCAGCAGGGGAATAAGGTGGATTCTGGACAAGAGGCGTGGCACCGCCCATAGAACTCAATTCTTTAATATGGAATCTCCTCGGAATCGTTAGCCGCACAGCATTGAAAGTTGGTGTACCGCCGTCTCATAGATGTGTCATTATACTGATGAGATTTGATGGGCATTTGAAAAGGGGTGTGGCACATTTTTTATGACCCAACATTTCAGCAGAACTGTAAGTCGCACATCAATGAAAGTTTGTACGAACTTTCCACTTAGTAACACAATTCGACTAGAAGAAAGTTGTGAGCATTAGAGGAGGGGCGTGGTACCGCCTCCATTTTTTATACATAGGTTGTTTATCCTGGCTAACTGACTGATTGATTTGTAATCGCCCAGCCCAAGCTACAAACATTAAGTTTAAACAATAGGTACATCTTGAAAACTGAACCTCCGCTAAGACGGGATTTTTTGAAATTCGGGGTGTAAAGGAGAAAAACATGTGTTAAGGTGTCCTTTGAAAAAAACTGGATTTAATAGACATATTGATTTCGAACTTCCTGAAAATATTCTAGATCAAAATTCAACAAAACAAAATCAAAATTTAACTGGCCCAACTATGGGTTAAAGTTTATCTACGGAGAGACTCCGAAACAAACAACACGAACCGATGGGCCTACTGACTTCAACAAATGTAAAAATAATTGAAATAAATAAAATTAGACAAGTGTTTCTCATTATTTTTAAAATCAAAATCTAACTGGATCAACGACGGGTTAAAAGTACGTATGGAGAAGCAAATTTGTTTGAGTCTTTTGAAAGTGCTCTTAGTGAGAAATAATTTGACACGTGTTTTTCACTTTTTTGAAAATCAAGATTTAACGGGGTCAACAATGGGGTAACAATTTGTATAGAGAAACAAAATTTATTGGGCGTTCTGAATTCAAACTAATCAAAAGCACCTCAATCGGGAAATAATAAAAACGTGCTGTTAATTTTTTTGAAAATCGAAAACTACCATGGTAAGCCAAGGGTTAAGAATTTGTTTGGAGAAAATGTGAAATGCCGAAATCATGGGTTAAGAATTCGTTTGGGGGGAAACAGGAGAGCTTGCGTGCAAAGCCGCAGGGCCCAGCTAGTAGTTGATAAAACATTTAAACAGGTTCAATATTTGATTTTTCGAATTTTTTCAAAACCACATTTTGCAAATTCGGTGAAAAGATTACTCGAACACAAGGATGTAGTGTAGCTACATATGAGTCCTTAAGATATATATTTTTTTAAAAACTTTTGGAAATTTTGAAGGATATACAAGGATAAAGTTTTAAAAGGACTTTTTCAACACCTATTTGTCTTTTTGCACCAAAACATTAAATTTTCTAAGATTCTAAGGATTTTTATCTTTCATTTGATACCCATATTGTTATTCTACAATGCGCTCAATTTTTTAAATAATATTTTGAAATAAACATGTCCTAGAAATTTCAAAGTCCTTTAAAAAAAAATCCTGACGTAAGAGAGGAAAACTAAAAACGCAGTTTTACTACATTCGGCCCCTAGTTTCGCGAGTATAGCGATTTTTTGTGTGTAAAATTTGTTGTCGCACGGTGTAATACGTGTGGAATTTGTGGAATTAAATACTCGTAGTATTTGAATACATAGAAGAATACAACGAACAAAGTTCTAAAACAAAAGAAAATTAATGTTCCGAGTACATTGAATACAGCAGCAACAGAGCCACAGCACTTCAAGGTGGCTTCTGCTTCAACAGTTGCTGTGTAGCCAACTACATGATTACAATGAAAACGGAATCATATTTTTGATATTATTTTTCTGTTAAACATTCGTCTATATAAAGTTTATTGTTTTATAATCAAACAAATGTCAATGTGTGATAATTTATAAAACTAATATAGTAAATTTTAACTGAAATTCTAACCATTTTTTAAGAATAAAAAGTAAGAAGAACGCCAACAAAAGCATTTGTTTTGAAGATAGTGATGCGAATTGATTTGGTTTTGTGGCCTGCGAATTACAAATAGTTCTAAGATTGCCGATAGCCACAACTGTGGTTGATGGTCGTATAGCCTTGTAGTTGTCAAAGTAATCGTTGCCATAGGAACATTCTGATACATCATTTTGAGTAGTGGCGCACACAGAATTTCATTTTAGGGGGATTTTGCGTACATCTTTTGAGCCTAATACCAATATCGCTTCATATTTTGTACCAGCCATTTTTTTTATTTAGCGGTGGGAGAGGGTGGGAGCCACAAAACTTTTCCCTGTGTACGCCACTGATTTTGACAGATGTGGTCGTATTGCTGCTGTCATCACTTCGATCGGGGCACGAATAAGAAAAACGATTATTTCAATATGAAAAATCAATTTAACTGCGGACATTATTTGATAGTAAATTGGTATAAAGCCATGCAATATTTTTGAAATTTTTGAAAATTTATACAGAATTTTTTAATAGACATTTCCATATCTAAACGCACTCAATTTTCATAGCAGACTCACTCTTCTTTTATTTATTGCGCACAACGTTTGCAGAGACTGTCTTTCATATTATTTATGTCCACTTGTAGGCCTTAAATCAAATATTTATAGTCTGTTGTGTGTATGTGTGCACATGTATTGAGTTAATTTTAGCTAAACTCACAAATTATTTGAATATTGCAATGGTTAGCATACTTGCAACATACACAAATTGCATGCGATTTCTAGATTGTATGAGAATTTATGGTCGACACTGGCCGCCACTTAGATATGTATACAGTATAATACATGTAAGTGCACGTGTGTGTGTGTGTGTGTAGTAGAAGAGCGCAATATAAAATGATTGAATTTCAATGCTAGCAGAAACCAATTTAATTCTGAGCAATAACGCTAATTTATTGTCAGCGTGCAGCACACAGCGGGCTATTGCCGCCCAACCATCGACCATCCTACAGTGAAATCAAATAAAATCAAATCAAATAAAATGAAAAAATATTATTACTTGTAATTTATATTGTCGCGGCGCGCAACAGGTTGCCAAATTTTGGCCACACACGCACACCACCGCTGCTCAAATAACCGAAGCTGGCTGCAAAGCTTAGTGTAATGGATCGCAAATAAATCGTCTTCGAATCACAGCATTAAATTGAAGAAGTGCTCACACACACACAGTCAGAAATTCTCACGCACGCATCGAAATCGGCTATTGGAAAATAATCGAAGATTTATTACACACATAGAACAACTTTAATAATATCTGACCAGTGCGTGGCAACGCTGCGGGCAACAACAATAAAGCGCGTAATTTAAGTTGCAGTTGTTGTAGTAGAGGAGTAGAGAAGTGTAGAAGAAGCAGAGGGCCACAAAGTCTGCCGCAATGTGTGGCCATAAAGTATTTCATGCATTTTGCCGCTTGCTACTCGTTGTTATTGTTGGCTAATATTTTTTACATTATTTTCTCTTTTTTATTTCAGTTATTTTGATATATTTTCTGGTGGCGTATTCAGCGTTTTTTAGGCACATTTGCTACATCGTTTGGCTTTGGCTTCTTTAGTGCTTTTGTTTTTATTTTTTGTCAATCTGGTAGAATTTCTCTTGCTGCAAATACCAAATTAACGATGTGTAGCGAGAAGCAATTCATTTGTCAAATTTCGATGTTGCATTATTTATTTATACCTTGGCAAATATTATGAATGGACTCAGCTCTATTAAAAGTTTTATAACATACTAGTTGCTTGATCAATGATTGATTGTAAACACTAAATGCTTGATGCTTGTATACACTAAAAGAATCAATCATGTCATAACACTTCAACATTCAAGCAATGTACAAGATCTGTCCAACAAAAAACTGCTCAAAAGTGGCTGGCGCAATCTGTTGCTGGGCACAAACATTTCAAAAACCTATCCTTCACTGACATGTTGTCAAAATGTCATGACATTTGGTTCAGTACAAGACAAGTTTTCGCGCCAAAATGGTGTAGTCTGTCAATATTAAGTTTTGTTTTGAACTTGGTAAAACTTTTGATGAAACATTAAACTTAAAGAAATATGAGGCTGATTGTTCATCATGTGGGAGAGAACATGAGTGGTTTAAGCGGTTCCAGAACAGTCGTGAAGACATAAAGGACGACAAACATTCAGGTCCTTCCAATACTTTGGTTACTCAAAGTAACATCAAAAAAGTGCTTGAATTCATAAAAAATGAGCCGAAATTGTCATTGCAATTCATGTATTGGAATTGAATATATAAAAAAATTAAATTCATCACATTTTGACCGATCAGTTACATCTGCGATCGACCATTACACAAATTGACTAATTACGAAAAATCGCTACGAATTCAACATTGCAAGGACCTCATCAGAGAGTAAAAAAATGATCTAAACCTCAAATATTTGATTGTTACTGGTGACAAGATGTGATGTTTACAATTTGATGCTGAAAAAAAGCGGCAAAGTGCCAAATGCAAGCACCGAGACGATCCGGCACCGAAAAAAGTCGTCTTGAAAAGTCAAAAGTAAAGTCAATGTTGATTTGTTTCTACGATTCGGAAGGCATTATTCACAAAGAATTTCTTCCCACTCGCCAAACTGGCCAAACTGAGTGTTTTATTATAATGTTATGAGGCGTTTGCTGGCTTGTATTCGTCCTGTGAGGCCACAATACCGTAAAAATGGAAGCTGATGCCTGTTACACAATAACGTACCGTCTCATCTATTCAACTTGGTAACTGATTTTTTGGTCAAACATTTAATTTTTACTCCGTGTGACTTCTATCTGTTTTATAAAATGAATTTATCAATGAAAGGACAACCATATCCTGATGCTAAAGGCGACAATAGACATTTGAAAGACGATGAATCCAAAAAATTTAAAAAAGTATTCAATGATCTAATTCATCTTGCAAAACGTTATTTCAAAGCAGAACGCAACTATTTTGAATAAAATGGATGAATTTTGCAACAAAACAAATATTTGTTCATTTGTTCTTTGAACATTCTTGGTTTCCTTGGGAACGTCCTTGTATTGCAATACTTGCAATGCATTTCTTGCTATTTTTCACTTTACTCTCAAAAATGAACAAAACACTTTATTTACCATGAAAAATATTGGATTATTATATATCCGCTGGTATTAACTAAAATTCATTTTTCCACACTGCCAACTTGTGTTCATCTTGTAGCCCAACTTTCAATTTTGCTGCTTAATCCGCTTTCTAAAATAATATAAATATTGCATAAACTTTATGTTGTGGTTTTGTTGCTGCTAGTTATATCGTTTTAAATTGTCCATTTCGCACTTCATTTCCTCACCTTGCCTCGCCTCTGCGATTGGTATTTGCCAGCAGCAAAAACAACAAAACAACTTTGTTACACCCCATAAAGCGTGACACCTAGTCGCCGGCATTTTTTCTCACACCAACACGGCACTCAAATACCACGACACATACCACACACACATACACACACACACACACACTTACAACTGCCAGCGGCGCACACATTTCCGTGTCTTGCGTCCGTTTAGCCTTCACTTTTGTTTTTCAGCAAAAGGCATTGTCGCTGCCTACTTTTCACTCTCGCACTCTCTCGCCCTCTTTGCTGGCATTTTTTCTTTAAAGCCGTCACAATAAATCTGGCCATTAGGTTGACGCTAAAAATTTTCTACAACTGCTACAAGGTGTGAATAACACATTTCCGTTTCCGTTGCGTTGTTCTGTGCTGTTGTGTTGTGTTTGGTTGCTTGTTTGTTGTTGTTATGTTTTTTGTTATTAATTTTTGTTTGCCTGCTAAGCACAGCCAGGTGCTGCTTTCGCCTCTTTCGACGTGTCTGCAATTCTCGCCGTTTTGGCTGTGGCGGCGAGCTTTTGCGGTTTCTTTATGTCTTTGTTTATGATGCAAAAATATATGCAGCCGCTGCCGGCGGCCTTTTCCGGCTTCGTGCGGTTCCGCATGACGCTCCGCCGAGGCTTCGAGCGTTAAAAACACGCGCCAACCGCCAAGTCGCTGGTCTTTAATGCAGTTTTATTATGTTGAAGCTGGTTTACTGGTTTTGTGTACTTTGGCACTTGTCCGCCGTCGCTTCGTCTCGGTTTGTGGAATTTTCTGCCTTGCAATAAAAGCCCACTTGAGTTGCTTTTATTGCATACTAAATAAAAAGTAAAACAGCGAATCGTCTTGCATTTAAATTCATGTCTGCTTATTATAAGCGTGCTTGATAAAACCAACCACAACAAAAACAATAACAGTAATACGAGCAACTACCAGCTCGACCGCAAGCAGCTTGGAAATTTATGTTTTTGTGCGTTTTTGCGGTAAAGCGTGTTGGCCATTTTGTTGGCCTTTTGCGCAGGTAGGCAAACGATTTGCTAGCATCAACAAAGTAAAAATCTACGTAAGAAAATTGAGCAGCGCAAATTGCTGGCAATTTAATTCTTATTAAAC
Organism: Melieria crassipennis; assembly: GCA_963668005.1. Classification (NCBI taxonomy): domain Eukaryota; kingdom Metazoa; phylum Arthropoda; class Insecta; order Diptera; family Ulidiidae; genus Melieria; species Melieria crassipennis. The sequence goes on from OY764961.1 coordinate 107,289,188, forward strand.
ATATCCGGTGAAGGAGGAGGTGAGTAGAAGTGTGTAGGAAGTTAATAAATTTGCACAAAGTTTTATGTTTCGAGAGAATTTGCAAACGCAAACGAAATCTGATTCGTAATTAGGCACTTTCGATAAACAATAAATGCGATTTAATGATGTCGGGATAATAGGGTTCGTTTTTCTTTTTGGATAAATTTTAATGATACGGAAGTCGGAAGAAGATGTTTTGTCTGAATCTTAAGGCTTTAATAAGACCTTTTGTTTGGCTCTTCAGGGAGTATGATGCCTGATAAGGACCTTTTTTAAGACACCTTGGTGGTGTGAAGGGCGCAAAGTAAGAGAGATTCTATTTAGCTGCATGAACACCTCGAACTGGTTTGCGTAGAGAAAGAAACGTAGCACAGTGTTGCGAGTAGTGAAAAAAATTCTAACCTGCAATGTCATAACCACAAAAATCTGAATTCGAGGTTTTGTTGGAAATACTTCAATTGAGAGAAACCCCCAAGTTTTAAGAAAAAATATTGCATAACATAGAAGTTATGAGCTCTTAAAGTCCACTCTCACAGTGTTGAACAAAAATTGTTTACAAAGAGCACATTTCTGCTTTCACTTTTAGGTGCAATATTTCAACATCAATTATGAGCAAGTCCCTTAAATTTACTGTCGTCTTATGTTTAATATAATTTAGATCTAAAAAGACGAGAGAAAAAGAGAAATTTCGCTGATTCTTTTTACCTCTAAGCAGAACTGTTTTGAAGGAAATTAAACAAAGAAAACAAGTGAACAAAAACTGAGTTGAAACTTTAAATGTGATTTAAAAAAACACTTTTTATCACTTTCGAAATTTTGTTTATATTTTTCGGTCAACTAATGCTTTGTTGTTGATTAAAATTTATTTATTTATTTATTTTTATTTATTCATTTATTCGGTCTACAGAAAAAGTTCTTACAGACTAATTAAAAATAGTAAACAGGTTAAGCTTAAATCTAGAGAAAGAGGAGTTAAAATCTATGATGCTGCTATACTTGTTGCACAGGTGTATGCATCTAGAAATTGGCTCATTAAATGCATAGTTTGTTTTGCGAATAGCGCTTATGAAAAGACGGTTATTCCGCAAGGTTCGTTGGGGAATAAACGGATTTAAAAGATTTGCTAATTCAGCACAATGTATTTTGCCATTCGTGACTTTGTATGCGAAAACTAACGAGTAGTAAATTCTTCTATCGCATAATGACTGAAGCCCGAGCAATTTACGTCTGCCGATATAGGATGGTAAACCATCAGGCCAGTGCAGCTTGCGCAGAGCGATTCTCGTAAATACTTTTTGTACACGTTCGATTTTATTTGAGTGAACCTCGTAATATGGGTTCCAAATTAATGAGCAGTACTCCAGGCGGCTTCTTACCAGCGCCGTGTAGAGAGACTTTAAAGTCTGAGGATCTTTAAAGTCCGGCGTATTTCTTCTAATAAAACCAATCATTACAAAAGATTTTGAGACTATATAGTCAACATGCTTTGAAAATGAAAGTTTAGTGTCAAAAATAACACCCAGGTCCTTCATCTCATAGCAGCGAGCCAAAGTACAATCGGTTAGCCTGTAACTAAACTCGACATTTAAAGGCATTTCTTCATTTCGACATTTCTCGAATATGTGACCACACAACATTTTTCCGTGTTCAGATATAAGTGGTTAATTGTGCACCATTGGGCAAAAGTATTTATATCGGACTGTAATTTTTTACAGTCAGACAAGTCTCGGACACTTAGAAAAAGCCTAACTGAGCTCCATGTTAGCTCCTCTGTCAGTTTATCATTCTTTACCCAATATGGAAAATTATACAGTAAGGTTTTACAATATGACTTATTTGTATTTTTTTTGCATCATATGTGCCAACGATTTTATGTATTCTGACAATCCATCGGCAACAAGATCTCATAGAAAATATACAAGCACATATTTATTGGGCAGCAGATATAGAAACAAACCTTAGAAAACAGACCATTCCCTGCTTAGCCAACAGCTCCAGTTCGCCAAAAATGGAGCCCCAACTCATCTAATGTAGTCTCGCTAGTCTTCGGTGACAACTATTTCAGTATCAGAACACTTTCGAACTTCTCTTTCAAACATTTCTTTTTTTAGTTTTGGCTGAGTTGCAATTTAAACACTGAAATTTTTGCCTTTTGTCAAGCAACAAAAACTTACTTAAAGTAGAATGATTTTTTTTAAGGACATTTTAGTTTTTGCGTTCTGATAAACTGCGTCGAAGCGTACACAGAAAGATAGAAAAAAAGCAGCTTATGTTGCCACATAATTTACTGACGGAGAAATTGAAATCGATGAGTTTGATGGCGCGTGACGATACAACGAGTTTGTTTGATGCGCTACAATCGATCACGCATATACAGACACTGAGAGAAATTTTGTAGTGAAATATTTCTTCCCTTTTCCATACCTTTTCCATTTTTCCATAGATTTTCCACAAATTTTACCAAATAAACTTTTTTGTGACTGGTTGAAAGTCGCATTTAACTTATGTAAGATTAGATTGCGAAGGTTGTGTGTTTGGAGGCCTGAGAAAAGAACTGAGAAGAGGTTCACTGGGAATCCGTTCTTATATCTAAATATGTGATAAAGTATCCAGCTGCCTAAATTGACAAACCAATTTGACTTTTTGATGAAGTTTAGTAGATTTAATCAATCAGCTACTTCAGTGTTGCTCAGACTAGACAGGACCTTAGGCCTCAAAAAGCAATAGCGGCGTTCTTATTAATATTCACCAGCTTCGCTGGATTGGTCATGTCTGCCGTATGGAGGATGAACCTTTGGCGAAAAAGATGTTCGATGCGGTAGTTGGAGGTCGACGATGAAGAGGGGGGCCGTGTCTCTGGTGGAAGGACCAAGTTGAGGACTCCCTGTCTTCTCTTGGTGTGACCAACTCGATAAGAACTAAAGCAGGGACTCCTGGAGAGAGCTTTTGTGGAAGGCCGTACCTTAGTAACGGGTTGTTATGGCCAGTTAAGTAAGTCATGTCGGACCTAACTGGACCTAATTTGACGACCATTAAATTAATAACTTACCTGCTTGTTGTAGTAGTTTTGATTGGGGTCAACTTGCGCATTAACCGGCAAGTACTTAAGCCGCCGTGGCTCAGCTGGTTAGTGCGTTGGACCGCGAGTCGCAGGCAGCAACCTCAGGTTCAAATACTGCCCGTAATAACACCTAAAAAAAAATAACGGGAAAATTCGTTTTCTCTTTCGGTGGCTGTCCTCTCAGCTGGAAATGGCAAACCTCTGAGAGTAAAAATTGCTTATGAAAAAGCTCCCAACCTGCCGTTCGGAACCGGCATAAAACTGTAGGTCCCTTCAACCCGCGTACAAATTCACACGCACAACACGGGTAGTTGCGGGAAGCTAGGCCTTAGTCTCGCGTAAGCGGGCTGTCGTGCCAGTCAATTATAAATTAATTACTTATGTGCACTTGGTGAGCATAGCAAGTATTCCCATTGTGATACTTGTTAGTTGAGTTGACATTCGAACACAAAATCGCCTGATTTATAATGTTAAATTCTCATTGACTCCTTTAAATTCCTCGTAATATTAAAAACTCCCTCCACATTATTTTCCATGTAGTGAACTATGATGTTAGTGTCCAGTATTGCAATCGCATTCTCATGCATGACCCGAGAAGCAGAATTCTGTGTTTGTGTGTGTGTGTGTGTGTGTAGATAAAGTGAAGTGGAAATATGGCCAATACAGAGTCGATGTATGGGCAAAGAATCTGGAACGTGTCGTTTGTGTGTGTTTTATCGCGCCAATGCCAACAACGCTTCTCGTTTGAACGCACACACACACAAAGGCATTACACACATACATACACATAATGCCATTCAATATGTTGTCGCGTCGAATTCATGCAATTCGCCGTAACAACTTTGGCAGATTTTCGTCCTCTGTCCATGCGTACAACATACGCAGTAACAACAACAACCAATAACCTTAAGACGCGTACAATTGTGCTTAAAAAATAGCAAACACCAGTGCAAACAAAAGCAACGAGGCATTGAGAACCGAAAGCGACAAACAAGCGCTAAATGCGGCCGATCGGCAGCCGGAAGCATGCTGTCACTGTGCAAAATATCCATTTGATTTGGTTAAGTGCTTCTGGCTGAATTTTACTGCTGGCGCGTTTGCCTCTTTTGCGTTTGTCCTTTCGCTTGTCTTTCGCTCTGTCGCGTACGACAAGTTCAACATTTCGATTTTGTGTTGCTTGAGTGTTTCATGGCGCATTTGTTGTCGGCCTCTGGCTTCGTGTTCCTTTTGGCATAAATTGCTTTAATTGGCAAATTGCATGGCAACTGCGAGCGTCAACAGAAGCGCGCCGTCAACGGCCGCCACAGCCTATCTGCCAACATAGTAAATGTCTCACCGTTCAACGCGTTGCCTTGCCGACTGTCTTTTAGTCTCGTTCTTCGTTCGTTCGACTGTCGTTTGGCTTGTTATTCGACGCTACCGCATTTGATATTGTTGTTGTTATTGTCTTTGCTATGTGGCATGTTGTCAAGCAGCAGCCGACATATTTGCTTGCCATGCCCGCCCACCCCAAAACATTCGCATAGTGTTTTTCGCATTGGCATTTTTCTCACTTTTTCTGGCTTTTCCTTTCGCTGTTCCTATTTCGGGCGCTTGACATATTGTTCTACTCTGTGTTGTTGCTGTTTTTTCGTTCTATCTTCGGGCTGTTTTTGTGCTGAGTTGCCATCGAATCTCAACATTCGATTGATGCCGTTGTCGTTGTGTTTATATGATGGCAATTTATTTGTTGCGCTGTGCCGGCATTTTTTCTGCTTGTTTTGTTGTTTTTGTTTTGTGTGTGTGTGTGTGTGTGTGTATAAATGCTATTGATTGTTTCTGCTTCTGTGGATGCTGCTGGCTGCATCAAATTGACCAACAACTTTTGCTGCTGGTCGCTGCTAAACACATTTAAGTGAGCTAAATTAATTGCATAATTATTGAAACATTTGATGAATATTTAATGTCGATTTCTGTGCATTCATTCAAGTCATTTGTTTGAAAAGTGTTGGCGTTGAAGAATAATTGTTTGTGATTTGGTAGTTGCCGATTCATTGGAACTTTTCACGGTAATTTGCGTTGGTTTGTTCCATTTCGTGGGTACATTCCTTTGATAGCAGAATCGTGAATAGAAAATTGCCACTTGAAAAATGTTTACATAGCAAATCTGTAGATGGAAAATCATTATAAAAAAATCTGTATAAAGAAATTTGTATAAAGAAATCTGTATAAAGAAATCTGTGTAAAGAAATTTGTAAAGAGAAATCTGCAAGTGGAAAATTCGTGGAAGGATAATTTGGAGATAAAAAATCCATATATATGTATATACATTTTTCGATTAGCTTCTTTCCCCTCTTAGATAGAAAATCCAAGGATATGTTTTTTTTAATCATATTTCTTCCTTTCTTTGCCTTGAATTAAAAAGCTTTTGAAGCTTCAAGTGAGTTAAAAGAGTTTCTCGTATGTGATTTAAAAAAAAAACGATGAATCCTGGTGTTCTGAATCATATTATTGTCATTATCCAAGAATGCTGTACATGTAAAGTATGTCTTTTTAAATCACATGCTTGCAGTGGACGATGACCTTTGAATGTGACAAAAAATTCAAAAAAAGTGCCGGGGAAATTATAGATTCTGAGACGTTCTGCGATAAGAAAAATAAGTTAAACATTTGCAAAACTTCCAAGTGGTCGAAAGAAGATTTAAGTGTACTATGGTTTTGTTCAAAACTTGGTGAAAATCTGTCATACCGTTTATCGGGCATCACAATGGGCCGTTGAGATATTAGTCGAGATATCGCCAAGAAAAACAGGCATCCAACCTAATCTATCAAGAAGCATCAAGCATGGAAGTTGCTATGCAATAATTTATGTATAAAGGTTAGGTTAGGTAGGGAAGGACGTGTGCTCCACAGATGGTACCTCCACTCGGAGTCCGAAATGGCCCATTGTGAAATCATTCTTATAGTTCTGTGGAACTAACTAACAGTCTCAATCTGTGGCAAACCAGTTCGATCTCTTAATAAAGGAGAACATTTAGGGTTGTAACATTCGACATAGGTTAGGTTACGTTAGGGTAGGTTTTAGGTTAAGGTTCCTATTTTGTGAAATATGTGGTATCACAGTGGGCCTCTTAAGCCTTCGAGTGTGTATCTTACAGAGGCAGCCACCATAACCTAACTAACCTAGCAAACGACCCTAATCAAAGTGAGGTCCTTCGAGCTGCTACTGTACGTTCCCACCGCCCTTCTCTGCTGTATTTTAGAGAATATTATTATTTATATTTCTTCAAGTTTTAATTGAGAGATCAAAAATACTTGCAGACTGTTGAACTTGTTGTGTCTGGCGCTCAAAATCTCAGTGTACTCAGTGTCTTCTACGCGTTTGCAAGGTCAGCGGCGCCTAGCATTGCTTCACCCAAAAAAACACAATTATTTTCTTACTTCTGCAATTCAATAACATTTATTTAATTGTTGTTTGTACGTTTTTGCCGCCAACACGTACAATCTTCAAATGCCAATTAACTAATGAGAAAAATTCACTTGCACCTCGGCGCAACTTAATTTCATGAATTAGTAACAAAAAAAAAAATACTCGCACGAAAATCTGCTAACTTGAAGAGTGTCAATTATGTGGATGAACATGCGTCCAGCAGCTAACGGCAATTACTTTGGACGCCAACTCGCCAACAGAGTCGAAGAAAAACCGCAAAAACAAAGCGAGGGGCAGAGTGAACGAAGACAAGTTGCTCGGCCGCTGGAGGGCGATTAATGACCTCAAATAAGATAAATACGATTTGATGGGGCCGACGAGAGCAACAGACGCAAAAAGAGCAAACAAGGAGGAAAGCAAAACATAAACGGCGACAGGCGCAGGAGCGGCAGCAGCTGGTGTTAATGTCTGATTGTGCGGCCGCCTGTCCATCTGTTTGCCTCGACGAGTGAGTGCACATGCTTGATGGCGTCTCGCTCGTTCAATCCATCAAAATGTCCGAAATGTCTGCGCTCGTGATTGCCATTAGCGATGCCGCTAACGCCTGAACGCTTGAGACTGCGAGTGCGGCTCCTCGAGGACGCATTAACGGCGGCCGGTAAGTGCGACACGTACGCGCGCAAGTTTTCGTCAGTTTTGTTGCCGCTGTCAAGGCTTGACTAACCACAATACAGTCATTTGTTTTGCTCCTCGTCTGGGTTTTTTGTTTTTAATAATTTGCTATTGTTTTGGTAGTTTTTTGTGACTGCTGTGCTGTGCGGTGCATAATTTTGCGGTCTGACAGGCGACACATGTATGTAGGTATGTACGCACAGTTATCTGTGATACGAACGACAGTATATCATAAATTACTTTTGATGCTGCTTGTTGTTGTTGTTGTTATTGTGGTGATTGTCGCACACCAGTCGCGCTGCCAAAAACTTTTGCTTACAATATTTCAAGTGTATAAAAGTTTTGGCCCATTGCAGCTATGACAACAATAGTGACAACAAAAACAACAACAACAATAATGACTGTGACAGAGATAGCAAATAACCATTATGATGATAACAGCAGTTACAACAACACTACAACACTTCCATTGCCTTCAATGCATCGCAGCTGCTGCACAAGTCGAGCCTTAGGACACATCTTACGAAATTTTTTGCGTTGTGTTTTTGTTCCAAGTGTTGCTTGCTTCTCAATTTTCAACTTTATTAAAACATATCAAAGTAAAAGAAAAGGAAACTTTTTCACTTTACCATTTCCGTCTTGTTGCTAACAAGAAAAAAATTGGCCAAATAAAGAAACTCCTTGCGGCAGTCACAGTTCGAAATGTATAAAAAAATTCAACAAGAAAAACAATTTCAAATGAATTTTTAAATAGTTTGTGGTGAAATGGAAAAGCACACAAATTTATTGACCGTCATTGATATTTAATTTTGTTAGCCATTAATTACACATGAAAATAAAATCTTATTTCTGGTGTGGAATTCAGTGGAAATTGTTGAAGCAAAAGTTGGGTATTAGTCAAATTTGTTTTAAGTCTAGTTAAGGTTGATTTTGAACTGTACATGAATCGATTGACATATCAAACTTAACAAATATTAGGCTTCAGCTGTAGTTTAGGTTCTGATCGAACCTAACATAACCTAACTTATTTTGGGGTTTTTCAATGATTGCAGTTCGAACGAGATTCAAGTCTGATATAGGTTAAAGAAGTGGAGTGTGCGGCATGCACTTCCACGCGGAGACCCCATTGGGTCCACTGTTTATCCCTTCTGAGTCTGATAGAAGTAAGTAAGGTTTGGCTGTAAAATATATTAAGTAAGATTGAAAGTATGGTTCTGTATCTACATAACTCACTTTAAACATTGATACTTTTGTTAATCTTCGATTTAGATTTGTCGACTTAGATTTGGTTATATGATTTATTCGATCTTACTTTGATCTTTAACCAAATTTCACGTGTCATATGTTAGGTGCGATCTGAACTTAAACTAAAACTGGCGTCTGATATCCATTGAAATCGATTTTACTTACTTCAGCGGCTTCAAGTGCGTCTCGTCCAAATAATCCTAAAAGAAATCCAGAAGAAAGTGCAATAACTGACGTCTGAGTCTCTTTCTGGGCATAATTTCTAAAAATTTTCTCAATTATTTATTTGAAATACGGCGATTTTTGATTGCTAAGAAAGATGTAAGCAACACTTGTAAATTGTTTCTGCCAACCGTTTTTTTAATATGAGACATGACAAATATTGGAATTTTTTAACTTTGGGTACTAAAATGTCTTCACAGTTCTTAATTGCCAAAATCTTGTCAAACAGAAGTTATACCAAAAACTAAGAACTTTGATGTTAAAAAATGTCTACTTTTAGGCGTTTTACAGCACTGTATGAAAAATTTTCTTGCGCAAAGATGACATAAATAAATCAATCAAATCATTAAATTATCTGAAAATTTGCTTCTCAAAATCACTATTCTTCGTTGTCATCACAATGAGTCAGTAAAGGATTAAAAAAAAGAGTTTGGTGTTTGAAAGCCGCGACGCCTTCCATCTCACTGGATAATGAAAACTTTGCTAGTGGGTTTTTTAATGGTTCGAGGCGTTAAATGTGCCAATGCTATGTGATAATGTTGCGTAGTTGGTAATTAACGCACTTTTTGGGCAAAATTACTTAGTACTTAGAGGACATTGGGTATGCAGTAAACAAACAAAAAGGCCACTAAGTACTTCGAATGTATTGCATGCAGATTCAATGCCACACGGAGCAGTGGACAACAATGCCAACGCAGTTACGCAATTAAATTGCCAGCCAGTAATTGGCAACGCACCATCGAAGCGCAGTTGACAATGTCGAAGCGATAGCAAAACTGCTGCTGGCTATTTTAATTGCGGCCGGAAGCGCAAAGCCGAAACATTCAATTGCCAACAATCGGTGAGTGAGTATTGAGTGGGTGGTAGTGGGTGACATTAAGAAAGTTTTGCTATAAAATTGGCCGAGGTAATAATTTGGCAATTTGGCCAACTAGCCGCGCTGCTGATTCGATTGTTTATGCCGTTAATGGGCACAGTGAAAATTTATGATTTATTAACGTAACTGCTGCTGAAAATTTAATATCCAGCTGAGATTTGCATTGTATGTCGTTTGAATTGAAAACATAATTCAATTAATTTCGATAGCATTTACATAACAAAGAGTGGGAAACAGGACAAGCTCGTCGAGGATCACTACGTAAATCGAGTTGGACTTAAGGTATAAATGAAATGCCCATTAAATTTAAGTGGACATTTCAGTTTCGTGCTCTTTATTGTACAAAGAGCTGCAGAGGGAGTCAGGGAGTTCATGTGAATATAAAATAAAGCAGTTAGACATTTGGATATACAAGTGGATGAATAAAAATAGAAAGAGTTGAAGACAACTGCGTGAACAAAAAGGTCAGAAAATATATTTCAACTGGCAAGATTATAATCTTTATTGTTAGATAAACAGATGAACCCGGTAGAGCATAGATGAAAGATAAAAAGGAAACTAGGACACATTAAAGAAGATTAGATCAAATAGAAATTAGCGCAGTTGCAAGTATTAAGCAGTCAGATGCGAATACTTGAAAGGAGTTGCGAAGAAGAGAGGCATTAAAAAATATCGTCAACAGGGAAACAAAGCTGTATTAGTCAAATCTGGCCAGTTTAGATTGGAAAGAAAAGCATGTAAGCATGTAAGAGAAAAATATCTAAGATTGAAGAGAAATCACACTCACATAGAAGAGCCGATAGAATAGTAGAAAGGCATATAGACAGCTATAAAAGAAGAACGTCAAAAGGCATACAGGAATCAAGGCAGATTGTATCAGATAGAAAACAAGAACACTTGTAGTTAGTCAGGAGATTAAGTCTATTTTGGTCAGATGAGCCGGCAATGAAGTCAGATTCAGCCATATAAGACGACAAGGAAGCTTGTAGAAACAAATATGACTAGTCTGTTCCGGGCAGATCATTTCAAGTAAAGAAACGAACAAAGATTGAATAGATAGTTGAATAGATAAATGCATAGATAGAGGAAAAAGCCAACCTGCATATAAAGAAATTAATTGGAAGATAGGCAGATAAAAGCAAAGAATATAGAGCGATAGGCAGAAAGAGATCCAGTTGGTAACATAAAGAAAGTGCTTAAAGAACATCTCATCCTTCAGAGGAGAATGTCCGCCTTTAGAGGATGAATGCAGGCCCGGGTTCTTTGCCTCAATATGACATTCAAATTAATAAAATAAAGGGAGGGTAGATAAAAAGATAGGTAGAAAGAGATAAACTCTTAGAGTTGCGTCTGTATGACATTCAAATTAATAAAAGAAAGAGAGGGAAGATAGAAAGATAGGTAGAAAGAGATAAACTCTTAGAGTTACCAGTTGGTAACATAAAAAAAAATCATTGGTCATTTCGGGCGCACTATTTCCACACAAGCATTGCCACAAGCTAACATGGGTAACACCCGACCACGTTACAGAAAACCAGATTGACCACATCGCGATCAGCCGCACCTGGAGGGGATAGCTTCAGGTAGGTAGGTAGGATAGGGGACGTCAGAAATAAGCGTGGGGCCGACTGCGCCAGCGATCACCACCTCCTGATTGGCACAGTCCGACTCAAAGCAGCCACGTCAAACACAACCTCAAAGGAAACTCAATGTCCAGAACCTGCAAAATTCGTCGTTACATCAAAAATATGTAAACGCACTGAAAGTTGCCACAAATTCTCTAAGTGTCGAGCAACGTCATGATTGGCCAATAATTAAAAACATCTTCTGCGAATCCGCAGAGCAGCATGTGGGCTACCCCGAACGAAACCGAAAGAGTTGGCTATCTGACGCAACCTGGCAACTAATCAACGCAGAATTGAAAGCTGAGCTAAATGCAGCTACAACTCGAAATGACAAAGCGCAGCGCCAAGCTACATACACCTATGGCAACAAAGCAGTTAAGAAAAGTGTCCGCCGTGACAAGCGTGTCATGGCAGATGAGCTGGCGTCAGAAGCTCAATCGGCTGCAGAAACCAACCGCAGCACGGATCTGTATAAAGCAGTAAAAAAACTTACTAAACCCAATAGTCACCTAGCTGACAGACCACTCAAAAACTCGTCCGGCAAACTTGTCACGACCACAGAAGAACAACTAGCGGTCTGGGAAGAGTAGTACACCAACATGCTGTCACCTGTGCCAGCAGCCGTCCACAACATTTGCGATTGCCCGTCGCACGTAGTGAACCGAACAATTCCGTGCGACTGTCCACTGATACACTGACACTTAGTAGATAATAACCGCAATAAAAACCTTAAAAAATAATAAATCAGCCGGGCTCGACAAAATTGCCCCCGAACTGCTAAAAGCGGATTATGAAACCAGCGCGCGTTTGATTAGTCCTCTAATTGAGGAGTTCTGGGACACAGGACAACTGCCGGAAGAACTAAAGGAAGGTGCCATCATCAATCTCCCTAAGAAAGGCGACCTGGCAGAGTGCAAGAACTGGCGAGGGATAACGTTGCTGAGCATGGTAAACAAAGTAATTGCACAAATAATTAATTAATTAATTAATATACGACTTTCGAATGCCACACAGCCGAAGCTAAGAACAGAGCAAGCAGGCTTCCGACCGGGACGCTCCAGCGTCGACTACGTTAATAGTCTCCGAGTAATAGTAGAGCATTCGGTAGAATGGCGCTCCCCCCTCTATCTTATTTTTATCGATTTTTAAAAAGCATTCGATACACTTCACCATCGGGCAATTTAGAATGCTTTGGCTTGTATGGGTGTACCACCAAAACTTATCGAGCTAACAGCAGCATTATACAACAACGCGGGCTGCCGCATCATGCATGAAAAAAGCTAAGTGAACGTATAAAAGTTACAACGAGGCTGCGTGCTATCGCCACTGCTTTTCAACATTGTTCTGGATGTCGTTATGAACAAGGCGACTCGTGAAACAAAAGGAATAGCCTGGGGACTCCATGGTAACCTAGACGATCTCGACTATGCCGATGATATTTGTCTGTTGTCACACACCTTCGCCGACATGATCACCAAACTAACGCTGGTGCAAGAAACAGCGGCAAAAGTTGACCTAAAGATAAATATCGGCAAAACAAAAGTAATGCGTGTCAACAACACCTGCACACAGAAATTCCGAATCGACAGCACAGAACTTGAAGAAGTCGACTCCTTTTGCTATCTCGGCAGTATAATATCTGTTAACGGAGGCTCAAGTGAAGACACTTGCAATCGCATAAAAAAAGCCAAGCACCTAACTAACAAACTAACAAACCTAACACCTAACAAACTAAAAATATTCAACTCCAACGTAAAATTCACTCTAATCTACGGAAGCGAAACGTGGAATATGATATCCTCGGCTATTCAAGCCCTACAAGTTTTTGTTAACCGCTGCCTCCGCATAATTCTGCGCATCTCTCGGCCCGACACTATCTCTAATACCATTCTGTGGGCCAAAACAAACCAAACACCAATGCGTCTAGAAATTTCAAAAAGGAAATAGGGCTGGCTTGGCGATGTCTTCAGAAGACCACCAAACGATATTACACGAAGTGCAATCGACTGGAATCCACAAGGCAGTCGGCAGACCCGCGCCAACTTGGAGGAGGAACTTAGAAACAGATATAACAAGAATAAACAAAACCTGCCAAAAAAAAACGTGCCAAATCAAGATGCTGGCGCTTGACAGAAATGAATGGAGGAAACTCGTTGCGGCCCTTTGCTCCCCCGCGGAACTTTAGGACGCTATATATACATATATGTAACATAAAAAATAGCATAAAAAACATGTGATCCTTCAGAGGAGAATTTCAGAATGCATGTCCATTTTCTATGCCTCGGTATGACATTCAGATCGATGGATGGATGGATGAATTGGCAATAAATAAAACTTCATTCAAAATTATGAGACCGAGTTATATTTGTATTCTTTTGAGCAACAAGAACAATAAATTTAAAAAATATGAATTCCAAAAACTGAACTACTTGTGAGGGTTACCAGTTGATATCCAAGAGAGCATGTCCTAATTTTTCTCAAAAAACTAACTGAAAACATGTCCCATTTCCACGTCTCGATATGACATTCCCGATTGATGAATACAATCGAAAACGTAGACCAACTTCATACAACATTATGAGACCGAGTCAGTGGCGCAGACAGGGGGGTTTTGCGGGCTCAAACGCCCCAAAAACACAAACATTTTTGATACAAAATATGGTCTCGAATGGTATTCGGCTCAAAAGTAGTACGCAAACCCTCCACCCCAAAATGAAATCCTGTGTGCGCCACTGGACCGAGTTATCTATATTTATGTCCATACTTACCATACTAACAGATATTTGTATACTTAAAAGAAATCACTCCAAAAACCAGACCGTTTCTAAAAAACTGATATCACTCTTTCCTCTCCTCATAATTCCAAACTTATCATGCCTTCATTTTGGTTCATGCATTCCAATTCACGCATCGATCTCACCAATTGACGCTACGAAGTTCGAATACATCTCTATGAAAGATTAATACAAATTAATTTGTCATTAAGTTTAAACACAGCTTAATGAAAAATTAATAAAAACTCATTTGCCATTAAAATGTGAAAACCATTTGACGAATTGTCAATCGGTCTAGCGGCAGCGCAAGTAAATTCATTTGGCCATTTATGGTAATATATGTTTCTTTAATGTGAATGCAAGTACAAGTACACAAGTACGCTGCAATTTCCAGTAGCGAAATTGCATTTATTTACCGCTTTGAACTCTGTCGAACTGTAATCACAGTTACCAACGAAAAGAAAAGAAAACAAGAAAATAAATGAAAAAAAATTCATAGGCGAAATAGCTGCCATGAACATTGGCCTTCTGATGTCCTGAGAGCGAGATTACTCGATTTAATGGCATCCTTAAGAAACTTTTCGAAGTGAATTTATGTCGTTTCGGGTATCATCAACCTCATCAACCCCACAGCAGCGGCAGCAACCGCAACTGCCTCAACGGTCCACAACGTCATCGGCAGCAGTCGACGGCAACGGCCGGCGCCTGTGGCCGGATTGGCTGCTCGGTGACAGCTGATAACCACGCCAAGTATAAAACAGTTTTCATGTCAATGGCAGCGAATTGGTCTCATTGTGCTGTCATGAAGTGCTGTTTGGCTGGTCGTCGAGCCGGTCGGCCGTGTTCGATCGACTTGAAGCGTGTAACAGCTGGCGTCAAATGTTTGCCAAAGTCGTTGCGTGCGGTCGTTGTATTTACGTCCTTCTTTACTTGCTTGCTGTTGGCTATAAAAATAAAAACAACAACAACAATAACAAGAAGAACAAAAACAACAAAAACAGCAGTAACTGAATTGAAAGCGAAAGGCATGAAAGCGAAAAGTATGTGGAAAATGTGTAAATTATTGCGGGGATCAAGAGTTAAATTGTTGCAGTCCTTGTTGTTGTTGTTGTTGCTGCTTTAAAAAGTATTAAAAAGTTGAAAGTTTGATGAGAAGACATTTGTTAAATAGTCAAAATGTTGAAATCTGTGGTTAAACAACAGTTGCGTTGTGTTGATTTGATTTGTTGTCATGAAAATTTCGACAGCTTAATTAAAATTTCAAAAGAGTTTGAATGAGTTTGAAGAGGTCATGTCGTTTGCAATTCTAATTTATTAAAAAGCCAATATATATATTATATATATACTCTAGTGTTTATGTGAGGTCATGTTGATGCTTTTCAAACTTGTTTGCTTCCTATTAGATAGTAAAAAATTTGTTAACTAACTAAAAAATGTGTAAACTTAACTTAACTATGCCAAACATTTGTGGTGAGTTCACAAACCGTTCAACATGAGAGCCTTTTTTCAGTGTTGTTGCCATTCCTGTGTTTGCTGCAGTTGCAACTTTCGCTGGCAAACAACAAAAATAAAACAAAAAAAAAAAAACGAAAAAGTGTATAGTTGGTGTTTAACGGAAATGCAAAATTCTCTGCATAAACTTGGTTATTGATCTGCATGCCAGCTTCAGTTTGGGGATAATTTCAAGACTTAAGCACTCATAATAGTCTTTAAAATTTCAAGATTTTGTTTACATAACAATTGCTAGAAAATGTCCTTCTTTTCTTTGTTTACTTCACCCTCCCGTTGCTGTACCGAACGTACTCTAGCAAAGTCGCTGGCCCCTACAACTATTTCGTAGGGTTAAAAAAATATAACAAAAACTTGCAATACCAAGATTTTACTTCTATCGGGCTAACCTTACCCAACAATTTCAAGTTAAATAATTACGCAGTCTAAGCGAAATAACTGCAGGAATACTTTTGCCCTACTTTCGTTTCGCTTTTATTTCGCTGTTTCATTGTTGCTGCAATGAAGCGCAGCGTTAGCGTCGACAAAGTCTTTGTCGTCATTTGCTACGCACAATTTTATTATTGCTGCAAGTCATCCTAAACTGCCAGAAAATTACGACTATAAATATTATAGTTGCAGAGCGAAGCAGCCGTTGAGGCAGATTTGACGCGAGACGAAGACAAAAGCCGTGGCAGCGTTGGCGAATTCTTTCAGCCAAGTGAAATGAATCAAAAACTTATTACGCAAGAGAGGAAACCGTAAAATATAACAACAATAACAGCAACAATGGGCAAAAGTAGCTGTCCGGGTAGTATGATAAGTAAAACATGAAACTGGAAGCCAAATCCAACAAGAACAACAACAATAATAATAATGATAAGTACAAGCGCGCGCAGATATCCAGAATACCAAGGCAGATTGTGTTATGCTGCCATTGCCATTGGCATTGCGGCGAAATCAGCGGGTGTGGCCGTGATGAATGAGCCGACCGGCGGCAACTTTCGTTTGGGCGCGGCATGTGGTAGGGTTGGCAGGGCGTATAGGAAATTAAAACCGGAAGCTGTTGAGCACAGGAAATGAAAATGAAAAAAAATTGCTGCAGCAGCAGTAGCAGTGTGCTACAGGCGGCTGGTAAGGGTTGTGAGAGAAGATAAGGTGGGTGAGTTTGGTGGCGGTTAAAGCTCTGCGAAAGAAGTGACACTTTTTATGAAAGTTAAGAGAAAAAAATTGATATACTTATTTCTGATATTTATGCGAGAAAGTCTAAGCACTAATAAAAGTCAAAAGAGATACTGAAAGAGAGAAAGGGAAACTATGAGGTTTTGATAGAAAGTGACTATCACGGTTGCTTGAATTGCACTCATTTGCCACTGTCAAAGTTTTAAAATTTTTTTTAGAAAAGTAATTAAAATGTAGAAAATGTTAAAAGTTCTAAAGAAAAAACAAAGTCTCGGTCGTTTTTCTCTTCCATTCTGTGACAAAGCTGGTTGCTTCTGGTCGGTCAAAAACGTCCAATAAAAAAAAACCATGAAAGAAGCCGACATGCGAGGTCAAAAAAAGGGGGTTAACTTGTCACTTCACAACAACAAAATGCACACACTTCCCTTGCAAAAAGTCAACAAACACGAATAAAAGTAACCAAGTTACCAATCACAGCAACAAATGATTGAAAGTTACACTACGGGTATTCACACCGAGCTCGTTACTTCGTTACTTCGGTACTCGGTAGTTTTCTATGTGTATTTTGTTTTTGTTCAATTTTTGTACAAACACAAAATACACGTACAAAACTACCGAATACCGAACTAACAAAGTAACGAGCTCGGTGTGAATACCCCTACTATGTATTAAAGAGAGAAGAGAGTAGAAAGAAAGAAATGTACGGGAGTTCCGAATGAGAATGATATGACAATGTGTATGAAACCTTAAAGAGAGTAGAAAGAGGGAAATTTTCGTGAGTTATAATAGAAAATGAAAATTATAGAAAGTGACAATGTATTAAAGTTAGAAGAGAGCAGAGACAAATGTACAGGAGTTATGAAAGATAGTAAAAATGATAGCAATTGATAAAGTACGAAAGGAAGAAGAGAGTAGAAAGAGAGAAATTTATGAATGAGAATGAACTGGCAATATGTATGAAACCTAAAAGAGAGGAGAGAGAAATCCGCGTAAATGGAGTTATAAGAGAAATTGAAAATGATAGAAAGTGGCAATATGTATGAAAGCTTAGTAGAAGAGAGGAGAGAATAATGTGAAATGAGCGAGAAGAGAGTAGAAAGAGAGAAATGATTGTTAGTTATGAATGAGCATGAAATGACAATGTGTATGAATGCTAAAAGAGAGTAAAAAAGAGCGAAATGTACGGGAGTTATGAGAGAAAATGAATATGATAGAAAGTGGCAATATGTATTAAAGAGTTAGAAGAGAGGAGCGAAACATGTACAGGAGTTATGAAAGATAGTAAAAATGATAGATAGTGACAAAGTACGGAAGGAAGAATAGAGTAGAAAGAGAGAAATTTATGAATGAGAGGAGAGAGAAATGTACAGGAGTTATAAGAGAAAATGAAAATGATAGAAAGTGGCAATATGTATGAAAGCTTAATAGAAGAGAGGAGAGAAAAATGTGGAGGGAGTAAAAAGAGAGAAATGTATGGGAGTTATGAGAGAAAATGGAAATGATAAAAAGTGACAATATGTATGTATGAAAGCGTAAAAAGAGGAGAGAGAAATGTTCTTGAGTTATAAGAGAAAGTGAAAATGACAGTAAGTGACAATATGTACGAAAGCTACAAGAGAAGAAAGAAGAGAGGAGAGAGAAACGCACAGGAGTTATAAGAGAAAATGAAAGTGATAGAAAGTGGCAATATGTATGAAAGTAGAAGAGAGGAGCAAAAATGTGAAATGAGTGAGAAGATAGTACAAGGAAAGAAATTTACGGGAGTTACGAATACAAATTAAATGACAATATGTATGAAAACTAAAAGAGAGGAGAGAGAAATATAGGTACAGGAATTATGAGAGAAAATTAAAGTGATAGAAAGCAAAAATTTGTGTGAAACCGAAAAGAGAAGGGAAAATGCGAAATGTACTGGAGTTATTAGAGAAAGAGAGAATATTTCCGCAAGTCATGACTGAAAGCAAGAATCAACTGATAAAAGCAAAATCAAATATTAATGGACATTCCTAGAAAAAGAAAGAATATTAATGAGATTTAAATAAGCAAAATTATTCAAATTCATTTGAAATATTTTCTTACACCGAATTTGTCAGTTAACTTGGCCGCCTTCGTGAACTGTAGCGCCGCTCGAAAGGAAAACAAAATGAGAGATTACAGATTTGCGGCAAGCAGATGAATGTCGGCTGTTAGCCAAATTATATGGCCACGTTGGTAAAGTGAAATCTTAAGATTTAATAATAATATTTCTGTAACATTTTGACAAATTATAAACGGCTGATGCGCGGAACGGAACGATTAAATGCGGCAAAATGCGAAGGATTAGCAGAGACAAGCATTGACGGCAGCTTATGCCGCTTAAGGCGATTCAGGCGTAGAAAAGGCAGCATGAAATGTTTGTTTGTGTTTTGAGTTTGGGCGCATTAATGACATTCAAAGCTTTTTAGAAAATGTTTAATTTGAGAAATAAAAGAGTGGAAAAAGTGGAGTGACGAGAAAGTTAATTATAAGGTCAAGAAATTATTTTAATGAGCTGGTAGAGGAAAGTTATTTTGAGTTAAAAACCAGTAAGTACTGGGCTTAAAATTCTTATAAACTAAGGCCAGAATTATCTTCAATTTATTCTTTTCTCATTAAAATTACTCATTCACTCATTTGATTTTCAGTCAACGTAAATGTCTCATGTTCTTGTCTGCTTGTCAGCATAATTTCTGTTCTGTTGTGCATGTCGAAAAATAAACGAAAAAGCTGCCAGCATTGAAACGTCAAGGAGCACATCATTTATTTCCATTCAACGAGCAAAAAGACAAAGACAACAGCCGAACTGACAGTTTGTGTGAGTTTTCCATGTATTTACTTACGGTAAATGACTCGCATGTATGGGTTGTATTCGTGTGTATGTGTGTGTGTGTGTGTGTGTATGAAGTACAGTATTAACTACAATACATTCAATGTTATTATGAAAGTTGATACCGAGACTTAATCGAAGAGTCTCGAGGCGTATGAAAAGTTATTTGCCAACGGTCAAGTGACAGCAGTTGGCATGAAAATGAAATTCATTGCAATATTTGATTTAAAATCACTTACGCACATTACTCAGCATGCAGCTGAATATAAATGCGTGCAATGTGTGCCGTCGGTAGATTGCTGCGCATTCATGAGGTGAGCGATGACATAATGCGGAAAAGTGAAATCGTGGTAAAGCGCTGTCAGCGTGTGTTGGTGACATATGCAATAAGAAAATGTTATGCATTGTTGTTGGAAATTATGTAAATTGATCTATAAAATGATACAGTCACTAATTGTGTGTTATTTTTAGTAATTATGATTAACTTTACTGACATAGTTGCACTGTGTCTATAAAATAAGTTAATCAGCCTAGAAGTAGGCAATGCAAAGTATAATGGACAAAGTTGGTCAGCTTACAATGTTGCAGATGTACTGTGTCATACTTTAGTATAGTAGTACCAGTGTTGCATTCAACTTCAACTCAATCCTTTTGCTCAGCGCTGTGAAAATACTTGGTGCTCATAATATCTTAAATGTTAATTACTTGTCCTGAAAAATAAAAGAATTTACTGTGAGTTCAGCATCACATTTGCCTGTTGCCATGCAAATCAAATAAAAAAAAATTCGACCTTTATTTGCTTGTAAATGATTCCCGCTTCACTACGCTTCTGTTCCATTTGGTTGCGCCGCAATTGTTGTTGCTGTTGCTTTCAATTTTCGCTTATTTAAAGCTCCTATTAATTTACAGTTAAGGAAATTGCTTAAAAGCGTGTTGCGTATTTAATTTGGCGTAAATGTGCAACACTTCCGGCGCACAACTTGTAACAGCACTCAGCACTCAGACACACGCACACACTTACATACGTGTAGCAAACAAACTTCAAGTGTACAAGTACCTTTGCAGCAGAAAAAAGGATGCCGGAAAAATACCGACCGAAGCATAGAAACACAGAAAAACACGCAAATAAAAATAATAATAATGTTGAGAGTTATGCCGAAAGTAGGCGAATGACCGGAAGGAAAAGTATTTTTATGAACGCTTTATTGCCAGGGTTTATTATTATTATCGTTACTTGGGCCTTTGCTTTTTGCTCTGCCGCATTGCCATATCGTTAGCTGCGTGGGTCGAGACGGGACGAGAGTCAGCGCAAAGCGTCTCGTTTGCTGAAACTATTAAAAATACCTGACTTTTTGTGAATGGTGCATCGTATTCATTAATAAACATGAATGTATTAATATGGAAAAATATTTAAAAAATACAACATAATTGCTTATATGGCGAAGTGGGGAGCGAAGAGGCGGTGTTGCTGCACGAGTTGAGTACACAATTTTTAAGCTACAGTTCGGAGAAATTGTAATGGTTTTTCTGTTGATAATGAAATACTGGGAAATGCAACTTACACTTTATTGATTGCACTAATTAAAAAAAAATACATTACAATTTAGAATACTAACGGTCAGTGCTTTACGTTAAAAGTTTACGAGCAGAAATAAATAAATGAATGATGAATTATGTGCAAAAAAAAAATTTTATACTGAATTCGTTTTAATATTAATTTAAATTGTTAAACATTTTGTTATTTTAGTGCTTTAACTAAGCAAAAAGTTTAGAGGCCGAAATATTATAAATAAATGAATCATGTTGAAAATACTTTTTATTCTGAATTTGTTTTAATATTAATTAAAATTAAATATTAAATTTTATTCTCGCTTCATTGATTGTGTATCTTTTTATTATTTAAAATACTGATACTCAAATAAATTAGAATTTTTGTACTTCATTAGAATTGCAGCTTCCGCCTTTTTTTAATAACTTTCGAACTAATAAAGTTAGAGTAATGAAATTTTGACACGTGATCAAGGAGATTTTGGTTTTTAACATACTTACTTTTCAAGAAAATTCTACATAAATTTTCAAGGATATAAATGATTACAATTTTCAAAGGACCCTGTTCATGTTTTTTTTTACAAATAGATAAAAAAATCAATTTTATTTAAATTCTTGAGCCTATCCCCTTTTATTTGATATACATATCGCTACATTCTAACGAGGTTAAGTATTTTTTATATTTTTTTTCTTTTTTTATCCCCTTCAAAATTTTTAAGTACTTTTAAAAGGACAAAGGATGTAGAAATGAAAAACTGAGTACGCAGTATTACTATATTTGGTCTCTAGTTTCACGCACATATGGATTTTTCCCGGTGTGAAAAATGCTGTCGCACGGTGTAATCGAACAATTGTTTTTAAATATTTTGTTAGTTTATGTTTTTTTTTCATTTTTTATATTTAATGCATGAATATCCTTTGTGTTTTTTTGTCGTGTATTACTTATTTTATTATTTATTTTGTATTTTTTTTATTTATTTTTATTATTATTTTTTTTAATTTTTAATTGTTTAAATATTCAATGCTGGATTCTTTTTGTGTATTTTTAGCTGTTTTATTTTTACTTATTTATTTATTTATTTTATGAATTTTGTATATTATATATAAAAATATATTTTTGGTTATACATTATTTAAGTTTTTTTCAATTTTACTTGTTAATTTTCATTAAGTAATTATTTGTAATGATTTAATAATTTGGTTTGAATTTAGCATTTTTTTTAAATAATCGTTTTGTTTATGATTGCCTGTATTCTTGTATTTAATGATTGAACTCCTTTTGTGTGTTTTTTTAGTATTTACATTATTTATTTTTATTTTATATTAGAAAAAAGGGAATTTTTTTGGTTTTATTTTTATAATTTTTGCTATAGTTTAATAATTTGGTTTGGTAATTTGCTTTGTTTATAATGTTTTTCATGTTTTTTTTTAATGCAATTTTATTTTAATAATTATTAAAAAAATTTTCAAACGTTTTATAGTTATTTATAAAATATTTAAAAACTCATTTAAATGTTAATGTTGTATTTTAAATTTCATGTTTAATATGTTTTTCGTTAAATTTTATGGATTTTTCTCCTCTCAGTACACAACGTTTTTGTATTCCCTACTTTCGTATGCATGAAATTATGGCTTAAATTTGAGCCGTTGTGCAAAACATGCGCAATAAAAATATTGATTTATCTATATTTGCATTGGATTGGCCTCCTTTCGCTCCCATACGTGCCTCAGCTATAAATAAGAGAAGACCCGAAAAAATTACTTAAATGTGCGCTTCGCCTCTCGAGCGGTATGAATACATTTGCCTACAGCCAGTCAGCCAGGCTGCGAGGCAGTCAACCAGACAGCCGATAGTCGTGCGAAACCCTTTGGCCGGCGTCACACATGCTTCGGCCTATAACTTACTCAATGAATCGATGGCGCGTAGTTTTTTTTGTTTCGCCTCGCCTGGCAGCACAAGTTCGAGTTGTTGTCGCCGTTGGCAGTGTCGCCGACTGCGACACAATCAAGCATGATTTACGCAAATGATTTTCGCTTAATGAGGTAAACAAGAAATTTTATGATAACTGTCAGATTGGCGGCCAGAATAAAACACATAAAATTATTTCATATTCATTGTTTTTAATAGATTCTCTCTTGCTTCATATTCATTCGTTTCCTTCCGTTCTATTACTATTATAATTTTTTCTTCTCATACATATTCGTGTTGTTGTTGTTGTTGTTGTGGTTGTAGCACACAATACAATACATTTAGATGCTGATTCACCGATTCGCTGACGCCGTTGGCCGCCGGCAGTGGCTGTCTGTCACTTGACACAGAATCGCTACGCTACAATTTAATTTCTGCTGAAATATTTACAATATGTTTGTTTGTTGTTTGTTTGCCATGTTGGTGAACTCTTAAATGGCATGAGTGAGTGTGTATGTGTGTGTGTGTGTGTGTTGTGTGTGTGTGTGAGTGTGAGTGGTTTGTAGGTGGTGGCTTGTAACAAATGCATTTATAGTTATTTGGTTAATTGATTCCATGCCCACAGGATAACGCTGTAATGTAATTGGCAGCATGAATTTATTTGCATTAATTTGCGACCGTTAGCCTACTTATTGAACTCTCACAACTTTGAGTTTGTTTTTTTTTCGGTTTGATGATTTTTTGCTTTTTCCATTTCATTTAGGTTGTTTAATAAAAAATGCCATTTAAATATTTACTCATATTTGCCAGACACATGTCACGTTTGCGTTCGCATTCTCGTTCACCTTAAATCGTATCGTATATATGCATATAGATTATAAATATCATAATTGTTGTTACTTACAGTATTTAACATTAGCATAAATTAGTAATTATTTACAAGTACATAGTTACTTCAAATCGGATTGTGTATGCTTGTGTGTGTGTGTGAAAGTGTTGGTGTGTTTGTGTGGGAACAGGACCTAAACTACGCTCATGGTGCGCGCTATACAATGGAAAAGGCTTAAAATGTAGCTTACTGCACGTACAACAGATTGACTTACGTCATTAAACGATGCAGTCACGTTTTTTGCCGCGTTGCCAGCAACAACGCCGACAGCGGCAGCAGCAGTAAGCAGAGCGGATAATGCGCATTCAGCTGGTGATGGCTGCTGGCAGCCGACATAATGGCCGATGCCGAGTATTCACCTAAATGGGCAGCAAACGTGAAAGAGGGTGAAAGCGAAAGAAAGAGAAAGAAACGAAATGAGTGAGATATTAAATTTAAAGTGCTATTAAATGGTAAATGTGGGTAAATGGCATATTAAATGATTTCGAGATTAGCAAAAGTGATATAGCTCTAAATGTTATGTGATGAGCACAAATTTTAACGCGCCTATAAGCATGCTTTGCAAATGACTTTAAAGCGTCTGCAGCTATGATGACTGCGGTGTATAATATTTCAGCTGGCATACTTTTAGGTTTAACTCAACTAAACATAAATGTGGTTGCTAATTGGCTAATTTATAGTTGGTGTTATAAGATAATTTGCATTTTTCATGATATATGGGAATATGATTCAGTTTTATATGATTGAAGCAAAATGTATTAACTCAGATATGCCAACATTGATACATGCAGTACACCTGTTTGAAGTGAGGTTCCCAACGCGCGACCAATGGGACAACCCACAGGCCATGCTAGCGGATCTGACGGATATTTTCTTCACTGACGGATCCAAGACCGATAAAGGTACTGGAGCTGGATGGCACACGATGGAAGTGTCAACTGCTACTACTCACTGGGTGGGCTGACTACCGTCTTTCAGACGGAAGTCTTCGCCATTCTGAAGGTAGCGGAATGGATAATCGGGAGGAAATGGTGCGAGAAACATATAGGAGTCTGTCAGTCAAGCTGCACTTAAGGCCCTGGAGAATGCGCGTGTTACCTCTAAGATTGTCCAAGAATGTAAGATGAAGCTAAAATCATTCGCGAGACGTAATAAGCTCCAACTTATCGGGTTCCGGGACACTGCGGTGTTCGAGGTAACGAAACTGCCGATAAACTGGCTAACTGTGGATCAAGGTATACACCCATGGGACCAGAACCAATAATCGGCACCAGTCTAGCAGGAACCCTGGACTGGATCAAGTCCTGTGTAAATAACCTACATAGAGAACGTTGGGCTAGCTTGGGAAGCTGTAAAACTGCCAAGTGTTTTGTGAAAAGCCCGAACAGGAAAGCAGGGAATTTCCTCCTGAAGCTGGGAAGGAAAGACCTCCGTGGAATGGTCGGGTTTATCACAGGACACAATCCATGGGGGCAACATATGGCCAACATGGGCATCATCGAGGATCCGACTTGCATGTCTTGCCTGGAGGAGGTAGATGGTACAGAACACTTTCTCTGTGCATGTTCTCCCTTCTCTAGAACGAGAGAAGGCACGCTGGGTTCAGATGTTGTGAGAATGGACGAAGTTCATTCTCTCAACCTGTGTGATCTCCTGAGATTCATTAATGAGTCCGAGAAATTTGCACAGGAGACCTCATAGCCCTTTCTCCCTTTCCACCCACTTTCTCTTTTCGCTTTTCGCTTTCCTATTCCAATCTCCTCTATCAACCTTTTTCCTGAGCCTGAGTGCTTGAGGTAATGACCTCCCTTAGGTTATTTCCTCGGCTCCCCCTCACATCCATCCATCCATCCACACCTGTTTGAAGGGTTTGCAGAAACTGTTTAAATTTGCCAACCGATACCTTGAAATGTAGGTCTAGTTACATAAAGAACCTTCGGCATATCTGGGTTAGATGTTGTGAAATAAAACTTGAGAGTCTAAAATGCTATTCGTACTTACCGCTTAGCACATGCAGATCAACCGAGACAGGCGCACTATTCGAGGGCTGACAAGTATAGTTGCCTGAGTCTTTTTTACGCACAAATGGTATAATCAGTGAACCAATCTGCAAGCATAAAAATAATTTTTTTATTTGAATTTAGTTAAATTACTTGTATTTGTTAAGTTTAAACCTGGAGTTCGGAATCTAGATATCGTATAAGTATCCATAAGCACCCACTAGAAGTCCGCTTTGGCGTATCTCAGAATCTTAGAATCTGAACCCAATATTGAATGCTAACTTGGCATATCGGAGGATCTCTAACTCTTTAAAAGAAAAGGCACCCACTGAATGCTCCGCTTTGGCGTATCTCACAACAGAATCTCTTAAAAAATTGGTATATCATATAAGAGGGAATAGGTTCTCTAACTTCACGAATGCAAATCACCCAATGGTTTTTAGTAGATTTTAATTCAGCAGTGTGGAAGATACGGATCTACCTGTTTCTGTAAAGACTTTTCATATACTGTACTCTAAAAAAACTTCTTAGATAAAATGGACTGTGAGTTCCACTCTATTTCGCCTCATACCACAATGGGCTTAAGAGGCCTCCCAGCCTACTAGAAGAGCAATCTACAAGCAGCCCTCTAAAATGGTTTTCTGTTTTGTGTTGCCAAATGGGATCACTTAACCCAAAAGCAGACTTGGCAACTAGAGCTGGGGAACTATCTAGTTGGGCCATTCGATATTTTCGATAGTGTGAGGGAAAATCGTTACAGTCGATACTATCGATATTTTCGGATCACACTACAATGGGTGAAAAGGCAGACTTGGCAAGTAGAGCTGGGGAACTATCGATAGTTGGCCCATTCAATATTTTCGGTAGTTTGAGAGAAAATAATCGATAATAATAATCGATCGATAATAATCGATCGACACCACAATGGGTCCAAAGACAGACTTGGCAAGTAGAGCTGGGGGACTATCGATAACTGAGCCATTAGATATTTTCGATAGTTTGAGTAAAAATTATCGATAATATCGATACTTTCGGACAGATCAAAATTGTTTCATGTATTAAAATACACCTGTCAATTGTACTGAAAAATATTTATATTGAAAGCTTTTACCAAGATCGCTTATTTTAATACCTGTTATTTTATTTATATTTTGTTGTTCGATATTAAAATTTCGATTGGCTTGAAGAGTACAACGCCCCTCCCCCAAAGTCTATGCAAATTATCTGTTTCAATGCTATGCGGAATGTTATTATTGAAGTATTTCATAATAAAAATTTTAGTTTTATGGACGATGCCACGCCGCTTTGTTCCATGCCTGCCCCATTTTTTCAGTTGAAGGGTGCGTGAAAGCAGAGAATTAGCACCGAATGTGCGACTTATAGCTCCAAAGTTATCAATAAAGTTTTGTCACAAAAACAATGCCACGCTCCTTGTTCAACGCCCATGAGTTTTCAATGGCGGAACAACACATTCATAGGACGACGTTATACCAAATTTCAATGCTGTTCGACTTACAAATCCAAAGTTATTAAACATGATTTGAGTTATATGGGCGGTGCCATGCCCTCTTCTCCATCCACAATAAATCCTCTCTTGAACATTTTAGATCAATCGATCAAGTGGTTTCTATTTCTACTCGTACCCACATATTTTGATCTCACCGCAGAATATCTGTGGCAGCACTGGCAGCATAGAATATTCTGAAGGGATTGCCGTTACATCACAAAAAACCGATAGTATCGATAGTGTCAGGAACCGTCGATACTATCGATAGTGCCAAAAACAATCGATACAATCGATAGTATTATCGATAGATGTAAAGCTCTCTTGGCAAGCCAAGGCCACACATAGAAGCCAAAGGAAGCAACAAATTAATAGAACTTTATTTCAAATCAGATTTCTAGCAGATCGGCGTGGTGGTGCTTAGGTCTTTGACTACCAAACATCGATCCATTCGTTGCGTTGGTTTTCCAATAACCGCTCCCACTTTTTGAATAAACATACTCAGACTTCATAATGTTGAATTACCGTATTTTGATTATTGCCCGCATTGCCGAATATGGTTCGATCAATTTGCGTATACCAGCCCATTTTATTGTCGTCGCTTATCTGCGTTTTGCCACGAAACCAAATGATATATGTTGGCGGATCCAGAGTGCCGCGTACAATGCAGTGAAGCGCCACTTTGCTGCCGGCTTTCACAAAACGATTCTGATCGCCGATTAGTTCGGTGCGCGGTACTGAAAAGTGACCGAAAATTTGTTTTAAAACATTAACATATATAGTTGCATTATTTAAGTACTTATTTTTTGGCATATTTAAATTTTCTCTTACCCACAACCATTAAATAGACTTTGGCGCTCATTTTGGGCTCTGTCGACACCTGACACTCGTACCAACCCTCATCGGTGTTCTGTACGTATTTGATTTGCAGCGACCAGGTGTACTCGTTGTCGCCTTGAAATATCGACTGAAAACGCTGATCGGCAATGAAGGTTGTCTGATCAACGGACAGTATGTGACCGTCACGTAGACGCACCCACGAGACGGGTTTGTTCATTAGGCGGCGTATCTGTGAAGAAGAAATGGAAAAATAAATGAAGAATAAGTAATAAGTAAAAATAATGTTGAGGTAAAAAAAATTATAATATTTTTGTATTTGTATCTGATGCACAGATTACTGATCTTCATAATTTCCATGCCCAAAAGATTCCGTCTGGTTCTACAGGAAATCCAACAGTTAGGAAAGGTCACCGAATTTCTAAAACGAAGCGAATCACAGTGAACCCAACAAAGTTTTCGAGTGAAATTGTACGTCGCACACACCCCTCTTTATAGCCTAACCTAACTATATATATATATTCTTTATATCTAAATATTCTTCATGTCTATTTTTTCAACAACAATGCCAATGACCCATATTTCTCTGTCAACATTTGCGTACTTAATTATTCCCACTTTAATGCCTCTAATACGCACATTTCGTACGCTTGTAACTGTTAACTTTCGCGGATAAGGCAACAAATACAAAATATAAACATTTATTGATACAATTAATCGCCTTATGCCTTTCAAAAAGTCGAGCAAAAGCTGAGCTCCGAAATCAATGTCGTTTGTTGTCTGCCTCGGCAAAAGCTCCAACGGCAAAGCCCAGTCGGCCTAGGAAAATCTACAAAAGTCGCCATTCGTTGGCTGTAATAAATTATATTTAGAACATTTACTGGACATGGTCTATGTTATTATTGTTGTTGTTGTTGTGTTGCTGATGCCTTCGAAGTATATTTTATTATTAGAGGCAAATGTTATTAAAGTTCGAGTGGTCCTCACTGATTTATGTTTGTGCAGCGCGTTTTGTGTTCATCTGTGCATTTTATTTTCAGATATCAGCAATAAATACGCACAAAGAAATCTGATTATGCGCCAATGAAAACGGAATCAGTTGTTGTTGTTGTACCGTATAGTATACGTGAAATGGGGCAATGAGAACGAATGAAATGGCATTTTTGCTGGCAGTGGCAGCTGACATTGGACGCACGTTGAAGAAGATAAATTATTCAAAATGGCATTGAATTGAAATCATTTCGCATAATCATCAATAGATGACATATACATATATTCATACATACATAGACATGGCCATACATATGACAGCAGCAAGATTGTTGCATAAACAACTATAAAGCAACCAATGCACAGCCAGGCACCTAAGCACCTTCGTGCACCTCGAACTATGCCAGAGTCGAGTGTGGGTGGAAGGGAACAGCATCAGCAACAGCAACGGCAACAGGAACATAAACAGCAACGACTTATTGTTGATAATGACAACAACGTTGAATGTGTTTGATTTTATCGAATTTGAATCTCATTATTGGTTGGTTCGTTGGTTGGTTGGTGTTTGCCTGCATCGAGGCTGCAAATGTTTGGTGGTTGATTGTCGTCCGTTGGCGCCAATGTTGCTGCTAGCGTTTGTGTGCCCACATTGACAGCATAACGCCATGAATTTCGAGTACCCGTACAACACAGAGACTTGTTGAGAAATGCGGCGCACATTCTGGCTGAAAATTATTTCATGTTCATGGCTGTCGAGTGGATGAGTCGCTCTTTGTGCGATGATTGAATATGTTTTTGGCTGGGAATAATTTTCAATGTGAATTTATTTTGGCAAGATGCTGTTGTCGTTACCGTTTATTATCGTTTATTTTTATAATATATTTTTGCATATTTTATAAAGGCTGAAGAAAAACGGAAATATTTCACCATCGACGGGCAATCTAAAACATATGATATATGCAGAAGTGTGTGTGTGTGTGTGTGTGAGTGTAATGGTATTCGCCAGTAAATTCCATTCAATTCTTGTTTCATATGTTTTTTTTTTCGTACACAACACAAAACACAAAACGCCGGAAAGCCGGCAAAAGCCACACGCCGATACATGTATGCGATAAGACGCTGCGCCCCAAATCCAATCAAGATAAACATCATTTAATCAGCAGCTGTAGGGCAGGCAAAAGCCACCGCCGCAGTCTACCTTTTTCGTTTTGCCATAAAATGTCAGCGCCACCAGACGCCGCCACCGGTGCGGGGCGCGCAGCGACACGAGACTCCTTGCTGAGTATTTTATTCATTTCAATTTTGCGGGATGGCGCTTTTGCCTTGAAATACTAACATGCATAGGTACACTGGGGAAAATATATTAGTTTTGCAACTTGTAGCCACATTAATGGAATGTTGGAAATATTATAAAAAAAAAAATGGAAAATTAAGAATGTTGTTTCATTTACTAATTTATTTTAATTCAACTGAAATTTTGCCTGATTCAATCAGCCAAATATTTGTTTTAATTTTTTCCAAAAAACAATTAATTTCTATAGTTTTCAAGTGTACTTGTAGACATTGAACTTGCACACCGGCCAAAATCAGCGTTTGATCTGTATTTCGTATTTGTTTGCTATGTGTGTGCGCGCGAACACACACAATAACCATAAAGCAAAGGGGCAAGCAAGAGCACCAAAGCAGGCACCAAAATAAATTGTTGATATGCAAATCAGCGGCGCTGATACTGACACGTCGCACCATCGCAAACCTTTTGCGAAATGAACAGTTTTTGCATATTAAGGACATGGCTGCGCGTGTGATAAGAGCAACAAAAAATATATACGAGCAATGCAGATAGCTTTAACCACAACAAATACAACAACAACCACAATGTACAAATAATAACAAAAAAATAAGTTTGACATCAGTGTTGGTCATAAAAATGTTAGCTACCTGCGGTAGTCGCCGCATTCTTTTCTTATCAAAGTAATATTTTTGAGTGCTTTGGCTTAAACAGAACAAAAAAAATTTATATTGTTTGCTTGCGGATTAAGCACAATTTTTTTGTATGGTTTTAATTTGAAAAAAGTTGCAGTTTTAATGCGTCCACCTGAGGGTGAAAAGATTATTAAGGAAATAATAAAAATTTGCAGTAAATGGCGCAAAGTGCAAGGAACAGGAAGGTCAATGAATCAAGAATGTAATAAATAATAAATGAAGAGAAAGGAGAAATTATAGAAAGAAAATAAATATTTTTGACAAATGAGAAAAATGAACTAAGGAAGAGGAAATGATGAAGTAGAAAGGCAGCAAGGAAGAAATTCACGCAGGAGGATAAAGATGTTAGAAAGAAAGCAAATTGACAGAAAGATATGAAAACAAAAAGGCCGGAAGGAACCATGAAAGGAAGCTAGTCCGTGGTTTCTTGTAATTAGAAAATAAAGACGTGATACAGACGGTTACGACGGAAGAAGGACAAAAATGATGTAATAAAAAATTAGATAAATAAGGAAATGCGAAAGGAAACAATCAACAAACAAGGATTGAAGTATGAAAGGAAATAAGGAATGAGTTAAGGAGGAAAGTTAGAGGATATTAAAAAGATAATGAAGTAAGGATTTGAGCTATTGAAATGATACATAAAGAAGGAAGTGTGAATTATAGTAAGAAATAAATAAGAAATAATAGTAAGTTAGGAACGAATGTTAGAAGGAAGTTAGGAAGAAAGTAAGGAAGATGGAAAGAAAAAAGTAAATTTTGAAGGGGTGAAAAAATTAAGTAAAAACGGAGCAAAGAAGTCAAAGTCAAAGAACGGAAAAAGTCACTGTAAGCAAGATATGAATTACCGAAGGAAGAATGTATGGAAGTCGGGGATAAAGTAAAAAACGAAGTAGGGAGAGAAGTAAGAAAGTAAAAATGAATATAAGGAAGGAAGTAAGGAAGAAAGTAAAGGAGATAGTAAAGAAGTAAGGAAGGAAGTAACATAAGAAGTAAGGAAGAAAATAAAAAAGAAAGTAAGGTAGGAAGTAAGAAAGGATTTAAGGAATGAGATATGGTTTGAAATAAGATATAAAGTAAGAAGGAAGTAAGGAAGGAAGTAAGGAGGTTAGTAAGTGAGTAAGGAGGAAAGTAAGGAACGAATTGAGGAAGTAAGGAAGAAAGTAAAGAAACAAGTAAGGAAGGAAGTAAAAATGGAAGGAGGTAAGGAAGGAAGTAAGGATGTAAGGATGTAAGGACGGAAGAAAAGAAGTAAGGAAGGAAGTAAAGACGGAAGTAGGGGAAAAACTAAGAAAGGAAACAACGAAGTAAAGAAGGGAGTAAGAAAGTGAGTAAGGAAGGAAGTGAGGAAAGAATTGAGTAAGTAAGGAAGGAAGCAAGGAAGGAAGTAAGAATGGAAGGATATAAAGAAGGAACTAAGGAAGGAAGTAAAGAAGTAAGGAAGGTATTAGGGAAGTAAGGAAAGAAGGAAGTAAGAAAGGAAGTATGGAAGGAAATAAGAAAGAAAGTGAGGAGGGAAGTAAAGAAATAAGCAAGTTAGGAAGTAAGGAAGGAATTAAGGAAGTAAAAAGGAAAGTAAAAAAAGGTAGTAAAAAAGGAGGAAAGAAAATAAGTATGGAAGGAAATAAGAATGAAAGTGAGAAGGGAAGTAAGGAAATCAGCACGAAAGGAAGTAAGGAAGGAATTAAGGAAGTTAGGAAGAAACAAAGCGCGGAATGGAAATGTGGTTGAAAGTATGGCTTGAAGTGGCTTGAAATATGCACTGAAATATGGAAGGAATTAGGGACAAACTAAGGAATTAAATAATAAATGTATAACGGGAGAATTTAGAAAGAAAGTGAAAAAGAACCTAAAAAATGACCAATAAAAAATTTAAGGGAAACAAGTAAGAATGAAACTATAGAGAAATGTAAGTAAAAAAGTACGAAAAAAGTAGTGAAGAAAAAAAGCATGGAAGTATTTAAGGAAAGAAGTGAGATATGAATGGAAGTAAGGATACTGGTAGAAGTGAGAACAGAAGTAAGGAGTGAAACAAGAAAGAAAGTAAGAAGCGAATTATGATTAGAAATAAGTTATGAAACAAAAACCGAAGTTAAAGAAAAAATGAATATAAGAAAAAGCCCATGACGAATAATGAAAGGAGACAGTGGCGCACCGCAGCGAATGTTTGAGGGTTCCAACCCCTCTCAAATATTTGTATTCTGCAAACATTTTGAGTGAAACATATGAAACACTTTCAAAATGAAATCCTTTCTGCGCCATTAACGAAAGAAGAACAAATATCGTGAAAGGGCGAAAATAAATAAAAAAATAAAAAGTGGGAAAAGAGAATTAACGAATGAAATGAAAAACACAATAAGAGACAAGCAAGGAAAAAGTGAGAAATATTAAAAAAAAATTAAGAAGAAAGTGAGAAATGAAATAAGGAAGGAGTTATGAATGAAAATATAGAAAAAATAGGGAATTATGAAAGGATGAAAAAGAAAGTGAGAAATGAAGTAAGCAAGGCATTAAGAATGAAAATATAGAAAAAAAGAGGGAATTATGAAATAATGAAAAAAGTGAAGAATAAATTAAAGAAAGAAGAAAAGAAATATCATTGAAGTGGACAAATAAAGTAGGAAATGAGAAGAGGGAGAAAGGAAGTAACGAATGCAATTTGGTAGAAAAACGAGAAAAGTAAGGAAAAATGTGAGAAACGATATAAGGAAGTTTAAAAGTAAGTGAAGTAGGAAGTAATCAAGGAATTAAGAATGAAATTTATAAGAAAGAGGGATGTACGAAGGAGT
The DNA here is from genome assembly GCA_963668005.1 of Melieria crassipennis. Taxonomy (NCBI): domain Eukaryota; kingdom Metazoa; phylum Arthropoda; class Insecta; order Diptera; family Ulidiidae; genus Melieria; species Melieria crassipennis. Next base: position 107,323,057 of record OY764961.1, read on the forward strand.
GAAAAGAAGGGGAGCATTAAATTGAGGAAAAAATATAAGCAATATCGTAGAAGGGGAAATGAGAAGAGAGATGAGAGAAGTAACGAATGAAATGAGGTAGAAAATAAGAGAAAAGCAAGGAAAAATGTGAAAAAACTATAAGGACATTGAAAAAAAAAACGTAAAAAATTAAGTAAACAAGGAATTAAGAATGAAATTTAAAAGGAAAGAAAGAATGAGGGAAATAAAAGAAGGGGATAAATTAAGGAAAGAAGAAAAAGATATCGTGGAAGGGCGAAAATAAAGTAAGAAGTGAGAACAGAGAGAAGAGAAGTAAGGAATGAAATAAAGTAGAAGGGCGCAAATAAATTAGTTGAGTTATAAGAAAGTTAGGCCTAAGGAAGTAAAGTAATAAAAAGGCAAGAAGTAAAGTAATAAAAAGGAAAGAAAGTAAAGTAGTAGGAAATTTGAAAAGAAATTTACCAAGTAAAGATTTTAATGATAAGGAAATAATAAGCGAAAGAAATAAAAAAGTAAAAAGGCATCAAGTAAGAAATGTTTCCCTTCAGAACCCATTCTACGCTCACATAATTGAAATGAATCAACTATGCTTAACACTTTTTTTCGTATCAAAATCCTAACCTTAAACATTCCCCCTCTTCCTCTAAACTCCTCTACGTTCAACAGTTTCGCACTTTTCCGCTTCGATAAAAAGGAAATTTTAATCACAAACTGATTTCCTCACCGAGTACTGGAAATGTGTGCAGATTGTTTGGTGCCGTGGGCGGCGCTCACTTACGTGACACGGCATGTAGGCGTGATTGCCCATCTGCACGGTGACATTCGTCGCTGGCATTGTTAGGTTCGGCTGCGCGGACGCGTATTGCTGGAATGCAGCCAAATACAACTGATCCTGTTGGTGTTGCAATAAATCCGCCGATAATGAGGCGCCGTCGATTTGCAGTGGCGGCGGCAGCCATGTTGGTGGCGTTCTTGCCGTTGCCGTTGTTGTTGTTGTTGTGGTTGATGCCGTCGTGTACGAGGGCAAATCAGCCATGGCGAATGCCGGAAACGGTGGCAAAAATGTGGGTATCGAGAAGCCTTTCGTCAGCGAATCGGCCGACGGCGGCTGCAGCAGCTGCGTATCGGCGCTCTCGAGCTCGACGCTATCTTCCGTTATTGCGTTTTCTGCGCTCGCTGGCGATGCTGTTGCAGTGTTAATTGTGTTGCGGTCTGTTGCTTCCGCATCAGTCAACGATGCTGTTGTTGTTGTTGCGCGCTGCGACAATGTTGTTGCGGAATCGAATGATAATGTTGTTGTTATTGTTGGGTATAGCGTTGTGGCTGTTGGCTGCGCATTAGTTGTTGTTTTGTTGCTTGTTGATGTCACTGTTGCTGCAGGCGACAGCGCCGAAGTGCTTAATGTGCTTTTGGTGGCATTGGCTGCTGTGGCCATTTGATCATTTAATGATATCGAGTGGGTTGTTGCTGTTGTTGTTGTTGATGCTGCTGATGTTGTTGTTGCTGTTGTTGTTGTTGTAAATGGTGAGTGGGTAGTCTGTGCAGCGTTAATTAGGGACTGACCAATGGCGCTATCTGCAAAGAAGCAAAGAAAATTCGATAATTATTTTTAATAAACTGTGCGTTCAACTCCATTCATTATAATTTAATTATATATATATTTCTTGTAATTGGAAACCAAAACGCAGTTTTAATCAACCAAAAAGGTTATTCAATAAATAATATTGGTATCCAACTGTGTAAATCGAGTGCTTTCAGTGCTCACTCACACTCACACTCACATTCGTACTCACTCATTGGAATGCATTTCTGATTAAAAAATTTCCAATTTCCTTGACACGTATGAAGCGTTTTACTAAAAATGTAGAACACACACACACACCCGAAATATGATCAACACTTTTGAAAGCGCAGAAATTTATGAAAAAAACCAAAAACAAAAAACGCGCAAACTGAGAGCATTTGGCTCATCCACACTTAACCGTTGCACAGAGCGCACTTGAGCGCATTGTATGACCTTGGTACCGCGTGCTGCGGAATTTCATGCATCGATAAAAATTGCAGTTTGCACCATTTAAAGTTGGCTGAGGACAGGGGCGAGCGAGGCAGCGAGGATTCTGTGGAAGCGCACAAACATTTACGTGATAAAAGTGTATTTCCATTTTTGCTGCCATTTCGCATATCCCCTGCCGGCCGATATGGCAAACGCTTTGCCATTGCAAGCGGAACAAAATAAGATTAAAAAAAATGATAAAAAAATATACACACATTTATATATTTGTGATGTATAAAAAAATGGCATTTTTGTGACAGTAATTTTCGAAAAATGCTCTCGAGCGTTGTGTACTTTAGCGATTTGTGTTTGTATTTTTTTAATTTTAATTGCTGCAAGCAAAAGTGCACAAAAATTTGTCGAGTGCAGCAAAAGTGCTACAGTGTGATTTGCACATACGTACATACATATTTTCGTATATCTATTTGTACATATGTGTGTGTATATATTGGGGTCTGTTTTTGTGAAGCGCTGAGGGAAAACTTGAAAAATTCTGCTACTTATGTAGTTTTTTAATTGCTGCAGCTGGTGCTGAACAATTTTTTGCACATACAAAACGTTTAATATTTATGTGTTGACGCGCGATTAAAGCGTTAATTGACAGCAAAGCAAACACTTAACCAATGCACACATGGAAATTTGTGTCATTTGTTGAGTGCATTGACTGCATTTTTTGCAAAAATTGTGACAGGTCGGGTGAGTTTTGCCAAGATATTCAAAATATTTATTGGGTTGATGAAAAATTTATGTCTAGTAAATTTTCGAGTAAATTTAACTGTATTTTTTTATTTGTTCAAATAAACAGAACCAATTGAAATATTGTCCATATGCCCACTGCTGTGGTTTGTGGGCAAAAACTGGGACAAGTGATTTTCAGAGTCACTTTATGACTTCAATTTTTTTGCCCTGTAGAGAGTTTTGAAGAGACCAGAATAAATAATAATCTGATGGTCAGTGCTAAAAGTTGGGTAGGTCAAACCCACGAATTTTCTTGTTCGAAACATTCCAAAATGGAATTTTTCAAATGGTAAAATTCTAAATGGCACATTTCCAAGCGCACATTTCCAAAAAGGCAAAACTTTTAAATAGTTGATCAAAACAACTCACTTTCTTCACGAAAAGTGTTCTATGAAATGTCACCTTTCCAATGCGCGCCTATTTGTCAAAATCAGTACAGTGTTGCCAGATTAAAAACAGTTGAACACTATTTTTTAACAAAATACGACATGATCTTCAATTCAAACAAACCAGGGTTGTTACAACTGTCATCTAAAACTCAAATAACTGTTTGAGCGCCATCTGTGTCAATCAGTCAGCCAGTGTTTCTTGTGTTTGGTGAACATTGCAATATCGAATTTAGTTCAGTAAAGAGTTTGAAGTTTTATGCTTCTAACAAAACTTCAAGTGTAGTGTTTTTATTAAATGTTATGAATATCGCTTCGGTTACACAGCGTTTAGGGTACTAGACTTCCAGCCCAGAGGTTGTGGTTTCGATTCCTGCCAGTGTTGGTTCGAAACTTTCCCATTTTACTAATTTCCCCTTCTTTCTAATTGTTTCCCATTTCTTCAGCATTACTCAGTCAAATCCTTTTGGTAAGGACGGCTCCTATTCTTCCTTCCTTCCATCCTTCCTAATCAGCTGTGATGAGCAGCTCGTAGCAAAATTTCATATCCTTTAGTTAAGTGACACACACAGGGTTTCTGCACATAACCTCTGACCCTAATACCGTTTTAAATCATACTAGCAGCGCCTTGCAGCTTTGCACGCAAGTTTGAAGTCAATCGATACAATCATCATTTTTTTAACCCTTTGCTGGAAGAAGAAGCAGAAAACTTTAGATAACTTTTTCATTTGACGTTTTCTTTCAATTTAGATACTTTTTTTTTAAATTTTGCCTGAAGTAAATGAAGAAATATTCAAATTTTCGTTATGCGTAAAAAGTTTAATGATTAAGTAATTATTACAGCCACAACGATGTAGTTGATTTCATACGAAAACTCTCTAAAATACAGGGTCCGAGTAAAAAATTAAAAAATTTCTTATCGAATGTTGCTAATATAACCACATAGAAGCCTTAAACGTAAAATTTAAAATTTTAACTTTTCCCAGTAAAAACCTGTAGCGAAAGGGTTAAATCGTGTTTCCGCTCATACAAACTCTTAACCCATTGTTAACCACGTCAGAGTTTGATTTTTGAAAAGTGAAAAATACATATCGAATTATTTAACATGCAGAGTGCTTTAACCAAGTTTGAAGTCAAAGCCCAAAAATCGTGCTTTTCCATACAAACTGTTAACCCATTGTTGACCCTATTAGATTTTGTTTTTTACAAAAATAAAAAACACGTGTCTAATTATTTTTGATTTTAAGTATTTTGACATATTTTGAAATCAAAAGGACCATGCTTCTCTCATAATCCTTTTCTAATCTTCCCGTATACGCACCTCAACCCATTGCTGACTCCGTTAAATTCTGATTTTTGAAAAATTGAAAAATACGTATGGGATTATTTTTGAATTCGAGTATTTTCAACAAGTTTGGAATCAATAGGCCTATTAAGTCACGTTTCTTCATGGAACACCTTAACCCATGTTTTGCCCTTTCAGATCCCGAATTCAACAATTTTATAAAAAGTGGAAATTCATTCTCTTCAATGCAATTTTTATATCGAATTTATTCTAACCTCTAAACAGTATTGTCATCATTTGTCCGATAAGATTTCAAAATTTATAGTTTTTTAAAACTCTTACATACAGTTTTACATCATAAAAATGGCCCAAATTAAATTACAGCGGCCCAAAGGTCCAAGTGAAACCAAAAGGCCCATTTTCCGTCAAAATGTACCAAAAGTGGCAACCGGGACTACTAGCAGTGCCAGTTCGTACTAACGAAAATATATCGCAGCGCATACATCATCCAGCCCATCAAAGACACCAACCTCTGCTCCTAGGTAGCTCCAAGCTCCTATCCTTCCCACTTCATTCAGTTGTTATAAGCAGCTCGAGTAGATTTTCACATTCAACGGTCGTATTAGAAGAACAATATTTAATACCACTAGCAGTGCCAGTTTGGACTAACGGAAATATGTCGCAGCGCATACATCATCCAGATCATCAAAGACACCAACCTCGGGGGTTTCCAACAAGACCACAGATGCACAGAAGGCGCTCCACACAACCCATTAATGAACTTTCACATACGTAGACGTCTCTTCTTGGGGTTAACAGATGAAAGTCCTATCAGTTAGGACTGCCACCGATTGGTTAATTAACCTCAATTAATTAATGCAACCAATAGTAGTAGTAGTAGAAAAATCTTTCTACTGAGTGTCGAACTTTTATTTACAATGTTGTAGTAGCAGAATAGTTTCTTGTTCTTGTTTTATTTTGGTATTCAAAACGCTAACAAAATCATTGGTCTTATGGTCGTTTCCAATGTTCAATCAACGCGATTACAATAATAATTATGTACTACAACTTATTGCGCTCATTGCCATCTCTCCAACTATTTACTGAAACATGAAACAGTCGCCAACCCTCACCAACACTAATCATGTTCAATGTGTTGTACACGTCTCTAACTATGTGTCAGTCCTATTAAAAGTTTCTGTTAAGTTTCCGCTCGTACAGACAAAAGGAATTCAGCTGCACACAATTTGCCAATCCGTTTATTGAGCGTTTTGCTCATTAGGAGCGCTTTTGCTGCTTGCTTTTTCACCTCTACAGACGCAATTGCCAGAGTAACATTTATGCGCTGCAGTGGAATGCGATGCCAGCAAATGAGCTGCACACATTTCACGCTCCATTTAAGCGCCACTGTGTACTTTTCGACTTGCAGCTTTCAAGTTGTGTGCGCTCCTACACACACACACACACACAGAGCAGCGCTGACTCACTACTACACACACACATGCATTCACTGTTGATGGCCTGGCTCTTGACTTCTTTGCTTTTGCCGTTGCCGCTTCAATGTTTTAGGACTTAAAGTGACTTTTGAATTGAGAGCGAAAGTGAAATTGTAGTTTCGCTTTTGTAAAAAATGGCAACGTTTAATTTTAATTTTTGCAAAGCCAATAAGTGGCATCTACAAAAATGGTAACAAAAAAAAATCAAAATCAAATCAGCGTCGCACTAGTCGTTTTCACATATACGGTCGGGTTTGAGTGTGTTGTGGAGGCATGGCGAAAAGTAGGCCAGCGTCTACACTTGAGTGCTGAATTAATTTTTTTTGTTCTTTTTGTTGTTGTTGTTTTTGCAGCGCATTTACAACGCATGCCGCAAGAGGCGAATTCAATTTTCTCTAAGCACTTTGGGGCTTTTTTTCTTCAAACATTTTCATTTCGGTTCTTCTTGGGCCACTGTCTATATTTAAGTCTCTTGTGGCACAGCAAAAAATATTGTAAAAAAAAGTCTATATATATGCTCATATATATATATATAAAACAAGCAACAAAAATGTGCACATTTACAGCAAATGATTGTTTGTTGTATTGGTCGTTCGGCAGGCAGGTCCTGCAGGACCCAGTTGGCTGCGAATTTAAATTACAAATTAGCGCTCGCGCCGCATTGACTTCAATGTGCGCCTTTTGGGGCTGCTGTGGGCACTTTAATTGGCGCCATGGCAGCCGAAAAAAAACGTCCAACAATGTTATGTACAGTGTGCCATGCGGCCGAAACGTTGCGCAACAGTTTGTGTGCCAGAGCTGCCGCGGCGCCACTCAGTTATCAGTGACCGTGTGGCAGCCTGAAGTGGGCCCCACCAACTTTGTTCGAGTGTTCAAATGTTAACTGTAGAATGCGTTGGAGAGTGTATTTTTTTTCTCATAGTAGAAGTGCACTTTAAAACTAGTTTTAAAAATGTGGTTTTTGCAAAAGGCTATTTTCAGTGTGTTGAGGGGAAATTATTTTAATTTATATTTATACAAAAATGTTATGGCATGTAGGATAAAAATGTAAGAACTAGTGTCCGACCGAAACATCTTTTTTGGGCCGAAACCGAATTTCGGTTTTTTTTTAATATTTGGCCGAAACCGAAACATTCTAGTTGAAATAAAAATCACCATATCAAGCATTTTTTTTTAACAAACGAATTTTAGATTAAGTAAATAAAGAACAAACAAACAAATATAACATAAATAAATAAATACTTATTAATAAAAACAATTTATTCAAAAACATAAACATGAAAAAATCACCCTTTCATACCTTACTCGCAAATATTCAAAATTTATTAATTTAATATTATATGCTAAAAAAAAGTTTATTTACATTGGTGGCATCCAAATTACTCCTCCTTTCACTATATATCTGCTACACAATAAAATGTAAAAAAATATTCTATAAAGTTTCGGTTTCGGCCCTTCGGCTATTTTTTGGCCAAAACTGAAACCGAAACCACTTATTTGGGCCGAAACCGAAACCGAATATTCGGTCGGACACTAGTAAGGACATTTGATATTGAAAACTGAGTGAAATTCAATATAAATTTTAGCCAAGTTTTGCAGTCTCATTGTCTTGGAAGGGTTTAGAGTTTTGTTAAAAATACTTTAATATTGGATTTAAAATAAATTTTTTTATGCTTTCTAATGTTGTTATGAATAGAAAGTTTGATTCTGAAAATTAAAATTAGTTACTTTACGTTTATTAGATTTATTGTACTGAATAATTTTATTACGTACACGCCCCATTGGGCACAATTGAAACTCATAGTTAGTGTCATAGTTACTCACAGTTCACTTTAAAAACGCTTACAAATTAGATATCACAAAAAAAGATATGGTCAAGTAGAAACAGTTTAAGTTATTTTATTTCCTTGTTCACTTCGCTTACTCCATTATGATCTCAACAAGGCAACTGACTTGTATTGGCTACATGAATCGATTGAAGTTTTGCCAGAGTGGGTGATTTATTTATCGCTAGCAGTCGTAAGTGATGGGGCTGCCATCTTTAGTCCCCTAGAAGAGACCATTTGGTGTGAGAAAGTTACTGGGTTAATCGATTGAAGTTTTGTCAGAGTGGGGGATTAATTTATCGCTGGCAGTTTTAACTGAAGTGGCAGCTATCTTTTGTCCCATAAGGGAGACCATTCGGTATTTGAAAGTTTATTACTGGGTTAATCGATTGAAGTTTTGCGACAGTGGGTGATTTATATATTGCTAGGAGTTCTAAGTGATGGGGCTGCCATTTGTTGTTTCCTAAAAGGGGAGACCATTTAATATGTCAAAGTTTATTACTGGGTTAATCGATTGAAGTTTTTCCAGAGTGGGTGATTTATACATATATTGATAGGAGCCCCAAGTGATGGGGCTGCCATATGTTGTATCCTAAAAGAGCCAATTCCATGTGGGAAAGTTTATTACTGGCAGATTAGTACAGAGCGCCGTCTGTGCATTCGTTGCTGCTAGGTTGAAGATGCTAGAAAAAACAGGCGTTGGTGTCTTTGATGAGCTGGATGATGTATGTGCTGCAACATGTTCCATTAGTATGAACTGGCACTGCAAGTAGTATTATCGTTTCTCTAATACGGCCGTTAGATATGAAAATCTACTCGAGCTGCTCATCACAATTGAATGGAGAGGAACAGAGATGAGCTTGGAGCTAGGCAGAAGCAGAGGTTGGTGTCTTTGATGAGCTGGATGATGAATACGCTGCGAGATATTTCCGTTAGTACGAACTGGCACTGCAAGTAGTATTATTGTTGTTCTAATACAACTGTTGAATGTGAAAATCTACTCGAGCTGCTCATCACAACTGAATGCAGTGGGAAGGAGCTTGTCCCAAAGTAGGTGATTTGACTGGATAATGCTGAAGGTATCAAATGAGTCTCTATGGCCTAAGTAGGCTCTGGTACTCACGTTGACACGGCGTGAACCAAATATTAAATTAAAAATCCAAGAGAGCCGAAATTCTGTGCTAAATTAAGGTCTTTTCATAAATAAATATATACACTTTTTTTTCTTAATTTTTGTGATGCCAGCATTTGGACTGATATGCAAATAACAAAATATATGTAAACACATTTTTTGATATATTTTCATATTTGAATATAAAATCTCGTTTGTGTGCAAATCTCTTGAATCCACAATGTTTTAATTGACATGCAGTGTGTGTAATCGCTAATAGGACACAATTTTTTCGTTCACACAATTGTGCTGCCACAGCACAATTCATGTCAACAACAATTTTTTCAAACCAAAAACAATATACATACGATTGCATTAGATATATGTTAGTATGGGTGTCTTTATACTCCAACAAGTACTCGCATGTTGTGTACACATTGGTCACTAAAAATGTCAGTAAAACTATATCAATTCACTTAGTAAAAATAAGAGAAAAAAAATACAATTTGCTGAGCTCAGCGCAACGTACATATTTGGCAGTTTTCGCCATGATGCTCGTTCGGCCTAATTGATGGACATTGGATGCTGTGGCGGCAAAAAAATGTGTTTCATTATAATTTTGCAGAACTTCGGGCCACTTCCGCATTCAATTCAATTGAATGTCGTCAGGCTGTCGCGCTGGCCTGTTGCCTGTTGCCTGCTGCCTGCCGCTGTGCAAATCGATGCGATTCAATTTAATTTTGTGTGTTTCATCAAGCTCCATTCACGCCGGACGCCCGGCGCGTATGTTAATGATAAATGCGTGTGGGGCTGTGACTACACTCGCACACACACCACACACACATGCAACGCTTACGCTTTGAACACAATTGTAGACTTTGTATTGACATGCACGCGTGTCTGTATGTGTGTGTGTGACTGGTAACTGCTGTGTTGGCTTTGACAGGCGCACGCAAATGTTCTGTGTGTCTGTGTGTGTTGCGTGTTGTTGTACTGCTGTTGTTTACTTGTCGTGCTTTGTTTCAATATTTATGCTTTAAATGAAATTGCAAGCAAACATTTTATTTTCGTTTTATTTCATGTCGTGTCCTTTGCTGACAATAGCAACACACAAAAAACTCAACAGCAAAGCAAACAACATTTACAAAAATGAAACAAAAACGTGCCAGCCAACATCATGACAACAACAATAACAATAAAACAGCACATTTTGTTAACATTGCATACGTGAAACTTTATGCGCACTCAAACACTCACACACACGCGCAAAGATACAACCATTTGCACATACAGGGTGCGCACTTGCTTCTTGAAAAAGCGTATTAGCCGCACGTATTTTTAGTAGATTTTGTTTATTTTGTGTATTTGACTTTTTTGACTGCACGCCCTGTTCGTGTCGTAGAGAATGATGTGTTTTTTTTCAGACTGCAAAGTTACTTGTCAATATGTCTGACGTTTGACGTTTCCCCTGTGTGCTTGTGCCTGAACTTTGACAGAAAGTTGGCAGTCAAATAAACAAAAGCAACCAAAATAACATAGATAAAAGTCTAAAAAAAAATTTAAATTTGTTGAAATCTAATTGTTTTTTTTTCGTTTTTTTTATTAAACATTTTTTACTGCATCGGAAGGGGCCACTTTGCCTTTGCAACAGTTGTTTGCATGCTTAAATTTTTTGCTGCTCAAAGCATTTGTGGCAATGTGCTTTTGCTGTCATTTTGTAGCGTTGTTCAGTTTTTGAATGTTTGTTGTTGTTGTTGGCATTTGAGAGTTGAAATTGTTGAGTTTCACATGCGAGTGTTCGAGTATTCGTAGTCATTGGCAACGGCAGTGCCAACTTTTCATAGCACACATACGCACTGTTGAACTCGTACAACGGGGCGTATGAGTATTTTTGATAGGAAATTTACAGCAGCTCAACATTTTGTTGGAACATAGCTTCACGAGTGTTTTTCGCAGTAGCAAAATTTATTGTGCGAAGCGCTTACAAACACATGTACAACAGTGCGTATGCGCATTTTAGTGAGTTGTGATTATGAGCTGCGAAAAATGTATACCAGGGCGCGAATGAGTAAGAAAAACATGCTGTCATGTCATGTCGTTTGTTTGAATGAGTGTTGGAATAGAAAGTAAAATGGTTATAAATGGGATTGGAAGACTTAAATTTGACTATTTCCATACTAGGGTTCATAGGTTCTAGGGTCATATTGGGTAATATACGTTTGTAGCAGCTATGCTTAAAAGTGGGTCTAGAATGACCATTTTTCACACAGTTCAACTCGTTAGGTTAGGTAAGGTTTGGTTAGGTTAGGCAGGGAAAAGTGTGGGCAGCACTGTCGCGCTTTCACTCGGAGGCCGAAATGTACTCCTGTGTTATTTTCCTCCGGTGCTAACGAATAGTTTGACTTCTTAATGAAGCCAAGTTCATCAGGAATCTTGACCTCAGGCTATGGAGTCGGTGTTCCATCATAGGACAAGGAGCACCATAGATTCAAGTAACTCACAAATGACTCCAACTAGCTGAGGTTCGACTCAGGGAAAGCCATAGTGCCGGGCATTAGTCACAAATAGTCTTGCTAAGCCTTGAGGACTCAATATCTGGTCAACCTATCTCATATACCGAGCAGATAACCGAGAAAGCACAAATTTATCAACTTCAGTAATGGGCAAGGTGAACCCTTTCCTTGCCATCTCGTCAACTGCTTTATTTAGCTTGTTTCATCAACATAAGAAGTGCTTCTTTATAACCCAACACATTTAAAGTTCTTGCGGAACCGAATGGAAACCGATCGATTGCAGGCATGAACTCTGTTCTACATTTTCATCAGCATCGATTTTTAAAAACCACTAGCAGGCATTGCCAACCAGTTCACTGCAGTCGCACTCATATTCTGGCACAACATGGCGTATGAGTGTTTGAATTTGTTTGATTATTTTCTTTACATTTTCAGTCAATGTCACAAAAATGCATCTCTGCTGAAATTGAAAAATACTAAAAAAACAGTAAATTACAAGAAAAAATATTAAATTATTCAAGTTTAAATCAACGTTTCGTTTATCTGAGCATAATTAATTTGATTAATTTCATTCAATTAATTTTCCGCCCTGTGCTTTAAATTTCCGTGTGTGTGTGTGTGTGTGTGTGTGTGAAAATCTGTAACTTTTTCCTGTGTAAAGTTTTGTGAAAATATTCATTAAACTTTGGCCTTAATTGAAATTAATGTTGTCGAGTGTTGGCGCTGCCAAGTCAGCGGCGGTGACAACAACGCGCCACGTGCTCATTAACCCACAGAACACATGCAGCAATTTGTTGCCTATACCAACGCACAATACGAACAATGCTAAACAACAGCAACAACTACAACAACAGTGACATACACCCAACAAATATGCGCAATTACCATAACGTAAGCGTCATGGAAAAATTTGTGCCAACATTGAAAATAACATTTGATTTTGTTACATAATGTGGTGGCTTCGGTTGCCTGCTGCTTGACAGCCACACGTTCGGTCATGGGGCATGTGTCCTTGACATTCTTGATAGAACGCCTAGAGCGCCAATGACAAGGAACCACAACAGCGGCTCAACGCTGTGGCTATGACTTTCAACAGGAATTATTTCACTGTTTGTTGTTCTGTGAAAGTTTTTCATAGTAAAATATAAAATTTCATATCTATGCATGTGTGTGTGTGTGTGTGTGTGTTCGGTTGCCTATAGACCCTCATCTAAAAATTGTTCAAATTACGCTGACATGAAAGTTGCGAAAAATTTAAAACTATCATTAGCCTTGTCAGCATATGTGGGATACGATATGACTTTGGGCCTTAACTTTATATTATTTGTTTGTTTGAGCCTTGGCCAACGTTGCTGTGTGTGGGCCATTTTTTGCTGTTGTTCTTTGGGTGTTGAAGCACATTACTCAACACATGAGAAAGTGTGCGCATTCTTTGGTACAAATACAATTTTTCGAGCCAACCAAACGGCTGTGTGGGTTGTGCGATGTTTTGCTGATTTTCCGCATTTGGGATTTGAATTATCGGCGTGAAAAGAGAAACGAACCTTTTGGCGCAGATGAAACTCAACCAATGATTTTTATGCAAATGCCACAGTGTGCCTTAATAACATTAACCCAAAACATTAATTTTTATTTTCAGGCTTTCTGGCGCAATTGGCTCGTTTGTTTTGGTGTGTTTAACGATTTCATAAATGGTTTTCAGTAAGTACAGCACAAGCAATCAAGTAATGTTGAATAATAGCAAAAAAGGACATAAGTTTAAGGCAAATGCGATTGACGCTGTCTTTAGGTGGCTTATTAAAGTTGAATACTTAGTTAATGAATTGAAAACATATTTATTTTTTTAGTTTTAGACAAATTGTCAGTATAAAAATGTTATCAGTACAAAATATCACTCATACGCAATGTGCGCCAAGTAAATGTATTTGGCATTTTATGCAAAAAAATGTTGAGTTTAACTACAAAAGCGAGCAGCAGCCTTGTGTATGCAATTAAATTACACATGCAATTAAACATTAACACATATTGACGTGCAGTAAGACGTACTAAAGCGAACTGTTAGATATGGCAATTTTAGTGTAGAACGTAACTAAGCTGCTTTCATATTAAATCATCATAAATGTGCAGCAGCGCTTGAAATGATTTAACTCTTTTGCAACAACTTTTGAATGACGTTTGAACAAAATTTTTGTTTCCACTTTTTGGAGATACTTTTTTGGTTCACTTAAATAGTAACAGAATTTGCAAGATTCAGGTGTTACTGAATATGACATAGGACACCTGTGTCCCTGAGGTAACGAAAGGGTTAACTTATCATCTAAAATATTCTGTGATCTATTAACACTAGAATGCCCAAGGGAGTCATTTTGACTACTTTGAGGTCTTTTATTGTAAATAACTTTTGTTGCATCGCTTTCTAAAAAAATATCTTACGTGACTTTTATTAGTTTTTACAGCTAAATGGAATAAATAAATTAAAAATATTGTAAAAAAAATATTTACCCCAATTTTGCAAAATTTACCTTAAATGCCCAAAGGTAGTCATTTTGACTACCTATATACAATTTTCAGCAAATCTTACTGATAAAAAGACAAATATGCATCTTCAATTGCGAAATATGAAAATTTCAAATAATTGCAAATATTAAAAAAAAAATATCATAGTAGGCTGCAACAATTCCCAAGTTTTTCAATCAAAAATTCACACACAAAATTCATTCACAAATTCCAAATTCCAAGTTTCATTCCATTTTATCCCATTGATGTGTAAAGTACGCCATTATATTTTAGTGAATTTTCTTTGTAAACCATAAAAAATAAAAATGGAGTACTTATTTTAATTTAATATAATGTGCATTTATTCATATTTGCTACTTGAAAACCAATAAAATTTTTAAAAAAGTCAGTAAACAATATGGTAGTCAAAATGACTACCTATGGGCATTTTAGGTAGGTCAGATTTTCGGGCATTCTAGTGTTAAGGAATGTTGAAATGTCACTCATACGCACTGTATACCGAAAAACACAGCAAATGTTTGCTAAAATTCTAAATATTTTAGGAAAATTTGCCTTTAAAAGTTGCCTTTTTAAATCAGCACAAATTTTAATAATAAGAGTGTACTTTGAAAGAATCGATACAAAACAAAAAATTTGAAAGCACATGGAAAAACTGATATACCCGCAAAACTGAGAGCCAAATATAGTAAAACAGCCGTTTTTAGTTTTTCTCTCTGACGTCATTATTTTTCTTAAAAGAAGTTTGATGCTTGAAATTTTAAGGTCATAAGTATTTCACAACATTATTAAAAAAATTAAAAATTATTAAAAAGAAATATTAAAAAATTAAAAATTATTAAACAAAATATTAAAAAATTAAAATGTAAAAAAAATTGTGCGCAATGTAACTAGAATCAAATAAAAAACAAAATTCCCTAAAATAAAAAAAATTATGTAATTTAGTTATTGAAAATTTTCTTTCTAAATTTAATCCCTGAATATCCTTAAAAATTTCCAAATCTTTTTTTTGAAAAAAACATGTTTTAAAGTCTAATTTGTACACTGCCCATTCCCAAATTTCGTCCTTCTTACTTTATTAGTTTTGGGATACAAAAACTGTGATAATTCTACCCATAAAACAACGAATGAATGCACGATAAACATAAAAAATTAAATCAATATAAATATGAATAATAATTTGGAAAAATTTTGATATAAGAGCAATTCTTTTCCTCCCTTAATTTGTTAATACCATCAATGTTCTTATTATGAATTTTCTCAGACCATTTATTATATCTAAGCATTTCAGCTTCAACAGTACCTGATGCTGCTTCTGCTTCTTTGTCTCTGTTGAGCTATTGCCGCTTCAATTGATGACTATACAATTTTTAATTTCTTCTTTCTTGAAGTGCTTGAAGTGCTGCTTTTGAAATTTGTATTTTATTTGTAATTTTTATTGAAAAAATTTGTGCGGCACACAAATCACAGCGGCAAGATTTGTGGTCAATGTTTTTAATGGCTGCAAATAATGAAACATTTGCTGCTCTTCGGCGCTTTTGCTGCTTCCTCACACACACACACACATACAGCCGGCTGTTATATTGCAATTGTAACGTTGCTTTCTTTGTTGTTGCTCTAGCAGAGTATTGTCTACATTTTGTAATGCTGCCCAAGGGATATTTTATGAGCGTGCGCTGGCATTTGGTTTCCTTGCATTTGGTCTTTGGCATTGTGATTTTTTGTGTTGGAATAAACATTTTTTTTCACATTTATTGACGCTGTAAAATTAAAAACCATCATTAAAGACCAACAAAAAAATAAAAATTAAATTACGATACAGTGTTTGCTTTTGTGGTCATTAAAAATGTTTTATGTGCGTTAATGCTGCGAGGTCGAAAGTGTGAAGCGGCTTTTGGATATTTGGCAAATTTTCAGCTGCCAACACCTCAGTAGGGTTTGAGGAGTTTATGTGTTAATATTTTGTTGTTATTTGTAGTAACTCAAATTGAAAATGTGCTTAAAGTACGAGAAAAAATTTATTGTTGCAGAAATGAAAGTGATTTAATGCTGTTAATGCTTTGAATATTTATGGTTTAAAGCTGTTTGGTTGAGGTAAGAGTTTGTTTTTATGGAATTTTCATTGGCTTAGAAACAAATAAATAAGTGAAAAAATTCAATCATGGAGTTCAAGTGAGTAAAATTCAGTAGAACATGAAATTTTCTTTAGCATTTGACTTTTGGTATTAATTTTTCTTTCATAAGAACTTATAAACCTTCAGAAAGAGAACTATAATTACTTTGTTTTAAACTTGGGGTCTGTTGTTTCAATTTTAAAAAATTTTACAAATGGTATACGGGGCGTATGAGTGTTCATAAGTGTTCTTCAAGAAAACAAACAAAAATAACCGCATTAACCCATTAATGCCCACAGTTACATATACGTAACGGCAGCAACGATAATTTAAAATGTTATTTACAGGTTGCATGTACATGCCTATTCATGTTTATACCTCATATGACATTGAAAATAGTTTAGCGAATGCTGTAAAATTAGGTCAGTAACTCTTTTATTTTCGTCGCGAGTACAAGTTTTGTAATGAGGTATATTTCAAATTAGTAAAAATTGCGATATGGTGGCACGCAAACGGTAAGAAAAATGTATATCAATTTAGTGAAAGTATTTTGTGAGAAACTTTTTGTGAAAAGTGGTTATTAAATATCTACAGTTTTATTAAAAAATGTTAAAATAAACTTTTAGTGCCCGTGGGCTTTTCTGAGCAGCCTGCAATTGCACTGTTACGTATATGTAACTGTGGGCCATTCTCAGTACTTTTGTGTTTTTGGTTTAAGTTACACATACGTAACAGTGGGCTATTCTCAGTACTTTTTTAACGTAAGTTCAAATATAAATGTAAGATTTTTGTATGCTTAGATACGGATATTTGACACTGGATGAGGCCACCATATATTTGCAAGAGATTGCAAGTGATGAGGAAGAAGATAATACAGTGGAAAAGTTGACAATTAAGCCGCCTAGTGGCCATATTTTGGGATCTGAAGAGGATTCTGTGGAAGAAGATGGCGGTGGAGTGACAACAAATTTGCCGAGAACACAATTAATGCAACCGTGTGAGGTTATTGTGCGGCAATTGACAACAAAGGTTGAAATCGACGACGACGAAAACATCATACTACAGCAAGCTCTTGAAGACGTGATAAATAATTCCTTCGCAAACTTAAATACAGATCTTATAGAGTCACCAGGTACTACATCATCAACGTCTTTTGGGTCGCCATCTTGTGGAGGAGCCATTTCACTGCCTATGTTTTATAAACCTTCAGAAGAAGAGCCATTGGAGCCTAGTGATGAACTTTCGTCGGCTTCTACTTTACATGGAAAACTTCCAATCACTAAAATTGGAAAATATTCCCGAATAGAACGTAAAACAATCATGGTACCATTACAAAATTCGGTACTGCAATATAATCGGCATGTGGGGGGAACCGACAGAATGAACCAAAATGTAAACGCATACAGGATTAGCGCTCGTGGAAAGAAGAGGTGGTTTTCCATTTTTTCAAAGCTCATTGACGTGTCGATGCAAAATACGTGGATCTTGCATCGTAAAGGAGGAAGCAGTATGACGCAACTTGATTTCCGCAGAGCCATTGCCAACTCTTGGCACAATAAGACCACCTCAGAGCATTTTTCATCGAACAACTGCGGCTGAGACCGACTTCTCAAGCCGCTATGACTGCATTGGGCATTTTATTGTAGAAACAATAGATAAAAAAAGGCGCCGCTGCGCTGGAATGAACTGCAAATCGCATCCCACTTCTATGTGCAAAAAGTGTAATGTTGGTTTGTGCATCAAATGCTTCGAAAAGTACCATTATGCTACAATTCCATAATTTATTGTATCAACCACATATGTGTTTCATTCACCTTTACATTCACAGTTCAATGTATACAAGGTTTTCATGTATTTTTAAGTACTAAGCTGTAACATTGTCATTAAAAATAAATAAAATTTGTTCCACCAAAAAGTACTGGAAATAGCCCACTGTTACATATATGTAACGGCTTCCACAGCCCAATCCATACAAGGTATCAAATTTTTTTTTCTTATTTATGTTCCTGTGCATCATAAATCATACGTCTCTAAATTTCAAGCCCCTAGCACTGCTAGATCGCTGTGGGCATTAATGGGTTAAATTACGCTTCGCTGTGAATTTACTTTTTGTTTTGTGAAATTTTCTAAAATTTGTTGCATAGTGTATGCGGCGTATGTGTTCAAAAAACTTAAAAAATATAACTTAAATCAAATAATGATTTTTATGAAAATGTTGGTGTAGCAAATGGGTCGTATGAGTGCTCATAGATTTTCTTAGAAACTAATACAATTTAATTTTTAACTCATGGATTTTTTGCGATTTTATTTAAATTTTTGGCAGAGTTTATGGGGCCTAAGTGACCCCATAATTCTGCAGAAAGAAAAATACATTTTACATTTGATTTATGATTATTGTTGTTGAATGTAAAAATGTTTTCAACTAGTACACGGGGCGTATGAGTGCTTATTTAATTTAAATTTAATTTTCAGGAAAATACAATTTTTGCTTCCATCATATGTTTGTCTGATTTTGTCTCATTTTATGAAAGCATTTGTCTACAACAAACTTCTTCTTAACTCATTTGCTTTTTTAAAACTTAATTAAGATCGTTGCGGGGCCTACGGCACCTACACGTATGAGTTATTATAATTTTTCCAGTATGCAAAAGTACTCATTTCCGTCATATGTTTGTCTGTTTTGTCGCATTTTATAAAAGTATTTGTGTATAAAATCCTCGTTTTTACCAAATTTATTTTTATTTAAACTCAATTAACATCTTTGCATCCTGCGGAGCGTATAAGTGATTATAATTTTTCCGGGACGCAAAAATTCTCACTTCCGTCATTTGTTTGTCTGATTTTGTCGCATTTCATGTAAGCATTTGTGTATAAAAACCTCGTTTTTAACTAATTTGTTTTTCTCAATTAACATCCTTGCAGGGCCTCCTGCACCCTGTCTGCTTTTGTGTCATGTTATGAACTCATTTGTCTAACCCAACCTTCTTTTTAACTCATTTGTTTTTCTTCAAACTCAATTAACATCTCTGCAGGGATGGAAAAAATCCCCACTTCCGTCATTTGTTTGTCTGTTTTTGTCGCATTTCATGTGAGCATTTGTGTATAAAAACCTCGTTTTTAACTAATTTGTTTTTGTTCAAACTCAAATAACATCTTTGCAGGGCCGCCGGGACGTATGCGAAAAAATAATTGCTTCCGTCATATATTTGTCTGGTTTTGTCGCATTTTATGAAATTAATTATGTCTACAACAACCATCTACTTAACTCATTTGCTTTTATTCAAACTCAATTAATAACCTTGCAAGGCCTACGGGGCGTATGAGTGTTTATAATTTTCCAAGGAAGTTTAAATTCTTGCTTTCGTTATAACTTTGTCTGGTTTCGTGGCTTGTTTTGAAATAATTTGTCTAAAACAGCCTCGTTCTAAACTCACTTGTTTCTGTTCCAACTTAATGAACGGCCAGCGGGGCGTATGAGTGTTTATAAGCTCTGATTAACTATGATATTTTTTTAAATTTCACCAAATAAAAACAAAACAAAAGCAACCATAATGCTCTACTCCTCATTCTACATTAGTTTCGGTAATTTGCCATAAGCCATCAGTTGGTGCAGCACGTTTGCGCTACATTTACATATCAACGATTAGCCACTTTGCACGCTGCCTAATCTGAAATTAGGCATCACTCACACCCCATGCACAACCAAAGCAACACTGCCAACAACAATGCCGCAGATTTGCCGCACTTTTGCTTATATTCACTATAAATATTCCATGCTAAGTCTTCATTTAAATATTAAAACATTTCCTGCACCGAACGCTACGAGTATAGTTTTAGCTGTAGGCAGCTGAAGAGCACAGAGCACATGCTGGAATAGAGAAAAATAATGGAAAAATTGCAAATATTCCCAGCAAACTTGTATTATCAGATTTTACAGCAAATTAGCTTTTTCTACCAATTTAAAATTTGACTA
This sequence comes from Melieria crassipennis, assembly GCA_963668005.1. NCBI lineage: Eukaryota > Metazoa > Arthropoda > Insecta > Diptera > Ulidiidae > Melieria > Melieria crassipennis. The sequence goes on from OY764961.1 coordinate 107,343,066, forward strand.
GATAAACTTTTATCACACAACGCAAGCTATGACAACTTGTTTCGGTGGCGTTTGTGTTAGTGCTGCTGCTCGCAATATCGGAAGCAGCAGAATTGTGTTTTTGTTCGGTTGCGACAAAAAACAGCAACGAGGAACATGACAAACTTTGCGGGCGTCTGTGTTGTCAGCGAGTGCAAAGTGGAAGTGGGCAGGGCGTCTATGTGAATTTTCATCTCTCGCCTTGGCCCTTAGAGCCGTTCGGCTGCTGTTGCTTTGCTTGCCTGCTGTCTGGCTGCAGTTGTTGTCATGTCGCTGCTTTTTGACATTTGTTGGTTTGTGTTTTTTCCTATTAACTTTTTTCTATTTTCTATTTGTCAAAACGTGTAGAACCAGCCTAAAAATTGCTTTTTCCCATTGCAAAAGCTGCAAAGCAGCATTCGGCACTCATCACATTAAACAATGTTGCACCAACGCCCGCACAAGTGTTGAGGTAGATTGGCTGCGCTACTTTGTCGGTTTTAAATTTAATTCATCATTTTGGTTATTTCTTTCAATATTTACAACCCTTATCTGCATGTTATCAACGTTGTCACTGATACCTGCCCGCAGATTGTTCAGCCAGCTGCAGCCAACCAAAACGCCTTCTGGCGCCTGGCTTACCCCAACCATTCGTAGCCCCGAAACGAGTTCAGAGTAACAAATACCGCCACTTCTTACGACACACAACAATCCGCAGTGCTTAACGCATTTCGCCGATGGCAAGTGGCGCATGTGTGTGTGCGTGTTTAATATATTTTGTAAAAAGGATAAAGTGATTTTATGTATGCTTTCGCCGTATTTGAGGGCGCTCAGCCAGCACAAAAAAAAAACACAGACAATTTTATGCGTATTTGGTTGTGTGTGTATGCGGAAGGTTGCCGCACTGCCACATGTGAATGTCAGTGAATGATTAGGGTTACGTCGTCTCGTCTGCATGCTGGTCGCGTTGTGCAGCCCGACAAGCAAAATCCTGCGCCATAGCTACGGGATCAGGAATGTAGCAGATTAACATTTTTCGTTGCTGTGTTTATGCTCACATCTCATTCACTTTGCTCTTTTCGCAGTGGCTTCAGCACTTCAGTATCGATTTGGTTTGCTGCGATTTTATCGGCGACTGTTTTGCTGTTTGCTTTTGTCGCCAGCATTTTTCTTTATTTCTTTCGCTCGCATGCGGTTAAGTTTGCGTAACGTTTCCAAAATTGTTGCATTTCGTTGGGGAAGTTCATTTGGTGCAAGTGACAACAAGTGAAAAACGTAAAACCCAGTTGACTGTAACATGCTGCGAATTCAATCCAACTCTTGACATTCTTATTACCTGATACGACAAGATGTGTTGGTGCACTAGTGACTGCAAACGTTTTTAGTATAATATTTAACAAAAAGATAGTTGAATTGTAGAAAGTATTTAGGTGTAGTAGGCAATAGTTATTTGTTAAAAAAAGATTAAAAAATTATAATAAAAATATTAATAAAATATAAATTAATAGGTAATACAAAATTACAAAAATATTTAAATGAAGCAACTACAAAAAGATAGATGGAGTATATAAAGTATTTAGGTAAAGTAGGTAGTAGTTATTTGTTAATGAAACATATTGAAAAAATAATAAAAAATTAATAAAACATAACTAAATACGTAATACAAAATTACAAAAATATTTAAATGAAGCAACTACAAAAAGATAGATGGAGTATAGAGAGTAGTTAGGTGAAGTAGGCAGTAGTTAGTTGTTGATACAAAAAATATTGAAAAAAAATATATAAATTAATACGTAATACAAAATTACAAAAATATTTGAATGAAGCCACTACAAAAAAATAGTTGAAGTATAAAAAGTATTTAGGTGAAGTAGGTAGTAGTTATTTGTTAATGAAAAATATTGAAAAAATAATACAAAATTAATAATACATAACTAAATACGTAATACAAAATTACAAAAATATTTGAATGAAGCAACTAAAAAAAGATAAATGGAGTATAGAGAGTATTTAGGTGAAGTAGGTAGTAGTTATTTGTTAATACAAAATATTGAAAAAATAATTTAAATAATATAAATTAATACATAATATAAAATTACAAAATTACAAAAATATTTGAATGAAGCCACTACAAGAAAATAGTTAAAGTATACAAAGTATTTATGTGAAGTAGGTAGTAGTTATTTGTTAATAAAAAATATTGAAGAAAAAAAAATAAAATATAAATTAATACGTAATACAAAATTACAAAAACATTTGAATGAAGCCACTACAAAAAGAAAGTTGAAGTATAGAATGTATTTAGGTGAAGTAGGTAGTGGTTGTTTGTTAATAAAAAATATTGAAAAAATAAATATAAATTAATACGTAATACAAAATTACAAAAATATTTGAATGAAGCCACTACAAAAAAATAGTTCAAGTATAAAAAGTATTTAAGTATTTATTAATAAAACATAACTAAATACGTAATACAAAATTACAAAAATATTTGAATGAAGCAACTAAAAAAAGATAAATGGAGTATAGAGAGTATTTAGGTGAAATAGGTAGTAGTTATTTGTTAATACAAAATATTGAAAAAAATAATTTAAATAATATAAATTAATACATAATATAAAATTACAAAATTACAAAAATATTTGAATGAAGCCACTACAAGAAAATAGTTAAAGTATACAAAGTATTTAGGTGAAGTAGGTAGTAGTTATTTGTTAATAAAAAATATTGAAGAAAAAAAAATAAAATATAAATTAATACGTAATACAAAATTACAAAAATATTTAAATGAAACCACTACAAAAAGATAGTTGAAGTATAGACAAAATTTTGTTGAAGTAGGCAGTAGTTATTTGTTTATGAAAAATATTGAAAAAATAATACAAAAATTAGGTAATAAAATATAAATTAATACGTAATACAAAATTACAAAAATATATGAATGACGCAACTACAAAAAGATAGATGGAGTATAGAAAGTAGGAATAGTAGGCAATAGTTAAAAAGTTTGCTAATAAAAATATTAAAAAAATACTAAAGAAATATTAAAACATTTAATGAAATATAAATTAATACGTAATGAATAATTTCAAAAAATATTTGAATGAAGTAACCATGAGCGTAAAATTAATTTTTGAATTTTTTTAAATAATTTTTAAATAATTTTTTTAATAATTTTTTTAATTTTTAATTAATTAAAAAGGGTAGCCACATAAAAACGGAAAGACAAGAAATTTCAATAAAACCATCAATTTAATATACTCTTTGGTGATATTCAATTGAACTGATCGACTTCGAAACTGGCCGCAACGATGGCTATGTTTTCTTTACCTCGCTGTCTGGTTTTTAGTTTGAAATCCAAAAGAGATTATTTACGCTCATACTTTTTTATTGTGCAACGAATTACTTGCGCACTGAAGTCTTGATGACCACCGACCTTGCTCGACCTCGATTTCACGTTGCGTATTTACAATTGAACTGGAAGTTTCATAATCATATTTAATAACTTTCACACGTTCAACAAGCGCAAAACGATGCCTGATGTTATGGTAAACTACATCAAATATTTTGAAATTTAAAGTCTTTGATATTTTGGAAGGTTGCTGAGACAATCCTATTGGAAAAAACTATCACCCCATACCTCTCACAGTCTTCCAAGTCCTCGTGTAATATCAGAGAATGCCAGAGTTCACCTTTGTCCTTAGTCCTTTGTCAGTCTGTGTTCGTCGGTGTTCAAAACCAATCTCAGCTTCTGGCTACATTCTATAGTAGCACAAAGCCTGACATGCTCTGAAGCTCAAATGTTCTGCTGTCCAGATATTGATGGCGTATATCTCAAAGTGCTGCACATTTGCATAGAAGATGCTGCACATATCCCATATCCTATTTCCTTCTTAACAGCACATCTCACTTTCTATTCAAACTCATTGAACGGCCAGCGGGGCGTATGAGTGTTTTTAAGCTCGAAGTGCTGCACATTTGCATAGAAGAAGCTGCACAGTTCCTGTCCTTCTCAGCACCAAATCTACGACTGTTACCCCAACATGGGCAAAGCTAGTCTATTTGTTAGAAGACTGTTGGCTCAGTGACTCGTTAAAACTCCTAAAAGTATGCAAACTTTAGCTTTCTTAAATCAGAGAAGACAAAAAGTTCTCTTTTGGTTCAGATGCTGCAGTCAGGTCGAGCGCCCCATTGATTGTTGGTGTATTTAAGGGGCAGCTAGAAGCTAAATAAGATCTAACTTTGCTGATCTACTTTGCGCATATGGAAAAAGGTAAAGGTTTCTGTTTAGTTCATATTGAAATAAGGAACAAAATTCCATTAATTTTTAATTTTTGTAAGTAAGAACAAATTCTTATGCACTTGAAATAGAAAACCCAACAATTTCTGTGAAAAAACTATCTAAACTATCTGTACCCATCGGAGTTTGTTGTAGTGCTTTTGAATCCCTCAAGATAGCATTAAGGAATCTTAAGAGGAACGATCAGCTACCTGTCATTGAGTTCAGAACTGCCAGCTTCGAACCGTTCAGGGCCAATTCATTCGTCCTTGTGTTAGTCAGAATACTACAGCGACCAGCAAAGTTTGTTGTTGCACTCTTTCAACGTGTTCTGAGATTGTCGGTACTCGAAAATACATTTTTCTTTGACGTTATAAGAGTTCAAAATCTGATTCAGCGCCTGGCTGTCTACCACATAACCAAATTGTTGGCATACAAATTCATCAGTTCAGTCAGACATGCAGTCTAGTTTATGGCAAAAATTTACACCGTAAAATATTTATGGCATAAGTTATACGGATTACGAATTTTTGCAACAAAATGGATATGTTTTCATGAATTTTTCCAAAAATAAATAAATGCTTGGTGTTTATTATTTATTTATTATTACCTTCACTATGCAAATCACTACGCATATCTTTTATTACATTTCGTTTTCCGCAAAAAAACCCATAAAATTGCAAGCTTCATTAAAACTGTCGGCCATAACCTCAAATTGTTATGGTATCACACACACACATGCACATGATTTCGTTTCGGCAATGCAAAAAAAAAATACAATAAATATTTGCACGTAACCTCAATGGCCCAGAGAATCTCAATGCCGCGCAAGAGAACATAAAAACAGCGCAATGCGAGCAAAATTTCAACTTAATTAAAATATCAGCAGTGTTGGCAAAAACAAAAACAACCAAAATACACGTAACGTAAAAAATAACATAAAAAAAAAAAGAAAGAGAAATAAAAAGCGCATAAAAATTATTAAAAAATAATAATAGTTAAAAACTGGCAAAAGCAGCCATAAATAAGCAGCAACGAGAAAACTATGTTATTGCAGAGTTGGTTTTTTTTTGTGGGGCACTCCTTCTGCGCGCTGTTTGTTTTTTTCGTACAATTGAAATACGACAAAGTCGAGTGCCAAAAAGTCCGAAATTGTGAAAACAAATAAATTTTGCTTAAATTATGACTTGACTAACATTTGCGTGCAACGTACTTGACTTGTGCAACAAACAGCAACAACAACAAATCAATGTAAAAGTAGGAGAGCGCAGCAATGAACAGAAGGAGATAGAGAGAGAAAGAACGAGTAAGAGATGAAAAGCACTGCAAACAGTTGCAGTTGCATAAAATAATTTAATTAAAATGCTGGCCGCCAACTTAACAATTAGCCACTGCACGCACTGTCTCTTTCATTGTATCTGTCTCTCTCTTTCGCTCTTTCACTCTTACACTCACTGTGTCTCTTTCTTTTGCTCGTTGTGCTGCTGTTTTTTTTTTCGTTAGTTTCTGGCGCCAGCACGCTTGGTGCAGTTTGCACTGAACGACAGACAAAAAAGTTGGCGCAACAGCTGTTGCGGCAGCTGCTCGGACTGCTGACAGTTGTTGTTGTTGTTGCTGCTGCTGCTGCTGCAAGTAATAAAGTTCGCATGCGGCTGAGTGCTCAAAATAAATGGGGTGCTTGCACTCTCAGCCAGTTGCCGGAATATGCTTTCCGCCACATTTTTTCCACAGCTCATTTATTTTGCTGCATTTATCAGCAGTCAAGTTGGCATTTGCGGCCATTGGCAGCCAACTTTCTGGGTAAACGGGCCAAGCATTTAATGCCTGAATAAATGATGGGCCATTAAAGTTATGCACTAAATTATAAAATAGAAAATAAATTATAAAATGTAAACTATTAAGTTTTGTAAATTTCCACAACTTCATCATTTCATGATTAAAATGTAAAACAGTACAAAATTTGATTTAATCCAAGTTTCATCAGAAAAGTAAAAGCAATAACACACACTTTGAGCAAAATTCAGCCAAGCAACAGTTCGAATATTTGATTAGATCTCACAGCGTGTTTAGTTATACAAAAAATAAAAATACAAAATACAAAAGTGAACAAATATTACACATAAATATTTATAGTAGTGCATAGTGTACGCGTTGGCGTTTGTTGTAATTAATCAGCGTGCCACAGCAATGCTTCATGAATTCCGCTGTCGGATACATCCTGAATACGTTTGCGACTTTGCGCCACAGTCCGTTATTAATTGGGTCACGTAGCCGCTATGCTACACGATATATTTTTTGGCATTAATTTAATTAAATTGCAGAGAATGCTGTGTGTCAGGAAAATCGCACACTTTGCTATGCACAGCAGCGACCAGTGTCGATTCGAAATGCTGAACGAATTTATTTGGACGAAGGATTATCGCTTGAGGCAGTTTTCAACATCTTCAGTTATAGTTTAACCAAACTCACACTTTAAGTGAAAGTTTGAAAGGTCTCAATGCAGCGAGGTGAGAGTGGTGGACTTCAGGTGAGAGTGGTTGATGAGAAGAAGCTGACTGAATGATTTGCTTTGGCCAATCCTGCGGCATGATGAGAAGAGTTGGTGTCAGTCGCTAAGGATCTGTTTTGTTTATGTAGGTGTCAGCCACATGATGGCGTCAGTAAACGTCAGCTACGTGATGCCGTCAGTAAACGTCAGCCAGACCTGAGAAGGAGTACTTACCTGCATGTAGTTTACATTGGTTCAAGTTAGCGAATCGTCCAAGAGACAGCAGCAGCAAATTCAAATATTTATATTTGACCGGTTATTTGTTAGTAGAAAACCCAAATAAAGTCTACTAAATATATTCAAATCGAGTTTATTTTCTTTTAAGATGAATAGCGCAAAGATGAATGGATGGATAGATCTGTATTTACGATGGTTTCATGGAAGATTTCCCACTTTCTACGGAAAGCGAGGATAGATGTGAGAGGTTTTGTTTATAGCTCAAAGGCAAATGAATGGATAGATTTGGCTTTACGATGGACATGATGTCATTGAAAACTTCTCACTTTCTATGGAAAGGATGGATAGTTGAGGGAGCCAAGAAAATTGATCTACGAAAAGTCCATTTCTCAGGCTTAGTAGCCCATTGTACTTTAGGATTTGGAAACAAGAGGAGAGCAGATAGAGGAATGGGGCATGCAAAAGTTGTAGTATTGACTGAATGGAGCTCTTTAAGCACAAAACGATTCACAGATTCACACGACATGTGGCAAAAAAGGGTGTTTTTTTTCCTTGTTCACTCCTCTCGGGAGCATAAGGCCTCCACAAGACATTGCCTTGTGTTGGTTACATTAATCGGTGGTGTTTTTCTGCCATGGTTGGTGATTGGTCTGCCGCAAGTAGTACCTAGGAACGACGCACAGTGTCGCGAGTGTGGCCACAAATGGTAAAAATCAATGTTACAAAATGACTAAAATAAATATGACAATCGACAGATAATATCTCAACTAAGAAAAATCCGTTAGCCGATCTTCAATATCCTACTCCGTTCCATTTTTATGTAGCTTCAAAGTTGATGTTAAAAAATACGCATTCGTTCCAAGTTTGTGGGTAATTCTTTATGCTGAATGAAAAAATATAATTTATGTACTAACTAATATAGTCATTTTATATATTAAATACAACTTTGGAATTTTTCCTGAATGGCAGTACTATTTTTTGGTTTGTGCTTTGAAAAAACTGTGAAATCTCGTTACATTGAAAAATTACGTTTTTCGGGTTGCTTCTAACAAAGAACCAAAAGTTTGGTGGAAAAAAGTTTAAAAAACGTCAAAAAGCACTTTTTTAGTTCCAACCCTAAATTACTCAAAAAAGTATGTGTTAACATAATCCGGAGTAATTTTTTGCCTTGAAGTGCCTATTTGTTTGTTATTCGCAATTTTCTAGTGACGCCTCCACTAAAAATACGTGATATCTTCGAAGAGTGGCGTAAAGCTGAATCCAGAAAGCGGTCAATAAAACTTGATTTTCTAATAAATTTACTTAAAGATAAGACGGGCGTTTAGTTAATCATGAACAAAAGCAAAGTTTGCGTCCCCACCTAAACATTTACTTTTTGCAGTGGCACCTACAGTCGAAAATGGTGATTTTTTTCGAAGTATGGCTTCCGACGTTCAATGAAAGTAGCGGCAAAGCAGCTGCTGAAATGATGAGCTGAATAAAGGACAAGGTTGGCACATTGTTCGTATCATCAAAAGTAGGCAGAATGCCACGCCCACTTTAAAAATCTAAACATTTATACTAAAAAAAATTAAACAAGAAGTCATAAAGGAAAAGTTTTGGCCACTTTATATATATGCTCCAGCTGCCACGCCCACTTTAAGGTTTTAGAAAGCTTACCAATTAAAATTATATCGTGGAACGAGTATCGCAAATAGCCTTCTAAAAATACAGTTTTAGTTGTAGTAAAATACGAATAGTTTTTAAAGGGGGCGTGGCAGAGCGCCCATTTTTAGTGTGAGCTTTTATATCATTATTTTAAGCTCAAAGACAAAATTTCATAATTCTATCACTAATATTAAGAAAGTTATTTCAATATTACAGTTCTTTTCATGTGGCAGGTGGGCGTGGCAGTGGTCAAATTTTAATGATATTTTGCAAATTTTTTAATTTCTACCACAAAAACAATCTCACCAAGTTTCATCGAAATAGGATAACGCTAAGTATTTTTGGCCACGGCTTATATGGGATCGCGACACTGTGCGACGCCTCCGATGTTGTGAGCTATCGCTCATAGCGCCATCTGTTGTGTAAGGGAGGTCACAACAGAATGGTTGGAGACTTTGCTAAGATCGGTTTGAAGCATTGTTTTCGCTAATGGCGTTACTGGTGCACCGTGTAGCTGTATATTTTTTTTTTTTACAACCGCACAGCGCATCATTGCGGGTAATATTGCATGGCAGTGAGTGGGAAAGGATCATCTGAAAGCTATGGGATGTAAGCTTTCTAAATGAAGTAATTCTTCCACTCATATGTGCTTCGTAGAAGTCAAAGAAATAAGAACGTACAGACAACACTTTTCAAACAATCTGTCAGAGAACAAACATTTGGCACGCTGAGTTTTTGTCGTCTTAACTAATGAAAGGAAACAACAGCCTTTGTGTTAAAAAAACCAAGATTTTGCATGTTTGACTAACAGTCCTTGAATCTACCCTGCTTTACAAAAGGAACCAAGTTGCTTGAACTTTGAGACCCTGAACTTCCTTTAAAGGCAATTGCAATGGGTTCGAATGGTCTTCGAGTGGAAAAGTGAATTATGAGTTGTTGTGCTTTTCCTTAATTTTAGTCTTTTTAGTTGAGGTGCCCATATTTTTGGGTTCTGTACGACCAATGACTGACTGTATTAGGATCAAAATTTTCAGAGGGTATCATATTTAAGTTAGGCGCTTCAGGCACTTGTAAACCTTTCTTAACCCTAGAAAGGTAATCTTCGTCGATTCGACGAACACCACATACATTTCTTCAAATTTCTCCTTATTCTCCGATCTGATTGCTTTCTCTTTTCGTATGATCTCAGTTGGCGATGTGCTTTCGCGGAATACAAGGTTTTGCAGCACGAGCGCAGCGTAAGTTTTCTTTTTTTTATATAAAAACAAAACTAGGCTTCGTCGAAACGACGAAGAATACCATTAACGTGACTTTTTGCAACTGAATACGAGTACTATACATTGAATTTCAGTATTTCAAAATGTCTCGGAATTCGGGGTTATCGGAAGAATTCATTGAAAAATGTTTTGGAATTGGTTAATTAATTAATTATTAATTAGTTAAGTTAATTAGTTAGTTAGTTAATTAGTGTACAAGTAAGTTAGTTAAATAGTTAATTAGAATTGTAAAAAGTTAGTTATATTTGTTGATTTTTTTGGTTTTTATTTGTTTTTTAAGGAATTATAATTGTGTTTCTGTCTTCAGAAAGAAGCTATGTATGGTTCTTCACTTTATTTTAATTTTAATTATTTTTTTAACTTCAGATACTCATTCCGATCTCAAAAATAAATGTACCTCAATACAAATTATTAAAAAATACACAAATAATTTTTAAAAATATATACGCTGGGAATTATTTACACAAAAATGTCTAAGTATAATTATAAAATTAAGTTGGAGTTTATACGATTTCTAATACTTCCAAAAATCGGAGTTGAATACGACTTCGTCGATTCGACGAAGATTACCAACAACGTATGTAAAATATGATTACCCTTCTAGGGTTAAGAAAAGGTAATTTCGATTGAACAAGATACGACTGGCAGCGATACTGGGAAGTTCGAGAACGAGCTGCGCTACAAGCAAACATATATAAAAGGCAGCCGGGTACAGCGCAGAGGGAAGAATTTGGTTCTGACTAGTGAAACAGTAGAGTGAAAAATTGAAATTAAGTAAAGTGACTGATAGTTTTGAATTGCGAACGATTTTAGTGTGTTTAATTTTTGAGCACAATTCAGTGAAACGAATTACATCTGCCTTGACGCAGCAGAACTAATTTTCGTAACAGTGTTCTCAATCTCTCTAAAGAATAAAATAATAATGTATTGCTGTAAGGTTAGGGAACTCTCAGTGAAGTTCGTAAGGGAATACAGAGTTGAAAATATAGAATTGGAATCGTTTTAAAGAATAATGCCACTAAGGTTCAATAGTTTGAAGAGCTAAATAAAATTACTTTACTTAAATTAAAAGGATCTTCAGGCCTTATGGTTTGGGATAAGGGTGAAGGGTTCAATAAAATTTTTAGCACATTTTGCACTAAACTCAATCGGTGGAGTACTTTTCAAAAGTACCAAATTAAGAACTATGAAATTACTTAAATGTTCCATTTCGTTGGTTCGAGTAAGGACTGAAAGGTCTCAAAGGCAATGAGAGACTTTTGTCTCCTGTTGACATATTCGTATCTCTGGCAATGTGCCTTGTGTGGCTGTCCAATTCATGTCAGATAGACAAATGTTGTTGGGGTTATAATGCACTGAGAGCAGTAATGGTCTCTTGTGACCTCTACTACTACTTGGAAAAGTCCAAGTCACAAGCCAAGTTCAAGTCTAGTTAAGTTCTTGTTCAAAGCATGAGAAGAAAAATATATCAGTATTTGTTTTGTTGTTGTATGACCAAATAGAAATTGCGAGCAGTTCTCATTTGGACAACAGTCTGTCATGATTATCTTTTCAAGTGAGTAAAGTGGGCCAACGGTTTCTGGTCTTTTGACCATTGCGTACAAAGTGCCAAGTTTCAGAGATCGTTGACATTCTTTGCTTGTTGTACCAAGTAAGATTGTTGTCAACAAAGATTCTTGTCGCCTCTACTAAACTTCACAGGAGTTGCGCGAAAACTTGAAGAAATCAGTTTGTTAGAAAAATTTGTTTGAAATAGAAAACTCAAAGAAATATTGCACTTTTGCTTAATTGCCATCGCGTATCATTCACCGCAACTACAATGCAATTTGAAGAAACTCAAAGTGGTCTCAAGTTCTCAATACCGCAGGGACTTAAAAAAAAAAATTACTCAACTTGTTGTAAACTTGGCAACAAGCAAACGAATTCTTTACTACTTCCGCACTAACAGCAAACTTATACATGTATAATATATGTTTGTGTGTATGTCAGTACATGTATAATTCTCTATATGCTTACACGTACATATATATATGAACGTCCTGTAGCCACGTCTTGTCGATGCGCCAAGCCAGCACTTTCTTGTTGACTTGTTGCGAAATTGTAGGAAAATTGCAATAAAAAGTTGCCAAGCGGAAGGAAGCGAGCATAAGATATAATTCGCATGTATGTGTATGCCTGTGTGTGTGTGTATGTATGCATTTATATGTAGAAACGAAAAGTAGCGCCACGACTGACAGTGACTGAATTGTGAATAACGTTTTGAGTGAATGCAAGAAAAGTTTTTCGCTTGCGCCGAAAAAACTTTCACAATTGCGTTGCGCGGACGATGGGCGCGTGCAAGCATTAAACAACAACAATACATCTATCCGAAAAAAAATAAAAAATGCGCAAAGAGTGAAACAAGCAACGAGTGGAAAGCTATGACGGCAAAAGGATTTAAATGGCAGCGTTTTCGCGCGCGTAGGTGTGTCCGCTTTGCTGTGTGTGCGTGTGTGTGTGTATGTTGATGCCGTTGTTTTGTTGCTTTTTAACTTGCGCATACTTATGCACGCTAAGATTTTGTAAATTGTGGAACTTACACCAACACTACAAGCGCGCAGAAGGCGTGTTGAAGAAGAATAGTTTGTTTCGCCGAGGAGCATTTTGATGCCGTCTGACGACTGCCACAGATTTTATGTTATGTTTTTCACTCTTCGTTATAGTTGTGGTTGGTCGTACAACTACTACTATATAGTAGTTGTTGTTGTTGTTGTTGCGTGTCGTAAAAGTGGTTTTAAATGTACGCACACAACTTACAACATTTTGGCGTGTTGCAGGCGTCGCGTGCAGCCAGACAGAGCGACAGAGAGAGTGAGAGGCAGACAGACAGACAGACGCAGCTACCGACAGACAGCAAAAGATAGCGGCGCCGCCCTAACGACAGATAAGCGCGCTAGACGGCGTAAAGAACACATTTGCCGCATAGCCGCTGAAATTTGCCACTCACGGCCCGGTGCGACACTTTGTCGCACATAAATTTCGACGCTGTCAACACGTAAGTCGAAATGTTGTCAACTGTGTTGTAATAAAATAAAACAAACAGCAACAACAACTACAACAACAGTAAATGTAATAAATGAAAATAAAACATGTTGTGAATGCTGTTGGTGGATTTTCGCTACAGCTGCCTGTCAGCCTGACAGTAGGCTATGCAAACGGTAGATTTTCGCTGTTTGTGCTTAAACGAACATTGTTTCATGGGCGCGAGGTGTGAGCGTGCGACACAATTCTGCCACACTTACACACACACACACACAGACACACACATTCAAGCACTCAAACTTTAAACGCAACAACGACATTTCCTTAATTTCAAACAAGATTTATTTGACACGATGAAATGCCGGTTTGTGTGCTTAATTTTGTTTTTTATTACTTTTTTTTTGTTTAGTATGCGGCGAAAACTTCTGATTGAGTGTAGCGACAGCAGAGAAGTAGAACCAAACGAAAGGCGTGTACAGTTGTTTTTTGAATGGTTTGAGCAAAAAGTGTGCTGCTCAAAGTGTTGCAGCACAATGAGGGATTTTAAATGTTTAATTTGAAGTCGCCGTTTCTACTTTTGCAAAGTGTGCTTACGGGGTCCTTTAAGTGAATTTGCCCCTTTTCTGGCGCTGATTTTATTTCGGTTGTTTGTTTATTTTATTTTATTTTTTTTAAGTTTACTTTAGTTTTACATATTTTATTTTGTTTTAGTTTATTTTGTTAGCGTATGGAAACGAGTGCTGCACACATGAAATGTGCTGACAGTAAAAAAAATAAAAATAAAAAGAAGGCAACACATGTAGTCAGAGTGGCGAATGGAAATTCACAGCAACATCTACTTGAATGTGTAGTTTGTGTTCAGGCGCGCAGCAGTGGTTTTAAAATCTGGGGAGCGCATTTATGAGCAGAGAAATCTATAAAGTTTTACTGGATTAAACGGTTTGAATGGAAGAAAGTATTGCGGGGCTAAAGAAACAAAGGTGGAAGAGCATGGAGATTTAGTTCGATGCAGCAAGAGAGGGAGAAAAGAGAAAGAATTTAATTGAGGAATGAAATCATGGACGTATGTAGTAAAAAAAGGAGCGAAAAGCAGAGAAATGAACATGCAAAGGAGCGAACAGAGAATCAAATAAAAAGAGCAAAGAATTAATGAACGAACGCTTGAATAAACTTAAAGACGGAAATATAAAGCGGAAACATGAACGTATGCAGTAAAAAAGGAATTATTGGAAGAAATATGGTAAAAAGAGCAACAAATGAGCAGAGAAACAAATAAAAAGAACGAAGAATAAATGGACGACCGCTTGAACAAAGTTAAGGCGGGAAATATAAGACACAAAACATGGACGTATGCAGTAAAACATTGAATGATTGGGAGAAAAATGGGCTTTGAAAAGGGCAAAAAAAAACATGAAGTGAGCAGAAAAACAAATAAAAAGGACATCGATTGTATGGTCGAACGCTCGAAAGAACGAAAAGAGGGAAATATAAGAAAACAATAAAACGGATTGAAAAACGAATTGAAGCATAAACGAATGGATCTATGAAAGGAATAGAAAAGATAGACATAAAAAGATGGAAAAATAGTGAGAGAGAGTCTAAGAGACCAACGAACAAAGAATCCTTCCGATTCCTTAGTCGGAAAAGCCTAGCAAGCACAGCATTTAGATATTAAAAACGTGAATTTTACTACGACTTGATGTTCCCTGTTTATGTGATTTAAATCTACCCAATTTTCGAGGAATTTGAGTGGATTCTTTGGTGCCAAGAAGCCAAGGTAGTCGCTTCTCAACACATCAGTGCCAAATATCTCAAACCTCCGTCTCATTGTTCTCCTCCAATGAAAGCACTTCCAGACAATGAACATAAGAGTGGATAAACAAAGTAATAAACGACAAATGAATTATGAAACATAAAAGTTGAGTTGGAAGTGCATTGAATGAATGAATTGACGGCCGAACTCAAATGTGGAAATCGAATGCAGCAGAGAAACAAATGGACCAGTAAATTGAAGTAGTAGAACTAGTAGGAAAAGAGAAGGAAGTGGATAAATAAATAAAGAATAAACCGCATGGGGCAATAGTAAGAGGCGTAGAAATAGATGATTCGACGGAGGAATGTGTAGACTGAGAGGCAAATGAACAAAGCGACGGGGAGTAGTGTGAACGAAAGATGAACAGAAGATTAAAGTTGTTCCCTGAGAGGAACAAATAAGTAGAGCTGTGTGCGGTGGAATGGAAGCACAGAAGAGTAGACAACAAAATGGACGCAAAAGCAATGGACAGATTATCTGCATATTTCGCAAAACAGATGTGTGCAGTATTTGGGAAATATGGAAATATGGCTGAACGACTGATAGAAAGTACAATGGGCCTAAATTTGGTACACTAGTGCTACTACTAGTGCGATCCATATACCCAGTAACGCACGAAAGGAAGATTTTGGGATTTCAAATGCTACAATCCTCCTTCAAATCCATCTGTATTTAGTATTGAGCTCAAAAATTGTGTGCGTAACAGACACGACATAAAACCCTGTCTGCGCCACTGCGTACATGTAAATCTGAATTTTTACAACACCATTCACAGTTATGTTTCTTTGCTTCGACACTTTCAACCGTCATTTGCAGCATATAATTTTTGCACACCAACGGCCGAATGGGTCGTAGTCGCACAACGCTGCGTATGAGTGACACAAATTGGAGTGGGACTACGCGTATGTGTTGGGAATTTGTTTTGCATGCGAGTGTGTGTTTCAGTGTGTGTGTGTGTGTGTGTTGCTCTGTTTCTGCATAATTTTGTCATTTCGCTTTGCTGCAGCGCTTCAACTGTTCGTGTGCCAATGTGTTTGCTTTTGTTGTTATTTTATGTCGCTCATCAGCGCATGCTTTGCATTTGGCTGTTTTGTGTTTGTGACACTTGGCCACATGTACGCGAGCATAATTTGCCCATCAATTTCAATTTGGATGCCAGCGGCAACGCCCAGCATTCGCTCATCGGCAGCAAAACTTTATTCATAACACTGCGCCTACATCGATTGGCCGTACGTACGAGTATTTAGTCATTAGGAACGATGCCCGCCGGTGATTAAAAGTCCATCTTGATTTAAGCTACATGACGCCGCACGAATTGGCGGCGAGATAATTAAACGCAGTGCTTTCAAAAAAAAAAAAAAAGGCCAGCAATGCGAACGTTTCACCATATCACATTCCATTCTAAGCCGCTCGAAGCGAGCTGCTGCGCCGTAATGTATGCAACTCGTCTGCCATAAGCTACACACTAACGACTGTCCGTCTGTCCGTCTGTGCGTGTGTGTGTGTGCGAATAATGTGAAGCAGTCGTCGAAATTATTTGCATGCGTCGGCATTCATTCGACACGTGTCTAATGTGCGCCGATGTGTTTATGTTATTTTTATGGCTCGTCTGTATTCCGTTCCACATTTGTGGGCACTCGAAATCCATTCGCCATGAACAATGAGTAAGCAATATAAATTCTGCCAACTCTTAATGAGATAGTTGCAAAATCTTTCTTGTCCAGTTTGTGGTTTGTGTGTACCGACGTCGCTCATGCAAATATTTCTTAGTTATGGGTTGACTGCAGGCATTTACAATGAAAATTTGTATTTGCTTACTTGTTGAATCGTAAGTGAAGAGTTAGTTAAAATCAGGTTTTCTTGGAACAAATTTATGACGAATTGCAATTAAATTAATTACTAGAAATTGTTGTATAATAATTGCAACTTTAATTGTGTCTCTTAAAAATATTTTATAAATTTAAACTTCACTTTTTGTATTAGAAGAATCTTAAAAAAATTTAAAACATATTTTTTATAAACAAAGTACAACTTAAATTTTCTCATAATAAAATTTTAAAAAATTCCCACTTGACAGTTTCTCTAAAAAAATTAAAAATTCAATTTAAGTTATAATTTTTACATTGGCGCCAACAATTCCCAAATCAATGCAATCAATTAAATCAAAGTTTTGGTGTGACTACAATTAACAAGTTTTCTTGAAAACAATGACAATAATAATAATAAAACTGATTGTGTTTCTTATTCATTTAAAGTTTGACAAGAAACACAAAAATCTAAAATATTTAAATGAATGCATAAAATAATAGAAAACCCCAGACGGCAGCTCGATTGTTTGTTGTATAGTACTTCTACAAATCTGTGGTCAAAAGCAATAACCGCCTAAGTCGAAAATTGCTGTTTCGAGCAATCTCGTTTTAAAGTTTTAGCGCGTAGTGTATTCCTTATGGGAATGCGAATAGGTTTTTATTAATAACTTATTTTATTTTAAAGTTACAAACTCCCCGATTTTACACAAACGTAGAGCACAGTCAAGGGAACGTGGTGGCATCCATAACTCAATTTCTTCTTAAGTCGACTTAAGCGGTTAGTGCTTTTGACCACAGAAATATTTTGATGGCCTTTCTTGCTTTTTGGCCAAATAACTAATTTACAATTTCATTCAAATTTAAATTTGAATTCTTTCTTCCCATAAAATCATACAATCACAAAATATTTTCCAAAGTGAGGAAAAATATAAAAAAATCCAATTTCCAATAAAAAGTAATTTATAGAGACTAGGCGCACCATTTTTCATACGTTTGTGTGTTATTTGGCAGTTGATCAAATTTGTTGGTTGAATGAAAAATTGCATTGATTGTTATTTGGTCAGGTGAATGAAAACTTGATTTGATGTGACAGTGTGTCACAGACAATATTTAATTTAATTTTTTATATTAGTTTTCGAAATACACTTGTTATGTCTCAGATTAAACTGAGTTCGACATTGGAATAGAAATTGAGGATTTTTAAGGGGGGGGGGGGGGGGGTAAGGGATGAGCAGTTTCGGAAAATCGATTTTTTTTTTACATTTTCTTAAAGTTTAACATTTCAAAAATGTTGTGTCAAAATTTCAAATCAATCGGAGCAAAACTGTCAACATAATGCGCTCCTGAGTGGCGCCTTCTTTATCTCCGAAATGACGACTATTGCGCCGGAAACGTACTTTATGGACCTGGGATCGATGATTCAGTGTAAGTTACAAAAAAAAATTGTTTCCTCACTTTTGAGAAAAAAAAACTTTAAACGCGTTTTTCTGAAAACCATTTTTTCGAAGTCGGTGAACACGATCCTGCAAAATCTACTCAATGGATTCTTTTCAAACTTGGAACATACTTTCTTGGTATAAAAAGCCTCCCCCCTACACATTTCAAATTTTTCCATTTTTATTTTTAGGTAGTTTTTTATTTAAAAAATGGCGGAAAATTTAGCGCAAAATCGCGTTTTTTGCTTCAGTAGCCCACGAATTGTTGAAAAACGCAAATAATAACTTTTCAACGATTGGGGGGGGAGGATTAACTCATACTCTAAGTAAATTGGCCAACTTTTTTGATTTCAGATAATTCTACGCCGACTTATCGTGTTCACCGCACAACGTGTTTTCAAAAAGACGTTCTGGGAAACCCGCTGTCACCGGCTTATTTTTCAATATTTTGTTACGAAAATTTCACGAAATATTCTCTAAATGATGGTTTATAATTTAAAAAAAGTTTCAATAAATTTGCTTCAGCTGCATCTCCGTAAAAAATTAGCGAAAAAAGTGTTTTTTGATTCAAATTATCCCTTACCCCCCCCTTAAATGATTTGTTGAAAAAATTTTGTCTTAGTGATTGAGACAGAAAAATTGTGGGCATATTGAAGCAAAGTTCTTAGACTGACAGATTTTGTAAATTTTTTTAATGTATTTTTCAGACAACTAAGTTTAATTTTTTTCCAGCAGTCTCATAGACTTTTTTGTGCTCTAGCCAACCATGTCTCACAAGTCTCATGTTTAAGCGGAGCGTTGAAGTACAAAACCACTTTCTTTCTCTCTTTTTATTTTCTTAGCTCAAATCTTTTCAATTTTACATTTGACATTTTCTTCATGCAAAATAATCTTGAAAACCAAAAAGAAAAATTAGAATCCAGCAATTTCCCTTCAAAAAGCCCCAAAGCAAAACGAAAAGACGCTCTCCGATTGTGCGACTGATCCCGTACTCAGTGCACATAAACCAATTAAAATGAAAAATTTGTCGTTCCAGCTGAAGCTTAGACTTTCGGACTTGTTGGCGAGTGGAGACGCGCTATGCGCAAACTTGCTTAAAACATTTTTTCTCGTTACTAAGCTAGAAGTATGCAAGTAATTCGTCTAGAAGAAAAAATATTTATTTACAAAGAAAACTTGCGCGAAATATGAAAATGAACAGCAATGTCATTCGAGCTGGATGCGTTTTTTGTTTGTGTGAACTTTAAAAAGATGAACAGACAAAAGACGAAGAAAACACCACAATCCAGCGAAGCGAACGAAAGAAACTGCAATCAAAATTGCAAACAGTGCGAAGCTGATTTCCGCAGCAAAGACAATTAAAATGCTTAACCCAGTTTGAAAGTTTTTGTGCAGAGATTTTGTAATGTAATACAACAAAACGAATGCCAATAAAGTGGACATTTGCCAAAAACGACAAAAGCACCAAAGAGGACAACGAACAAGTAGTGGAAATAAATGCGAGAAAGTCGTAGGAAAAAGCATTAGAGAGGATAGAGAGAGACAGTAGATATTGGCGACTGAGAGCGTGAAGCTTTGGGTGTGTTTTTTGTTGTTTTTTTTTTGTTTTCTGACGGAGGTGTGTCTGTGTGTGCGTGTGCGTGTGAGTGTTTGATTGTGTGCGAGTGAAGAGTTTTGTTAGCGTGTGTGTGTTAAAAAACTATGAAAATAACTGTAAGCAAATTTTGGCATTCATTGTTTGTGCTTTTGTAATAGTTTTGTATAGTTGTTGTTGTTGTTTTCTGTTTGTATTTTGTGGCGTACAATTAACTTGGAGCTTTCGATTTGGAACTAAAAATGTGCATTTGGCATTTTAATTAATTTAGAAAAACCAATTTTTGAGTTTTTGGCAGATTTTGATTTAAATTTAAAATATCAAACTTTTTATTCGTTTAGAAAAACCATTCTTCAGTTTTTGGTAGATTTTGATTTAAAATTCAAATTTTAAAATTTTCACTAATGTTAAAAAAATAATTTTTGCGTTTTTGGTAGATTTTGATTTAAAATTAAAATATGAAATAAATTGAATTGAAACCGTTTCTTATAAAAATTAAATAATAGATACTAAAATAATAATGGAAGTAGTATTTTTCTTTGGCATTTTCATTAATTTGCAAAAAATCATATTCAAGTTTTTGGCAGATTTTGATTTAAAATTAAAATGTAAAATTTTTTATTAATTTATAAAAAATAATTTTTTAGTTTTTGGTAGATTTTGATTCAAAATTGAAATTTTTTATTAATTAAAAAAAAAATAAAACATATTTCAGTTTTTGGTAGATTTCAATTTATCAATTTCATCAATTCAATTTATTGTATCTGACAAAAATTGAATAATACTAAAAATTTAATGAAAATTGTGTTTTACTTTGTCATTTTCATTAATTTTTAAAAATTTATTTTAAGGTTTTGGCAGATTTTGGTTTAAAATTAAATTGAATTGAAATCTATCCTTTTAAAATTAAATAATACTAAAAATTTAATAATAGTAGTACTTTAAGGTTTTACAGAAATCCATTATTTTTCCAATCGATGAAAAGTGTTTCACTTACAACAACGTCAAGTAAACACAGTCGCAGTCAAATCGCGTTAAGCCAACACAAACCAAAGTGACCAAGCCAGTATTGATTTTTAGATAGGTTTTGTTGTGTGTTTAATGGAACTGGCTAGGAATCATCTACTATGAGCTGTTCTCCTACGGCCAAACTCTTAATTCGGACCTGTATTGTGAACAATTCAATCCTCTGAAAGAATCAAATGCCCAGAAGCGGCTAGCTTTGACCAATATTTGAGGAATTGTGTTCCGTCAGGGCAATGGCTGATGATCTCAAAAGATCACAAACAGATCTCAAAGGATCTTATAAAACCTTTCCATCCTTCATTCCTTTCGACCATCCATACAAGTTTTTTTAAACTAAATAGTAGATTAAAAATAAAATAAATTAAAATAAAACAAAATAAAACAAAATAATAAAAAAATAAAATAATAAAATAATAAAAAATAAAATAAGATAAAATAAAATAAAATAAAATGAAATGAAATAAAATGAAATAAAATGAAATAAAATGAAATAAAATGAAATAAAATAAAATAAAATAAAATAAAATAAAATAAAATAAAATGAAATAACATAAAATAAAATAAAATAAAATAAAATAAAATAAAATAAAATAAAAATAAGAATAAAAATAAAAATCTTCGAAAATCTTACTTCAATATGCAATTTTTGTGCCGCTGCTTTTTAAGTCTTCCACGGCGCACTCGTTAAGCCGTCTTTAACCTAAAAAGCACTCTCGAAGGAATAGTAGACACAGTGAAATGCACACAACTGCCAAGCAGGCAGTGCCATGAATTTCTCGCACTCACTCAGCCGCTGCCACTCTCCATCACCACTCACGCACACTCGGTCCACGAGCAGCGGCTGTCGAGCGCTGTCTGCTTAAAATACCAAAAGCGCTTAATTAAAACTACGTCCGCATGGTCGCTGCTGCTGGTAATGGCGATGACGTTGCTGGCAATGGGCCCGTTCGCCTGCTCACCAGTGACTATGTAAGATTACGCTCACCAAAGCGCCCAGCATGCGCCGCAATGCAGTAAATAAACGCTTTGCCGCCCAGACACTTAAGAGAAAAATATGGAAATTATATAATATTTTTTTTGTCTAGAAAGCGAAAGGAGAAGCATTTGGCAGTCGTCTTAGCGTTTAGTTCGCAACGTCGAGTAGATGTTAATGAGCGTTTGTTGTGGCTGTTTTACCTAAGCAACAGCAACAAAGAAAAACAACAAACAAGAAAAATCGGCACACAAAAAACTTGAAATGGGCGATTATTTTGCATTTGGCTGGCTGGTCGCCGCAAAACAATTAAAAAAGCGTCAGCGTGTGAACGCAAAAACAAGCCAAGCAATGGCGGATTAAGTCTTTCGAAATGGTCTTAGCGCACCAAAAATGTGGCGCGTCGCAGGGTGAGTGGCCACCGGTGAGCCGGAGAACGACTATTTTTTGGGTATTAAGCATTGGAGTGGCTTCTCACATTGTCATTCGGTTTGCTATGCTGGCAGCAGTGGAGCGGCAAAGGGACGAGGACGAACGGCAGGAGGCAAAAAGATTTGCATGCTTGCGGTTGCAAGCGTTCGAACGTGCGGCTGGGTGAAACTTTAAGACAGTAAACTGTGTGCATTTGTGGGATTTTCTTCTAAATATGAGAGACAATTATAAAATTTGGCATTTCTTTAGAATCAAAAAGTTACAGGATATTTTGAAAAATTATAAAAAATTTGGATGGCTTGTATGTTTGAGTTTGTTTGAGTTAAAATTAGAGAAGAGAATGTGAACTGTGAGCTGTGAATTCACAGTAAGCCAAGTGTTGAATTGCAAAGGGTCCAAAAGACCCATAAGTATTATGGATAATGAGTTGAAATGCTCAAAGTAAATGTTTCTTGCGAAACTCCACGAAAGTTTCTTCAAGAGAAGATTCATACTAAATACTTTTACTTTAAAAAATACTTTTACTTTTACAAGAAAAGGTCAAAAAGACCCATACAAAAATAAAGACAAAGAGTTTAAAATTTCTAAAAAAATGTTCCTTGCAAAATTCTACTATGAGTTCTTCAAAGAAAAATGCAACATAAATGGGGATTTACACAGTTTTTACTTTGAAGAGACATTTCAAGAAATGGTCAAAAAACTAGGTTTTTTAAATTCTACTGTAGGTTCATCAAAAGAAGATTCAAACCAAATGAAAATGTGTACACTTTTACTTTAAAGAAGTTTAAAAGAACTTATCAAGAATAGGCTCAAAAAGACTCCTAAAAATGAGTGATAAGGGGTTAAAATATTCTAGAAAAATCAAAGAAAATGTGTTTTATTTCTATTACAAGTTTTTAAAGGAAGATTCGTCCCAAATGGAGATTTGCACATTGGGTCAAAAAGTCCCATAGATAAAATATTTTAGAAAAATCTAAGAAAAATGTAAGAAAACGTGTTTTATGAAAATCTATTACCAGTTCTTAAAGGAAAATTCATTCCAAATGAAGATTTGCATACTTTTCACTTTGAAAAGAAAGTTAAAGAAGCTCATCAGAAATAGGGTCAAAAAGACCCATGAAACTGAGAGATAAGGGGTTAATATGTTCTAGGAAACTTTGCTTTCTAAAATTCTACTGAAAGTTGTTCAAAAACAAAAAATCTAAAACAGATTTACACATTTCTCACTTAAAAAAAATTATAAAAAATTATCAAAGGTCAAAAGAACTCTTAAAAACCATATATATAATAATAGAGTAAATTAATGAATAGTAATAGAGAAATAAATTAAATGCTCTAGCAAAATATAAGAAAAAGTGTGTTACGAAATTCTATTACAGGCTCTTCAAAGAAAGATTCATCCCAAATGAAAATTTACACACTTATCCATCTAAAAGTGAGTTTAAAGCAACTAGTCAGGAGAAAGGGTCAAAAAGACCCATGTAAATTAGTGGATAAAGAAAATATGTATTAAGTAACTTTTAAATCACTTTCTTTAAAAGAAGATTAATTTCAAACAAAGATTTACACAGAAAGAGGTTTGCAAAGAAAAAAACTCATACAAATTAGAAATAATGGGTTAAAGTGTTCTGAAAAAGTTTGTTTTATGAACTTTTACTTAAGATTTCTCAAAGAAAGATTCATTTCAAATGAAAATTTCTGCACTTTATACTTGGAAAAGAAGTTTAAAGCAACTCATCTGAAAAAGGGGCAAAAAGACCCATAAAAATCAGAGATACTGGGTTAAAATGTTCTACGAAAATGGTCTTTGTAAAATTCTACTATAGATTCTTGAAAAAAAGTTGCATCCGAATGCAGATTTTCAAAACTTTTCTTATATAAAAGTTTCTCTTTTCTAGCTTAAATATGAATTCTTCATTCCATCTTTGATTATGAAAAGAAAAACATTTCTTTTATGTTTAAGTTTCATCCTGCATGGCTTTAAATTAATGCCCACAATGTTAATAAACCCGTTGCTGATAAATTATGGCCTTATTTTGCAATTTGTTTGTGCAGTTGGCGTTGATTTTACGCTTCGAGCGCAATCGACAACTGTTGCATTTACAGTTGATTGAGTTTACAGACAATTTAACATGTTTATGTTTTGTGTTTGATAAGTGTAGTAGTCACGTGATTTATTTCTAATGCCATTGCAGGCCATAAATCAAATGTTTTGTGTATGTTTTGTGCATTCAATGTTGTTGTCAATAAATCTTGCAACTAAGTACACACGAACAATTGTCAAATAAATGAAATTTTGCAAATAACTAAAGACCATAAATTGTGCAAGTTTATTTTTCATGATGCAATTTTAGTGCCAAATTGCAAATTCATTCGTTCAAAGATAACGTTGAGACAAGCAGAAAGTAGTTGAAGTCACGAATGATGAACCTTGATACTGTAAGCCTTGGTTAAAGTTATAGTATGTTTTGGTGCAGATGGTTAAAGGTGAAGAAGAAGGAGAAGAAGACGAAGAAGAAGAAGAAGAAGTTAGACAACGATTTTGAATGAGCGGGATTGGAAGTGCTTCATTAGAATAATTCAAGGATCAAGGATGTTAGTTGCATATTGAAAAAGCAGGCTTTCAGAGCGAGTTTACTTGACTGCTGATTAGATTGAGGAACGTTTTTGAGGATTACAAAAGGAGCGAGAAGTGTTTGTACCAAAAAATATTGCAATCTGCCCCAGAAAATCTCCATAATTCCATAAACAGAGAAGCACTTCAAGGGAATCATTTAAGGATTAAGAATGTTAGTTGCATCTTGAGAAAGCATGTTCCCAGAGCAAGTTTGCCTCTCTCCTGATTAGGTTGAATAGCATTTTTGAGCATAACAAAAGGGGCGTCAAGTGTTTGTATCAGCAAATATAACAAAAACATTTTATAATTGGCCAACAAAGCCACGCCATTCAATTGTCTCAATAAGCAATTTTATTGTCCTCGAAGTGTTTGTTATTTTTAAAGATTAACAAGCCAATTACGCTGCTAATGCCGAAGCTAAATAGAAATGGTCAGCACAGAATTGACATTTGAAAAACAAAAATGGCGCACAAAAAAAGACACTAACAGAAACGACAATGCGCAGTTCGAATGGTTTGCTTTGTGTTGCCTTTTGTTGTCTCAACACAGTTGAGTATGGTTTTGTGGCAGTCTCGTTTTAAGTATTTACAAAGCAAAAATAGAAAAAAAATCAGGAAAACCTTCGTGAGCGAAAGACGAAAATAATCCAAAAAGGGCACAAAAGCAAAAGTAAATTACCAGAAAAATCAGGAGACATCACCCGCTCACACGATTTTATGCGCGAGTGTGTGTGTGATTGTATGCGTGGCGTTGCCACGTTATTCAAATTGCATTTAATAAGAGCTGACGAACGTGTGGAACTGCGGCGAGTGCTCCAAATTTAAATTCCATTTGCGTACGTGAGAAAATATGCATACACACACATACTAAGATAGATTTGACACGCACGTACGACGCGGCACATAGCGACTTGACTTCATTTTCAACATTGACTGGCACATAGTGAGTGCTACAAAACATTTACAAAATGCTGAAAAAACTAATCTCAAGAAACACCAAACCAAACCAAGAACCAAGAAAACTGCGCAAAAAGCCAAATTTGCGCCACACTCACACACCCGCCAAATGCCATATTTACAGAATTTTGCGTCAGTAAGTGACAAGCGCGAGTGCTTACACTGTTTGCTTAAGCAGAAATACATAAGCTGCGCAAATATTTACTGCCGCACTGCTTAGCGAAAATTGATTTGAGCGCACAGGACGGCGTGTCTGTTGTGTCGTTGCTTTGGTTCTGTGAATTTTTTGGGGAGAAATTTATTTTTGTTTTATGAAAAAGTTTGTTGGCTAGCATTATTTGTTGAGATGGCAGCCCACACAAAATGTGTGTTTCAATACTTTGGCGTTTTTGAGCGAAAATTGCCAATTGCACATCAGGGCGTATGAGTAACAGAGCACTTTGCGCACAACCAAAGCCAAACGAGGCAACAACAGGCGCGCCCAATAGCTAAGCAGCACACACACACACTCGCACTCTCTCTCTCACACACACACACACACTTATACTGTTGAGGCCATTGGGAGCGCCAAATTAAAGTCGCTGCGTCGCACATTCCGTCTGCTGCCAGCTTGTACGTGCGCCGCTGCCTGACGCTGCGTGTCAATGTGTGCGCACGCATTAACAACAACGTCAGCCAGCGTAACAGCGCGACACTATGAAAATTGGTTTCGTGCTGCATTCACAGCGCTGCTAAGTGAAGCGTTGCCGGGCGGCCTGATTGCGCGACCAGTTGCCACCTGACGTTGCTGAGGGCTGACACAACGTGTGACAAAAGTAGCAGTTATGTTGTTGCGCCACAAGTTCATTTGCGTGCATGTGCACTCGTGTGTGTGTGTGTGTGTGAGTGTCGATGCAGCAAATGACTTTTGCTTTCATAGTTCAAGGCTGCACTGTGCATGTTGGCTGCTGTAATTGTGCGCTGCTGTTGTTGTTGTTGCTGCAATTGTCATTAGTCGTTGAGACGTGAAACTGTCAGCGCTCAGTTAGCTGCTTAAGCATTATTCAGGCGTCAAGGTGCCTGCTGCCAATTAAGATTCTCAATAGTGGCAGCTAATGTTACTAAGTCAATTTTAATTTGTTATCCGTCAGCTGTTCATGTGTGTGCAAAAACAATGCTTTGCATAAATGGCAACTAATTTGCCGCTGTCTGTTCTTGGTTGAATGGCAAATTATTATCACTGTTGATGAACTGAAATGCTCGGATATTTGTTGCAATGAATAGCGCGCTTTGGCTACGTATGTATTTGTAAAGAGGTTGTTTGGGAAGCTTGCGATTATATTTGTGTGGTAGAAAGAGCCTAAAAAATACTGAATATTAGCTGTGGCTTGTTAATCCATCTTCTAATTTTTGGAGATTTTTTAGGTAAAGAGTTTCTCAATATTCATGTCTGAACTTTGACAACTTATGGGTCTGACTTTGCTTATGTCTAACGCAATTATTCTTCAAGATTTATTTTCCATCCATATTTTCCATTTTCCATATAGAGAGAGTTTTCCATTTCAAAGCGGGTCAAAAGTAATGAATAATAATTATTCTTTGAGATTTATTTTCCTTCATAGTCCCATAGAAAGAGTTTACCACTTCAAAGCGCGCCAAAAGTGATTAAAAAGTATTATATAAAAAAATTAAATTAAAAAAGAAATGTAATTTAATTTAATTAATTTAAAATTAATTAATTCATTAATTAATTAATACCTTAATTTTAATTAATTAATTAATACCTTAATTTTAATTAATTAATTAATTTAACAAATTAATAAATTAATTTTAATTAATTAATTAATTAGACATAGCATTATTAACTTACTTAATTAATTAATTAAAATTAAGGTATTAATTAATTAATTAAAATTAAGGTATTAATTAATTAATTTAATAAATTAATTTATTAATTAATTAAATTAATAAAAAAATTAAAAATTAATTTATAAAGTAAATAAATTTAAATTATTCAAAAAATTAATATTAAAATGTTTCGTATCTTTGGCAAACTTTTCATCTTTCTTGATGAAGCACATTTTTCGTTGAACAGCTTTAAGAAAAACCAAAATTGCCGCATTTGAGAGTCAATAATCAATCAGTTATTGCAAGAGTATTGCAAGTTTCTATTGCATCCGAGGAAATTTATTGTTTCATGTGAAATTTAGACGACACGTAATTGTAAGTAGTTGGCGGAATGTGTCACATTTGGCGTTGCGTTGCAGTTATTGCATGAAACGTTTAAAGAAGATTGTTTACAAAACAATGAATGAGGATTTTGCTAAATTCTCGCTATTTTATAGCAGCAAATGTACAGCAATTCACCAACTGGAGAAGAACTTTAATCAAATTATTTAGTTCGTCTTATGTAACAGAGTCATGCAAAATTGGTTCTATTGGATTGAGTTCTGTAAACGATGATGAGTTGAAAGTTGAAATTATATCATCTCCAGCAAATAATGACTTGAATGTGTTTTACTATGCAAAAACTATATCAGTTATATCTCACACACAACTCTTTTCATTTAATTTGAAAGATTAGACACGCTTGAAAAGAAATTAAAAATTCTTTTTGAAAACACAAGGAAACTTTAACTTAAGACTTCAAGACATAACATTCTGAATTCACAGTCTGAAGAGTCAATATTGAACGCGTTTATGACGTCTCTCTGTGGACGTTGAGTTTACAAAAGTTGTGGAAAGAACACTCACACAACTCACAAATAACAATTTCAACTTCTTGTTGAAGTTGAACAGATACGATAGATCAGCTTCTGTTACATTGCTCAAACTGGACTGAAATTTAGACCACAAAAAGCGGCAGCAAGGTTCCTATGGAAGTGGGAAGTGGTATAAAAACTGTTTTTTTGTCACTCCTTCTCCTTCAATACCACAGTTGCTGCAGATATCTCTGAACACGGGTTGTCAGAACAGCCAATATTAGTGAACTTCTATGTCTAATCGACGAATTAAACTGGCTCAATTGGGTTCATGTACAAATTTCAGTAGGGAGACCTCATTCCTTTCTTTTTAATTACCAGAATGAACCTAACCAGTGGCCCGTGTGTCTTGACGGTCACTGCAACCTAACCAAACCCGAGCGCAGTGTCCCATTCTGACTTCAGGGAGCTTCTTGATAGCGATAACACATTCGAGCATCTTGTTTATTTCATTAATAATCTACGACTATCTTGTCTTCTTCACTGATAATCTTCATCACATGCTACAATTTTTTGAACCCTAAAAATTTCATAAAAATTAATACGTTCTGTCAACGTTCTGCAGTGCAGGGCACACAAATAACTTAATTAAACTTTCTCTTTTGAAAGATTTTGTATTTGAAATTTTTGGAATAAATTATTCATATCGTGATTATGTATAATAAGAAAATGCTTTTTGCATTTAAACAACGTCGGCAGTGTACGTGTGTCTCTTCATGAAACCAATGACCGCATTGCAAACTAATTTTTGCTTTAGAACATAACCTTAATTTTGTTAAAAATTCATTGGGCACATTTTTTTTGTTCTTGTTATCATTTAATGTAAAAGGAATGTTGGGTGTTTTTCGTCTGTGGTCAATTACCTTGAAATGCAATTAAATGTACACGGCACACCGACGTTGGATCAAAGCCAACTTTGGCTCAAGAGCAAATTTTCAGTATTCTTTTGACCTCGGCAATTGGCATTCAGGTGAAATCCACTAAATAGAAGCAGAAAATAGCTCAAGAACAAATTTGCTTTGCTTTCATGTTTTTTTGCATTTTAAGCAGCGCTGAATTAAGATTGAAAAGCGCGCTTTTAGGCGCTTTTCCACATTTTCAGTGTTAGGCCAAACATTTTCATTATGCAATGCTGGCATAAGTCTGAAAGTCTTTCATTATGCTGAAATAGCACAAAAACACCAACAATCAATAAAGCTTAGCAGGAAAGAGCTGGCACAGGACACGTGAATTGCAGTTTGCAAGATTTACTTGAATTGCGCAGTGCTGCTTCTTGTTGGTAGAGTGTGTTGCTTCTTCTGCTTCAGCGATTGCAATTCTCACTTGGCGAACGTTGTTTTCGCGCTGAAATGTGCCGGCAACTGGGTGTTGTAAATTCATGTGGGTGTGTGTGTGTGCTAAAGAAACACCCGAATCGCTTCAAAATCGAATTGAAATGTGAATTATTCATTAGGCGCGCTGCAGCCGCAAAAATTGTGTTCAAGGCGCCGCTTTACGTTCCAAGCGCAACAGCAAAATTGCGCCGATACACTCATACACACACACGTGCCGTAGTTGCATTCAGCCGACATGCAATTTAACCGCATTGCAACTTTGCCGCACGCCGCCGAAAACGCAGAAAAACGTCAACAAACCGCAAAAATACGAAACGTGTGCGCGTCGGCGTGAAAAGCCAGAAATTGGCGAGGGTTGAGAATGTGCGAAGGCAAAAAAAAAAAAATAGCCAGTTGTATTGTTGTTGCGTCTGCTGCCGTTGGCAATGAGTGATGCCATTTGCTTGCGCTTTGTTTGTTTATTTGCTTGTTGCAATGTATGCGCGCAAGCAACAAAGTCAACAATAACAATAACAACAACAACAATATCAGCATCAACTGATGCAACAACAACAGAAGCAAAAGGAAGAATAACACAGCAACAACCACAGCGCTCTGCCGTTGCGGTATTGGTTGGAACTATTGGTTTTGGCCAAGAATAACGTAATAAGTCTGGCAGTATTTGGCGAACAAAATCGGAGCGTTATATGCGATATGCACACCTAGTTGTTGTTCTTATTGTTTTGTTTTGTATTTGACCGCAGCGACTATAAATTTGAAAATAGTGAAAACGGTGGAAAATTGACAACAAAAAACGAGCAAAAAAATGCAACATTTTGTTTTGGTAGTGTGTGAATGTGTGCTGGAGTGAGGAAAGCATGGAAAGCTTAGGATAGTGCGGGACTTCAAACGGCTAAACCCTTCCCCCTCTCACTGATAGGCAATGAGTCAAGAGCATTTCTGCCAAATCGTTCGTGTGCTGTGTGTGTTTGTGAATTTGACAAAACAAAGATTTGGATTAACGGATTTAACTTTCCAAATATATAATAAATGACTTTTCTCTATCTGCTTTTAAGCGGAATATACAAGTATATACATATACGAATATATATGGGCGAGCTTTGAATAAATACGAATAAAGCCGTTTTGCTATAAATGGGATTTGATTCAGTGCAATGTGAATAAAAACGTTTCGTATGAATTCAACTTGAATAAAGTTGTGAAATAAAAAATTAATTAATTAATTTAAAAATTAATTAAAAATAGATTAAATTAAATTAATTAATATTGTTAAAAAAAAATAAATTCTTAGACTAATGTATCGATTTGATTCAGTGCAATGTGAATAAAAACGTTTCGTATGAATTCAACTTGAATAAAGTTGATAAATAAAAAATAAATTAATTAATTTAAAAATTAATTAAAATTAGATTAAATGAAATTAATTAAAATTTAAAAAAAAAAATTAATTATCAGACTTTGAATAAATACGAATAAAGCCGTTTTGCTATAAATGCGATTTGATTTAGTGCAATGTGAATAAAAACGTTTCGTATGAATTCAACTTGAATAAAGTTGTGAAATAAAAAATTAATTAATTAATTTAAAAATTAATTAAAATTAGATTAAATTAAATTAATTAATATTGTTAAAAAAAAATAAATTCTTAGACTAATGTATCGATTTGATTCAGTGCAATGTGAATAAAAACCTTTCGTATGAATTCAACTTGAATAAAGTTGTGAAATAAAAAATTAATTATTTAATTTAAAAATTAATTAAAATTAGATTAAATTAAATTAATTAATATTGTTAAAAAAAAATAAATTCTTAGACTAATGTATCGATTTGATTCAGTGCAATGTGAATAAAAACGTTTCGTATGAATTCAACTTGAATAAAGTTGATAAATAAAAAATTAATTAATTAATTAAAAAATTAATAAAAATTGGATTAAATGAAATTAATTAAAATTGTTAAAAATAAATAAATTATCAGACTAATGTATCGATTTGATTCAGTGCAATGTGAATAAAAACGTTTCGTATGAATTCAACTTGAATAAAGTTGATAAATAAAAAATTAATTAATTAATGTAAAAATTAATTAAAATTAAATGAAACTAAATTAATAAAAATTGTTAAAAAAAACTATAAATTATCAGACTAATGAATCGAGAACCTAATTTTATATTAGAAAATTTAAATTCTTTTGTTTTTCACCAAATTAAGCTTTTAAAATCTACTAAACTTCACTGAAAATTGTTTTTTCAAAAGTAATACAATGAAAATTATTTATAATAAAAAATCTCTATGAAGTCCATATGACTTTCTTGGGCATTCCAGTGTTAACACTTCATATGAGGTTTTGTAAAAAAATCCATTATTTTTGCATAAAACTTAAAGCTTTATTTATTATAGTTAAAATGATTCCATTCAGGTTAAATATGAACCGTTTATGGACATTTTTGACAATTGACCTTCCATAGCGTGAGGCATCTTTGACATGAAAATTGACGGAACAGAATTAATAAAAGTAAAATTTTGCAATTTGGCTGTTACAGTCTCAAGACCACAAACACTATTCACATTTTTTTGGTGTATTTTTGTTTTTATGGGAAAAAACTTTAATTTGGCGTATTCGCTCTTTGCTGGTGTCCATGTGTGACAAAATCAATCCTGTCCATTTGTCCATCCTTGATGGTATACATTAAACAAAACTGAGTCAAGCAACCAGAAAACTGTCTGAGAAGTTTTTTAATACGAAATCGTATCTCCTTTTTCTTTGCTGGTGTCCATCTTACACAAAATCCATCTTATCCATTTGTCCCTCTTTGCTGGTTTGCATCTAACAAAACTGAGTCAATGAACCAAAAAAGTGTCTGAGAAGTTTTTTTAATACGAAATCTTATCTTCTTTTTCTTTGCTGGTATATATCTTTGTTGTGCACTCAACACAAAACTGTCTGAAAAAGTTTTTTAGTACGAAATCTTATCTTTCTAACGCCATCTGGTGCTATGCGATAGCAGTTTTACAGCGCGACATGCAGATTACTAAGCCATCTATTTGAAAAACCATTGATTCCTTTTAAATATTGAATTTCTAATTTAATAAAAAAAAATTTTTAAATAGGTATAAAAAATTTGAAATATAAAAGATTACAGATAAACATAGCGCAGACAAAAAAAAAATTGTCTGTATTACTTTTTGCATTTTTTATTCAATTATAGAATTTAAACTGAGATTCTTTTATATGAAAAGTAAAATTTGCGCCATAACTCACACACTACCACAAATACACAAACACACACACAGACACATGCAGCTAATTTAATATAATTTTTAACTCAGTTGGCAGTCAGTGGAGTTGAATTTCTGGCTGAGACTGCGCGCGTCCTTGACTGGTTTGAATGTGGCCGCCGAATAGCAACGGCGACAGCTATGGCGGCGCGTGCACATTTCATGTACGGGGCCCTAAACTAATTATTTCCTTTTCATATAAAATGTTTTTTCTAACATTAGCGTAGCCAAACAACTGTAGATTATTTTTTTAAAATAAAAAAAGAAAAAGTGGCGCGCAATGGAAAACACAAACTCCCACAGATGCGCGTGCATGTGAGGTATCCCATGCTCAGCTGCAGATAATAGGCGCACATATTTCATTGATTATGCGGGTGCTTTGCTGTGCGTCGCTGTGCTAATTCATTATTGACTCAAAAATGCTGACACTCGGCCGACTGTGGCTCGCATATCGTCCCCACTGTGGCACAGGCAGGCAGCGCCAGACGGCGGCCACGACGGCGCCGAGGCAAGTGTCGACTAAAAGCGAAAAAGAGACAATAAACTGTAAAAAGCATAAATGCGAAAAATGAGCCGAAGACAAAGCAACACGTTCGTTCGCGTTCAACTTTATGAGAAGAGAAAATTTTGCAATATAACTGAAGCGAAGAAAGAAGGACATAGAATGACATAATGAAATGAGTGTTGATGAAAAATGCTTCACTTGTTTCACACATTTGTCAGTGTACGAGTACAGGCAGCCCTAGCGAGAGGAAAGAGGTCGGCTAGGGTTTTACACTAGGCTGGGAGTTGTATGCATTTTTTCAAGACTTTGTAGTCTTGGATTATTTCAGGCTTTGGGTGGGGATCCATGGATCTTTGGTTTTCTCAACGACACGACATCTGAGGCAAGTATCCTTGTAAAGGTGAGTAGGTAGGAGTGGCTGATCCTAGGTATTTTACTTTTTAAGCCATGAAGGCTCATTGTGATATCACAAATAGTTTAGGAGCTTCTCTCGAAGCTTAGCAGAAAGCGAATAGTTCTATCGACTAGATTCCTTAGATTTTCGAAGAAGAAGTCGAGTGAGGTGAGTAGGTGAGTTTTATCTTCTAGATATTGCGGCCAGTTTGAGCTCCTTCTGAAGCCTAGTAAACTGTAAGATCATATAGATTGTCGAAGAAGTTCCTAGGTAAGTTGGTAAGTCTGTGGATAGTCCTATCGGCTAGATCCCCTGGATTATCGAAGAAGAAGTTGAATGAGGTGATTTGGTGAGTGTTCCTTCTCCAAGATATTACAACCAGTTTGAGTTTCTTTCGAAGTTGAGTAGACTGCGAATACTTCTATCGACGGGATCCCTTAGATTGTCGAAGAAGAAGTTGCCCAGGTGAGTTGGTGAGTATTCATTCGTATAAATATACAGACCAGTTATAGCTCCTTCCGAAGCCTAAGTAGACTGTAAATAGTCCTATCGACTAGATCCCCTAGATTGTCGAAGAAGACGTTACCCAAGTGAGTAGATGAGTCTTCCTTCTTCTAGATGTTGCGACTGGTTTCAATTTCTCTCAAAGTTAAGTAGACTGTGAATAGTCCTATCGAAGAAATCCCTTCGATTTTCAAAGAAGAAGTTGCCCAGGTGAGTAAGTGAGCCTTCCTTCTTCTAGATATTGCGACTAGTTTGAGCTCCTTTCGAAGCTTAAGTAGTCTATGAATAGTCCTATCGACTAGATCCCCCAGATTGTCTAAAAAGAAGTTGCCAAGTGATTCTTCCTTCTTCTGAATAAAGGAGGACAATACTTCTTTCTTCCTCTTTCTTATACATACAGCTACGACAGAAGTCCTTTAACACTCGGATGCCCAACAACTTTTTAAACGGCCAAAGCCCAACAAGGTCCCCAGGGACCTCTATTGTAATATTGCATATAAGGCTTGTAATTGTATAATGTAGTGTTACATAATGTGTGTAGATGTGTTTGTATTATGTATTTTTTACTACAGACAGATAGCAAAAACGTATAAAATACAAAATAATTGCTTTTAAAAACGCCATAGGTCCCTACGGACCTTGTTGGGCATCGGAGTGTTAAGAACAACCCTAACGTTTTAGCTGGCAAAAGGAACAACAAAATGCATTAATGATTGATTCCTTTTTTCTTAATATTTTTTTATCGATTTTGAGTGTTTTGCAAAACTCACAGGCAACTCTGGACTGTTGATTGTAAAAAACAAATCTAGTAATATATTTTTATTTTTATTTGATTTATTTATATTTATTTCATAACAAAAACAACAACAATATTTAGTTTCTTTGACAAAGTGCGATGTCACGTGCATATAAAATTTGTTTATTAGTTGTATTTTTGTCACAATGTATGGTGAATACCGCCAATATGTGTCTATGCATAATTTCAGTATAGTGAATACCGCCAATATTTTTCAATGTATATTTTCATGTATGTTTGTTGGTGTACTGTGTGTGTGCTAAAATTAAATCACGCAAGAACGCAATTACGTGTAGCTTCGACTTTCGTTTGGCCCTACAAAACTTCTCCGCCCTTCTAGGTAGCACAAATATGTATACACAAAACTCTTTCGTTTAAAAAAAAAATCAGAACAACATACAAAAAAGGCCAGGAAAATATAAAAAAATTCATATGAAAAATATTTACTTACTCGCTTCCAAAAAGCAGGCAGCCAAACAAGTAAGCAACAACAGCTGCCCGCTCGGGGCCATACCGCGCCAAACTCTTCGACGTGCCGTCGTTGTGCAGCGTCTGCGAGTGTTGCGCATAGCGCAAATAGTCCCAGTGGTGTTGTTGAGACTTTTGCTGTTGCTCTTGTTGTTGTTGTTGTTTATGTTTCTGCTGTTGCTCCTACTGTTCATGTTGTTGCTACTGTTGCTGTTGTTGTTGTTTTTGTTATTATCACTGCTTCCTGCGTCGGCGTTGCTAATTTTACTGCCACCGAAGCGCGGCGTCGTTGTCGACAACGCTGCAACTGTTGCTGCTGCCGCAGCGTTCCGTGGGCGCGCGAGTCTCTTTTGCGGTGTGTCTTTGCGTTTGGGCGTTTGCACTTCCGATTTGAGGGTTTTACAAAAATGCCGTTTATTGAAACAATTCCTTGAGGACAACATGCTCAATCAATCGGTCAGTTGTTATTGTTTTTGATATCTGCCGTCTGGTGTATTGTGCGCGACGATGAAGCCTGGGTTGCCAAGTATGTGTCAGACTTATCGTCTTCATAGCACTTTCAGTTTGTTTTTATTTAAATGCTTTTGTAATATTTGATGCAGTTAAATATTTAAATAGAAACGTTCAAATCGTGTTTTCAGCTAAAAGCAGGAAAAGTGAGTGAGTGAAAAATGAAAATGATTTCAAACAACTCCGCTAGTTAGTCACTAAAGTTGCTTTGAACTATGCGCATAGCTTATCCTTTGGAAAGGTCCAATGAGTTAAGATGTCTTAAATTCATTAGATAAACATGCAGCCTTCATTATTTTCCATGATTGTCAAAGTTTTAATTACAAAATCACAAAATTATCAAGATTTGAATTAATTTTTAATTAATTTTTTTTTTGGTTTTTTGATAACTTAATTGTTTGTATTTCATTTGATTTTTTTTAATTTTTATTTGATTTGGAAATAAATAGGGCAATGTTTAATTTTTTTTTTAATCTTTTGTAATATTTTGACCTTTTTTAAGTTCTAATCTCTTTGTATATTTGATAATTTAATTGTTTGTGTTTTATTTGATTTCTTTTTTATTTTACTTTTTTTTTTATTAAAATTTTTGTAATTTGTATTTTTGTTAATTTTTAATTGATTTGGAAATAAATAGATCATTGTTTAATTTTTCTTATTTTTTAATGTTTTGAAATATTTTGATCTTTTTTAAGTTTTAATCACTTTGTAGTTTTCATTTAATTGAAAAAATTAATTGATTCTTTGCATTTTCTTTGAATTTTTTTAATTTTTTATTTTAGTTGATTGATTGCATCTTTGCAAATGTGGATATTTGTACTTTTTTTAAATATTTGATTCGATTGATTTAATATTTAATTTGATGATTTGATTTTAATATTTGATTTGATCTAAAAAACTGTTTTATTCTTTAACTTAGAATTTTAATTTTTTAATTCTTTTGGCTATATATTTTATATTTTTCTTTTATTTCAATCAATTGACTTTTTTAATACTTGAAAAATTGTTTGATTTTCAGAATTTTTCATTGAATTTGTTGGCGATATTTGTTTTAATTTCGATCATTTGATTAATGCAATCAAATTTTCATTTTGTTATTTAATATCTGATTGTTAGAATTTGTGGAATATTTTAATTTGTACCAATTTAAATCATTGCAATTATTAAAACTAAAGTAATTATTAAAAATTATTTTTTTTAAGATTTACAGCTTCGACTTTTTTATTTGTTTTATATTTAACTTGATTTGATTAACATTTGATTGAGATTTGATTTACATGTGATTTGTGCTTATTTATAAATCATAAATCCAGATCCTGATTTTATGAGGATTTAATTCCGGTTTGATGAAGATTTGATTCAGATTTAATTTGGCCTTAGTTTCAGTATTGTTTGACTTAGATTTAATTTAATTTGAATTAATTTGATTTAGTTTTAATATAGACTCATTTTGGATTTGATTTAAGTTTGATTTTGATTTACATTTGAGTTGATTTGATGTGTATTTGATATGAATTTGGTTGTTATTTGATTTGAATTAGATATGATTGTTTTTGATTTGAATTGATTTTGCTTTGAGTTTGATTTGGATTTGATTTGCTTTTGATTTGATTTGAATTGATTTATATTTGAATTTATTCAATTCGATTTGATTTGATTCGATTTGATTTGAAATGAATTGCATTAATTTGATTGAAATGATTTGATTTGACTTGTGTTGATTGGAATTGAAACCGATTTAAATCTTAATCAGAATATTGATAATTGATTTGTATTTGATTTGTGTTTGATTTTATTTGTTTTGATTGATGCGACTTGATTGATTTCATGATTTGATTTGATTTGATTTGATGTGTTTTGATTTGATTTGAATTGGTTGATTGATTGAGTGATTGATTTGTTGACTGATTTTATTTGATTTAAATTGATTTGATTCGACTTGATTCACTTCGATTCGATTTAATTGAATTAATTTAAATTAATTTAAATTGGATTTAAATTGATTTAGATTTGAATTGTTTTGATTCGTATTTGATTTGTATTTGATGTGAATTTGATTTGTATTTAATTTGAATTTGATATGATTTGTTTTTGATTTAAATTGATTTCAATTCGAGTTTGATTTGTATTTGCATCTTGATTTACATTTGAGTTGATTTGATGTGTATTTGATATGAATTTAAGTTTTATTTGAATCGGATTTGATATGACTTCTGTTTTGATTTGCATTCGTTCCCAGTTGAATTTTTTTTGTATTTGATTTGTTTTCGATTTGAATTGATTTATATGTGAACTGATTTGTTTTTACTGGAATTGATTTAAAATGATTCAGATTCAAATGGTTGGTTGATTTGTATTTGATTTGGGTTTGATTTAATTAGTCTTGATTGATATGACTTGATTTGATTGATTGATTTAAATTGACTTTATTCCAAATGGTTTGGTTTGTATTTGATTTGGGTATGATTTTATTTCTTTTGATTGATATGACTTGATTTGATTTGATTTAATTTGATTTGATTTATTTAGATTTGAATTGAATTAATATGAATTGATTTTGATTTGATTTGTATTTGTATTTGATTTGGTTTGAATGGATTCAATTTAAATGGATTTGATTTGTATTTGATTTGATTTGATTTGAATTGATTACCATCAAATTGTAATTGATTTCATTTGATTGATTTGTCTTGATTTGATTGATTGATTAACTGACTTCTTGGTTTATTTGAATTGATTTAAATTAATTTTATTTTATTTTATTTTTTGTTGTTTTGTTTTGATTTGACTTGACCTGACTTAACTTTAGTTGACTTGAGCGGACTTGACTTAACTTTTTACTACTTAACTCGATTTGACATAATTTTGCTATTTTCGTTTTCCTGATTTTATTTTATTTTATTTTATTTTATTTTATTTAATTTTATTTTTTTGTTGTTTTTTTTTTATTTGACTTCACCTGACTTAACTTGACTTTTTACTACTTAATTCGATTTGACATAATTTTATTTTGCTATTTTCGTTTTTCTTCTTATTTTCTGTTCACTTTCACGACTTTATGTTACTTATGTGAAAATAGAGTAAAAAAAATCTAAAATTCCATTCAGACAAACATCAAATGGCAGAGTGAAACTTTCAACTCGCCCAGAGCAAAGTTTACGTGAGTGAAATTTTAAGCTGCTCATTCATTTTTAACATGACAACCGTTAAAAGTCGCCAAGTGCTGCACAGTAGTTAGTGGGCGGGTGGCTATCGAATCGTAGTTCGCTTTGTGATACACACAACACACGCACACATACACACACATACGCACTTCCGCGCAGAGCAGCCTTTCAAGTATTCCCTTTGGCCAGCGATGCCATTGTCCGTTCACTTAAGTGCAGCTGGTCAGCATGTTACGGCTCTTTAAATGTTTTGCGCAAATTAAGAAGTTAATTTCAGTGTGTGTCCGCCGAACAAGGCGGACCAGTGCTTAATGTGCGTAGACGTGTTGCTTTATTATGCGGCGCTGCTTTCTGTTGGTCGTGCACAAAGCAGCCGCGAAAAGCAGCCAGTTTCGCTGCCTTAAAAAGCAGCCAGTTTCGCTGCTTTTGTGCCGCAACTCCAATTGATATCTTTTGTTGGCGTTTTATTGCGTCACAGTTGCTTGTTGTGTAAGCAGTGGACAAGCGAGGGACGCGACGCAACGCCGGCAATGAGACACTTCTGACAGTTTCTGATTTCACGGCTCAGTGCGCACTTGGCTCGCTCCCTTTTTTGCGTTCACTTATTTTCTGCCTTTGCTTGTCTATGTGTGTGTGGCCTGCATTAAAGACGTTGCTGTACAGCGACACTCACTCACCCACACACGCACGCAGCCAATAAACGCGCACAATTCACAATTTGCCATTACATTTTTTTTATTTCATTTCATTCGACTGCGGCTGGTGCTATTTTTATCCATTTCCCTATTTCCCTTTCCACCACGTTGGTGTTGCTTTGTCGGTTGCTCTGTCATTTACAATGGGCAACCAATATTTCTGGTCTTATGTCAGCCAACAACAACTTTCACTTGCTGTGCTATTTATGCGAGCCGGCTGTGCGCGTACAGTGATTCAAAAATGATTTACAAATTCATTTTATTACACGAACAGGCGCTGTGCAGTCAATGGCGACTGCAAAAAATAAAAATAAAAATAAAATAAATGAACAACGCGCCCGAAATTTGCTGGCAACAGCTGCTGACTTCAACTTGAGACAATTGCGAAAACGACTGCGTATCGGTTTATGGTCATTCACACGCACAACAAAACAGCACACACACATGCACACACGCACACATGAACGCCGCCATCGATACGCGCTGTAATACTTTAGCGGCTTAGCGCACTTTTGCTTTTGCCTTCACGCCTCGTCCAGTGCCGACGCGTCAGTCGGCGCTGTCCGCCGCTCAGCCGTAAATTCGCGCGTTAAACTCGAAATTGGCGTTGCTGTGTTGGCTTGGCACGCGCGCCGCATGTGTTCGCCGGAACGTCACAGATTTTCAACTGACTTGCGTGGCATTATCAGCTCCATCGCTTAAGTCCTGACGCCAGCATCCTTTCGGTCCGTTCGATTCGATTTCGAAGTCGACTTTTGGGTGTAATTCTGGCCCATGTTTCAGTGCTGCTCCGTTCCAATGACATCGTTGCACGTGCGCGACACGGCGCATGTCCGTTCTCAGTTTGGTGCGATTGTGTCTGTTCCCTGTGGGGTCGTCAGGTCCTTGTGGCGGCCGCTGGGCTGCGATTTATATTGTTTTGTTGCATTTGTCGTTTCGTTGTTTCGAGCATTGTTGAGCTGATTATTGTATGGCTTAAAGTGGAATATGTTGGCCACGTCGTTAGGGTCCTTAAACAGCTGAGATAACAAACGAGTTGAAGTGCTTTGGGTTACTGCAAAGCACAATGAGCAATGTAGGTTTTTTGCAAAGAAAAAAAAACTGTGCAAAGAAATAATTTCGTTTTTTATTTATTTTCTAGTTGTCTAGTGTTGAAAATATGAAAACAATTGTTTCATAGTTTTCAACTGTTGTGGACAATGAGAAACTACAGACGAAACACGGCAGAAGTGAGGAGCCACTTCTATCTACGAGTTTTCTATCAGTATTTGCCAATAAGATTCTAAAAACCCTAATACAATATTTAAATTTTTTATTTATTTCTTATTCGCACATGTTGAAAATATTAACAAAAAAAAATTGTTTTATGGCTTTTAATAGTTCTGGGCAATGGGAAAGTCCTGACGAAACACGGCAGAAGTGAGGAGCCACTTCTGACTCATTTCCCTTTACGAGTTTCTATGATTATTCGCCAATAATATTTTAAAACCTTTAACAATTAATTTGATTTTTTTATTTATTTTCTATTTATCAAAATTTGAAAAAAATTGTTTCATGGCTTTTAACTGTTGTGGACAAGGAGAAAGTCCAACGAAACACGCAAGCAGTGAGGATCGACTTCTCACAACTGACTCTTTTCTCTCTTTGAAATTCCTATTAGTTTCCAATAAAATTCTAATTCTTTCTGAACACAAACCTCCCATTGAGAATTTTGTTCTTGGCTGATTGTTGGAATTGTAAAATTTTTGCTTTTGTTATTTTCAGTTCATCATACAATTCTATCGTTGACCTTTTCCTCTTTTCTGACAAAGCAATTTAAATTTGTATGTGATTTGACTTTTTTAAGTCTTTTTGTAAAACCATCGAAAGTTGAAACGAAGCTGCAAGCATTGGTCCAACATTATCAGCTTCGCTGATTTAAAGTGGCAGCTGCTGGACGCAGTGCGGCGCGTCGTGGCAGCAGTGCAATCTACACTTTGCACTTTTGAGCCAAAAACTTGTGCGACTGTTTGCTGCTCTACCGTTTTTTTTTTCACATTCACTTCACTTCCACTACGACTGCAACTACAACAACGACTACAGGCAGAAAAGTGTTGACCAAGTTTAACAGCGTTGCGATTAATTTCTGACCTCGGCAACTTTGCCACTCGTGGTGGCACCGGCATGCAGTGTGCAAAGTTGCAGCGTTGTCACTGGCCATTGTCGAAGGTGGTGAGGGGCGTTGGAGTACCATACAAGAACAAGAAAGAAGTCAGACCAACTGAAAGCCAAAAAGTCAACCCAAAATCAACAACAACAACAACAACAGCAAAGAATACGACTATAATAAAAACGAAGCCAAATTTTTAGGTGCCGCTTGTAAAGATACGACACGAAATGGTGCTTGTGGCAGTTGCAACAACCACTGTGCACGCTGCGCCGAAAAATCGCAGCAGTCGGCAGACGCTGGACTTGCAATTTTGCTCTTCGCAATTCGCATCACTTAACCTAATTGGCCGAATGGCACAGAGCGAGACGCCCGCTCTGCGCCAACAAACTCTGAAATAAGTGGCGAAGCAGCTTTTATTAAATGGCCCACTGTGCAGCGGGCGTGCCGGTGGCATTGTTTTGTTAACTGCGGCATTTGATTGCGAAGAATGCCTGGCATAGTTTAAATTTGATGGTTAATAGAAGAAAGATACGAATTGGACGGCAGTTAAATGTGAATAGGCCATCAAATGGGTTTGTTAAATTTTTTGGTATTAAATGAACTACAAAAATTTGAGTCAATCAATATTAAATTTATTGCCATTTATAATTTCTAGTCTAGTCTAGTCTAGTCTAGTCTAGTCTAGTCTAGTCTAGTCTAGTCTAGTCTAGTCTAGTCTAGTCTAGTCTAGTCTAGTCTAGTCTAGTCTAGTCTAGTCTAGTCTAGTCTAGTCTAGTCTAGTCTAGTCTAGTCTAGTCTAGTCTAGTCTAGTCTAGTCTAGTCTAGTCTAGTCTAGTCTAGTCTAGTCTAGTCTAGTCTAGTCTAGTCTAGTCTAGTCTAGTCTAGTCTAGTCTAGTCTAGTCTAGTCTAGTCTAGTCTAGTCTAGTCTAGTCTAGTCTAGTCTAGTCTAGTCTAGTCTAGTCTAGTCTAGTCTAGTCTAGTCTAGTCTAGTCTAGTCTAGTCTAGTCTAGTCTAGTCTAGTCTAGTCTAGTCTAGTCTAGTCTAGTCTAGTCTAGTCTAGTCTAGTCTAGTCTAGTCTAGTCTAGTCTAGTCTAGTCTAGTCTAGTCTAGTCTAGTCTAGTCTAGTCTAGTCTAGTCTAGTCTAGTCTAGTCTAGTCTAGTCTAGTCTAGTCTAGTCTAGTCTAGTCTAGTCTAGTCTAGTCTAGTCTAGTCTAGTCTAGTCTAGTCTAGTCTAGTCTAGTCTAGTCTAGTTTAGAGACGAATTGCACAATTTGGGCGGCCAACTCTCTTCTAGCTCTTCAGTTTGATTGCGAAAGCCTACATATCAAAATATATCAAAATTCTGAGCAATTACGCAAAGCAGATTCGATCCATGTTTAATTTTAAAATGCAACTGAATTGCTATTTGCAAGTAATTAAAAATCGAACTTGTTCACTTAATCGAAATCCCCAAACAAGTTGAAATATTTAAGTCTTTTTATTTCTATCTGCTCAATATGGATTGATTTTTCAATTTAAAAATTATTTTAACAAAATGGGAAAATAAATGCATACACAGTTTTGTAAAAAGCGCGCAGCATAACTCAATAACAAATATAAAATCAATAAAATTAAAATTTTGTACATAAATTGAATACCAACATTTTTTAGTGAAATTAATTGCCACTTTCATGTTGCTATCAGGTGGATAGTAATACAAGTTTTACACAGTGATTTAATTAAAAGTACGTTTGCCGCAAATCCAAAAAAAGCAGAGAAGTTAAAAAAGGTTCGTGCAATGACAGCGAATTGACAGGTTCACTGTGTTGTGTCAGTGAGGTAGCAATTTTGTATTGAGACTATTAAATATTGGCAATTAAACTTCATGTTAGTATAAACGTGAGTACAAACGAAGCAATTAACTTTTGTTTCAAGTGGCAGCAAAAGAAATTGTAAATTGCAGCTTAAAAAAATGTGTCATGATACATGAAAAGTAAAGAGAAAATTTTCAGATTAAAAAAAATATAAAGAAATAATTTTCATAGATCTTTTTGATGCAGTGACAAAAAAACAAAACTTTTTTGAATTACATGTAATGGGATTGAAACCTATGTGGCACTAAATTAAAAATTAATATAAGGCAATAATTTTCTGAGAGCTTTTTGATGCAGTAACAGCAAAAAGAATTTTTTAATATTACTTGTATTGGGATTCGAACCCATTTGGCACAAAAATAAAAAAAAAACGAAGAAATAATTTTCCGAAAGCTTTTTTATGCAGTAACACCGAGAACATTTTTTTTTGTATTATTTGTTTTGGGATTGGACCCTATGTGGCACTAAAATTAAAATTAAATATAGGG
Organism: Melieria crassipennis; assembly: GCA_963668005.1. NCBI lineage: Eukaryota > Metazoa > Arthropoda > Insecta > Diptera > Ulidiidae > Melieria > Melieria crassipennis. The sequence goes on from OY764961.1 coordinate 107,387,546, forward strand.
AAATCATTTTCCGAGAGCTTTGTTATGCAGTAACAACAAAAAAACTTTTTTGTATTAATTGCTTTGGAATTCGAAACTATGTGTCACTAAAATTAAAAATAAATATAAGGAAATCATTTTCTGACAAATTTTTTTTATGCAAAAAAAACGAAAAAAATTTTTTTTTATGATTTGCATTGGGATTCGAACCCATGTAGCACTAAAATTAAAAATAAATATGGTGAAATAATTTTCTGAGAGCTTTGTTATGCAGTAACAAAAAAAAAATTTTTACATTACTTGCATTGGGATTCGAACCTAGGGGACACTAAATTAAAAAAATATAAGGAAATTATTTTGTATAGTTTTTTATACAGTAACACCGAGACAATTTTTTTTTTTGGTATGATTTGCATTGGGATTCGAACCTATGTGGCACTAAAATTAAAATTAAATATAGGGAAATCATTTTCCGAGAGCTTTGTTATGCAGTAACAACAAAAAAAACTTTTTTGTATTAATTGCTTTGGAATTCGAAACTATGTGGCACTAAAATTAAAAATAAATATAAGGAAATAGTTTTCTGAGAGATTTTGTTTATGCAGCAACAACAAAAAAAATTTTTGTATATTACTTGCATTGGGATTTGAACCACCGATTCATGGTGGCTTAAGCATACAAATTTCATGTAATTATTTCATTTATACAGTTGAATGTTTTTGCTTTTAGGGTCTTAAAATTTTCAAAATTCTGTATTTGTTGGCACTTTTATGAGTTGAAAAACTTGAAACTAATGCAAATTTTTATGAATAAACCACAACCACAAACTTTCAAGCAACACCACTTATCTTTCATGTCAAACAGCGCAAAAGTTTAGTTGGCAGAAATGTCAAACAATTTGCTTGCCTGCCCACGAATATGAGACCAGAGTGAACATAATTACGCACACAGCTGGTCGAGTGTGTGTGGCAAGAATGCATATGACTTCATAAGGCTAACAGCTGGCGCGGCACAGCATGCTGCACAAATAGTCAAGGACAATAATGCGCGTACAATGACACAGGACACACACACACACACACACACTTAGAAGCGCGCACAGTTGTCGTCGTTGCCGTCAAACTGCATGCACCACAATTCAACAAGCAGCAGGAGCGAAATTTCCTCTGCTGAAAGTGAAATTTTCGTTGCACTTATTGCCAACTTGCACTCTTACAACAACAACGTAGAATAGCAACAACAAATGACAAAATAAATATGCATAAACGAAATGAAAAATGTGAAAGCGACAAAGCGAAATTGCAAAATTTTCTTCTTTTGCCAACACATGCAGACGCTGCAACAGTCGCATTAACGTTTACTGGCAGCACGTGCGTGCGTTAGTCGTTCACTGTTGTCTGTTTGACTGTTGTTGGCGAACATGTGTCAATGCGATGCGACAACTGCAAGTGACTCGTCGGCATTGAAGTTTTTGGGTTGCGCAGGTTAGCAGTGCAACTTACGTGTACTAATGCAAAGCGTAATATAGAATATATATATATATATGCATATATACATATATATATATGTGTGTGTGAGTTTGAGTTTGAGCAATGCTGATTTCGTGCGCACGCATTTGGCATTCAAGAGCACACAATGCATTCTAAGTGCAACAACCACACACACACACACATACACTCAGTTACCTAAACGTACATATTTATGAAGATATATAGTTCCACAACCACAAGTAGACATGCAAATAAGCAATTGCAAAATGAAGTTCTCAAACATAAATTTTGTATGTCAAAGTGTCCACACTATTTCCATATTAACCCATTGCTGCCGGGTAGCAGTTTCGCCCATACGATTTTGATAAAAATTCATACACGACCTAGAAGTGACCCAAAATGATCAGATTTCAGCTTTATATCTCTGCACGTTGCTGAGATATTTATTAGGTATTTTGTACCCATTACGCAGCAATGGCAGCTTATTTCCATACTTTGCGAAGTGATCAGCTAAAAAAGTGAACAAAAGTTGTATTTTTTACAGGTGAGTTAGGAGGCAGATTTTTGTGAAGTTCTAAGGCCACTACGTTTCGCCACATTCTCCACCTTCGGAAAATTCACGATTTTTGGAGTCTGGTAACTCTAGCTAGATGGCGAAATTTTAAGGTGACCTTGGCTAGGTTAAGGTAGTTCCATCTTTACCCTAACTATCCCTATCAATGGTTTTGAGAGATCTCACTTCCTTTCGCCCTTGGAAGTTTGCTTTTTCACGCTCTGACGGTTTCAGGTTGAATCAGGGGCGGATTCAGAAATATATTTTGGGGGGGAGGGGTTTCAAGAAGTAATGTTTTAATATTCTTAAAATGCCTTTTAATTTGTATGTAGTTTTAAAGTCGACCCTAATATTTCGGGGGGATTTCAACCCCCAATTAATTCACTTAGCTCTAAGATCTCACAATGCTTTGGTTTATGATAGTTGAACTATAAACAAGTACAGACAAACTTCAATTTGTGTCTCCTTATTCAATCCGCCATAAGGCAGGCGGCAGTCTGGCGCATACAGGATTTAGATTGGGGGGTTTGCGTACAACTTTTGAGCCGAAACCATATTTTCTACCAGCAATTTTTGTGTTTCGGGGGGTTTGAACCCCAAACCCCTGTGTTCGCTACTGGATCTCGCACAGGGACATCACATTGCATTGCTTCACATGTAGTACAAGCTCTTCTAAGCCCTTAATTGCTGCTCATCTCTAAATGAGATATCCGAGTGGTACGGCGTGCATCTTTTTTGGGTGCCTGGGCACAAGGGCACAGAGGGAACTTGCATAGCCGACGAGCTGACAAGAGCTGGCACGGAGCTACAATGCATTGGTACCATAGAAGACGGTAGTATTCCATTCGCCACTTGTCAGCTTTATGTGAAGTATGCACACCTTCACAGATCAAACATGTAGACAGATCTGTCCCTCGATCGACCAGAACAGATCCAGGGAACTGATCCTTCTATACAAAACCTCTGTAGGGATTGTTCTGGTAACCATAACTGTACACTACCCATTGGCCAATATACCAGAAGACTGGGAAGTCTTGCAAAAGTTGCAGAAATTAAGACCTCGCTGTCTTGCAACTCTAGTGGACCTTGAGAAGACACCCCAAGCCGTATCGATACATTTTTTAGAGCTACCAGATGGCTCTCATCTTCGGAAAAGGTCTACGATGTAATCCACTCTCCGCCCCTCCTCTCCTTGTGGTAACATAATGTAAGTAACATAACATAACACTGGACATACTTACCCACATATTCACTTCGCTTGAGAGCATAGGGCCTCAAAAAGGCATATGGCTTGTGTTGGTTAAGTTAATCTATTGTAATTCTGCCAGGCTGTGTGATTACTATAGCAGTTCAAGGTGATAAGGTTGTCAGCTATTGTTCCCTAAGAAAGATACCTTCGTATGATTAGAGTTTTATTTAAATAAGTTACATATAAAAGCGCTGATAGGTTGGATAGGTTGATGGCAGCGGTTGGTTTCTTCGATGAGCGTTGCATCATTCTCCGTTAGTCCTTACTTTTACTATGTTAAAGTTGCCATTGTACGCCTACTGGATCTGAGTATTTGCTGTTCATCACAACTGATTGAAGTGTTCGAAGTTCAAAGGAAGGAAAAATTGGAAAATGTGGCAAAGTGGAAATTGAACCCACAACCTCTGAGATGAGAGCCTCTTTTCGTCATTTGAAAACATTTGTTGCACAGAAGTTATAACGAAATTGAAAAAACGATGCTCTTTAAATAAACTCTTCACAATCAGAGCATTGTTGATGCAAATTCGTTATAATAAATTTCGACTGGGTCCACGGCATTTGAATCTTCATGCAACTAAGTTCAACTTTAACTATTTTGCACTCTCTGCCTTCAGCCAATCAACTATTATAGTACAACCGAATTGAGGAAGTCTCAAAATCTCAATTATTGAGCTGTCTTCATTGATATATAACAACAGTTACCAGCAAAAGTGTCAAGTTAATGTCACGTAGTTTACGTTAGACATTTGCATGAACGTTTCCGTATTCTGTGGGTTGTTTCATTTCCGGGTCACCCCATAAATTCTCTTGGCCTAAATCAACAATGCGTAATGTGCTAAATCACTTGAAGCCCGAAAGATGGAGTATCCTCATTCTCTTCGCCGCATTTTGGCAGCCAAATGAAAGAAATATATATGTATATTTATTCATCATGGGTACGTTTGTTAAAAATCCCTTTCCGTTGCCATCGAGGGTCGCCCTCAACGTAGCCAACGAAACACCATCAACACAACATTCACATAAAACCTAAGACAATAATCACCCGGCCGGCGAACCCGAAAGTGAAATGTGACCAAATATTTTTCGACCACAATGGCCAGCATCAACAACGATATGCATAACAAACGTTGACACGTTAAGCGTTGTGTGTATGTGTGTGTGATGCTATGCATCACACGTGGCGTCCATTGTATTTGCAATGTTCGGTGTGTGATTGTGTCTGTGTGTGTGTGTGAGTGAGAACGGAAACATTTTAAATTGGATATTGTTGCAGATATTCATTTGCTTTAGGCACACACATACATACACACATACTCACAGACAGCGCCCACACCTGCAGATAACAAGCAGACCCAGTCGACTACTACCCGGAAGCTTAGCATTTCGACTCTGTTCGTTGCTGTGCTACTCAACTTTTTGCTTAGTGTACGTTGTCATTTGTTGCTGGTTTGTTGCAATTTCCTCATTGACACCTAACAACGCAACACATTTCCCTTCCTCACGCCGTCGATACAAATGTCGCAGCATCGCGGTTGCTATTGTCGCACTGATTTATATGTTGCGGTGTACCTGCAAGTTGCTATGTGTGTATGTGTGTGGGTTGGAGCATTGTCGGCCTATGGAAAAAGGCATTGGCAGCATATGTTCGTGTTGTATTTGTATCTTAATGTCTATGCCAGCGGGCGCAAGCGACGCTGACTAGTCGGTTTGAGTGCTTTCAGTGCTTTGTTTGTTGAATTTGTGTTAAATTTATCTTAGCATTTGTTGTGGCGCCCAAAATGCTACCAGCGTCGCTAACAATGCTGTTGCACAGCTGCTGTTGTCAGCATCGCGTGCGTCTCACCACCACTCCGCCACCCGTGCGGCGTATTGGGCTGCGTGCGAATTAGGCAGCGCCCAACACCGAAAGCGGCTTAAGGATCTTTCGATGCCACAAATGATGTGTAAATAACACAAGCTAGCAACAACAACAACAACTAATACAGCACAACCACCCACTGATTTATAAATACTTGGTGCTTTTTGCCGACTGTCGACGCTGACTGCTACGACGTGACGATGGAACGCATTTTAAAATTTATATGTTTCGCAAACGCGAAATACGCCAGTTGGCATCAACGACTGTTGGCGACTGAGGACTTTTTTTCGCATTGTATGTTTCAGTGTGTGCGTGTTTGTTGTTGATTATGTTGAGTACACATTTCATTCAAACGATGTGCACATGTAATTGATTTGACATTAACGGAGAAACACACGTCATTTTACTTTTTGACTAAATATTTATATATAGATTTTGCCTTTTCGATTGATGGATGCGATTCGATTCAATGCTAATTTGGGGAATGTGCTGCACTTAGCATTGAGGAATAACCATTAGTGTTCAGTAAATGTTGTACATTTCTATATTAGAACCGCCGAAATCCAGTTGGAAAGCTGGGCTCTGTTTAAGTTTGTTGTGTGCCTCGCAGCGTCCAAAATTTTCAACGACCGTTTTTTGTTACCCACAAATTGTAAATTAATTTCAATTTTAAATCAATATCATTTTAAATATAATTTCTTATTAAAAATTAATTATAGAATTGCATACAATAGAATTTCTTACTCAAATAGAATTTCAATTTGAAATCTCAGTTGAGTTTTTATCCAATTTAAATTAATTTTATATTGAAATTAAATTAACAAGCACTTTGTATTTATTTCTTGTCCATTTCTAATGGAATTTCGCTTTTATTTCATGTCAATTCTTTTTAATTTAGATTTAGTTCCAATGTAGATTCAAATAAATGTAATATTTAATGTAATTTTAGTTAATTTAAATTGACTTTCAGTTAATTTGTGTTTAAGGTATCATGGCACGTTAGAAAGGGGAATTTTTAATGATTTACAAAATTATTCCTTTTTCAGCTCTTTTATTATCAATCTTTTTGAAAATTAAGTGGAGATTAAGTGTCCGTAATGGAGGGTGTGTTTGTTTTTCTACGCGACTTCAGCTCCACCTATATGAGAGACAATATGCTAAAAAAAATTGTTGTGTGTTCCTTAAACTACAAGTAAACTCCAATGAAATTTAAATTAATTTCGAATTCAATTTAAAATAAAATCTTTTTAAGTTCAATTCAATTTATATTCAATTTTAGTCTCAGTCTTAATTAGATACCAACTAAAATGCAAGACTAAGAGTAACTTTTCAATTTTAATTCAATTTAACTTCAATATCAATTAAATCCAGTCAGTTTTTTCAACAAAATAATAAATTTGCGAATCAGTTTCAGCTGTATTTTTAATCCATATTTAAATTCAATGTGAATTTAATCTCAATTCATTTTGCATTCAGTTTAAAATCTTACCAATTTTTAACTAAATATGAATATAAAATCTTCAGTATTTACTTATTGACCATTCAATTTGAATTCAGATTTAAGTTGATTAAATAACTACCCTTCTATTCAAAATCAGCTCAATTTAATTTCCCCACTCAAATTCATTTTCCATTCAGTTTAAATTTAATTTCAATTCATACTAAGTTTTAATTAGATATAAATTAAATCTTCAATTTTAATTCAATTTTCATGAAATTTTAATGAAATTAAAATTCTGTTTTAGTTCAATCAAATAACTACACTTCTAATTAATTTCAACTCAATTTAATTTCCACGTTTAAATTAAACTCAATTTCCATTCAGTTTTAAAATACTTTAAATTTAATTTCAATGCATATTCAGTTTTAATTAAATATAAATAAAAATATGAAATCTTCAATTTCAATTTAATTTCCATTCAGCTTCAATCCAACTTTGAATTTCCAACTCCAGTCGACTATTCTTTGTTAGCACCATTAGATTATGGAATTCGTTGCCCATACATATCAAATCAATTGCCAATAGACGCCACTTTAAGCATTATATTTTCAAACACTTTTCTTAACTCTGTCCTTCTCTACTTTTTGCACTCTTTTATTTTCCTTTTCTTTCTTCTCTTTTAAATATTAAGATTCCACTGAATTAAAATATATTGTTAATAATGAATTGTTGTTGATCTATTGTTATTTGTTGAGCTAATCAATTATTAATTAATAAGTAACAATTTGTGGCATGCAAAAGAATTAATTCTTAAATGCTAATGTTTTATTATTAAATAAAAATAAAAATAAATAAATAAATTCAATTTCAATTCAGTTCTAATTTAATTAATTAACTACACCTCTATTCAATTCAATTCAATTTTCAATTTTAGTTTATTCTCAATTAAATTCCCATTTAGTTTAAATGTGGTCTCGACTCATACTCAGTTTATTTAAGTTCGAATTAATTTATAAAATTTTAAATTTCAATTTAATCTTCATTAAGCTTCAATTAAAGTCAATTTGATTTCCACACTCAACTCATTTTCCATTTAGCTGCAATTTATTTTAAATTTTATTTTAATTCAAACTCGGTTTCAATTAAATATGGATTAAAATATAACATTTTAAATTTCAACTAAATTTCCATTTAGTTTTCAATACATTTTAATTCAGTTTTAATTTAATTTAAATTAATAACTATATGATTTTAATATAGTTCAATTTTCATACTTAAATTCAATTTGATTTTATTCTCAACTCATTTTCCATTTCCATTCAGTTTGAATTCGGTTTAACTTTAATTTCAATTCATACTCAGTTTCAATTAAATATTAATAAATATATAAAACCTTAAATTTTAATTCAATTTCCATTTAATTTCAATTCGATGAACTACTTTTCTATTCAATTGTAACTCAATTTAATTTCCATATTCAAATTCAATTTGAATTTAATCTCAATTCAATTCACTTCAATTCCATTAAATTAAATTAAATTAAATTAAATTAAATTAAATTAAATTCAATTCAATTCAATTCAATTCAATTCAAAACAATTCAATTCAATTCAATTCAATTCAATTCAATTCAATTCAATTCAATTCAATTCAATTCAATTCAATTCAATTCAATTCAATTCAATTCAATTCAATTCAATTCAATTCAATTCAATTCAATTCAATTCAATTCAATTCAATTCAATTCAATTCAATTCAATTCAATTCAATTCAATTCAATTCAATTCAATTCAATTCAATTCAATTCAATTCAATTCAATTCAATTCAATTCAATTCAATTCAATTCAATTCAATTCAATTCAATTCAATTCAATTCAATTCAATTCAATTCAATTCAATTCAATTCAATTCAATTCAATTCAATTCAATTCAATTCAATTCAATTCAATTCAATTCAATTCAATTCAATTCAATTCAATTCAATTCAATTCAATTCAATTCAATTCAATTCAATTCAATTCAATTCAATTCAATTCAATTCAATTCAATTCAATTCAATTCAATTCAATTCAATTCAATTCAATTCAATTCAATTCAATTCAATTCAATTCAATTCAATTCAATTCAATTCAATTCAATTCAATTCAATTCAATTCAATTCAATTCAATTCAATTCAATTCAATTCAATTCAATTCAATTCAATTCAATTCAATTCAATTCAATTCAATTCAATTCAATTCAATTCAATTCAATTCAATTCAATTCAATTCAATTCAATTCAATTCAATTCAATTCAATTCAATTCAATTCAATTCAATTCAATTCAATTCAATTCAATTCAATTCAATTCAATTCAATTCAATTCAATTCAATTCAATTCAATTCAATTCAATTCAATTCAATTCAATTCAATTCAATTCAATTCAATTCAATTCAATTCAATTCAATTCAATTCAATTCAATTCAATGCAATTCAATTCAATTCAATTCAATTCAATTCAATTCAATTCAATTCAATTCAATTCAATTCAATTCAATTCAATTCAATTCAATTCAATTCAATTCAATTTCATTTCAATTCACTAACCACTGTGCTCTCCAAAGGCAATCATTGCCCTGTACAATTGCAACTATTCGCAATTTGTTAACCATTTAATTCCATTGCAAATTGTTGCCATAAAACGCAAATTATGTGCACATCAGTGGGGAATAATTACCCTAAACAATGGATAACATTAAAAAGCCTGCCAAAACATGATACAATAAATCCCTAAAATTCCCCCCACTCCTGCAGAACTTAATTCATTGACGCCCACTACAACACATAACAATTGCCGTATTGACAATTCTCCGCATTCGCTCCAGCTGCACATTTCATGCATTGACTGGTCTGCACCAGCGGCTTTGCTGTTATTATTCTTGCTTCTAATGAAAATTGAATAAAATGTTCACTTGCAAATTCATTTGTGAATTTATGTTTAGTGTTCGATTTCCATAATGGCCGTTCGGTTTGCTATTTTTCGCACTTGGCGTCGCCCACACTTTCCATTTGCTCGTTATGAAATTTAAAATGTCCATTTATTATATTTGCATAAAATTTAACAATAGACAAACGCTTCAGCGAAAATGCATGTTATGATTTAAATTGGTTTTTTGTCTGTTTGTACAAATGGAATGGACGCTTGTTTTGTTTTGTGCAGGTGCCGGAAACAATTGCAAGCTGCACCTGTGTGTGTCCAGCACAGCCGTTTGCTGTTTGTCCTGTGTACAACACTGATTTATGCATAATTATCGGTAATGAAAATAATGCAATCTACAAAAAACAAAAACAACCACAAAGACCAGTGGAGCGTTCGGATTTCGCTTGCATCCAAATATTTAGCAGTGAAATATTTCCATATTCCAATTTGTCAGCACATATTCCGGTCATATGGCGCGTTCAATTAATGCTCAAGTTAAGTAGCTAATTAGTTTGATTTTTTTTTGTGGTAGACATAATGAGTTGTTGCTGGAGATTGAATTAATATTCAATTTGTGTGGGTGTAGTAAAACATGATATGTTTTCAAATTGTGTTGCAAATTGGGGAAAAAATGTATTCATTTCCATATTGTAGGAGTGAATATTTAATTGTTTAATAATTTTGTAAATTTTTGTATAATTATGTAATTATTGCAATAATTTATAAGTCATTCAATTTAAGATTAATTTAAGTTTGATTTGCTGTAAGGAAAAAAATATTTCTGTAGCATATTAATTCCATGAAACGAAATGAAAACTGTTGGTCGTTAGAAAACTAAATGAATGCATAGAACTGTAAGACAGTCCTCCTTTTCATCGAATTCTAGAGTTAGTTAGTAAGTTACAGTAGTAAAGGTAAATCCGAACTTAAAAAGGTAGTAGCTTTTGGTAGCTTTTCAAAAAGTTACCAAAGCGTATCTGGTTGGACTTTTCTAAGTGAAAAGCCTGTGCGCTATTCATACCAAGATGACAGTTTAGGCCTATTACGAACACCGGATTGGGAGCTCTTTCCCAGATTGACGTCACTGGTACACATACACACACACAGTTGCATACATCCATGCTCACATGCGTGCCACAACTTTGCACTTTTCAACTCGATGACACTTTTTTGCGCCTCGTAATGCTTCATCGCTTGACGCATATTGTGCCATAATCTCGGAACATAGCCCGGGTGTCGTTATATTGCAGATGATTGCATCTCATTGTTCACTCCAAGATAAACTAATAATAAAGTAAAGTGTAGTTGTGTGTGTTGTATATGCAATCATGCTCGACAACGCTGTAACGATGTGTGGCGGCAGCAACTACTCGATGACACTGCGGCAATGGGTGAAAGTTACATTTAATAAAAAGATACTTATGGTATAAACTGACAGCAGCAGTTGAGCCGCTGTGTTTGAGTAGTGAAATTAAGTTATTGCTTCTAGGAATTGCAGCAATATGTGCTAAGCTAAAGCAATAAGCAGGCAAAGTGCAACACGGGGCATATAAGTAACATTTAATTTGAATCGATTTCAAGTAAATGAACTAAGTAAATTATTTATAGTAAAATGATATTATTTAGAATTAAATACATAATTTAATTTAAATTTTGTATAGTACATGAATTTAAATTCAAATTTAATTTTGAAGTAAAATTGAAAATTTATTTGCTTATTGACTCGATGAACACTTTACTCGTAGTTGGCGTTGAAAATCGCTGCAGCATTCTAAACTTTTTAGCTCATTGCAATGAGCACAGTGTGTGTGCATTGCCAACTTTTTAAACGCACCTATTTCACGTAATTTATTTGATAAATTAAAATAAAACACTTGCGACGCTGGCACGTTGCATTTGCGTCGCCACTAATGGCAGCGCAAACTTGGTCAATTGGTTCCATGTCAGGCGATGACGACTGCCATGGCTTGGCCAATCGTTGCGCCCCTTATTGCAATAAATGTGTGCATGTGTGTGTGCAGCGTTCTATTTGCCAGGTCAATTTGTTGTTGTTGGTTTGGTCTGTGTGCGCGTTTGTTTGCCAATTGAGTGTTGCGCTTTTTTGTTGGGCAATGGCGCTTGTTTTACGCTTCCGGCTAATGTTCAGCTGGAATGAGTGGGCGATGTGTAAAGAGAGCATGAAAGTGCAAAAAAAAAGAGACAGCAATAGAGTGAGATAAACAGCGCACAAACAGTGGAAAGTGAAATGTTTTCATTTAATAGCTTCGCATGTTATACTATTAGCACTTTTATGGTGTTGCCAGACAAAAAACAAATTAAATTGTTTAAATATTTGCAGCTGTGCAATCTTGTAGTCGAATAGTGAAATGGTGAGTGGGCAACGGAACGAGTGTATATTTGAATAAGAGACAGAAATGTGATTGCAGTGAGGGCGATAAGAATTGAATTGATTGTCATTTGCAGCATTGCTTCAAGCTAAGTTTGAACCCAGAACAAACTGTTTTTTTTTTTGGTTTGATCACAGCAGTGAATTCCAGTGATTTGTGTTTCTAATTGCGAATTTTTCTAGTTCGTTGGTCTCTCTATACTCTTTGATGCTTGTTTTCTGCTCTGCGTGAATGAACTCTCAAACCGTTCTCTATGCAAACAAATATAGAACACTTTTACCTTTCATCATAAATTATATTTTTGCACATTCAAAAAATATGAAATTCTATGCTGATGTAAGTAATTCACATATTCACAGAAAGCAAATATTTTCAAACCAATTAAAATAATGGAAGAAATAAGTAAAATCAAAGCTTTGTCCCAAATTGTATGCATTTTACTTAAAATTTGCTACACAGCAAAAGGTACGCAAAAGGTTGCAATAGTGCAGTGTAGAAATAGTGAAAATACAGAGGAAAGTTCCCCTCCTCCGTCCTCCCCGCAACGAGCTCAACAAGCCGTACGAACCGTAACCACAAATGGCAATTTGAATTGATTGAATTTCTACGCGCCAACGTTGGCATTGGCAACGAATTGAAAATGCAAGCGCGGCGGGCGGACGGTGGCGTGAATTTTGCGTGTCGGCGTGCAGCGTGCACGGAAATGGCTCAGTTACGGGATGCGAAATGCGCGACTGATGACTTCAGCTGGCATGCAATCGACGAACGAACGGGCCGCATTGGCATGTGGATGAATGGAAATTGACTGCTTGACTGTCGGTGGCGTGGAAAACGGTGTGCACGCCGCTGTAAAAAGGCATAATAAAGCTGAAAATTAGGTTAATCAAATTAACTCGGACACGGGTAGTTGTGGCATGCAAATGCAGGTGTGAACGGTGTGCCAGTTGAAAGTTGCGGCTGATTGCAAATTTGTTGCAATTCAAATTTAAATACAAAATATAGTTCAAACAACGACTGAGAGAATTTAATGTCACTTTAACTAGAATATTTAAAAATAACAGTAAATAGATTAAATCAGAGTAAGGGGGTAGTTTTAAGCAGTACAAGTTTCGCTTAAATAGCGATTTTGTTTATTTTATAAACAATTGAAGGTCTATTGCTCTTTGCCACTTCGTTTTCTGTTTTTGTGTTCACATTGTCAGTTTAATTATGTAAATACTTAAATCTGACACATTTTGTTAATTTTTGTATGCCCACCGAACAAAATCTGGCGCCACAATCAATTCACTGCTCTCGTCGAGTGCTTAATTAAAATACATTTTTTGCTGACATTTGGCTTAGGCGTTTCAACAGCAACATAAATTCTAGCATTTGGGCTACTTGCAAAAAGTTAACAGAATTTAAAAATGTGCTTTCAATAATAATTTTCTAATAGCTGTGTAGCTGCTCCACATAGTGAGTGAGTTATGAATGTTGTGTGTTACACTGATCAAAACAGATTGGTTTATAAAAGCTTTAGAGATTTGAAGGTCTAAATAGTTGGGTATTTTGAACATTTTATATATTTTAAAAGAAGCAAAATTGAAAAAAATTTCTGAATATAAAGGAAAAGTTGAGTTAAACTTTTGTGTGTACATCACTTTAAATTCCAAGTCTAAACTACAAACTAAACTACTCATCATTCGAATTTTAGGTTTTTTGGTTTGTAGATCTTTCTCAAAGTAAAAGGTCCTCAAAAATAAAAAAATCTACAAACCATTCGAATTTTTGGATTCTTGGTTTTTAGATCTTTCTCAAAGTAAAAGATGGGAGATCTTCAAAAATAAAATATATCTGCAAACCATTAGAATTTTTGGTTTCTTGGTTTGTAGATCTTTCTTAAAGTAAAAGATGTGAGATATTCAAAAATAGAAAAGATCTACAAACCATTAGAATTTTTGGTTTCTTGGTTTGTAGATCTTTCTTAAAGTAAAATATGTGAGATATTCAAAAATAGAAAAGATCTACAAACCATTCGAATTTTTGGTTTCTTGGTTTGTAGATCTTTCTCAAAGTAAAATATGTGAGATATTCAAAAATAGAAAAGATCTACAAACCATTCGAATTTTTGGTTTCTTGGTTTGTAGATCTTTCTCAAACTAAAAGATGGGAGATCCTCAAAAATAAAAAATCTACAAACCATTAGAATTTTTGGTTTCTTGGTTTGTAGATCTTTCTTAAAGTAAAATATGTGAGATATTCAAAAATAGAAAAGATCTACAAACCATTCGAATTTTTGGTTTCTTGGTTTGTAGATCTTTCTCAAACTAAAAGATGGGAGATCCTCAAAAATAAAAAATCGACAAACCATTAGAATTTTTGGTTTCTTGGTTTGTAGATCTTTCTCAAAGTAAAAGATGGGAGATCTTCAAAAATAAAATAGATCTGCAAACCACTCGAATTTTTGGTTTCTTGGTTTGTAGATCTTTCTCAAAGTAAAGGATGGGAGATCTTCAAAAATAAAAAAAATCTGCAAACCATTAGAATTATTGATTTCTTGGTTTGTAGATCTTTCTTAAAGTAAAATATGTGAGATATTCAAAAATAGAAAAGATCTACAAACCATTATAAGTTTTGGTTTCTTGGTTTGTAGATCTTTCTCAAAGTAAAAGATGGGAGATCTTCAAAAATAAAAAAAAATATCTAAAAACTATTAGAATATTAGTGTGTACTTCAGTTTAAATTCCAAGTCTAAACTACAAACTAAACTACTATTCATTAGAGTTTTTTGGTTTGTAAATCTTTCTCAAAGTAAAAGATGGGAGATCCTCAAAAATAAAAAAATCTACAAACTATTAGTATTTTTGGTTTTCTGGTTTGTAGATCTTTTTCAAAGTAAAAGATGGGAGATGTTTATTAATAAAAAAGATCTACAAACGATTAGAATTTCATCTTCACTCGTAAAGTTAATACTCGTACATCTGTCAATCTTTCTTTAATGTTATGGAAAAAAATTGAAAAATGATGCAGCACTTATCGACGGCAGTGAACCTCTAATATGGGCTTCCCTAACCTTTCAGCAACGTATTTGCAAAGACCGCTTGTATAACTTAAAAAAACTTGCACCATCCGGAGATCGTAGTCCTGAGGAACGACAGATGATGGTCTCATCAACTAAGACTGCTAACGAGAGACTAATAACCCTCCTTAGCAGAAATTGCAATTGATTAACGTAACCAACAATAGGCATTTCCCTTGTTGTGACCCTATGCTCTCAACCAAAGTGTATAGGTTAGGTTAGGTTAAAGTGACTGCCTGGGCATGGGAATTGCTCGAAGATACACGCAAAAAGGACCCATTGTGATACCACAAAGAAAAAGTGATCTGACTTACTGTTAGTTGATGTGGCTACAAAATTTAATTTGTTTAAAACCTGGCAAATTCCTTAACACTAGAAAGACCCTTGCGGTCATTTTGACGGTTTTAAATTTTTAAATATATTTTTTGTTTTAGTATTTCTGTCAATTTTTCTTTTGGTGACTTTGTTTTTTTATCGTAAAAAATTTTATATTTAAAAAAAATTTATTTTACGAAAATGTAGCCAAATCCCATGTGTACTTTTCGAGATATCAGCAAATATGATATGTAGTCTTTGTAAGTATGAAAAACTTGCGATCTTTCAAATGTTCAGTGATTTGATCTGAAAGTTGTGGAAGAAAGGAGAGCCTAGGGATTTTCACCTTCGTATAGAGAGACCCGGGCGGTGACAGAGAGGGAGACTTAAAGTTGATAAGGAGAAACAAAAAATTAATTTAAAAAAAAAAACTGTGTGATAAGAACTGATAATAGAGGTCAGTGATAAGGCGGAAAACTGCTTACTTTCTTACATACTTACGTACTTACTTACTTGCGTACATACTTATTTACTTACTTTCTTACATGATCGCTTACCTAACTGCTTACTTACTTACTTATTTACTTACATATCTACTTACCTTCTTACTAAATTAATTACTTACTTACCTACTTACTAACTTACTAACCTTTGACTTACTTACTGATTTACCTACCATACTTACTAAATTACTTACTTACTTACCTAATTACTAACTTACTAACCTCTCACTTATTTACTTACTGACTTACTTACCTACGTACTTACTTACTAACTTATTAACTTACTTTCTTACATACCCACTTACTTATTTAACTGGCTTTTAAAACCCATCACTGGGTCACGGCCTGTCGCAAAATCTCTCTACAGACGCCTCTATGCCACTTCTCCACTTGGTCACACCAAGAGATGATAGGGCCTCGTCAAGTTGGTCTTTTCACCCAAGACAGTGTTTTCTTCTTCCTTGTTTACCTTCAACTACTGCTTTGAACAACTTTTTTCCCGATCCAATCGGAAGGCAGAGAAATAGTGCAGTAGATCTAAAGAAGAAATGCGTGTAGGTCCCAAAAAAAACAGGACTACTAATTTCTTACAGAAACTAAACTTTTAACACAGTCATGTCTTTAACTGTTCTAGAATTTAAAAAAAAAATGTCCCAAGCAACCAGAAAGCCACCAGCAATGTTGTGCTTTTGGTGACAAGTGTTATTTGCTTGGCGCCGTAAAAAAAAGTCATCGATTGTTTATGGGAATTGCAATTAATTGTTTGTGGAAGTACAAATTTATGGCCAAATTTAAGCGCTCAAGTTAATTTTAAAAAAATTCATAATTGAATTAGCGGTTATTTCAATTGTACGAAAAGTAATGGCAGACGTTATATTGCTACAAATTTGGCATAAATATAACTAAATGAAAAGAGGCCAAGCACATGAAAACTACGCACAGAGGAGAAGACAAAGTTGAAGGTAGAAGAAGTGACACTATTTAATTATTTACATTATGTATTGTTGTATTATTCAAAATGCTTGTAAGCAATGCCAGTTAGCAAATGTGAGACTCATTTAAAAATTAAATTGATCTCTGATATGTAAACTTTGCAGTCTTATTTTCGGTGTCTCACACTTTCGTCTCCCTACAAAAAAATAAATAAATAAATAAATACTACAGTACACAATGTTACTTCAGTGTGTGTACTTAATGAACAACAATGTGCGCTGTTGGTAATTTTTTTATTTGTGAAAATATTTCGCTGTGTTGTGGGTGTTGTGAGGGTTGCGGTGTGACGCAGGCGGCGACGGTGGCGGTCGCAGCTGCTTTTAATGATGTGCGAATTGCAGCTATCGCTACTTTGGCTGATTGTTATTGTTGTTATTGCTATTATTATTATTATTATTATTATTGGCTGTTGCCACCGTGGCTGGTTGTTTGTATTTTTGTGGCAGTTGTTGTTGTTATGGTTAGCTGTTTACTGATGTGTTAAGTGCCTCATTTAATGCTCACAACAAAGCATTAAACTACACAAAATGTGGCTTTCAAGCACTGCGGTTAACTAATTTACGACCGCTTGTTTATGTTTTGAGAGTTTGGTGTGAAACTGGAAAAATAAAATTGAAACTATTACTAAAATTTTAAAATAACTTTTAGTTTATTTTGATTATTGTGCGGCCGAGTGAATTCCATGAACAAAACAAGTAGTTGATTGTTAAGTAGAGTTTGGAGAATTTTGTTTTAATTTGTGTAAAATTAGGTAATGTTTTTTGTTAACTTTAAAACCAATAGTTAACACTAAAAAGGCTGCATATCATATTCGCTAATATCTCGAAAACTACACATCGGATTGAGCTACTTTTTCACAAAATAAATTTAAACAAATACATAAATAAATTTAATCAATAAATCAGGGACTTAACTATTATAAGTTTTTTACAATGCAACTATTACAATGCTACATAAATTTTATTTGTTAATTATAACTATTATTTGCAACAGTTAATTTTTACGTCGCATAATAACTGTTATGAGAAACAAATTTTTGTTTCGTTCTCGATAATTATTATTTTGGGATTTTTTTTGTTTACGTTGCTTCATAACTTTTATTTATGACTTTTTTTATTTACGTTTCCTATAACTATTATTTTGATAAATTTGTTTTTACGTTGCTTCATAACTTTTATTTACGATTTTTTTCATTTACGTTGCCGATAACTATTATTTGAAAGAAAATTTTTTTTATAACTTTTATGAAAGAAATTTTTCTATTTACGTTGCCCTACCACATTTTGAGTATGAATTGATTTTTTGTTGTTTAGTTGTTGGTGGAAATTAGGTTTCTGCAGTTAATTTGCATTTGTCAATTTTAAACAATTAAAAATCAATTCATATCCAAAATGTGGTAATTCAACGTAAACATTATTTTTTTCTAAAATAAAAGTTATCGGCAACGTAAATGAGAAAAAAATCACAAATAAAAGTTTTGAAGCAACGTAAAAAAAGATTTCTCAAAATAATAGTTATCGGTAACGTAAATAAAAAAAGTCATAAATAAAAGTTATGATGCAATGTAAAAAACAAAAATCCCAAAATAATTATCGACAACGAAAAATATATTTATTACTTATAAGAGTTATTATGCAACTCAAAATAAAATTATTACATGGTAATGTTATAGGCGACGTAGAAAATGTCTTATTGGGAATAATTATTATAAAGCAATAGTTGTATAAATTCCTTAAATTAGGGCAATTTTTTTATTGCCAAAAATATGGATAATAATTATTTTATGTCTCTGGAATAAATAAATAAATAATAATAATAAAGAAGTAATAAAATAATAATAATAAATAATTAATAAAATAGTAATAAATAAAATAATAAATAAATTTAAAAAAATGTTCCTCGATAAAAAACTAACAATCACCAAAGCGAAAGTTGATAGAAATACTAAAAAAAAATACGGATATTTAAAAATGCAACGTAAAAAAAAAATTTTTCTAAATAGTAGTTATCGGTAACGTAAATAAAAAAAGTCATAAATAAAAGTTATGATGCAATGTAAAAAACAAAAATCCCGAAATAATAATTATCGACAACGAAAAACATATTCATTACTTATAAGAGTTATTATGCAACTCAAAAAAAAATTATTACATGGTAATGTTATAGGCGACGTAGAAAATGTCTTACTGGGAATAATTATTATAAAGCAATAGTTATAAAAATTCCTTAAATTAGGGCAATTTTTTTATTGCCAAAAATATGGATAATAATTATTTTATGTCTCTGGAATAAATAAATAAATAATAATAATAAAGAAGTAATAAAATAATAATAATAAATAAATAATAAAATAATAATAAATAAAATAATAAATAAATTTAAAAAAATGTTCCTCGATAAAAAACTAACAATCACCAAAGCGAAAGTTGATAGAAATACTAAAAAAAAAATATGGATATTTAAAAATGAAAAACCCTCAAATGACCGCAATGGTCTTTCGAGTATCAAGAGACTATTTTACTTAATTTAAAATAAATTTCAGATGATTTGTGACTCAATTAAAACTAATTAGCAATTAATTAAAAGTAGGTACTTCACTAAAGCCTCAAGTTGGCTGCGGTTGACTTTGAGTCTGAGTCTAAAGCAGCTTTGTTCCATTTCTCATCACAGTTCACATTTATTGCTTTCGGTTTTTGTCGTTTTAATCGTACCAAGTTGTCAACCATCAACAGATACTTGAACAAATCATCTGTCAGCAATTGACCCAAATTTAATTCAGTATTATTGCGCAACATATCCTAAACGCCACTCTTTAGTAGCCAGACATCGCATACGATTTCTTGTCCAAACACAACACAACACAACCACTCAAAGTCATCCACATCCGACACACTTTTCCTTTCGCCAATATTAAACAAGTCATCAAACTGAAGGCTGCCCCAAATCTGTGCAATCGGGGTTATATAGATTGTTAAATTTTGCGTAAAACATCTTCAAGCATACTTACGCAATATTCAGTAGTGGGATTTTTGCATGCGGGAACCACATTGCCCCAGCTGTCACCGAGCACACGAATACACAAATAAATACATATAAAAAATCATAAATAAATGCACACAAAGAGAGCGACACCCGCGGTGAAATCCTTCAAAGTTCTTTGTTAACACATTAAATGTGCAGTCAGCGACGGCCAACTCCACTTCACTGGGCCAACGAGCCGAACACAATAATAAAGTTTTCTCGCTTGAATGTGTCGAGTTGGTGTGTGTGTGTATTTGTGTGACCGAGTGTCATAAACGTGGCGCACTGTCAATGCCACATAAAACGTGTGCGACAAGACAAATGATTCGCATTCAAAGCTCACACTGGGCTGTTGTTGTTAGTGTTGCTGCTCTCCAAACGGTGCGTGCTTTTGTGCGTTGTAGTTCGAGTTTGGTTTGTGTGTGTGTGTGTGTGTGTGTGTGTGTGTGTGTGTGTGTGTGTGTGTGTGTAGGGACAAAGTGTTTATATGCATGCCGCAAGCTGGCGCACAAAAAAACAATGATTTCATCTTTTGGTGCTCTTCAGTGGCCTTTGCCTATTTTCGTTTGCTTTGAGTGGTTTTATCAGTTGGTTGACTATTCTTGGAATCTGTTGAAGAACTCGAAACAATGATTGCCAAAAGTGAGATTTTGCCAAGTTCGCATTTGATAAAAAATACATTAAAAAATGAGTTCTGCTCTTCTTGGCCTTAGACGGAATGATTTTGCTAAAGTTCCAAGCTTTAATGTTTTCTTGTTTCTTTAATGTTTTTACATTTATTTTGTGTTTGTTCTTCAAGCAAAGCTTCAAGCATTACTGTCGAATTCGGTACCTCAATAAGATGCCTAAGAAGAACAAGAACAAGATTAAGAACAAGAAGAATGAAATCCTGCGGTCACTTTGATTATTTTTTATGTTTTTCCACCAGTGACCAGTTGACTTAAACGAAGGGATTTTTCCAATTATAGAAGGACGAAAAAAGTAAGGATGGCATTTAAGAAGAGTAAAGGAAAAACCCATATCGCACACGCACTACAAAAGTGACACAACTCAAAATTTTTGATTTTTCCGGAAACGCAAAAAACAGTTTTTGAGGTAAATAAACATTTTTTTTTAAATAACGTATAGACCGTTCAGTAGAAAATCCTTACAGATTATGCTTTAGGATAAGTTACAAAAATTTTTTTTTATTTTACACTAGTAAATCCAAAATTTTGAGTTGTGACTGTTTTGATGATATTTTAATTCAATAATTACGGAATTATTTTAAGTTATGTCACTTTTGCTGAGTTTTATAATTATAAATTACAGTTAAAAAGTCGAAAGAAAAATTTTGAGAATTCGAAATTAATTTTTTATTTGAAAATATATAGGTACTAAAATTGTCAGAACTGTGCTTAAAATTAACAAAAATTAATTTATTTCGTCAAAAGTGTCACAATTTGAGTTAGGACACTTTTGCATTGAGCTTAAGCGATCAAATAGCATCAAACTTCTGACATAAAGAGAGACCTAACTGTATTTTTGCAACAGTTAACAACAACAAAATATACTGAGCTTTTGCTTATTGGTAGATTGATGCATTGTGCACAGCATAACACATAAACCCAAAAATTAAAAATTTTGAGTTGTGTCACTTTTGTTGTGCGTGTGCGATATGCAACCTGTTTTATATACAAATTCTCAAAAAATTAAAGCAATTCACAATACTAAGACATTTAAATTTTTCACAGAAAAACAGTTTTTAATTTCCGTTTGCCTCAGGAAATCGTCAATTTCCTGCACATATTTTCACACTTCATATATGTACCTACATAAATAATTGAAAATCAAATCAAATCAATGCTGAAGGAAAACGCTCAAGAATTTCCGCCTGGAAATTGCAGATATTTATTATTGACTCATTATTGCGGTCACGTGTGTGACATTGTAATGCCCAAATAATATGTTTGATGTGGGCCCCCCCCCCCATCAATGACAGGTCACCATGACCTCTGTCATGCACGTAGAAAATAATAAAAAACAACAACAACAGAGCAGCCAGCACAATAATAAACCAGACCCATGCAAAAAAGAGCAAAAATCAGGCAAGTATTGATTCGAGCTTAGCTGCATGGATGAGGTTTATTTAATGCTGGAAAAAATGTAAACAAATATGAGAAAAAAATAGAAAATCACAAAGTCAACTTTAGTGGATTGTGGTAGGTTTATGTCTCTGCACTCTCTCTGCTTTGTAGTTATGCGACTTTAAAATTTTTTAAACGTGTCCTTTGTCCAATAAACACACAAACGTTGCCGCTGCTGCTAATGATTACAAATATCGATGTCTTCCACTAACGATCACTGCTCCTTTCAGTCATTACCAACTTCTCATCACAGTGTATGTACTTCGACACTGCAGTGCAGCGTTTAATGAAGACCAGTTCGTGAACCTGAAAAGGACCAAAAAAACGTGCACTTTGCTATTTCGTGTGCACATCACAACTGTCAGCGGTGTGAGTTTCTTCTTGTGGTTCCTTCAAGAATGCAAAGATTATCAGAATTTAGTGCGAAAATCAAATTTAGGTTGTGCTGGCCATGGCCACGTCACAGTAGCTCGTCATGGCACGAACATGTCCTGGGGGCAGCAAGGCCATGTTGCGCGCATGGACAACTTGTCATATCAACGGCATTCAAATAGAAAAAATGCATAGTCAGCAATTGAGTGGAATGGAAGTTAGTTTCTACCTGTGCGGCGCAATGACAAATTGAATTACGTGTCGTGGCTGTGTGCGTGTGTGTGTGTATGGCTGTTGCTATGCTTAGTTTTCTATTTTTATATTTTTGTACGCATGCGAAGCGAACTGTTTGGCATTTATTATATTTGTATTATATATTCTAGTATATAAGTTTGTCTTAGCTTTAGCTAAAATGTTTTGCATTTATTTTACGCTGAACTTTAAGTTATTTTGGTCTCTTGATCAGCTTATTGCTGCTAGCCACATGCCCACTATTTATTTGTCCAGCTATGTATAATACAAAGAGAAATTTGCTGTTGTAAGATCCGCAGTTGGAAAAATTGTTGACAAATTTCTAGGAGGAAGTGCAACAAGACTAACTCGAGTGGAGGAGGGGGATTATTCTTTTAAAATACCTGGCTTGTTATTGATAAAAAACATAATAAAATATTATATTTACTGGACCAATACACAGACAATTTTCTTAAAAATTAGAGAGCATTCTATTAGCTTTCAAAACTGCCAAGCTGCACTAGTCCTAGAAAACCCTTGGAACTACTCAAAGATCGTAAGCGAATGTCAGGCAAAGCTAAAAAGTGTCACCAAAGTCAATCAGCTATTCCCTTTAGGGGTTCCAGGATACTTTGGTGGTCTTGACAATGAAATAGCCATTAAATTGACCAACCTGGTTTATTCATTCATTCGTCAACAAATCAGAGCCAAAGAACACTGGGTGACTACTTTTGCGCCTCTGTACACAGTGATTCGTTCCATAGATTAAATTCAAAAAATTTATGGTCTTAGAATTTAACGATTTTGATGTCATTTGAAAGAAAAAACTCCAACTAAGAAAACCCCAAAAAATCTGTGCAAAAAATCAATCAGTGTCTGTGCAAAAGCGGTTCAAATTTGAAACTTTTTTCACAAAAAAATTGAAACTCATATTTTCTGTTTTTTAGTCTATTGAGTACAAAAAATTTTAAAAATAATTGGTTGGCACGAAGTTGCTTAAACTTTAAATATAGAATAAGAAATAATGTGGCCATTTTCGCTTTTAATGTTTTCCTAAAATTTACAAAGCGTAGGCTTTTACTTTACTTTTAATTTAAAATATTTTTCTAAGTTAAAAATCTAAAAATTGGCAAAACTTAGACGAAAATATCTAAAAAGTATGTAAAAGTATGTTCCTGGATTTTTTTTTATCTTAAGAAGCATTCTTTCTTTGTCGGATAATGTAATTATATCCTCCGATACCTTCCGATCTCAGAAAATAATTCAATTTGAAAACTGGTCTAAACACGTATTTTTCGACAAAATTTATTTTATTTTATTTTAAAAGTATGCAATAAGCACGAAAAATGATAAAATCTGCAAAAATGCAAAACATACATCTATTATTATCGTTTTTATTGCAAAATCAGAGGGTCCCGATACAATTTCTGTTACTCTTTGGAATAATCAATGTTGACGTTACCGATTAAATGTAAAATCTGAAAAATCTAGCTAACACATTTGGTGCTATAACTCTCCAAAAATGACGAATTTGCAAAATTAAGCCTCAGGCATTGCCAAACTACAATAGTTTAAGAAAAACCAAATGGAGATTTCAATTCAGCAGACCATGATTAACTAGTATACCAAATTTTATGAAGAACGGACCACTCCTTCTAATTTTGTCCCGCGATTGTATGAAGTCGAATCACTGTGCAATGTCGAAACACTCAATGCTATGGAAGGCTTGCGGTTTTCCTGCCCACCCTCACATCATTATCATCATCATCATTTTATTGGCTTTGCATCAGTAGTGCTTAAGAAAATAATTTAGTTTAGTTCTGAGTTTAAAATTGTTACAAAAAAGAGGTGCATGAGCAAAGCCAGAGTCATCCCAAGCCATATGGAATTAACTCTTGTAGGAAAAAAAAATCTGGATGAATAATAATAAATAATAATTTGAACGGAATGAACCTGGAGAACTAAAAAACAAAAATAAATTTTCCTTTTCTCAGAATATCAATGTTGACTGCTAGAAGTCAGTATTTCTGACATTTGGACACAGAGTCCAAATTACTGTTTTCTGAATACTTTTTGGCATATGAGGTCTGTTAAAAAGTTTGATTTTTGTGATTTTTATCAGTATGGTAGGGACCAAAGCAGTCCCCTCAGATTTTATATCAGATTTTGTGCCAGCGCTTTCCCCAATCTTTGAAGTACTTCCGACTTTCAGCTCGTCCAGTGATTTGGTCTTTACACCTCGATGCTGAGAAATCTCCATCCTTTCATAAGTCTTTTTCAGCGCTTTTTCCAATTTTTAAAGCACTTCTGACTTTCAGCTCGTCCAGTGATGTTGTCTTTATCCCTCGATCCTGAGAAATCTCCATCCTTTCATTAGTATTTCTAAGCGCTTTTCCCAATCTTTGAAGCACTTCTGTCTTTCAGCTCGTCCAGTTATGTGGTCTTTATCCCTCAATCGTGAGAAATCTCCATCCTTAATTTTGGTTTTGGAAACTGAATAAAGTCAAGGGGTCAAGTCCTGTAAATACTGTAGCTGAAGCAAGATTATTTTGTTTTTGACCCAACAATTTGAACAAATAACAATGTGTGAGCAAATAATCGATTTTTTCTATTAAAAAAAAATACCAAACACATGAAAACACGTCTTTCTTTTATATCTTTAAAAAACAAACTAAATATGCAAAATGGCTTATAATGTCCACACATGTTGGGGACCTATGTACAAAAGTAAAAAAGAAGGAAAATCGAATGAACTTGGCTTGGCTTGGCTAACAGACCTTGTATGATGTCTCAAAAGTTAAATCATAAATATGAAAACATGCTACAACTATTTATAAATAATAAAAAAATAAAAGAAGCTGAGTTAAAGGTGAATAAAACAATAAAAAATAACTCGATTTTAAAATAAAAAAAATAAGTAGTGTCGATATTGAGTCAATTGAGGTTGAATTGGGGACATTGGGGAATTGGGAACATCAAGAACTATTATGGTGGAGAAAAATTTTTTTGTATGTACAATTTTAAGCATAAAAACAACAGCACGAATGTATAGTTTTATATCGATTCAAAATATTTAATTGCAACTTTTTGCACAAAAAAATTATTTAAATATTAAAAGTTGTCAGCTTATGCCATCAAAAGGTTACAAAAACAATGTTTGAATTGATTAAATATTTATTAATATTAATTTGAAACAAAATTCATATTGATTTAGTATGAATTGGCTTTTGAGCTCACACATTCACTGATCACTGCCACCATTACAGCCACTGACTTAAAGTCCAACATAGGAGCCACTAAGTTGAAGACTGGCCTGACTAAGTTTGACTGACAGAGTTTAGTTTCTGCCTAAAATAAAAAAATACAAAATTATTATTTTTTTTAATTAAAAGTAAGTATTCCTGTTTTTTGAACAAAAGTTGCAATGTCTTTAGGGAACAAAGTGAGGTTAATTTGCGCGTAAATGCGCAGCGCCCGTTTTCGACATGCTTGAAATAGCGTGAAAAGCGCGAACTTACACACACACACATACATGCATTTATATCCGACATCCGACAACTGGCATCCGCATTCGTATTCGCAGTTGTGTTGCTGTGTATTGCAGTGTGGCTGCGGGAGTGGAAGGAATGAAAAGTGCATATTTGTGTTGCTGTTTTTTTTCGTGCTTTTTAAGGGTACAAAACCGAGCGTGAATGGCTTAAATCACAGCGGGACTACGGCTCGTTGGTAAGCGTATTATAATATGCACACAGTCACACACACACACTCACATGTACATTCACACATGTAACCACATGCGCCAAGCGGGTATTTGCGCACATTTGGTACACATGCCAAAGTAATAAAATTGTGCTTCCGTTTGTTTAGCCACGTTTGCGGTGACGACTGTCATTCATGTTTTTTTTTTTTGTTGTTATTGTTGCTGCTCTTGGCTGACGTTGCCTGATGCCCAGCCAGCTTCCGTTTGTCGTTTAGTTTGGCATGTGGTCGTCAGCGTCGTTAGCAACGTGAAAATGTTTTTATTTTCCCATATTTATTTTTTCATATTTAAAAAGTTTTAAATTATTTGCGCTGTTTGTGTGAATTTTCATTTTGCATTTTTATGTAAAGTTTAATGGGTTTTCGTACACAATTTCTATGCTATTCTGTGATATTTTAAATTCTCATAACTTGCAATCATCGCTTCAAGTGAACGTGTTGCGCGATTAGTCCCTTTGGTCTTTTTAATTAATTATTTAAGAACTAATTGTTTCCCATAGTTTGCAAGTAATTCAACTGTAGACTGAATATATAAAACAAAAAATAAATAAAATTAAATAGTGTAGTCGCTGAATTTAAATTTTGCTCTCTAATGGCACATTTGGCCATATTTAGTGCTTCTAACCTGATTAGCATTTTGTGCATTTTGCATAAAATTTAAGCAACTTTTCATTGCTCTTAACTCGTACATCAAAAACATATTAGAAAATGCAACATTTTAATTAGCATTCACAAATTTCATATTCAATTTCCATATTTTCTCCATATAAAATTGATTTAATTAACACTTCTCTAATTTACTTAAAAAATATATAAACTCAAATTTTTGTTGGCCACACAATTTTAAGTATTGCTCTTAGTTATTTACGTGTACACATTGTTTCTATTTGCTTTTGTTAATTACAAAAACA